>JAPDFR010000002.1:3612840-4214981 GCA_030435815.1 Sarocladium strictum | reverse complement strand
TCAACTAACCCTGATCTTGCCCTCGATCCTGATTGAGAGCTGCTCGTACAGCCACACGCTCACTGTTGCGTGCTGGTTTCGTTAGCCTCTGTCCAACGCCAAGCGCCTCTGCATGTCGAGAAAAGGACGAGCTCTCGAGCAAACGTAGAGTCGGGCACACCGCCGGCGCCCTCTGTTCTCTGGTGAGGTACTGTCACTCGACAGCCGCCACGCCATAGCCCATATCCGTAGCCTCCCAGAGCTTCATAGCGCGTGTTCAAGTACAAGACGGATTTTCGAAGCTGTATCGTGCTCGGTAAGGGCAGGTGTATCGGGCACTCACTGATTGCAAGAGCTTGAAGATGAAGTTACTGCGCGTGGTCGATTAGCGGGCTGCACACCTCGGGGAAAACGGCTTCGGGTCGCAAGAGCCTACATTGGGGGAAGAAGCACGCGGCGACCGCCGCCGCCTTGACGACCAGACATGATTTCGAGGTTTGTTGGGGGGTGGCTGGAGGTGTTGTCGACGGTGTCTTGTCGCGTGGAGGCCGATCGATCACTCAACACCAAGGTGGGCTGCGATGCGATGGTTCAAGCTCCAGAGGCAGTTTTCTATGAGCGGAAGAACCTTTCTCCGCCACCACTCCCCAGCACTCTTATCAACATCGGGACAATGACTACATTTGCGAACGCTCTTCAATTATTTGGCATCTCAAGTTTACTTTCCCATCAATTAAAACGCCTTCAATCAAACCACACTGCTCAAAATATGTTGCATAGCGAGTGTCGCGACATGCTGGTACCTGGGAGACCGTCGCCGGGGCTGGGTTCGCCTCATTCGTTCAATCACCATCATCATCACCCACCAGCTCCATTCCCTCGAATAAATCGATCCAGTCGTCCAGCCTCTCTCGAATAAACCGTTCCAAGTCCCAAGGTAGGTCAGAGACCAAGTCGGTGTCGCCGTTCCACAGATAAATATCGGCTTCAATCACATCCTCACAGATCTCGCCATCGTCGCCAAGCAATCGGGCCTGGACGGTCTCGATTTGGTAAGACTCGCCTTCGAAGTCGTCGAGCTTCCACCGCTGCGAGCGTGTTTGTGGCTGCAAGAGGAAGCCGTGGATGGAGCCGCCCACTTTCTTGACTGCGGCTGGGTAGTCTCGGCCGTGCAGTGCGTAGCGAGCGACATCATCCACTTTCGACGGACGAATGAGGCTTGCGACTTCATCAGCCTGCGTAGCGCTGCCTGTCAGAACCCATGCGAGGAGAGGCTTGGCGCATAGGGTGCCGTAGATAAAGACAGGTCTTGGAACTGAAGTCGTGGATTTTGAGGAGATACTCATCGTGTCAGACAATTGGCGTAAGCTGTTGTCAGGTCAGGGATCACGACCTCGACATGAGCTGTGGCATTGCTGGCCAGGGATGACCATGACCGCAGTCATCAGCAGTCCACCGAGCTTTCTTTTGTGTTGTGGCAGAGGCAAAGTCAAAAATCTGAGAGAAAAGTAAACTGCCTAGCAGAAAGCCGAATGTGCGACAGAATAGCCACCAGGATAGCCGCCAGAGTAGGCACCAGAATAGTGTCAAGCTTGATTTTACAGTACAAAATCCAGTGTCCTGGCTTAGCTCTGAATACACTGCATTTACTTGTGAAGGTCAGGAGCGGCATGGCTAATAACGTTATTTCAGGCGTCAGATTGCAGCAAGAGCCAGCACTGCTACGCGGTGATGTCATCAGCTGGATTTTATCCTCAGCAAGCATTCTCATGTCAGCTCAACAAAGGCCTGCTTCCTTTCTGCAAAATATAGGTGTGTCAAGTAACTCAGCGTGTCTTTTTATCAGACAGGTTGGCTCGAAGTTTAGCGAACGATCCTCCGATTGTCGCTTGATCAGTTGGGTATCCTGTCTACTACTGGAGATCCACCATGCTTTCTTCAGGGTGCAATCCAAGGGAATACGTTAGCCTTCACTTGGGATCGGACAACCCCCAGACCTACAGCCAATCTAATGACTGACACTGCCGATCAATTGACAGGGGTTCGTGGCCAACGCTCCCGGGGAACACGAACTTCCCACTGGATCTGCTCTGGCGGTTCCTGGGGTTCAGCGGTGAACTCGGTATCAGGTACCTCTGACGTGCCTCTGACAACGGCCGAATCGAATCTTGGCAGGTCTCCAGGACTTCTGTGTTGGCCTACATGATGCATCTGTGTGTCGGGCAGCAACGCTATTGGTGATGCTTCTGCACGCGATTGCGTGCAGCTTCCACGAGCCGCAATGTGGTTGCGCAACATGGAGCATTTGGTCAAGAGGGTCGGAATTTGATGTCTCGCCTTTTTACACGTCTGGAAACCATCGTCGCCGTTTCTGACCAGTCGTCCGCGCCTTTTCGAACCACAATCCTGCAGTCAAGTAGCCTTTTCAGGGCTGGCTGAGAAAACTGCAACTATTTGGAGGCCTGCAGCTAAGAGGTCTGTCTCACTGTCGCCTTCTGGCAGGCCACACTACTAACGTGGCGTAGCAGCGTAGCAGTTGTCTCCAGGCTGTGATCAGCGAGCCTACCATCAATCTTCGCGTGCTTGAGTGTGCCTCCAGGACCTATATCGGAATGCTGCCGACGGAGGGATATGGCGATGCGTTTCCGCATGTTCCAGATTCAGACACTTCAGAGCGACAGTCTGCCGACAATAGCAATGATGTGAACAATGAGTATGCACCCTTGACCCTGTCAATGCATGGCTATATCTCGTGTAACTAACATGGCGCTCTCAGCGAACCCCAATCGTCAGCAGCATCGCTCATGGACGATATTGCCTTTGCGAGAAATTACGATAAGCTGATCAAGAGCCAGAAATTCGACGAGGTGATGAAAGATGCTACCAAGGGCGCCTCGACGACTCGCGCCCCTTTGACGGATGCCATCATTTCCTCGTCTCAGGCTGAAGACGCCTATGGCCCTTACTATACGCCACTTGAGAGAGGTGATCCCATCTTTCGTTATCTGCATGAGCATTTATTCTTCCCTGACAGAGTGGCCTCGCATCAAGAAAGCCAGCCGGGTAGGGAGGACTGTATAGTACACACCTCGAGCAATGCGTCAGGCAACCTGCTCTCAGCCCCTCCAACTCGACGGCATGGCAAACGCACCGCACTCAGCCCGGCCGATTTGGGAAGACCTGAAGTCCCCTGCGCTGAGCACAGTAGCTTTCACTCTAAGCCCCAGCAAGATCGACAGATCCCTCGTGCCCAGAGCAGTGCCGTTCGGTCTTCAACTTCTCCTGAAGGTCGGAGCAACACTGACCAACCGATTGTAATCAATCTTAGCAGCGATACGCTCTTTCTCGACAAGACTCCGCGAAGCGATCTGGTCCTGACACCGTCGCGGCCCGATCGCTCTGTCCTCCGCGCCGACACGATTGGGTTTGGTCGCTACGGCGCGGTTCCAAGCACCATTTCCAGCCAACATAGTACAGATCTGATCTCTCAAACATCTCGAGCGGCATCGTCGCAGCCGTCAACTGCGGTTACCTCCGTGCAGAGCGAGATCGGACCGAAGCGGTCAACTGCCCGGCGGCAACGGGAAAATCGCAGTAGGAGAAATATGAATTCTTCCGCTCAGGATGAGCGACCGACGCGAGGGCTTCGATATGGCTGCCCTTTCGATAGAGGATATAATCGAAATGGCAGGCAAAGGTGTGCTGGGGAGCTCAATGATGGATTCGAGGATATGGGCAGAGTCAAGTAGGTTCTGGCGAGGATCCCCAGCCATATTGGCTGTATCGCTGACTATTACCTTCAGCGAGCATATAAAAAGAGCCCATTACAAGGAGCCAAGAGGATGCGACGTCTCAGACTGTCCAAAAGGCGGCGCGAGCCTCTGGCGATCAGCACGAAAAGGAAAGACAAACAACGAAAAGAAGATGCTGAGTAACGATTGCCCTCACACCAGCCTCGATGAAAGGGATTATATCTGGCAAGACGAGTTTGAAAGGATACTGGCCGCAGCAGATAAGGGCAAGCATGTCAGAGAAGCTCGTTGGGCATTCATTCACCGGAGGCTATTCAAGCTAGCGGATGACGCGCCGGTGCCTGATCCTTGTAAGTGTCCAGTGACATTGCATTATTCGGAGATCTTTACAGTCTGCTAACTCTTCGTTCCATGCAGTCATTCGCCCACTGCCAGCCTCGACAGGATCTCAGCACCATCCTGACAGATCAGAGGATGCCGCCCGGATAGCAGCGCTGGATGAGCATGATTACAAAGTGCGCTCGTGCATGGAATCATGCTTGAGCTTAGCGACACCCGATCCAGATCTGCAAAACACGATTCTGAGTTTGTTGGATCGCTCACAGAAGGAAGCGAGAGGTGCTTAAGAGATCCCGGCATGCTTTAGGGGGCAAGCGCCATACCACACAGGGCGATGTTTGAGAATGTTGAGCGCGGTAGAAAGTTTGTGTCTTTCTACTCTTCTTTTGATTTCGATACCCATTTTGTATGCTGAAATAACAATCACAGCTACGGTTGTCCCTGATTATCACGGTATTGGTCGAATTTGGGTGCACTTGAAGGGGACCACGAGAGAAGGCGGAGCGTGGCAATTCGCAGAGGTCATTTGCGTTCTAACTCGACATACAAAATCGTACGACCTTTAGGTAATAATAATTCAACGTTCAATTTTCCTCGATCAATTGGGGCACTTGATGCTCTGTGTATAAGCGTTGGTACAGCAAGCCAGGATGTACGCAAGCTTGTTGTTCTGCGTCGACTCCCGCTTTGTATCTCCAGAGCATTGGATATTGCCTCCCAAGTCATGCAACAATGCCTCTTCATGGTCTCACCGCAATTTTCTGTTTCCAAAATAGCCTGACCGTCCCAATCTCAACCAACTAGACTACGACCTGCTGCTGTTTCGCTCTGCGGGTCGGCTTGGAACCCCCGCCATTCAGTCCCCATCGGTGCCCAGCGCACAGCGCGGTTCAGGCGTCATAGTTGACCGCAAAAAGTCATGGCCTGGTCATCAGCACATGGTGCAAAGCACGCCTCTCCAAACGTGAACTCACAAACACACAAACACAACACAGGGCCATATACGCCACGATGAAGCGCACGAATCTCCCCGCGCCGCGCGAGTATATCGAGGAGGGCTACAGTCTCGTGGCTGAGGACCCCGAGGACATGGTGAGATTCTGATCCTTGACGACCCCTCCGTGCCCCTCCAACAGAAATCCCACTTTGGAGAGCCCCTCCATCATCGTCATCGTCATCCCCCGTGGCGTGTGCGTGTGGCTATCACGACATTTTCGACTGACAGCTTCTCTCAGTGGCACGCCTACAACCTCATTTCGGTCGGCGACTTCGTGTATGCGCATGCCGTCCGCAAAGTGGCTGCTCCTACTACAGACGGCGCACTCAAAGGCAGCGGCACCACCGAGCGCGTACACACGAACCTCTCCATCCATGTCAAATCCACCTTCTTCGACCCTGCCATCTCCTCCCTCCGCGTGTCCGGCACCGTAGCGTCCGAGAACGACGTCGTTGCCCAGGGCTTGCATCACACGCTCGATCTCGAAGTCAACCGACCATTTGCCCTCCGCAAGCCGGAGGGCTGGGATTCGGTCGCGCTCGCCACGCTCGACCAGGCGCTCTCGGACGACAAGAATGGCGCCGTGGCAGCGGTAGTCATGCAGGAGGGGCTGGCGAACATCTGCCTCATCACGCAGTTCCGCACGGTCCTCAAGGTCCGCGTGGAGCACGTCATCCCCAAGAAACGCGACGGGTCGGCAGATCAGAAGAAGGGCATGACCAAGTTCTTCGACAAGGTGCTGACGTCGCTTACACGGGCCATCGACTTCAAGAAGCCGCGTCCTCTTCTGCTGGCGAGTCCTGGGTTCGTCGCTACGGACTTCAAGAAGTACATCGAGACCAAGGGCCGGGAACAGGTCGACAAGGTGCTCATGGAGGTGGCCAAGGTGGCCACCGTGGTGCACTCGAACTCGGGGCACCTGCACAGCCTGAACGAGATCCTGAAGAGCCCGGAGGTCCTGGCGCAGATGAAGGACATGAAGTTCGCCAAGGAGGCGCAGTACATGGACAACTTCTTCGACCTCCTCAAGAAGGACGACGGCACGGCATGGTACGGCACAGCCGCCGTGCAGAAGGCCGTCGCGGAGGGCGCCGTCGGCCCCGGCGGCGGCGTCCTGCTCCTCAACAACTCCCTGTTCCGGAGCGAGGACCTCGCGGTGCGGAAGAAGTACGTCTCGCTCGTGGACAAGGTGCACCGGGACGGCGGCGAGGCGAGGATCCTGAGCAGTGATCACGAGAGCGGCCAGAGGTTGCACATGATGGGCGACATCGCCGCGATACTGAGCTATCCCATGCATGACTTGGACGATGACGAGGAGGACGACGCACAAAACGGCGAGGTGAACCAGATGCAAAGACACAGGGATGAGGCGTTTGATGAAGACATGTTACAAAGCGTTATCTAGATCGAATTTCAAGCCAAAGAAGCCTCGACATTGCACGATTTCTCCAAATCTCATAGTGACTGTCCACATCATTGCATGCGACGTCTGAGCAACGGGACCAATTGTATTGTAGCCTCCAAGCTGCACTGACAGCGGAAGGCTGATGCAGCCAGCAAAACTTATAAAGGGATACTACACGTATGAGATAGCTTCCATTCGTGTAAGCCGCTCAGTATCATGTGTCGATCGCCACTTACACCTCCGCAAGCTGCCATCAGGCCGATAGGTAGTAGGTAGCAAGCGCAAGCCGTGACCTCAAACGGACGTGAAGGCCTGGCAGATCTTACAAATTCAAGTCTTTCCCCCAAGGGCGCACATGTAACGTTATGATGGTGGGGGTGAAAGGGCGTCGGGCTCCACAGTTGTAATCTAGACTTGGCAAGCATGTGGCATCGTGTTTCCTCATATCATAGAAAAGCCGTAGAGAGGGAGGCCTGGTCTGTCCGATTGGTGCACGGAGAATCCGGGATAATTGATGTGGCAAAGGTTCTCAAATCATTTCCCTCCGGTTGGATTTCAAATCAGCTTGGTACAAAGGCGCATTGTCCTGTGATGGCGAGAGATGGCGTGATGCGGGGAGGTTGCCCACCGATCAAGTATAAGTATCATGGGGGATTGGTTGTGAGCAATAAGTCAGTAGTCTCGATTCCACACCGAAAGCATAATCTGGATGTAGTGTCTGGCAGCTATAATTCATCATCGCTGGATTCTTCTTGTTTCAACTGCCACATTCTATCCCCATTCTGCCCATCACCACCACTAACACAGTATGGCAACGGCAAGCGTTGTCTCGTCCAGACCGGCGACGTCGTTTCTACCCCTAGTAGCTTCAGACAATACTGATACCGCAAACCGTGGTGGAAAGGATGTCGAAACATTGCTGAACTACCATAAGGACAACGAGGATGGCTCGCCGCCGCACCCGACCTATGTCGATAGACCTGAGACGTACGAGCGCCCCTCCGAGGTTCACAAGGTTTTAGTCCGTGATGTGCGAGGAAAGGAAAACCAGTTCACCTTGGACGTCAATGGCTTCCAGTTCCACAAGCACACTGCACAGGAGAAGGATTTCGTGGATGATGCCCAGATCCAAGATGGCTACTATAAGGAGACGGAACAGTTGCTCAAGGACGTGTAAGCTACATCCCATTCACTCGTCAGTTTCATTTCGAGCATGCGACTCACAACACGGGAACAGGACTGGCGCATCTCGGATCTTCATCTTTGACCATACCATCCGTCGCAAATCGACCGACTCGCGAGACTCTGCGCCAGGTTCTTCTCCCCTTCGCGGTCCCGTGCAACGCGTTCACATTGATCAATCATACAAAGCCGCGCTGTCACGGGTACCACACCACCTACCCGAGGAAGCGGACCATCTACTCCAAGGCCGCGTGCAGATCATCAACGTCTGGCGCCCTATCAAGACTGTCCGACGGGATCCTCTTGGTGTCGCTGAAGCGAACAGCGTGGATGATGAGAGCTTGGTCGTGACTGAGTTGATCTACCCTGGTCGGAAGGGTGAGACGTATGCTGTCAAGCACAGTCCGAAGCATCAGTAAGTACCATTAAAAGACGGCATTCGTCTTTTGCGAATCCCTGAACAGAGTGGCTGACCCAATTTCGCAGATGGTATTACAAGTCAGAGCTTTCCCCGGATGAGGTCATTCTCATCAAGTGCTTTGACTCGAAGAAGGACGGTAGGGCGAGGAGAGTGCCTCATACTGCGTTCCATATCCCTGGAACGGAGGATGCTGAGAGCCGGGAGAGTATTGAGGTCAGGGCTTTGGTATTCCACGAGAATGATACTTTGGAGTAGATGTGAGCTTCAAGAGAAAAGGGCGTGTGTCCTATAAGAGGCTGGAAAGGGGGGGTTGTACGATGAAGATGAGATGAATGCGATGGTCCTGATTCAAAATCAAAACCCTTCCGCGAGCCCCGTGGTCATGACGCGCAGGTTATGATGGGTTTTTATTTTTATTTTTCACTTGCAAGAAGCCAAGAGCGATTGGTCCGCATGCTACCTGCAGACGCCCTTCTCGCACCCGTCCTGCGAGAAGCCCTGGTGCGAAATTCGAGTAGAGCGGCATTTCGTCCAATGCCATGCCAGAACGCCTCCAGGCCAGTGACCTGGCATTCGTCCCGGGCAGGCCGACAGTATCAGTTAATGCGTCATGTGTCGCAAGATGGCTGGCATGTATCTGGACAGGATGATGAGGCTGATGGAATGCCCACTTCACCGAGAGTCATTCTAGCGGAAGAATCAAAAATCGTCTTTAAAGCGTGCATGCGGTCTCCAAGAACATTATCCAAAGTAGCTGAATGTCCCTGGACCTTAAAGTGATCATTCAGCATTGGGATCTCTTTGACCGCCTGGGCTGCTCCGACTGATGACCGCGGAAGGATTGCGTGACATGGAGCTCTTATGGTGATTATTATTCCTTACTCAGGAGCCAGGTCAGTCGGAGGCCTGGGCACTATGTCGAATCGCTTCTCCGGAATCTTGGTGGAGTATACGCCATGGCCTACAAGTAACTTGGTCATCATCTCCCGGTCCATTCCCTGTCGAAGAACATCTCTTTCTGCCACTAGTCCATTCACTCTGCGACGGTCCGTGGAACCCTTCCTCTTCTGGCAGCACCTGGGCACAGCCAAGATATTCTTGCCGATGAAGTCTCCCGGATCAATGGTGAAAGGTAGGGACTCGTTTGCGTACTCCCCTCCATCTGTTTCAATTTCCATGACGTTGATCTGCAGAACTTCTGGAAAGTGCTCATCATGAGGAATATTGATATCGAATGTGACGCCGTAGTAGTCAATTTCACTGAATCACGCTTCTGTGAGCGAATGTCTGGGTTCATGCAGACCGGGGGAGTGCACGTACTTCTTGTGATGGATCCAGCCCAGATACTCATCTCGGACGATCAAATCATTTTCCACGTCAGGCAAAGCGTTGTCTCCGTATATGGCCCGATAAGTCAACTCTGCGAGTTTCCGAGCAGCCGGCTGGGGGAAGATGGGGTTGCAGACATCTACGTGCCATGGCACATTCGGTAGCAGTTTCTGGATGGAAACCAGCGGGCCCTCGATCTGAACTCTCAACGATTTATCCACTGGCGGCGGATGATGGTGATGAGCGGGAGTCAGCAGGCATGGCGGAATATGCAGTGAATGGACCATATCGTTGAGAGAAGCTCCCAGCTGGGCTTCAGTCGCAAGGGTTGAGGGATTAGGATGATTCCCTAAGAGCTGGAAGGAGAGAAGCTGGACAGCGAAAGCATGAGGGTGGTGCTGCAGGCAGCAACCTACTCCACAACCAGCTGCCATCTAGTTCTACCACGGTTCTGCCCCCGGGGAAAGGAGGATCATGTGGCGCGAGGTACTCCGTCCTTTATAGGCCGGGACAGGCTGTGGGGAGATTATTCAGGGTCGTGAATATATTTACCTTTCTATGAACACCTAGCAGTAAGTAATACTAGGGCTAGGCCCTGGTAACAAGTATATACAATAGCCCAGAATTTTATTCATATATAAGAGTTAAGCCATTGTTGTAATCTAATTTATTTCTAAGGCAGCTACTGTAATATAAGAACTTGATAGTTTAGATATATAACTCAAGATTAATGTGCTTACATATACTGAAGTACATAAACATTTGCATATATATCAAATAACAAGAAAAGCTATTCACGAAGTCTTCATATCAAAGGAAATTTGGCAGAAATTTCCTCAAAAGGTCTATTAGACGAATTTTATATCTCGCCTGTTCTACATGTGAGTCGAACGCAACTGTCCCGAAGTCATACTCCTTGTTGTCAACAGAGCTGCGTTGAGCTCTTTGGCTCGCCGCTCTATCAGGAAGTGGCGGGCAGCTTTTAAGGACTACTAGTATGCTTCTTTATAACCCTGCAAAAGATACCTCGCGTGTATCAGCACTGCGTCATACGCAGGGTGCCCTGATATGCCAGAGGGTGCGCTCAGCATCTTTCCCAGTGACCTGCTTCCACTATTGCAGTAGCGTTCTCTCACTAATCTCGAAAGGGGATACAATCTCGGGAATTACGACGGTCATGGAATGGGAGGAGATTGTCTGTCCTTCGCAAAAGGAAGCTCACCTGGAGGTCGGACTTTAAGTGGTGCAGAGGCGTAAGGCCGGGCCGGGCGTCCCAATCATGCACGCAGGCGGGGCTCGGCGTTGAGGCTTTTGACTGTGCCTGAAGCTTTTTGAGGGCGTCGTCACTATGTAATGACAGAAAAGCTTGGCGGTCATCGTGGGGGGCATGGGCCTGTCCTTCTCGAGAGGAGGTTGGTCACCTTACCTATCTTAAGCCTTAGGGTCGGTGTGCAAAATAGAGGTTTACCTCAAGAACCGGAGTTTAAGAATTCCGAAGCGTAAACCCGACACTATTCGAAACCACGAGCGCAGGGTCTCGTAAAACTATTGGTAGATTTCTTGATGAGATAGCCATGGCGTCAAGCGCCACTGCCCGCTGCACTGATATCGTCATGATCTGCCGCGAGGCAAGTGGAGCGAGATGCGGCGGGCGGTCTGACGCGAGCCAAACTATAAATGCCGTCGTCAGGCCACGCTAAGTCTCGGTCTTGAAACAAACAAACACCTTCACTCCAGTGCTTCCCCGTTCAAGTTTACCACTTCTTTCCCCCCCTTCAAAATAAATTGCGACTTTCTTTTATACTTCGCAACATGGCGCAGAAATTCAGCATCAAGTCGGCTGTCAAGTTGAACTCGGGCTACGAGCTCCCCAGGCTGGGATTCGGAGTAAGTTGAGCGAGTGACGGTTTCCCCGCATGAACGTGCGAATGACTGACGCTGAGTCTACTAGGTTTATCAAATGTGAGTACCTTTGCGGTATTCTACCGGCACTAGATACTGAGATTATCTCGATACAGTTCCAAAGAGGATACAGCTGGTGCGGTCAAGGAAGCTATCAAGCAAGGCTATGCCCATGTATGCTGGCCCCCCATCTGCATCAGTGCATCTTATCAACAGACACTAACACCACCACCCCAAGATTGATACTGCATCCGCATACTACAACCAAGCTCAAGCTGCGGATGGCTTGAGGGAGTCAGGCGTCCCACGCTCGGACGTCTTCTTCACCACCAAGGTCTTCACCCGGGAGAAGCCGCTGGGCTACCAAAACACCATCGACAGCCTCAACGCCGCGCTTGAGCAGACCAAGCTGTCGTACCTCGATCTAGTCCTCATCCACGCGCCCTACGGTGGAAGCCAAGCACGCAAGGAGACCTGGAGAGCACTCGTCGAGTACGTCGAGGCAGGCAAGGTTCGCTCCATCGGAGTCTCGAACTACGGTCTCCACCACCTGCAGGAGCTGGAAGGCCACATCAAGGAGCTGGAGGAGGAGCGCGGCGGCAAGGGCAAGGGCGGCGTCATCTCCGTCGGCCAATGGGAGGTCCATCCCTGGCTCACGCGCCCGGACATCGTCGGATGGTGTCGCGAGAGGAACATCGCCGTCGAGGCCTACTGCCCCATCGTGCGCGGGACGAGGTTCGACGAGCCGAAAGTCAAGGCACTGGCGGAGAAGCACGGCAAGACGCCTGCCCAGGTTCTGCTGAGGTGGAGTCTGCAGAACGACTTGGTTCCGCTCGTCAAGAGCGTGACCCCGTCGCGTATCGCGGAGAATGCGGGCATTTTCGACTTTGAGCTTTCCGACGAGGAGGTGGAGGATTTGAGGACGGATGAGTACGCGGTTTGTGCGTGGGATCCTACCAAGGAGCCACTGGACAAGTGAGAGCATGCATCGCGTCAATAAAAATAGGCGAATCGTAACGTTGTAACGACTGGCCTCTCTGGAGTTCATCACGTTGGCATGCCGTGCATTACTTTTTCCATGCTTCCAATCAGCGAGATATTTCCGTCTACAGTAGTCTCAGGAGTTCCTTCAAACCCAGCTGATCGTCACTCCTATACCAGTCTTGAGGTGCTATATCATGACAAATGAGATACACCCGAGGTCTCCCGTCTAAACTATACACTTCATCTCAGAATTCAAGCCCCGATAAAGATTCCTGCTTCCAAGGGATGATTATCTTCCACCATGGCTCACAATAGCTTGATACCCCTCCTCACCCCCATCGCCTCGGCGACGCGCTTTGGACGACCCATGAGCAATCTCGCCTCGCTCCTCGGGCGTCAAGACCTTTAGATTGAACCCCAGTATAATGTAGTCAATCACCACAAGATATTCTTCCACCACCGCCATACCCACACGGACAGCAACACTACCGCCGAAGGATGAGAACGTCGGGTCATTGACGAAGGTAGACAAGACGGCATAGGCCAGTCGAACAGCGATGAGCGGCCAGGCCAGGCTGACTGCGAACAAGCTGCGAGTCTCTGTCGCTGGCACCGCTGCTCTGTAGCCAAACGATCTGAGGAGGATCCAGCTTATCCCAAGGAAGGCGACGAGGTACACAGCGATGCCGACTTTGGACGTGGCCTGTACGCTGTACGTGCCGTTCTTGAAGCTGTTCGTTCCACCGGTGATGCTGAGGATCAAGGCGGCGGTGATGCAGAGCTGGATGACGCGGAAGTATACCGTGGAGAAGATCCGGTTGCCTCGCGCATTGACAAAGCCGACACTTTTTTTTTAAAGAAGAAAGAAGAGAATGTTAGCAATTGGGTGTTGGTGGTGGTGGTGGTGGTGGTGATGGACACGGAGGTAGATAGATGTACTAGTGTTCCACTTACAACCGCGACATGATACCCAGCGTAGCAAACAAGAGCGGCGAAATCCCGACCAAGTCCAGGATGGCAGTCGTCGTGAGCAGGCCGGTCGAGTGGTCGTTGTACGTGGCGAGCTGGCAGCCGGCTCCGGCGATGCGGATCACGCACAGGATCAGAGTGTAGATCCAGCCTGAGGAGCGGCGGAAGCCATGACGGCTGGTGACCACGGCCGCGGCGAACAGGGAGGGGAGGTAGATGACCAGCTCGGCGATGGAGACGTAGCCGGCCGAAGTCAACGTTATCGTCATGGTGGGGAGTCACCTGACAATGTGGGTTTTTTTTTTTTTTTTTTTTTGATGCCGTCTGGGAAAGGGGGATAGAGTATGTCGGATGAATGATGGTTTAAGGCGGGAGAAGCTGAGGCAGTGAGTGAAAGGGTGAATGATGCAGGCCTTTTTCTATACGGTCTGTGAACAGGGACTTGGGGGTAGCCATGCTTTTATGCATTCCAGAATGCTTTCCGAATTAAACATCTCAGGAAGTCGACGTCTAGTCCATCGAGTTCGGCCGCCTGCACAGCCCGAACAGATCCAGATACCTACCTAGAAAGGAAAAGGCTTACGTGCAAGTGACTCGGCGCCTAAGACCAATAGCATCATATGCCTTGTTTTTCCGTGCGGGCGTTTCTAAAGCCACCTAATACGGCATCGGTCTACGGGCCAGGGAAAGTAACTCGAAAGGCTGTGGAGGTACTATATGCAAGGATGTTGGCGATCCTGGAATCCTGACTCGGGGCCCAGGATCCAGTTAAAGAGTATTACTATTTGCGCGGTAGTTTACCTAATGCAGCAAAGTAGGGGTCTAGTACATGCTAATACTATCTAAGGATTACTCTTAAATACACCTTAAAAGACTTTTAAGATATTATAGCTGTAGTATTAAAGGCGCTATTATCGTTGCTATTGCAGTTGCTATTGTAGTTGCTATTGCAGTCGCTATTACAGTCGCTATTGTAGTTGCTATTGCAGCTGCTGTAAAGGTATATTAGGTGGCTGTGTGTACTCTATGCGAAGATTATTTTCTAGCAGCAATAAAATCAGCCAATCAGGGAATTATAGTTAATTAATTCTAGGTACCGCGCAAATGAGTACCGTGCAAATAGTAATACTCCAGTCAAATACCAACCACCTACACATAAGTTAGTCTACTGGTAGATAAGAAGTGTACTGTGCTCGTGAGTGTGGGACTTTAAAAATGATCAGCACTAGTCTTGCCGATGCGAGCCCCTGCCCTGCTCGAATGGGAACCCCTAATTTAGTCAAGGTACGAGCTTGGGCGGCTTTCTCCTTGATCCAAGTAGACGGGACTCTAAAGGTTAAAGCCCAGTCGACATGTCCCAAAATGGACTATTAGGCGAGTACTCCCAGGCTGAAGAGGCATCCTCTCCCTTTTACTTCGTCAGAGGGAAGGGCCTTGATCCGTCTCTCCATCCTGCGCAGACGTCCCCCCTCTCTCCTTTTTTTAAAAAAAAAAATTACGTTCCTTCGAGCGCAGCATCCGATTTGCAGACTATCCCATCCCTGCCCGATCTCCGTGATATCCCCGAGGAAACTTCCCCAAAAGCGTCAGCCCTGAGCAACGCGTTGCACGGTTTGGTCTAGTGTGATTGGTCAACGGCTCTGCTGTCGTGGATGCAGACGTGTCGTCGAGCTGCTTTCCCAATAGAGGTGCTTGTTACGTTGATTGAACTCCACTGTTTCTCTGACTTGGGCGACCGATGCGTCGTGGGTCTATTTGACTATATTCTATCCAAACACCCAACGCGTCCTCTCCTCTCGTTGCTTATTATGAAATTTAAACTCGTCTCGGTCTGGGAAATATTTTCGTCTCGTAACGACCTTCTTGCCGCATTGCTGGCTTCTTCGAGGAACAGTTTCGTGCTCAGTCAGTTTCGGGAGTTCAGTTGATAAATCGTCGCCATCGTCACCTGGCGCTGTCGAATGGTGTACTCTGGTAAGCCCAGTGCTGCGTGTGAGCGTTGTCGCAATCGTCGGTTACGGGTAGGTCCAGAATCCATTACACAGTGAGGGCAGGCGTCGAGTTCCTATTTTTGTACCCATCGGTTTTTGCATTCCGGGTTTTCTACCAGGAATCGGGTTGCCAGACAATTGGCAGAAGGACCGCTTGATGATGGCGACAATGACCCCCCAGGGATTACACAGCAGTGTAGAAAGCTGACAAGCATCGTGAATTAGTGCAACCTCGCCAAACCATCGTGTGCTGCCTGCATACGCGCCAAGGTCGAGTGCGTCGGATTCAGAGATCAAGTCGTCTTCTCCTTTCGAGACCAAAATGAAGTCATTGCCCGCAAACACCATGCACGACTGGAGCGTAAAAGGCTGAAGGTCGTCTCCAGGACAAAGTCGGCCAGTTCCAAGAGTCCAACTAATGCGTCAGTGTCATCACCAATCATACCCGCAGCCTCAGGTTTGTCACTCAGCAATACGGACACGAACAAAGACACGACCACGCCCTGCGTATTGTCCCCATATACGATCGCGCCACAGGTCCAGGAACTCGCAAGATGTTACTTCTACGCCAATCATGTGTCTGGCAGCTCGCAGGGTCGACACTTGTCGTTTCTCAAGCCTATAATCAAGGAGTGCAAGGATCATATACTGGATGCTGCGGTCAGTGCCGTTGCCTTGGCAGCTTTGCCAACATACACGCATCTCCTTCTTTGACAGTCAAATCCCAGGCCGAGTATGCTGCGGCCTCCAAAAAACGAATCGGGCACTCGGAGATCCTCAACTTTGCAAGTCGGACAATGTCCTCGCGGCAGTGATGTTGCTCGGCATGTATGAGGTGCGTGAAGTGCTTTCCTTCTCTCTGCTCCCGAGTTCTTTGAAACTGACCAGCATGGGCTAGATTGTGGCTTGCACTGACGATCGATTTGTCGGCAGATGGATTAACCATGTTGACGGCGCAGCCAAGCTCCTCGAGGTCAGAGGACCGGAGCAGCTCTCGACTCCCTAGGTCTCGAGATCTTTCGACAGCTTCGGCCGAGTTGGTTCATGCATTTCTCATTTGCTGCACCCGCTAGTGCTAGCCTAGCCTAACCTAACCTAACCTAACTAACCTCTTCAGCAAACCTAACCTAGCCTATTCTTCAGCCTAACCTAGCACTACCTAACCTAACCTAACCTAACCCTGGAAGAGAAGTAGTTCCTATCTATATAATACCAACATTCGTAGGATATTTCGTTTACAGCTTCGGGTTACCCTATACCTATGTTTCCACATTCTCAACACCATACAGTCATACTATCTTAAGCCAAGCGAGGATCCTTTATTCCCTATAGACAGTCATGAACACTAGGGCAACGGCGATATCTATTAGTTACACCCGACCTAGAAGCTCGTGTCTAGTCTACCCAGACGATACAGAGCTTTCCGACCCATGGGGAGGAACATATTGGTTAGCTGCGACGCACCAAGCCGTCATCCGCGATGAGAATGGCCACTGGTTGATGAAGCTTTCTCTGGACGATTTAACTATATACTAATTAGTTTCTCAACGCTTGGGCGCAAGATTTGCAATGTCTTTGCAACTTATTCAAGCAAGGTTCGTAAGGTCTTTCCAACTTGTTCAAACTTAATTCTACTAGGCATATCACCGTTAACCCCCACGCCTCCATCCTTATTTTACTCCTTCCCGTATTCTCTTGACGACTTTATTAAGCAAAAGATAGTAGACTTGCCTAGCGAAATGATTTTCGCTAAGGGGAGGATTCTTATCTCAGGCCATTACAAAAGACAATGACCTTGTCCAGGAGCCTCATGAACCCCCCCCCCCCCCCACAACGCCAATCTCACGCACGCCATCAGAGAAGGCTATAAAGAGGATTGTACTGACGTTAATGGAAGAACGCCCGGGACTGGCCCTGACCCATCAAGGAGGCCAGAATATAGATAACTACGAACACACCAACCCGCGCGAATATACTAGGAACAATGGCTGAAAACAAACGCACTCTGAACAGTTTGACAGAATTGAGAGAATCTCTTCTGTTGTAAAGCGGCATTGATTCTGCCTACAATCACATACGAGTTGGGCTGTGTTGAACTGTTAGTAAGGCCAACTGTTGCGGGCAGGAGCGGCTGGGAGCAAATGCAGTGGGTATTGCGTTTCCCTTTCGATCCCTCAGGCTGGAGAGAAACCATCACTCCTACACATCGCGGTTTGCTTGCTGGATGTGCACATTGGGCCTTGTGTGATCAATCACTTCTACTATGTATTCTGCTCGTTTGGCTGTGACACACAACACCAACATCGCGACAATAGGGAGAATAGATACACCCGAATCATGACGGAAGGTACACATGTCGCTGGTGCCTCAATAGTCTCAGAAAAGAATCCTTGGAGAACTACCAATTCTCACTCCGAGTATTTCTCCGAAGCACGGGCTAGCAAAGTGTGTTGGAGCACGAGACTCTCTGCTTGCTTCGCCGCACAGTCACAACGGCCCCTCCCCCTGTTGTGTTGACCTGCTCCTGCACTCGCGCACGGCGCCACAGCCAAGTTTGAGCTCCTGGCACGTCCTTGATATCCATGCAGTTCCTGGAGAACGTCTGGGCAACGGCAGAGCGGCATGGCTTTGTGGAGGGATGCACTCCCATCCTGGAGACCATGTGTGGAAAGCTGGGGCATTGCGGGGAAAACAAAGGAACGAACACCTACCGAAGGCAGTTAAAAGGAGGGCGGCGTGACTCGGCAGTCCGCCGTAATTGAGATTCTTTGCGGCTTTGCCCCATTGCCCCCTTCTTGTTTTCCGCCTTGTTTTCCGCTCCAATGAGATTGTCTACCAAACCCCGCAGAAGGCAGTACATTCTTTGCAGGCTTGCTCCCTGTCAGTTCGAGTCAGTTCATGTGGGCATGCGCCATCATACTCCTTGGAGAGGATTAGCGTTCCAGGCACTAAGCGGCTCGAGATGGAGAGCGCTCATACGATCACGGTTAGTATGAGGGCGCGACGCGAAGTTGGGGTCGAGCTATACGTGGGCACATCGGGGAACACGGTGCCGAGAGGTGGTGACCAAAGTTCCTGCTCTCAACCCGAGTGCAACTTCAGCTGCACTGTATAGGTGATGTATGCCCATACTTGATCCTTGCTCGGTCCAATCTGTCGGTGTTCGTGGGGTGATGTAAAAAGACCATCATCGCCACCTGGCCTGAGCCCTTCGGCTGCTCTACTCGACTCAGCTTATTGTGCGCGAGCCTCGCAAGCCAGGCCCAGAGTACGAGAATTCTGTCCAGCCGACACAATGTCTGTCCACAAGACTTCCAAAGATGATGAGCCGCCGCGTGCCTCGTTCGACGAGAAGCCAGCCGGCGATCTCCAGACACGAGAAGTCGCTGCGGCGTCGGTGGCCCTGGAATCAGCCATTGCCGAGTCAAAGCCCAGTCTTCTTTCTCCCGGCATGCTGCGGTTGTGGCTCATCATGTCCCTATGCTATCTCGTTTCGACTATGAATGGCTTCGAGTAAGTAGACCAACTTCGCCAACATGTCTTCCTACAGATCAAAGGCTAAGAAGAATCCAGTTCGTCCCTGATGGGTGCCATTAATGCCATGGAGCCCTACCAGAAAAGCTTCGGTCTATCTGGCGCTGGTTCCAGCACTGGAATTGTCTTCATCACGTACAACCTTGGCCAAATCGCTGCGGTATGACATCCTCCATCCTCGCTCCTCCGACCCTCAAGAAGGTACCCGCATCAGCACACGACTGACTTCATTAGTTCCCCTTCATGGGCATTCTGGCTGATGGTCTGGGACGTCGCTGGTGTATCTTCATCGGCTGCATCATCGTTTGTATCGGTACGGCCATCCAGACCCCTGCTCAGACGCGTGCATGGTTCATCGGAGGTCGTTTTGTTCTGGGCTTTGGCGCTTCTATCGCTTCTGCTGCGGCACCTGCGTATGCCGTCGAGATGTCGCACCCAGCGTACCGTGGGCTCATGAGTGGCATGTATAACAACCTCTGGTGGCTGGGAAATATCCTGTAAGTCTGCTCCTGGACTTCACCCAACTTGGCTTCTGGCATCTTCTGACGTTTGCAGTGCTGGATGGACCACGTACGGCACGAACAAGCATTTCGACAACGCCTGGGCATGGAGGATCCCGACCCTTGTTCAATGCGGCATGCCGGCCGTCGTCTTGGTCGTTGTCATGTTCTTCCCAGAGTCCCCGAGATGGCTCATCGCCCAGGACCGGACCGAGGAGGCGATTCAGATTCTGGCCAAATACCATGGAGATGGCGACGTCAATCATCCTCTGGTTCAGCTGCAGTATCGTGAGATTATCGAGCAGCGTAACCTGTACCGGGATGAAAACCCCTGGTGGTAAGCACTGAGCTCTCCTGTCCAAACTTTAAAGCTGCAAGAGACTGACAGGCCATAGGGACTTTTCGGAACTTTACAATACCCCTGCGGCGCGATGTGAGTTCTCTCTTGCCGGACCTATCCAGCCTGCTGAATCTGGTATTGACTCGCGCGGCTTAGACCGTAGCTACATGGTGATCATGATGGCTTTCTTCGGCCAATGGAGCGGGAATAATGTCGTCAGCTACTTCATGGTGCGTGAAATCCTGTGGTTCTAATGGCAAAGGATCTCCGTCTAACAGTGCTGAAGCCTCAAATGATCAAAACCGCCGGCATCGACAACACAAACACCCAACTGCTGATCAACGCCATCAACCCAATCTTCTCCATGATGGGCGCCATTGCGGGTGCGGCCATGCTTGACAAGCTTGGTCGTCGTCCCATGATGATGTACTCCCTGGGCGCGGCACTTGTGTGCTACATACTGTTGACAGCCTTCTCCGCGCACAGCGAGTCCGTCAAGGGTCTGTCCTACGGTGTCATCGTGGCCATCTACCTTTTCGGCATCTTCTTCGCGTGGGGCTTCACACCCCTTCAGACGCTCTATTCCGTCGAGTGTCTCGAGAACCGAACCCGTGCCAAAGGCTCCGGTGCCAATTTCCTGTTTCTCAACATTGCCATGGTCATCAACACATACGGCATCAGTGAAGGCATGGAAAAGATTGGCTGGAAGCTTTGTAAGAACCACCGCCCCAAAAAAAAAAAAAAAAAAAACGTACAGAGTCTACTTCACATGCTAAACCCTCTTGCAGACATTGTGTATTGTGCCTGGATCGCGATTGAGATCGTCATCATCTACTTCTTCGCTGTAGAGACGGCTGGAAAGACGCTCGAAGAGCTCTCATCCATCTTCAATGCGCCGAACCCCCGCAAGGAGAGCACGAGGAAAACCAAGATTGATGTTGATTCCGCCGGCAACGTCGTGAACGTCCGGGAGCTGTAAGGGAACATTGTGTTTGCTCAGAACCTCTCCCGACGTGGCATGCCCCGTTTCTGTTCGAGATCTTCTGAGGAACAGAGGGTGCAAGACCTCGGCTGTTTATTTCTCAAAAACAGAACTCTAAGCCTTCATTTACGAAGTACGATGTGAATAATGTCATACCCAAGGTTCAATGGAGGCTATTTCTGCCAATTAGTCTGTATGCTAGATATGCATGGCTTGCTTTGGCCATCATCTACACTGCAGCCCATGTAGAGAACTCCAGTCACTACCCAGCAAGATTGACCTGAATGCAGCCATTGTAGTTTCATGAAAAGATCATCCTCTCGTTGTAACTCTTGTTTACTTTATACAGCGTGTTGGAAGGCACAAACAGCAAGGCGATCGAAGAAGTGGTGGATGATCAGCCAAAGCCAGGCCAGTGGCTGTCGCGTGCCAAGGTGCGGCAAGCGCCGAAACCCGACCGGAGCTACAGCGCCGTAATCCAGACGGAACTCCAAGTGTGATTGTATCGGCCCGCTGGCGCATTGCGTCCTTTTTAAATTGAACGAAGCATTATGGTAACATCTCATTTGATAGATGCAGCTATGACAATGGGCATTTCGTGTCCGAGTCCTGTCCTGTCCCCATCCTCAAGCAGCTCTTTTTAATTCAACAGTACCAAGGAATGACACAAAGTGTATTTGACGTCCGAACAGTCGTCTCCCTTTCCTCCTGACGTCATTCATCATAAGTTGTGCTCTTGGCTGCGGTAGCGACATTGTATAGTTTAATTTTCTTCCTTCAGGCGCATCGCACTACGGCAGACAGTGTAGATAGAGTATGTTGTAAGAAGAAACCAACAACAGGATGACGGCGAGTACCTGTACTTGCTGCTGTAATTGTCTCCAACGATTAATTGGGGGCGCGTGGGTCACTGTTCGTGGGGACGCTGCGCTAGGAAGAGGGGTACCAACTTGAACTCTCCAAGATTTTCGACCTCACGAATGTTGAGTGCATTCTTCACTGGCTGAGTTGACCACTTTCAATTGCAAGCAACATCCTTCAAGATGGACAAGAGCAAGAGCGTGAGCGCATACTACGCCCCTCGGGGTGGCTTACCGCCCCAAACGCAGATCCTGACGGACCGCGCAATGTTCACCGAATCCTATGCCGTCATCCCCAAGGGCTGCTACAGCGACATCGTGACCAGCTTTCTGCCCTTCTGGGAGCGAACACGGCTCTGGGTCATCGCCCGGCCTCTGTCAGGCTTTGCCGAGACCTTTTCCCAGTACATCATGGAGGTCCAGCCTGGTGGTGGGAGCGATCGCGCCGAGTTGGACGAAACGGCAGAGGGCGTGCTCTTCGTGGTCGAGGGTGAGGTGACGGTCACACTGTCAGGTGAAGAGCATACGCTGCACGCCGGAGGCTATGCCTTCCTGCCGCCAAAGAGTGGGTGGACTCTCAGGAACAAAGGAAAGGATGATGCTCGATTCCACTGGGTGCGCAAAGCATACGAGTATGTCGAGGGGTTGCCGGTGCCCGATCCCATCTTCCTCAACGAAGCCGACATCCCCCCGACGCCCATGCCCGACACGGACGGAGCGTGGGCCACGACACGATTTGTCGACCCCAGCGACATGCGACACGACATGCATGTGACCATTGTGACTTTCCAGCCCGGTGGGGTCATCCCCTTTGCCGAGACGCATGTCATGGAGCACGGCCTCTACGTGCTGGAGGGCAAGGCCGTCTACCGCCTCAACCAGGACTGGGTCGAGGTCGAGGCTGGAGACTTCATGTGGCTGCGGGCTTTCTGTCCTCAAGCCTGCTATGCTGGTGGTCCAGGACCGTTCCGCTATCTTCTCTACAAGGACGTGAACCGCCATGCCAAGTTTCGTCTGCCTTGATCGATCCCAAGGCATAGTACAACCACTGACTACCTAATACAATAAAGCATATTTAATACTGCGCGCTCTGGGATGCATCCGCCGTGGACTGGACTACGCTCTCGGGAAGTTGCGGTTTCGCCCACTTAGGCAGTGCTGCATCGTAAACTGTAGCTGGCTGTTGAAACCGTGGTGGTCCATAAAGACCAGTGTGCTTGATCATGAAAGAAGTAATATGCATCCGACAAAGTCAATCTTCCTTGGCTCGACGACGTGGGCGGCTCTGAACCGCTCGCCAAGCCTTCTGCCCCGCGGGACGGCTCGGCATACCCGCCAGAGACATGACATGTTGAGATCTCGCCAAGGGGACTTTGGTAACTTGTCGCCATCATGTTACCTGCAGCTCAAGGAGAATTACGTGGCATCGAACTGAATCGTGCGAAAAACAATTCACTTAAGTTTGTCACGGAGGCCTCCTTCACGCCCTTTCGCTGAAAACAAATGAGGGCGTGAGGGTAGGGAGGTCCATCTCTAAGGTATATAAGCACGGGCTCGAAGCTAGCTCACGGGAGAATAGCAACACGAATCCTCGAGATTAAAAATCAACAGATCTTTCAACAATTCTCTGAGTTTTCTTCTTACATCACTCATACTTATCGACTCAGACACTCCTATCCGACATGTCCAACTTCCACGAAAGTGCCCAGGACATCCATGTCGAAGACGGTCATGTTCTCAAGGCCGTGCTGAACAACGTCGAGGGCGAAGGGGTTGAGGCCGAGTTCGACCTCAACCAGATCATCGGCAATGTGAACGGCGAGTTCGTCTGGGGTGGTGAAAGTACGTCGTTCTTCCAGGGCGGGCCAGATGCGGAAAAAAAAGAAGAAGAAGAAGTAGAAAATAACTAACGCAGTCAACTATAGACTTTGCCTTGTCAGCTGAGGAGATTTCCTTCGAGATCGAAGAGGATCAGCCCATTCTCAGGGCTCAACTGTACAATGTTGATGGGGAACTGATCGATTGCGTGCTCAATCTGACGGAGCGGATTGGAAACAATGATGGCGAGTTCGTTTTCGAAGGCTAGATAGGCCTTTTCGAGAGGTGCAGTCTCCAAGAACAATAGCAACTGCTTTGGTCAGCAACTATCCATGCTGCATCTGGAATTACTGCAGGAAACTATGTTGCAGGCAGTACGATACAATGCAATCTTCCTCATTCATGCTGCGCATACCAATCACGACCAGATCTTGCGTTCCTCGGCAGTTTATTCACCGTTGCCAGTTTTGTCCGCCCACATTGACAATGTTAGCGGTTTTTCCTGCAGCGCAGCACTCATCTATCTATGTATTTCTTCAGCTTCTCGTTTTGTGTTTGGTCTAGACAAGAACCCTGCAGGACGGGAAGGGCGGAGATTTGCACATGTCACCCTATTCAACGTTTCCTGGGGCCAAGTCTTCCCCAATTAAGGCAATGGGGAATAACAGGAGTCAAGGTTCTCCCCCATAGTCCACGCAACCCCCTGTTATACCGGGGGACTGCTAGTGTAATTAGAGTGGGAAGTTTGGCAGCCCGACGCAATGCATTGATGAGCAGCTGCCTAATGCGGCAGGTAATGCTATTCGCCAAGGTTATCCTAACTATCTACCTATAGTTGCCGGGGGGGTCAAAATGAAGTCTCATATTTGGAGCTTTGAGCATGTCATTATGCATATATATCGCCCGAGTCGCGCTGAGTCTGCATCTTTTCGAGGACCAGGTATCTTGCATCTTTTGCGCTGCCTGTCTTATTTCGTGAGCCAGAGTTGCAATGAAGAGAATCATCATCGCTTTCCTGTGCGGCGTTGCTGCCGCCGCTGACATCGTCCCGGGCAGCTATATTGTACAGCTCAAGGCCGGCACAGTGGCCACTTCCCACCACCGCGCCGTCCGTTCCATCCTCCGCAAACGCGACTCGACCGTTCAGTCATTCACCATCGGGGACGACTTCAACGCATACGTCGCCACGTCCCTCACTGATGAAGATGCAGCTACGCTCGCAGCCCGCGAGGATGTGCTGACTGTCGAACCGGACGTCTGGTACTACCACGACGACCTCAACTCGACTTCAGAGTCAATCGAGCCACGTGCGCTCACTACGCAGTCGCCAGCTGGCACGTGGAGTTTGGGGGACGTGTCCCATCGCGCAGCGGGCGCTAGGGACTATGTCTACGACGACAGTGCCGGCAGCGGACAAACCGTGTATGTGATTGACTCGGGCGTTCGGATCTCCCACCAGGAATTCGAGGGTCGCGCCCGCTTCGGATTCAGCGGCGTCTCCGGAAGCACGAGGTACGAGGAGGATGACGAGGGGCACGGCACGCATGTTGCTGGTACTGTGGCAGGCAAGACATTCGGCCTGGCGAAGAAAGCAGAGGTTGTCGCTGTGAAGGCTTTCCAGGGTGGCGGTGTAAGTCATTTCTTCTTCACGGACTCGAGAGGACGAACTCCATGGGGTCAACATGACTGATTCATGATATCCAGGGGCAAGCGTCTTGGATCCTCAACAGTATCAATTGGGCGGTCAACGACATCATCGCTCGAAACGCAAAGGCAACTTCAGTCCTCAATCTCTCGCTAGGTGAGCTAGACAATCTGAACTTGTTTACAGGCAGACGTGGACGTGCTAACATCCATCAATTCAGGCGGAGCCGCCAGCTCGTCGAGCGCCATGGAGAACGCTGTGCGCGCAGCGTGGAATCAAGGCATTGTATCCGTGTCTGCGGCAGGAAACTCAGATCAGCCGGCATCCGGTACGTCGCCAGGCCGCATCGCAGAAACCATCACAGTTGGCATGACCGGACCTAGTCGTCGGCGTGTACAGGTCATTGCTGGTGCGTTCGGCAGCAACTATGGCCCTGAACTCGACGTGTTCGCCCCCGGGCAGGACATCGTCAGCGCTTCGTGGCAGTCTGATACAGGGTCACGATCCACTACGGGGACGAGCATGGCGACGCCGCTTGTGTCTGGCTTGATATGTTACTTGAGACGACTGGAGGGCGGTCTCACGACGCCTGCTTCCGTCAAGGCCAGGCTGTTGCAGCTTGCTCACACGGGGGTTGTCACCGATCCGAAGGGTAGCCCAAATGTGCTTGTATACAACGGCAGTGGCCAGTAATAATAGTCTATAGTTCGTCAGATCATCTCTAAAAGATGCCTACACCAAGGATAGGCAGATCTAGTTTGTTGTTCCAATCAACGTTCCCATCCTTCATCTCAATGCGGTCTAGGCAGGTGCCAAAGACTCTGTCCCAAAGCCTGGTCTGCTTGCCATAGTTGCCGCTCTTCTTCCATCCCTGCCGGTGGTGGAGGTCATGGTCCTCGATGACCAGCTCACAGTCGAACCACCGCAGAAGAAACGACACGGGGTTGGGCGGTGTCGTGTGAACTCGCAGCCCGCTGTGACCCGCCAGCTCTGCGAAGACAATGAACTGGTGGCACACCCACCACTCGTAAAAGCCCATCGGGAGCCCTACAGCGCGCATGGTGGCATACGTCATGAAGGGGATGCCGATGATGTCGAAGAACTCCTGCTCCAGGTCGGCGTACAGTGTGAGGAGCGGGTTCGGATGCTTCGTCAAGTGATGAGTGCGGTGATATTGCCAGAGAGCCCCGACCTCGTGCATGAGCCTGTGATACCAGTAGAACCAGAAATCAAGGATGATGCCGTACAAGCTGACCTCGACCGGGAGCCAGAACCAGTTCATCTGGGCTGGTGTTTGGCTGGTACGATACGCAAAGAAAACGGTGAAGAGGGGCCGGAATGTCGACGTGGACAGAAGAGACTTGACGATCTTGAACACGGCGATATCGGGAACGCCGTCTCGGTCGTGAACGTCGCCATCTAAGAAGCCTGAGATGTGTCCCAACGTCCGCATGACGTTGAGTTGATGGATCGCGATCCCCTTGAAAGCGAAGCTGTAGAAGACGAAGGCCTGAAGAGGTGTGAAGTTGTGTCCCGTATAGTGCACATAGAGCTGCTGGAGGAGCAAGGGGATGCTGGCGTGGAAGATGACCCAGCGGACCGGTTGCCACTCAGGTGTAAACGGGATCTGCTCATCCTTGGAATGAACGGGGACCTTTTTCTCGAGATCGACGTGGTGAATACTCAAGATCTCGATTAACCAATGTGCTGGGTTCCAAGTCGATTTATCCTGCTTCCGCCATGTCGACTTGATAGGATCCGCCCGTACGGGCACAGTTTTGGTAGTACTCATCTCCTCGACCAGGAAAGTCGCTTGATGCCGTGTGAAGTATAATCAGTTGATCGTATGTTTTCGGAATGCTACTCAGATAGAAATGGTCTTTCGTTTCCAACAGTCGGTAACAGAGTCGTGAGGGATGCCTTTATAAACAATCGCAAGGAGATGATGATTCGCAACGTAAGTCTAGCCTCTTGATGTCAAGACGACCAGTTTTAAACTATAGGCCAACACAAATGTCCACTACCTTTGCTTTAGGTGGTGTTTTACGCAGCAGCGCTCGCAAGATGCCGCTCAAAGGATCCTAGTTGTCGATCAAGGAGGGTAGTATTTGCCTCTTGAGGACTAGCTTGCGATGGTTTCGAGGGGCGGCGACCTCGACAGTTGCGCTCATGGGGCCATGGAAGCCTCACAAGCCAGCGACGTAATCGTGGCCCCACTGGACGAAACTGATGGGAGATGCGGGTGTCGATAGCTCGCCAAGGCTTGAGCGAGCTGCTGTTTTCCCCCTTTGGGCCCTTTGGGGAGGCAATCACATGCTTGCTTTCTTGCTTCCAGATGAGGTGGATGCGCGCTTCGCAATCGGTGGGGTTTATGTCATTGATCCGATGGTGCTCTGTGTGTTGCAACTTGGAGCATTGTAGCCTTCAAGTTGTGGTGCTACTGCTGCTAGACTACCTCGGGGAGTCGGGCACTAAACGTCACGGGTCACGAGACACGTACGTCAGCGCTCGGGTCAGTGTCAGAAACCCCAAACATCAACACAGCTCGCTGTCCTCGCAACCTTATCTGAATCTGATGCCCCATGCCCCGAGCTCATGCTGCGATTCAGACAGCGTTGCATTGTTCGCGAATGCAACATGAGTTGGCCTGATCACTGCTTGAATCCTACTGCGGTCCGAACGCCTGGGTCGTGATCCCTAACGAAACATGGCGCGTGCGTATCATATGCAGTTGACTCTGGCACCACAACACTCACGCCCAAGGCCGTATCCATGGGGATCCTGACGAAGAGATCGCTCATCTAACACATGAGACTGTAGCCGGCAGTATCTTCATTCCAGCTTATGACCGAGGACGGCGTGGCTAGTGCATTGTTTCGCTACTATCCACGTCTGGCGAGGAGGAGTTTGGGGCAGTCCAGACTCTCAAATACCATATAACTTATGGTCAAGAGACGTTACCGAAAGTCCTCCGTCTGCGCAGGGGCTCTCCACGTCATCAAAACTTAGATTGAACATTGGCAGGAAACCATTCGCCGTGGAGACTTTCCAATCATCAAGCGCCATCCCAGGGTTTGCGAGGCTTCAGGGGTTGCCGTTGAACTTGGCCCAGGTCTCTCCTCATTCATTTGCCCAAACAAAAACACTGGAATGTGGAAACACTGGCATCGATCTCTGGGTACTCAACTGTCACATCTGTGGCCCGTGCCCAAACCTGGGAGCTACTGCGACTGATATCCAGACTCAGTCGACATGAAGTAATCACACATACCACTCATGAGCCATATGTGAAGCACATACAGTGGCCTCTTGAAGTCGAACGGTGAAAGTGGCAGCCTGCCTCCTATCAATCTTGTCAGAACGAAGTGTACCATGGTGGGCCGATTAAGTTCCTTCTTCAGCCAGCGAGTTTTCAATCTTCTATCCATGTGAGAAAGGTTGGATAGCACCAATTCATCTCATCGCTGGGCCTATTTTACGCTTCGTGCCCATAGCAAGTCTATGAGACGCTGTGGGAAGGTCCTAGATACGTACCCGTGGAGACAAGCATGATACCCTCTCCAGTGCTGAAAGAGTAAACACACAATGCCTGGGATCAATGAAGCCTTCTGATTCGATCTCTGCCTACATGAGTCAATGCTGCTTGTGTAGATTCACATTGGGGAGTCTTTGCGAGCTACAGCGGCTGATTGATCGTCAAGTCGCCATAAGCATTCTCTTTGCCAGGAAAATCAATCACATGTCGGAGGCGACTCTGCTCCCGCCCTGCAAGAACATCCTTTATCACATGAATGCACCTCATCGCTCTCTCCTGAATGCAACCTTGTGATGCACTGGGTGTCCTCGCGTCAAGCAAAGCCGTTGCGAGGTGGGCTGACGCGTATGTTTGCGTTGGAGGCGAGGCCACCGGGCTTCGTGAACTCATGTGAGATACGGGATTGACCGGTACTTCAGCTGGGAAGGTGGAGAAAGGCTCGAGAGGCCGGTTGGCAAGAAGTCATGGCGAGCCCAGAAGAGAGGGACCGGTGGAGCTCAATCTTGAGTCTAGAGTCTCGAGTTCCATTTGCCAAGACCAGCTCTGAAGTAAGAACTAACTTTGGGAAGGAACCAATCGAGGATTTATTCTTTTTTAATACGATATTGTCCCATCGTTGATCTACCGGTACGGCTATGTGGCGAAGACGTGGAACCAGTGTTCGTTAACATATTATGTAGGATTAGTTCATGGAGCACAGGTGTCCTTCGAGACGACGTTCGCCTAGTATGCTAAGCGTTGCAATAGAGCCAAGATAGAGCACGGGATGCAGTACCAATTTTAGGGTTGCGTCGCAATCAGGATCTGCTTCAGGTTGATGAGGACTCCTGGGGCGTGGACTGGGCTTCCAGATGGAGCGTTGTAATCGAGCCAATGCCAAGAGCAACGCTAAGACGACGAAGACACTGGTAGCTGCTAACTTGAGCGAACCTAGGGGGTTAACTTTCTTGTCGCAAGTCCATCTGCACTGTGTAACGAAGTGGCCATTCTCACAGGCGATTCAATACATCGTCTTGAGATGATCCTCGCCGCGAATCGAGCTGCCAACGTGAGCGTCTGCACACTCTGGGAAGCAATATTTCTGGAGATATGACCCAAACCCTGAAACGATGCTTCTTGCTGTCCTTATGTCGCCGTTCCAATCGGATTCAGACATTCTCGAGCGTCGAAGAGCCCATAGTTGGTCAGATGGAGTCTCGCGGCTCGGCACTTGACATAAGATGAAAGCGACATGCTCTCTGCAGTTTGTCCGTAAAACCAAAGGCTAATTGACCAGCCAAGCCCCGCAAGAGAGCGGAACGGCATGTTGAATAAGACTTTGAGGACTGAGGCAACAGAAGCCCGGACTGAGCAATGCCGGCATTGCCACTCCCATCGACCGTCACAAGACTTCGAAAAGGGATTAAGAGCGAATCAGCATCCTCGATACATCTGGAATAAGGTTATGAAATTATTAAATAAGTTTTTTTTTTTTTTTTTTTTTTTTTTTGGTAGATAGAGGAAGAAGTACTCTTACCCCTAATAATCCTGGTTTAAGGTGGTATTGATCACCTCAGTTACGGAGTACAGTCCCCCTCTTTACCAGTGGGTCGCGAAGTCTTATGCTGCCGATGGGATGAAGTGAAGAGCTCGAGCCAGAGGCGTGACGCCTCCGTTTCCACTTCGATGTGTTGTCAGGGGATCATATCATCATCGTCACATTGTCGCTTTTCTCGAATCATACCTATTCCAGGCCTGCCCCTGGTTTGGAACAATAGAGTAAAGTGTTATAGTTAGGATCAGTACTCCGTAGCGCCAAAGTCAAAAACCTAGCCATGGCAGTTCTGCATGAAATCTCATCTCGGGAAAACTCAAAGCAGCTGGCAGCGCGCCTTGATTGCGGGGATTCAACCAGGATCCTGTCACATCAGTGTGTCCGAACGGATTCGTCGATAGATCAATCAGACCAACGGCGATCCTCTGCCAAGACGCCAGGGCTGAGTTCATTCTCCTGTCGCTACGGAACATGCCGCAACCGTTGTTAGCCTGGCGTCTCAGGTACATCCCTTCAGCTCCTTGTCTCCGTCGTCTCTGCTGTCAACATGACCTGTTGTCTGACAAGGCGCGAGTCATTCCAGGGGAAGTAGCATGATGCGTTCAAAATTTGTACAGATTGTCCTCAGCATCAATGCCGAGCGGTATATATAACTGTTTCTTTCCTCGCCATTCAGTCAAAGTCTGTAGCTGGCAAGTCGCTTCGTGACATAATTGTTCCTTCTTTTATTTTCGTTCGTGTCCGCAAGCCCAGGCAGGGCCTCTTGGAAGCTGACTCGGCAGTATCTCGATAACTGCACTTTTCCCCATTCATTCATTCGTTCATTCGTTCATTTGTTTCTCTTTTTTTAACGACAGGATCGCCTCTTTTCACCGACAACAATATGTTGTCATTCACGCCTGCTGGTCTCTTATGGCTTGCTGCCGTAGCCTCAGCCTCGCCTATCGTCGCCAGGCAGGCTGTCGATTGTTCTCCCAGTTCTACGTCGGGCCTAAAAGCAGAGTGCTGGGATGCTCTTGGAATGGAGCAGTACATCAATGACTGGGTAGCCGCCAACGGCACGGCGGCTGATTGTGACAACCTTGGCTTCGCGCAGTGCTACTTGCAATTCAACGGTCTCACCACTCTGACCTGCGACCTCATTACATCGTCCACCTGTCCACCCCCTTCTTCCACAGCAGTCTACTCTAGCAATCAACATTTCTACGTGAGTCACACCTGGCTCCCAGACGCGAGATTGACCAAATGGCATACTGAGACGTTTTGGCGGGACGCGAGCAGACTCTTTGGAACATCTACGCTGTCTACCAGTTCTTCAACCAGTACTCCAGCGCCTTGAGCAATGGCGTATCTCTTGCCGGACAGACCGTCGATAAGATTGTTGCAACAGTTGCTCCGCCGATCGAATCCCAGGAACCAGCGAGCACGCTCATGAACATTTTATCCTCCACTCTCGGTGTCGTGAGCTTATTCACTGGAGTGATCCCCGGCGGCGGTGGTCCTGCTGTGAGCCTCATCCATGGCGGTCTGAGCCAAGCACTCGGCCTCAGCAGCATTATCCCCGACACTCTCGTCAAACCTTCCCAGAGCGCCAACGACCGCTTCATTCAGCTCGGTGACATTGGATCATCGCTCAGCACCCTTGTGGTCCAATATCAAGCGAACCTCCTGGACGCCGTCGCCCTCGTCCAGAGGAACCATACCGTGTTCGCGGCCGCTTGCAGCCAGGGAGGCTTCTCTCAGCGCATCACCACCTCCCTGACAATCCAGTCCAGCGAGCTCTACCGGCAGCTCCAGCTCTTCACCCTATCGACGGCGCTCAAGGCCAATGGGATTGTCGCGGCAAAGAGCACTGGTGTCGACGCCCTGAAAGTCGCGGGTGAAACCAGTGAGATCTCTTGTGCCGCTCTCACTACCCCAGGAGACTTTTGCAACCAGTGGTGGCTCGACGGCGAGGGCAACACGTACTCTTTCCACAATCCCGGAGACACGGAGAACTCTCATGTGGACTTGACCAGGACGATTGTGGAAGAGGGCTGGGCCACGCTGGATCAGGTCTTCAAGGTAGAGCAATGTGCCGGGGCCGCGCCCACGTTTGATCCCGCCAACGTCGGCGTGACTTGCATCGCGTCGCACGGCTTTTGTGAGTGGAATTATCAGCCGACTTTGGCTGAGACCAAGGCCCAGCCTCAGTTCAAGAACTGCGACAATGACCCCAACTGGGGAAGCCTGTGCAGCAGCTTCGAGGAGCGCATTCTTGGTGAGTTTGCCACAAACGGTCCCTTGTCAAGAGACGTCGAAGATACGCACAACACTTACTAACGATGCTCGTGTTCCTGCAGTACCCGAATCATATCTCGGACCAATCCTCCTGCCTGACAGGAATGGATTCGCTCAAATGTGTAAGCGGCGCTGAACTGCCTGATCAGGTACGGCAGCACTTGTAGATAGAAGATGAAGGCTCTTCATGGGCTGTCCTCGCAGTTGTATCCAAGTACCTCTGTTGTACCAGACAGCGTGCATGTCAAAGGCATGCTTCTCTAGTTCTTACTTTTACATATACCCATCGACTCCTCATAGAATTCGAGATACGACTCCCGCTGTAAAGAAATGAGAGAGAAGAGCCCCCCCTGCGAAGGTAGCTGAACGATATAACTGCAACCCTCATCTTTATTTTCGCTTCGTCGTCCATCATACTACAAACACCGTGCCAGGGCTATTCTACTAGTCCCTTTCATATGATATGTGGAAATCGGTCGTCTTTCGAATATTCTTCAAGTCGGCTCCGGGGTCCAGCTCTTCTTTCTGCTGCCGCTGAGGCACTGATGTCAAGATGTATTCCTCACTGGCCCCGTCGCTGTGCTGCACCACGCTGTGATTCACCCCTGACTTGGAGGGACCATTGTACGGCTGCCACGGGCTGCCCTGGTTTTGGGAGTCGATCTGACGATGCTCGCCAGAGCCGTAGGAGTATTTCGAGGGGGAGGATTTCGCGGTGCCGCCGAAGACTGCAGGGAAAAGCCAAGAAAGGGGCATGCGACACATGGGAAGGCAAGCGCAGATGATGGCGACGTTCTGCTCGATCATGGTCCAGAGTGTGGAGGCGATGTCGTCTATACAAGACCCCCAATGTTAGCTGTGTGCAGACTCCTAAATGGGACAGAAGATCGTCTCTCACAGGTGATGTCCGGTGTTTGAGTTGAGAACTTGAGAGTCGTCGAGCGCATGATAGAGGTGAAAGTAACACTGATGAAGGGAAAAGGCCAAAGGGCGTCAGTATATTTCCTTGAGGTTAGTAGGCATGTCTTGAGCACTTACAAGCCACCAAGGGCAAAGACTAGCATGAGAGCGCGCTTCTGATTGACAGGCAGATTGCTTGTCCAGATGGGCTGCATCGGCAGCATGAGGATCAAGATATCTGTGGCAATCGAGAAGCCCGCATTGGCGTACCAGTTCATGGTCAGGCTGATGCACTTGGGCCCAATCGACTTGTCCCAAGCTCCTCGGATCGGGGTGCACTGGAAGATGGAAGAGGCTGTTGTTGCAACCATGTAGGCCAGGATGATAGCAAGGAGAGTGTAACAGCATATCCGAAACCACCGCTGAAGAAAGATCCGAAGGTAGAGGAGGAGTATCGAGGACTTGGTCAGGTTGATGGTGAGTTTGTAAAAGATCTGGGCGACATAGAATAACTGACCGGCACGTCAGGGTCAGTATCGGGGATCTTTGTTAAGAGCAGGAATCTTGGAAGGATCTACCTTGAGTGCCATCAAACGATTGTCGACTGATAAATTGAAGATGTGCTGCCCGAAGCCATGTTTGACCGAGAACATCATCATGATCTGGCAGGTCTGGACGCAGGCCTGTGATCCAACACGCATCAATCAGTCAAGGCCACACAGCAAACAATTTCCTCTCCCCCAGAGAAGACCTACGTATGAGACAAGTATAGTCCAGTCATCCCAACCGACTCCAGATTGCCGTGCTACGCGGCTCCATATCCGTACAACGACGAAGATGGGCGTCAGGACGAAGAAGATGATGCAGGGGATGGTGACTTGATAGGCATTGCTCGGCCCGTCAATGTTCTCGGACGCCATCACGGCTTGCAGTCCAGTCCAGGACGGTTAGGAAAAAAGAGGAAGAGTGGTGGGAAGCGTGATTCACATGAGACAAATGTCGCCGTTTGACGAGTGGAAGAGGGAACGCATCTACATTTGCGTACGGCATAGATTGAGGGAAACACAGGCGCATATATTTCCAGAGTGCCACGCCACGCCGTACCGTGCTCCTCCCACACACCCTGATTTCACAAACCTTGACAAGAACCGTTGTACCGGTATGTACTGTACTGTGATTGTGGTCTAGGCTTGCCTCGTTGGCCGGGGGCACTGTGACAGCGAGCCAGACGACATGCTCGATCGGTGGCGGATTCGGGCGGACGGGGTCTCCCGCTCTATGTGCCGGGAGCAGATAGGATAGACCACATGTTTTTTCTTTCCTTTAGCCAAGGTATGTAGACTATGAGGGAATCCCGTCTCAGGATGCAAGCCACAGGGAGAGGGTGGGTTACTTCCCGCTGTCTGCTTCTCCCACCAACTCCTTGTTAGTTCCTTGCGATCGTGACGGTGCTGCATGGTCAAGGGCAACTTGAAGGTTAAGACTGCTCTACCCCAGGCAAAAGCAAGCAAGCGAGTAGTGGATCTGGACAAGACCTAAAGATTAAGCTTCAACGATTGAGTTAGTTTACAGTACTGAAGATAGGTACGGGCGGTGGAACGAGTACGGATCCGACAAAGGAAGCATACTCGGGCGTCCATGAGAAAGATCCAGCACGAGAGCCGCACGACTGACCCTTCACACGAGGGAACTTGGGGGCCCCGGGAAAAGTCTACTCGCACTCCAAAACAGCAGCTGGATTTCATCATTACAAATGAAGAAGGTGGTTTGTGGTTGCAATGTACTGTATCTATCTATCCCCTGTTGCCTTGGCCGCAGGGGTCGCATCAGCTGCATGCCAAGCCCATCTTCATTTATCGCAACTATATTTCTGCAGCTTCGCCTGCGTGCGTGGGATGGTGGTCAGCCCGCGTGTTCCGGCGCACCGAACCCTGCCAGGGGGGCGCGCGATTTTCTTCTGCATGGGGTTTTCCTTGGTCGTTCATCATGCCATGCGACGAAGGCCCTTGTTGGCTGAGGGGACCATGCCCTGTACTGTAGACTGTTGCCGCGAAGCGAGGCTCTATGTATCATAAAGTGCATAGTCTATGTTGTAAGCCCGGTTTCTTGGAATCGGGGAAGGCTTTTGGGTTGGAGAACAAACTCAACTACATACAACGCAACTAGTTGTAAATACAGTACCTAATCTCACATCTATCCACAGACGTGTAAGCGAGGAGGCGGGGAAGACGGGTGCAGGAGCAGTGAAGTGCTTTAGGGTTGCGCCACTCAGCCGTTCGAACAGGGATCAGAGAAGCGAAGCCGGGGTTCTTTGTGGCTTGCTGTCCTTGAAGACTTGGACGAGGTTCATTATTGTTGTTCGGTGCTTGCAAACATTGGTAGACTACAGTACGTTGTGAGTTCGAAAAGCGAGTCAAATACTGTAATCAATCAGTTTGACCGGCAGAGACGTTGAATCCATACGAGTTTGTCTACTGTAGTCTACCTCATGTTGCTGGGCCTTCACCATTTGCTTGGAAGTCCTCCAATATAATCAGTCCCAACGGTCGCTTGCTTCATTTGCACTCGCCTACGACATCATTTCTTCCCTGGACCTGCTCTTCTCTTCGATTCTTCCCCACCTTTTGCCCTGGTTCATGTCGTGGATCTAGTTGTAGTCCACGTTGCTGACCGTTGGTCCCTCGTCCACCGCCGTCCAACAGGCAGCTGGAGTTTGATTGCTGCCAATGGGGGAATGCATCGCGTTAGAGTCTGTAGGTGCCATCGCCCGTTATATTGAGTGTTTGCTCGTGCATGTCCATCGTACCTTGGCTCTTCCTCCTCTTCCTTCCCTTTCGTTGAGCGTCACAGTCGTCTGCTACCTCCTCGCGATTGTGCCCGTTGCTCCCTCTATTTTTTTTATTTTTTTTTCAATCTCGACTGTCTTCTCGGAATCGTCTCTGGGCTCTCATCACCATGCGTTTCTCAGTTCCCTCCGTTCTCGCTGCGGCTTTGTTGACGGCTGGCTTGGCTCTTGGTCAGGCTACCGGCACCATCGCAAAGGGCGCGGTCCCCAAGGATTTGAACGGCTCCAACTTCACGTACCCCTTTCCGGTGCAAGTCTTCCAATTCAAGAGCCAGAATGACGACCTGCAAATGGCCTTCATGGACGTGAAGCCCAAGTGCAAGCCCAATGGCAAGACAGCCGTCCTGCTTCATGGCAAGAACTTCTGCGGTGCGACTTGGGAGACGACGATTCGTGCGCTCACACAAAAGGGTTATCGAGTCGTTGCTCCCGATCAGGTCGGCTTCTGCAAGAGCTCCAAGCCGACGCATTATCAGTTCAGCCTGCGCCAGCTTGCCTGGAACACTCGCGGTCTGCTCGACACGCTCGGCGTCGAGAATGTCACCGTCATCGGGCATTCCTTCGGCGGCACCTTGTCAACCATGTTCGGCCTGCAGTATCCCGAGACCGTGGACGATCTGGTGCTCGTGAACCCCATCGGCCTGGAAGACTACAGTGGCAAAGGCGTGCCGTACATCAGCATCGACAACCATCGCGTCAACGAAGCCGCCTCTACCTACCAGTCCATCCGAGGCTACGAGCAGGCTGTCTACTACCTCGGCCAGTGGAAACCTGCGTACGATGTCTGGGTCAACATGCTTGTCAACGTCTACTACGGCTCTCAGCGCGATGCCTTCATCCACTGCCAGGCCAAGATCGTTGACCTGGTCCTGACTCAGCCGATCGCGCAATACTTCAAGCAGCTCAAGCCTCGCACCGCCCTGATGATCGGCGCCAAGGACACCACTGCCATCGGCGCACAGTGGGCGCCTCCGGAGGTTGCGCAACAGCTTGGCCACTTCGACGTCCTCGGCCCCCAGGTTGCCAGTGAGATTCCCAACGGCCATCTGATCAGCTTCACCAGTGAGGGTCATGCACCTCAAATCTCTCTCCCAGACCAGTTCCACGAGAAGCTGCTGGCTTGGCTGTCGACTTAGACCAGCCAACTTCTACGCATGTACATATCCTTTGAACAGCCAGACGTAATATATAATTGAGCACCTCTCTCGCACCCTTGTCATGATGACATTTGCACTTTGTGAAGCACTCGCGGCCAATGAGGCCAAGTTGAAGGGTCTGGTTCGCGGTTCATGACTCGACACTGTTGAATATTCAGGGTTGTATGGAGGAAGCTGCTTGCGCCGACTCAAGCACCTAGGCTTGACCTGGTCGCGGCATTCCTATCACGTATCGAGGTCGCGGATAGCAGTTTTCGTAAAGAAAAGAGTAGTAATTGAGACTATTCTACCAAAGGTAGTAGGTACAGCAAAGATGTGTGTGTAAAGTCTGAGTTCCTCCAGTGGTCATCAGTGTCCCCAGTCACTGTAGCAGGTCACCACGACCCCACGTGACGTAACAATTCCCTTTCTCAAGATCTTCACCAAATGCTCGAAATTAATCAAGAGAACTTGGTGAAGAATAATTCGATGGACACAGGGCATGTGTTCTTCATCTGAAGGAAGAAAAAAGCCCAATGACTACCTAACATTAAGGTGTTCGCTAAAGTCGGGTAGAACAAGCGCTACAAGTCTGGCGACATCACAGCCACAATTCTTTTTCTCTCATACTAAGCAGTTCGCTTTCCAAGGCAAGGGCCTCTGTGGCAACACTGTTGATGGAAATGTGCATATGTTATACAGTATCATATACCTACATGGGCAGGTGTTTTTCATTCTTTCGATTAGGAACCTCCATGTCCCGACACCCCACGATGACATGGAAGACCAGATATGATGCAGATGCGCGTCAAAAGTGAGTGAGTGGCCTGGCTGCGAACAAATACGGATGACGACAAGTTTCCAATGTACAGGACCACACACGGAAGTCAATCAATCTCTTTCGCGGATCTGGCCGCCCATGTACTCCGTACCGGATGCGTCAAAGCCCCCCCAGCCCAGGTCTGTCGTGGGGGTGGTAGGCTTCTGTTAGTCTGCCACAGGGTTCGACGGGGCCCGTGCTAACGGGTCACTGACAGTAGAGAGAAGACGCGTTCACGACCAAGCCGACCGCGTCCCCATCTCGCCTCTCGATCCCACTTCGCCTACGGCACACTGCCCAACACCACCAGCCGCGCAGGACAGGAACAACACAATACTGCCTGCACGAGCGGCTTCGTTCCGACTCGCTGAACCCCGACGACCCTCGCTGCTCTTTCGCTCGCTGCTGACCCTGAGCGCTTTCGACCCTCGTACCGCCCATTGCGAGCGTGCTGGTCCTGGCCTCAACTGGCTGCCTGCCGCGCACCGCGACCCTCGGAGACGTTGGTGTTCCAGCATTCCATACCCGCGTCGACCTGCTCCACGAACATCTTCTCTCCAGGATCCTCAGCCCGGTTGTACATCGCGAGCCATGATCCCGGGCTGCCCCGGCCCTGCATCGGCTGGCGCATCAATCCCCGAGGTGCATGCCGTGTCCCACTCAGACAAGTTGTTGCATGCGGCCCGACCCGGCCTCAACGGTGAGACATTCTCTTCTACAATTCCTGTTCTTGACTGCTTCTTCTCCCTTCTCTCGTATGCATGGAGGAGCGACTAGCCATTCGCTGGACTGGACTGGACTGGACTGGACTGGGCTCAAGCTTGTGCCGTCGGTTGGCCTGGCTTGGATTCGCATATCGCTGGCGCTTTGGCAACCCTTGATACTCACATGGCTAACTATGTTTTCTCATGGCAGGCGTTGGAATGAAAATCACCGACTCGCAAGACTCTACCATGAGCAACTCGACCGATCAAGTTCATAAGTCTCCTGTGTCGGCCGATGAAGCGAGGCATCCTGACACCGAGACGGATCGGCGACCAACACCACCAAGCCGGACCCCTAGCAACCAGTTGGAGCAACTTTCCACTGTTGCGTCTGATCAGGATAGGATCTCCAACAGCTCTGCGACCACGTTCGAAGGCCTTGGTGTGTATAACGGAGGCAATGCTGGAGGTGCTTCAAAGAGAACGGCCGACGGCGAAGTGAAGCAAGCCCGAGGCAGTATGAGTCCAGTCAAGGGCCATTCAAGAAATACCAGCACCATGAGTGCAGTGAGCACAGTCAGCATGGCTTCGACCACAGCCAGCACGATTGGCGATGTACGTGTTGAGAATGCATCTACTGGGTCGATGTGTATGTCTCGCTAACACTCTCTCTTCTTCTAGCTGTCTTCGGACCTCAAGACACGACTCTCGTACGCCATGCTGAAGGTGCAGAACGGTTGGCAGTCGAACTCACTCGATGAGGTCGAGTCCATGGCATCCCAAGCGGCTTCACCAACCTCGAGCAACTCCACGATCAACCGGTTCAGCGATATCGCCTCCCCCCGGATCCCCTTGCCCTCAGGTGCTGTTCAATACGGTGGTGATGAAGTTCGTCATCGCCCACAGTCCTTGTCGCCTCCAGCACAGGTCGTCAGCAAGCCTGGACTTGCGCCTCCCGCTTCAATCCGCCCGTCAGCCGGCACCCACCCGAACAAACGCCGTCACTCGAACGCAAGGCCACCACCAAAGCTGCATACCACGGGGCATAATGCGTCTCCAAACCTGCCTTCACAAGCATCGCCTCTGGTTACAGCTCACCTGCGCCCGCAAGACCGCGCCATGTATTCTCCCCACCAAAATGTCAGGGAGCAGGATGCCATCGAGACCTTGCTTTTCATGAGTAGTCCTGGCAATTCCGCCAACATGAAGCATAGTTTCTCCCCTACTGGATCCCCAGGGCCCAGTCTTCCAGCTAGTGGCAGTGCAGCCCAGCGGCATGCTCTCCCCAGTGGCCCACGGAAAGCTCAGCCCTCTCAACGGCCATCGCAGTCGGATAAGAAGATTGGGTTTATGAACTCACCACTAACATCTCAATCACAATCGCCGATCGACGTGGATTCTTCGCATGCGTCACTAAATCATCCTGGCAATGTCTCTCGAAGACGGGTCAACGGCGCGAGCTCACACTTGCGCGGCGCCCTATCTCTGCCGAGTGGATTAGGGACAAACTCGAGTAGCTCGCCGCGAAGGACGATCGATGATGCGTACGTTGAGAACATGCTTGAGCGGGCGGCAGCAGAGAGTTCAGACGAGGAAGAGATCCAGCTGCCTCCGCGGCGACCAGCCGAGACTTTTGCATGAATGAATATATTTGATGGCGTGGGCTTGGACCACGCTTGCGCACTGCTGCCATGGGATCTTGCTGGATCTTATGTCGAAGTTTTACACGGCGGATTTTGCTCACTACCTTTGGGTTGCGATATGACATTGCATTTTTTCCGGCGTTTATACCCTGCGGCTTGGCTTTCTTTTTGTATTATTTCTGGGCTGGCGCGTCTTTACCGATGCCTGAGTTTTATGGGATCTGCGTAATGCAGCGATGAGCTGGGTCATGTGTGATTTGGTGTTCGTGATGAGCTTTGTGCTTTGGAGGCCGGAGCGGGAGAAAACAACCGGCTGCGAATTAAAATCATTGACGACGACCTTGTCATGTTCCATTTCAATTGTGAGGTTGGCTGGCTGGTTGGCAGCGGCGCCTTACATCTGCTCGAGTCTACTCTTACAGTTCCTTCAGCATGTCTCATGGCCACCAAGAGTTATTGCGACTGCTGCCCTTGCAAGCGGGATCAGAATGTCTCCCTCCCCATAGCTGCAAATGCGCTCCCGACGAACCAACCGTTGGGGATGACCCAATTGGTCCTGGTTTTATCCATAGTAGCAAGAATCACTTCGGTGTCATTCGACCTTGGCATCGGGGTACAGTTCGTGTCCAGACCACGCACCAGGCACGTCAACGACACCCATATGGTTCACGAGGATTTCATCCCACTCGAGGTTCAGTAGGGTCTGGTCTTCGGGAGATCAAATGCACTCCGCCGCCATGGCACGATTCCACATGATATTGTGTCGTGCTGAGGCGACCCTAACTTTGTTGTGCATGATATGCTGGGCAACCTGGGATCCCAAGGCTTGCTGATATGCCTCTTCCGAGGTCAGTCTGAATCGTGAGAGGCATGGCTACTTTAATAGACGCACGTAGTTGATGTCCCCGTTCGGCTAGCCCCTCATACAATAACTTTCCAGAGGTACTGCCGGAGACTATTTGGACCAAAGGCCAAGGCATGGGCTGAGCTACGATCCGTCCGTTCATCGCTCGACGGGTAACCCATATTCGCGATTGCTATGTGCGGGAAACTGGTACCATTGACGAGAAGAAATATTCAAGGGCCTTTACGAGAGGGTTTATCGGCTTTTCATTGTCCCAACTTGTCCGCGTCTTACCTTGTCAAGTAGCACATGTTTCCATGCTGTTCAGCACAAGCTCATCTTGGCACCCTGAGAACAAAAGGCTCGAAGAGCAGCACTATCCTGCCAGCAGTACGCTGTGGGGGCATAATTTTATCTCAATCACTGTTGATCTTGAAAGATTTCTGAAACTTGTCTTTTGCCAGTTCGGTCTTTGGTTGGCGGGGGTCTTTCCCTTCACTTGACTTTCGTAAGACTAATATGTGGTCACTGCGACTCTTCCAGTCTAAATGACAAGCACACTCCAAGCATATGAGGACAACAATTAGAGTCTAAGTTTCTGGCGGCTTGTTCGGACTAACGTATGGCCAGCCATGAGATCTACACAAGGCGCAGTGCATCTCGCCGTCGAAGGTGCCGCTCGTCATCACTCGTCGCGCTCTGAGGTGTGGCCATATACGCCTCCATCCAGTATGACACCCTCGTTGTTGTCCAAGTCATCTTGGACGCGTCTCCATCCTTTCTTTGTCGGGCGGCCCTCGGCCTCTTTCTCCTTGCCCTTGCCTTTCCCATGGCTTTCAAAAGTGGGTTTGATCAGCTTGCCAAGTAGCGGATTGCCACTGAAAGCACCACCTTCGCGGGACTTGTTTCCGACTCGCGTATTGCTGGTGACTTCTCGCAGAACTCCTGACTCCTCCATGGCCTCGTTCTCCAAGATTTCACGGTCCTCCGGGCTGGGTGGTCTTTCCACGGCGGCCATTCGCCGCACCACTTTGCCGCCCACGAGGTCTATGCTTACCACCTGCCGGCGCTTTTCGTACTCGGGACGGGCGTTCCACTCCATTTCCCGCATGAGCTTTTGCTGTTGTTTGAGCTCCTTGGCGCGGTCTTCCGGGCTTGCCCACATGCTACCGGCGCGGCCGACATCAAAGTCCGCCGCCTCATCCCGCACTGTCGTTCGCCGAGCATTCTGCGCTTGAAAGTTCAGCAACTTGTCCCGATGCTGTCTTGCCTTCGCCTCAGCCTCTGTCAGGTCTGGTGCAGGGCCAGAATCATTCTCGCGGGGTTTTGTAAATGGTGCCGGTGCTTTACTGATGGCAGGACGACGATGTGCTTGCGCATCTGCAGCCATTCTTTCACGCCCTCGTTCCTCTTTCAGTTCTCGGACCATGTCCTGAACTTCGTCTGAACTCAGCAGACGGGTGCCGCAGTATGTGCAAGGCCCCAGTCCTTCCTTGACGCATATCACCTTGCCGCAGCTCAAACAATTCGGTGCCGCCGTTTGCAGAGGGTGTCTCGTAGCCACACAGTCGCAGCGTCTAGAAACTGGGTCATCAAGGGTGGGGTTGGTACTGATCTCGAGTGCGCGGATAGCAGCGTCAAGGTCGGCAATAGCAGCGGAAGCACCGGTCATCGCTGTACCACCCGTGATGGATATCTTGGTAGTGGTGCTCGGGGATGGCCTGGGAGTGGACGATCGTGACACGGGATTGGACTTTGGCTTTGGCTTGTGGGTGGCCTCGGAGATCAGATAGCCGGCGGCTGTTGTTTGCCGTGGCTGGGTGGGCTGCGATGGTTTTGGAGTACCTGAGCGTGAGCCTTGATGATTTGCCGACGCGCTTGCTCCCCTCTGTGGCATATACTCGAGGTCAGTGCTCTTTTTGTTGTATGCAGTGCCAGCCGGGGCTTGCGTAGTGTCCAATTTGCGCGCTTCTGGAGTGTGTATAGCGGCCTTTGTCTTCTTCTTCGCCCCTCTTCTACCACTGGGAACGCCTCCATCCCCAGGACCATCTGCTGCCGAGCCCCTGGACGAGGAAGATCCTGCCGGTGCTGTGGCAGCTGATGACTGGGGGGGTCCCTGGCGTCGAGCATTAAAGGAGGATATGAACTCGATTGCCTGTGGTGAGTCGCCAAGCAAGTTTGTGAAGTGTGAAGCTGCTTCAGCCTTGGACAATGTATTTGCATAGTTAATGACCTGCTGCAGCTCGTCTGCTGGGAGTGGTAGAAGCTGAGAGAGCTGCGTCGACGACATAATGGCGATGCGTCGTACCACAGAAGTTGTTCTCCGTGGTTAATGCTGTGGTCGAAGAGGCGAGCGGATGTGGGTTGAAGCAACAGGGCTCCACTTGTGGTCGACGGTGAGATGTTAGAGTATGGTTTCCAACATGTGTGGTTCTAATGATCGTGAAGGGATGGTTGTAAACGTCTTGTTCCCGATGACGTCGGTCGGGTTGGTCCCCAATTGTTTTTATTGGCAGGTCTTGTTTGCAGTGCCACTGGATGCGGTGAGCTTTTGGCAGGTAAGTTACCACTAAGGTGTGCGTGGTGTCGACTTGTGTAGTTCACATCGCAACCACACGGCCTGACTCACACGGCGAATAGGTACATATGCGCGAACCGAGGCATCATCCACTCCAAAATCATAGCCTCGAAGTCTTGAACACGTCAGAATAACGTCTTTTATGTATAAATAGGACTATAATCCCCTCTCCTTGGGTTTCCAAGGTAGCTGCGACTCGATGACATGTGGAATTGTACTGTGATGCAGGGTAATCGGATTAGGTAAGGCACATTAACAAGTACCTAGGTAACTTTCCTCACCAGCCACAGGACCTGACGTAAGTTAGTAGTATTCTTCACAACCTCCTCCGCCACAGTTACGTCGCCCGCTCAACTACTGTCTTGTCCACTTGTGATCGCGTAGCTGGAAGTTCCTGGAACCGCCGGCACCGGCTGTACTGGGTACCTGAGGCACCACCGCGCCTCCAATGGCCACGCAGGTTCCCCAGACTTGGGACCCGCGGGCCCCAGCAAAATTGTTCGGCGCAGCTCCAGTGTGTCGAGGATGTTGTCCAGTAAAACCGCGCAGCATCTTTTCCCGCTGCACTTCCTTCCATCCTTCGTCCTCAACCCTTTTGTCCGTGACATCTTTGTAGCATCACAGCCTTGCTCTCCGTTCTCTTGTCTCGCCTCTCTTCTTCTCCAATTTCACTCCTACACCAGCAGTCATCATGATGTCCGCTTCCTTCATCCAGCGCCGGGCTTTCTCCGCCTCTGCCCGCAACGTGAGTTTCGCAATCCTTCTGATTTCCAACTCAGCTTCAGCCGAGCTTGCCATGACCTCCACAGCCGAGGCACTTTTCGCTGCTTATCATCTTTTCCCACCTCTATTCTTTATTTTTCCAGGTCAACAACAAAGACGATGAAGACTCATACTGACCAATGCCTTCTATAGCTCTCCAAGGTTGCTGTCCTCGGTGCTGCCGGTGGTATTGGCCAGCCTCTGTCCCTGCTCATGAAGCTCAACCCTCGTGTCACTGAGCTCGCCCTTTACGATATCCGCGGCGCTCCTGGTACGACATATTCCTCGGTCCCTCTGATAGCATTACGCTGATAAAACCCTCGCAGGTGTTGCTGCCGATATTTCCCATGTTAACACCAAGTCTACTGTCAAGGGATACGAGCCCAACGCTACCGGCCTCGCCGAGTGCCTCAAGGGCGCTGAGATCGTTCTCATCCCCGCTGGTGTTCCCCGCAAGCCCGGCATGACCCGTGACGACCTCTTCAACACCAACGCTTCCATCGTTCGCGACCTTGCCAAGGCCGTTGCTGAGTCCGCCCCCAAGGCTAAGCTCCTGATCATCTCCAACCCCGTCAACTCCACCGTCCCTATTTGCGCCGAGGTCTTCAAGGCCAAGGGTGTCTACAACCCCAAGACCCTTTTCGGTGTCACCACCCTCGATGTCGTCCGCGCCAGCCGCTTCGTCTCTGAGATCAAGGGCACTGACCCCAAGGATGAGAACATCACCGTCGTGGGTGGTCACTCCGGTGTCACCATCGTTCCCCTCTTCAGCCAGAGCAACCACCCCGATCTGAGCTCCAACGCTGAGCTTATCAACCGTGTCCAGTTCGGTGGTGATGAGGTTGTCAAGGCCAAGGATGGTGCTGGTTCTGCTACCCTGTCCATGGCCATGGCTGGTGCCCGCATGGCTGAGTCCATCCTCCGCGCTGCCCAGGGCGAGAAGGGTGTTATCGAGCCTGCTTTCGTTGACTCTCCTCTCTACAAGGACCAGGGTATCGACTTCTTCAGCAGCAAGGTCGAGCTCGGCCCTGAGGGTGTCGAGAAGATCCACCCCGTCGGTGAGGTTGACGCCGTTGAGTCCAAGCTCCTCGACGCTTGCATTGGCGACCTCAAGAAGAACATCGAGAAGGGTGTCGCCTTCGTCGCCTCCAACCCCGGAAAATAAGCCTCTCGACCGCAATCACGCCGCGTGGACGTGGCGTGACTTGAGGAAGCGCTCTTCAAGACGCCGAGGACATGACGGAGAACATTGAAACGGGCATCCAAGAAAAGAAAAGACAACATACAATGGCTCATGGGACGGAATACGGGGCGCAGGGGTCGGAAAGAATTCCACTGTCAATGGGGCAGTCTTTCCACAGACCTGTCTCGGGTGCAGTCTGCGTTTGCCATAGACTTCCTTCAAGTCACTGTATACTACTACTTCTGCTACTACTATGTGTAATGATTCTCGTTTCTTAATCTCTTCTTCTCAACGCTCTCCCATCATTGCCGACCAGTCGCATAGTGGGTTGCAACAGTCGAACGTACATCGTCACAGCAAGGCGTATTTCAATTAATGCACATGAATTGAGATGTATTTAAATCTATGGTGGCATCTACAGCGTCAGTCGTCCAACTCCAGCATGCTGCCTGCTTTGTGTACTCCACAAATCGACACCGAAGGTCAAGCATCGGCGCCTCACTGCCTGCCCGCGCGCCACTGCTCGATCTTTTGTCTACGCTCCTCCACCTTGCGCTCCCACTCGGCAACCTTCTCGAGCCTCTTAGCCTCTTCCTCATTGGCCCTTTTCGCGGCAACCACCTTCTTTCGCTCCTCCTCGCGGGCAAGCTGTTCGGGCCTCCGCTCGGCAATGTCACGCGGGCGGAAATCGCTGAAAAGCATCTTGAGAGCCTTCTCAATGACCCAGCAACATCCGTAGTCGAGAACCATGACAGTCGTCATGTTGAACTTGAACTCATCAGAGAAGGGCACAAGCTTCATCTGTTGATTGATCTCAGGGAATACTTCCATGGCGCAAGCGAAGGCAAGACCAGAGACGCCGACGATGCCGTAGAACATGCCCTTGTTTTCGGAGAGCGACTCGCGGAAGGGACGGCCTTGGTAGTTGATTGCAAATGTCGAGATCTGCTGGATGAGCTGGAGGAGATACACAGCCGAGTTCAGCAATGACGGCTTGAACTCTGCCTCGAGATCCACATCGTCAGAGCGACTGAGATTCGTAAGTTAGCATTTAGCAGCTTCTTGATACCAGTTGTCCGTAGTGAGAAGGGTACTTACGGCTCAAGTCTTTCACATAATCTGGCAATGTAAATGAGAGTGACAATATGCACAGCGAACTGTCCGAGGATCGACCCGATGATGTAGAAGTTGAAAATGTTCGGCTGAGGTCGCTCCTTACTCAAACCCTCAACAACACGAGCACGAGAAATGCTCAAGAAGCAGACAGACATGAGAAGGCCGCTGATCGTGTATTGGCCATCGCCGAACTTGATGCCTTCCAAGTACAAGACAGAGAGGGAGTAGGCACTGATGAGACAGTTGAGAGCCAGAATCTTGTACATCTGGATGGTGGCTACAAGTGTGCACCGACCTTGCCGGATGATGTTCGGAATGGCAATCACATTCCGCAGCTTGGAGGTAAATGGCGCAGCAACAGAAGCGTCTCCCAGTTTCAGCGTTGGCGGTTCGTCATCTCCCATCTCAGCTTCCATCATGGTTGATGTCAATTTGTCAGCGAAACCAGCAGCCTTCTTCGCAGCAGCCTGCTGTTTAGCAACGCGTGGATCAGTCGAGGTTTCTTGAGTCGGGGTGGGCTCGATAGCCTGGAGGGTGTGTCCTTGTTGTTGTGCGTATTCCTCTGGCGTGATGTTCTTCTTCTTTGCCTCTCGTTCAACGGCCTTGTTGAAGTGCGGGTTGCTAGGGCCAGGAGCATACAGGTGAGCGATCATGACTGGAACGGGGGGAGCGGGCTGGTTGAAGCGCTTCATCAAGTCGATCTGCTTCTGGTACATAGCCTTCATGTTTGTGTTGCGAGCATGCTCGGCAATGCGGACCAGGTCGTCCTGGGTGCCGTTCAGAAGGGCAACACCAATATGAGCCTGCTTGAGGGCACCGACGTCGTTGGTGCCGTCACCAGCCATGAGAGTGTAGTATCCCATGTCCTTTAGCCCAAGTAGGATGTCCTCCTTCTGCTTGGGGGACACGCGAGCGTAAACCCAGGTGTAGCGGAGGAGAGACTTCCAGCCAACCTGGTCCTTGAATTTCGCAAGCGCGTACCCAGTGACACAAATGTCGTTTTCCTTGAGCACCTTCGGATCAAGAGGCTTCGAAGGGTCGACGGGGATGTTGATCTTGTCATCCACACTTTTCCAGACTAAGGTGTTCCCGTCAGATTGATTATCGGGAGCATCGAGAATAAGGACATCACGGTCAACAATTTCAACCTCGCGAGCAACATGAACAGCAGTGAGAGGATTGTCGCCAGTGATCATGACGACACGGTGGCTGCTCTCATTGAGCATCTGCACCGCTTCCTTGGCATCGTCCTTCAAAGGACAATGAAGAACGAGGAAGCCAGCGAAGGTCAGCTCTGATTCGACCTTTTCCCGCTTCAGGTCGTTGACTTTGCTCGCACCAAGCTCGGAGTCGTTCGTGAGTTGTTTGTATGCAAGAGCCAGGACACGCGAACCCTTACGAGTGAAATACTTGTAAGTCTCTTCGTAGTCATCAGGAACATGAACCAACATCTTCATGATAGTTTCTGGGGCACCCTTGACACCGGCAAATGTGCCCTTGATCTTCCGACCTTCCTTATCAGTGGCCTGGACGAACGCGACGGAGCTTTGGCGCTTGAGAGCGGAAGAAAACTGGAAACGCCTCTTGATCGTTACATTGCCGGTGGCATTGCCAGCTTTCTTGGTGCTGAGGAGTGTATCATTCTTTCCCAGAGTCCAACCGAGGGATGACACAGTAGCCTTCTCCATGGGGTCTCCGACGATGTCGCCCTCGTCTAGCCGGACCAAAGCATGTGCGGTAGCTAGTACTAAGGACGTCTCCAGGCTTGACTCAGTGATGACAGTCATGTTTGAGTGAGCGCCATCGGCCTCTTTCTTGTCATCAATCTCAGCGTGACCGAGACCAAGGCCAGCAATACCTTCGACGACCAGGTCCTCTCCAGTGAGAGTTCCAGTTTTGTCAAAACAGGCAACGTCAACGCGTCCAGCGAATGGAATACGGAAAGGCTCCGTGCAGAAGATAGCAAGCTTGCTCAGAGCAGCCAGGCTCGTGTTGACAGCAAGGCTCAGTTCCATTGGCAGCTCTGGGGGTACGACACTTGTGACAATCAAGACGCAGTCAAGAAGAAGCTTTGAGCGCTTCCTGTCCTTGCGCACACCTTCGTCCCAAACATACCACGAAGCGGCGATAGCGAAGATGAGGAGGAACAGGATGAAGAGCAGAGCCTCGAAATTATTGGCCGAAACGCGCTCAGTCGAGTAGATCATCGTCCGGACGAGACTACCCTGTGAGGTCTCAAAACCAGTCTTGACGACAATAGCCAGAGCGCCGTGGTCGGGGGCGGCCGGAACTCCAGACGCGAGCTTCGGTTTCTCCTGATCGGGGCTACCGTGGGTGATCTGCAAGACTTTGGTACCGCCCCAGAGGAAGGCATTTTTATCCAAGCCCTCGGGCTCAAGGCGCGCATCCGAGGGACGGAGTTGAATGGAGTCCTTCAACAGTGGGGTACTCTCTCCCGAAAGCATAGCCTCGTTGACGATAGCAGTGCCCTCCACAAGAATCATGTCGCAAGCAACCCCGCTGTCCTCTTTAGTCCGGCCAACAGATACGAGGTCACCAGGCAAAAGCTTGTCGCTAGAAACCTCAATCCACTTGCTTGTCCTGAAAACCCACATATCGTAAGGCTTTATACTCATGCCGCGAAATTCCGTGAGCGTGCGCTGACGCTGCCAGACGACAGTGCTCTCGAAAGCCACGAGCATGAACAGTGTGAACAGAGAATAGTACCAGTATTCATCCAACATCCACAGACCGACACAGAAGATCTGGAAGACGAAGAACGGAGCCACAGCGTGTTCCTTGAAGAGCTCAGTGAAGGAGGGGACGGGAATATCGAATGTATTGGTGCCAAAGTGATGCTCCAGCTGCGTGATGGTTGCCTGCTTTTCGAGACCGCGGGACGATTGCAGTTGTCCGATCGCTGGCTTGGGCTCGGCATCGATCTCGTACTGGAGGGTGCTGAATGACTTCGTATCGGGATTATACAAGAACCGGCGCTTTTGGAAGAGGAAGGAAAGCTTCGTCTTGCCACCATCCTACAGACACTTGCGTTAGCACCGATTACGTTAAGTTTATAGCCGCGTAGAACGCTGCATTTGGCAACTCACTTTCTCGCGGTCAAGTCTGCAAATTTCGGCTGAGCCGGCGTTGGCGATGGGGATGACCTTGATAAGCTGCGCATCCTGAACCTCGGAGACGGAAGTGGAGGTGAAACGAGCAGCCAAGTTGACGCTCCAGTGCGTCGTGAGCCAGGTCAGGGACTGGAAAGTGATTATGGTACCACACCAGACGAAGGTCCACTCTTGCGCTCCAATATGTTTTTCGTAGAGATCCGGAGAGAGGTAGAAGGCGAAGAAGATGGGCCAGGCGATGGTGAAAGGCCAGACATAGGCATGCAGGTAGGTGGGCAGCGGGCGAAGCAGCTCCGCTTGCTTGATCTGCGAGTTATCGACCAAGGGCGCCATGATGGCGGGTGTCGAGCTCGACGTCGCACGGGTTCTGCAGAATGGGGCTCCAAGTTGCAATGGTGTTGTAGCTGTCCCTGGGCGAGAAAGGTTGAAGATGACACTCGACCAAACCTGCCAACAATGGCGAAGTCTTAGCAGTGTGAAAGAAGAGGAGACACAACGGAGAAGAAAACTGAAGGTCCTGCAAGGATGTGGAAGGAACGGGATGCAGGAAGCGGCCGTGGGCCCTGAGTATGGTCTGGAGAGAAACAGGTGGCCAGAAGTCCGCAATCGAAATCCAAGTATCGGGGGTCGTCTGTAGCGGCGGCAAACGTAGTGGTGGGGCCCAGCTCTTCCCGCAAAGCCACACTCCGTGATGCTTGCAATACAGTCTGTTGCAATGCTGGAAGGTGCTTCACAGCCAGGACAGATCGGCTGTTGTCAATCATACACTCTGCCACACTGCAATCTATTGCAAGAAGTTCATTTTCTACGCGGGCAGAAGCCAATAGGTAGCTTTGTTCGACCCCGGCTCCGAAGGTACCCACGTTCATGTTGTGGCTGGTGTCTTGCTGTAAATTACCGCGAGACCGGGTGTGGCGTCAGCATAGAAGCCTGAGGAATCGCATTTACCAGGAAACCAACACACGTTTGGACAGCAGGAACAATGCATTGTGCATTCAGGGCTTATCAGATAGGAGAAGTTTACTCCCACAAGCGCTACAGTCTTAGCGACATGGAAAGGGCCACCGCGAAAGGCATATTATGATGCACAGTTCGCGAACACAACCACCTATGAAGCAATCTAGCTTGGTGTCCTGTTGGGCTTGTGCGTCCTTCTATGGCGTTCTGGAAGCGTGAGTTCAGGACATGACAGTGCTCCTAGCTCCCAGCACTGTGCATAAGTCACGTGAAACAAATGAATATCACGTGACTGTCTTCGTACACTTGATTGCCCTCTCCTGTAGAGTAGATACTCGAATACCGGCTATTGCGCAAGCCGTGCCGGGCCAGCAAAGGAGGTCCTTGGATACAGACTCTCTATCAACTTCATAGTACTCTCGTCCGGATCTCATCATAAGTCAGGCCGGGGGTTTGAGGGGGTGCTGCATACTCACTGAGAGCAATTCTTTCTGAGTGCCACTGGCTGAGTTTCAAAACTCCGACCAATCATAAGCATGCCAATACCACGTTGCCGTAGCACATTTCATACTGCAGACCGCCCAGATATGCCTCATTCGGTCGCGCTTGGCGAAATCTAGCTGACAGGCTGGAAGATGAGCTACCCGTCTCCGGACCAGGAAGACGTTTGGTGTAGAACCTGTCGCATCTTGAGCTTCGTGTGTGAGTAATGGCGCAAGGTGTATTCCTCAGCAACCTCTTCCCTGCCAAGAACATCGCCCTTCTACGCTCCAGATCCCCTCTAGAAAGTTTGGGAACAGGCTGGGGATGGGGCCGATGGGCACCCTCACGACACGCAAACATAATCTTCCTACACTACTCTAGGTACTCGTCACCGAGCTTTCGAGAATGTGTCAGCGAAACGATGTATAGAAATTCTCAGAAAGACTGTCTCTTGAATTGTTCTTACACATAAACTTATATATAGTTCGAAAACAGTCCTCCGTCAAAAGGGTAACTTGTCTGTGGTGATACCTGAAGGTCTCATCAAGCTTCGGACAGCTTGACTCTACATATGTTGCTCGAGGCTTCTTGTCTTCACTATTCTGAAGCACTGAGTTTGCTTGTACTCCAGCGCCAAGCTTGGCTTGGTAACATGGTGAAAATAACAATAACTGCCCTAGAACATGACATGAAATCATGACGACAACAACAGGGTTCTATCTAGAGATGCCTGACATAAGTTGAAGTTCATAGTCCTACAATATGGCTTCTTTCCTATTGCAAAAATTGATCAGAAACTCGAGATAAAACGAGAACTCATATTTATAGCTGACTCTTTTTGCGTTTGATAGCCTATAGGCCATCGAGCTTGTACCTTGGAGTCGCTAGTGTCCACTCTAGTTGTCTGCGGCATAGGTCCAACATCATGCGTGAGAAAAAGCGTTCCCCATCTGTTGTCGCCAGTCCCTGCAGACGAAGGTATGTCCTAGTGATCTGCTGGACAAGACTGTCATGCAACGCCTCCATATCGTGAATGAGAGACTGTATCTCGGCTAGGTCTGAAGCCTTACTAATCAGTTGACCTCTCGTTCTAGCGAGATACAGTATTATGTTAGTTGGAATAGCATCTTTTAAGTCCTTCTCCAGGCCTCCACAGTCATTCTGGACGGTGGATGTGTAGACGAGCTGCCTCTTGATTAGGTCGACATCAGGCCGCAAACGCAGAGCTGCACCGCCAGGCATGAAGTAATGCTCCACCATACTCAGGAGCGGATGTACACCGAAAGGCAGGACTCGAATGTCGAGGTAGCCCCGTACGTCAGACTCAAGAACTTTGCTTTCAAGGAACATGCGCTCCTGGAGCTGGCCAGCTATCATTTGTTGAACTGCAGCCAAAGTAGCCGCAGAAGCTTCACTGGGAAGTAGGTTGATGGCTGTGGTGTACAAGGCGGTGGTCATCGATTTTGCCCGACCAGTTGCAGTTCCATGGTTGAGGTCTAAGTTCAAGGAGAGAAGTTAGCACTAGTCAAGACCCGTGAGTGAGAAGAGAGAAATCTAACCCGTAGCTAGTTGGCCGCTTAGAATCGCAATGCATTCATTTACGCACTGCTTTAACTCTTGCGTTTGCATCAACTCCAACTCAGTATCCATCTCGCATATGTAACCAAAGTAGGCAACCAGGCATCGAACAAATCTGGCATCAGATATGCCTGGAAACGTCAATACGATGGATTCGAGTTCGTGTGTAGCAGTTGAAAGAACATCACGCTCGCTGAGCCACGGCTGCGCTTCCCTCTTATACTCGACACAAGCTTCCAAAAACTCGGCGGATGGGAGACTAGGGAGGGTGAAGCTGGAAGGGCCAGAGGTCCCAGCGGGAACATGAAACTAGATGGAGAATCGTTAGTACAATGTTACTTGAACTGTTAGGGCCTAATACTTTTATACTCACCTTTATAACAATATTACACCATTGGTGTGGGATTTCGACAAGCTTCAGTCTAGTAATGTCTCGTGCATTTGTTATTGTTTCAGGCCCCATTGGGGCTATGAAACCGCTGTTTTGAGCGTTAATAGTTAAGCTCGCCATCTGGGTGAACTAGGAACGAATCTTTAATGTAAAGAAATCACCAACCTGTTTGTGATTTCGATTGCAAACACATTTGTACCTGTAGCCGAATGCGGGAACTATCTGCTGCGTCCGACATGTGGTATTCCTATTGTTACCATTATGATGTCATTCACAAAGTAACTTATTTCCCCTTCTTGCATGTACTATGATATCATAATGCATAGAAATTAGTAAATAGCAGTGAGGAGCGCAAAAGCGAGTAAGCCCAAGGTGGGACTATATTGATAGTATAAGAACAATAAGGTAGCACTAGTCAAGAGAATCTCTGTGTAAACCTATCACGAAGTACCGTGGCTGAGACATAGGCTTCATGATAGCGAGCCTTATGACGATATAACCAGAAATAGAGAAAAGGAGACTGCGTATACAAACTCTATAAGCTTCTCTGGTTCTAAACTCCTTAGTCACCAAAGTTTAAAACTGCGGCCCTACGTAATATAAAGGTTATGTCCATAGAAGTTTCTTCCTTATATATGTTTTTGGTTATCATCATATAGAATTCTAGAGTAGAACCCTTCGACTATGCTATCTCTAGAAAGAGCGCAGATCATGATTTTTCTTATTTATTTGCTCATCGGTTCTCAGGTGCAATGGAACACTAGAATGGTACCAACTCCGACACCTCAGGATGCAACACTCTCGACCAATAAGGCTTAAACTCCGATGGCGTTTGGACTACTATCACATACATGCTTGGCTGCAGGCAAATGCGTAGAGTAGCCAATACATGAAACCTGTGATATGATAGTGGGTCTGCTTACAGCAAAGAGGAAGGGCTTACGCGGGCCGTCATGCAGGACAGCGGCCTATACCGCCCATCCACTAGCTTGTGGATTAATGCAATCTGATAAGAGAAGGCAGATCGGCATTAGAGATGAACACAACGGCTCATGTAAATTCTGATATGTGACAAGATCAGTAGGTTTCCCTGATTTCCCGGCATGAAACTACATATGCAGCAGATGACAGACGGAATATGCCATGGTGTATTTAGAAGGGAGGCTTGGGTTGCCGCGTATGCTATTGTGAGATTCAGAGTGAATAATGTAGTTAGCAATAAACTCCGCTCTTAGTGATTCCTCTCGCCCTAATGACTCTCGGCCCCATAGTTAACCTTGCGCTTAAGTGGTTTTATTCTTTGGTGAAATCAGAGAAAGAAACAAAAACCTTTACTAACTCAGCCATATTCTAAGGACAGAGAGACGTAAATAGCTTATCTTAAGCTGCATGCTTATCTGTCCACGCATCTCTAGCTTTTAAGGAAACCTATTAAATTGCCTTGTTTTATATTTGAAACTCTTCGTAGCATGCGACCATTATGACAACTATCGTAAAGACGCTGTACTACTTTGGTGTATACTTTGCCTTTTAGTAATCAATGTCTCAACGAAGATGACTGCCCTTAGAGAAGTGATAGGTCATATGCAATATGCAGAGTAAGAAATTAGTTCTAAGACTTGCATATTTCCTCATCGCGCTAGCACCCTGCAGCCTACTAGCTATGTCTTGCGCTGACTCATTCCCTTATTAATCCTCGCCGGACCAGAGAACCTGAAAACTGTGATGATTCGAATTTGGAAAATGACGTATGAGGAGTAGAAGTGATTGCTATAGGAGTAATTCTTAAGGTCTAATAAATACATTTGTAGTCTTAATGAGACTGTTCTTGCTCTGCTTTCTAGCAACTTAAAGAGTATTATATATCCATAAGGATATACATTTATTTCCTTTAGTTTATTCTGCTATAGTCATATTTATTATGTCACTATTCTGTGATATATATCTCTACGAAATCTAGAGAATCCAACCTCTAGGTACATTCTGGGGTTATCAGTGCTTATGCGGCTGGGCACTACCAACGCTAAAGCTTTCTGCGTGTCTTCAATCTAACATCATGTTCTTGCCTGACGTCATATGATAGAGCTTGAACGCTATGCGATTTACTATTGTGACTCTTATAACTATAAAAGTTGCCAAATTCAGATTATTTAGTTTAGAGCATAATATCCACAGTCTTGCTAGTGTTGTTATAACCGATACTGCTCATTTATCAGTCTCTCTCCATGCACCTTTTTCTGCTAGTAACAAAATGGCAGAAAACATCTACTGGCTTATCTTCTCCATCTTAATCACGTTTGCTCTATCCTACCTTTATACCCCGCAAAACCGTCTTATCGATGAACTCAATGAGACGGATGATATGCTGGTTTATTGTATGCCTGTTTACAAACGTGAGTCCCATCCTTGAACCTTCATCAAGATATTAGATACTAAAGCAAGGGTAACCTACTTCAGGTCGGGTCCAGCTGAAACCCTACTCTAACTATGCATAGAGTTCACGGCTGCCACTACCTGCACAGGCCACCCAACTTTAGACGACTAAACAATACATCCAACGAGGCGACCAATATGGCCATGTACGACATCTAGTCGTTTGTGGCATTCCCCGAGACAGTCTTCCTTTCTACTGGTACTCGGACACCAAATGTGCGCCTGTCAAGTCTGGGGCCAGCGAGTAGCAGCATATCCCTTGTCGCCTTGCTTGCGTAGGATGGCTGGCGCTGCGGATCTAACCCTGAAGAGACCTCGATCATACGAACCACAGCATCAACGGACTTAACTTCCCTCCCTTATCTCAGCCACCTATGTGAGCACTATGCTATCTGGTTTAACCTGATACGGACCCTCGAGGCCAGTGGGAGATTGAGAATATACAGAAAGCAAGCGTGTTGCTATCTCGAAGACCGTCTTAATATTTTAAAAAGAGTTACAACACGGGGTAGTTAGCAAGATGCTGCTAAGGTTGGTAACTCAATAGCCATACCGATTTAGACAAATTACAAGCAGATGCCAGATACTATCGATAGAGTACGCTCCCACAATGGCATGCATCCACTGCACCACAGGAAGGGCGGTTGTTGGTGGAGGCAAAGGAAAGGCTTGCCTAGGCACGGTGTCCGACCAGGTGCTATGTACTGTGATGTGATACGCCGGCGGCTGTAGCATGAATACGACTCTTAGTCCCTGTTCCTGAAGAAAGTAGAGGAGAAGAGACGCGGCAATCCACTAAAGTTTCAGTAGCTCCACGATCTCAGGCCATTCCAATGGCATCAATTAGTTGGTAGTCTAGGTAGCCAGGTTGGAGGACCCCCACAGCCATTGAGCTCACGTCCCCGGTTTTGCCCCGGAATGGTGACGCGTGACGACTTCAGTGTAGATTGATAGGCAGAACTGGGACAAGGTCAGGCCAGGGCGAACGCCAAATGGATTGCTAACTTCGAGGACGGAAGCCTCGAGATGCAATAGATCCTACGCAGCATGTCTATTGCCGTAAGTTGTTGACCACCTAAAAAAGCACCGGTCTAGTTTGCCTGTGCTGAACCGTCCAGTCCTGAAGCTTTGTGCATCGTCCCCTCCTATAGTAAACTCGAGTTGTACGACAACTTCCACGCAATACCAAACACCTCCAACATATTCATCCATCCACTGAAAAGCACATCCTGTTCATCTATCCCGGTCCAGGTACCGAAGGGGCAATGGTCAACGCAGAGTGGCAAAAGCTCATCCAGGAGAAGCGGGCGGCCAGAGACGCTGGCATACCACAGGAATGGCGCCTGCCCACCTCCATACTCAGCAAGGTCGCGGAGGACAGTCAGATCAGCGCCTTTGACCTCCTCGACGAGGCGGCAGTCCTGACGCGCCTCGAGAGGGAAATCACAGAGATCGCCAGCGCACAAGAGCTGGTCTCCAAGATCAGCTCGCGGGAGCTCTCCTCCTACGATGTATGCCTGGCATTCTGCAAGCGGGCGGCCGTGGCACATCAACTCGTATGTTCCAGACTTGATCTGCATGTCCAAGCCTGACTGAAACCCTGAGGCTCGGCTAACGGCCTTCTCAGACAAACTCCCTCACCGAGATCTTTTTTGACAAGGCTCTTCGGCGTGCACGATGGCTCGACGAATACCAGACCAGGGAAGGCAAAACCATTGGCCCTCTTCATGGCCTTCCCATCACCCTAAAAGATATGATCAACGTAAAGGGCGAGTTCGCTACGATGGGCTTCGTTTCTCATCTGAAGCACGAGCCTGCCACCGAAAACTCCGTCATTGTTGACATTCTCGACGCTGCTGGTGCCGTCTTCTACTGCAAGACCAATGTACCCCAGACGCTCTTTGTTTCCGAATCATACAACAACGTCTTCGGCCTCACGCTGAACCCTCACAGGCTCTGCCTCTCCCCCGGTGGTAGCTCTTCGGGCGAGGCTGCCCAGATCGCCCTGCGTGGGTCCATCATGGGCATTGGCTCCGATATTGCTGGCTCGGTCCGCGTCCCTGCGTTGTGTGTCGGTGCTTATGGCTTCAAGCCCACCACTAACCGCATTCCATGGTCGAAGCAGGCCGAGCTGATCCAAAAGGGTTGGAACGGAATCTTCCCGACTCTTGGTCCACTGACACATACACCGCAGGACCTGAATCTTTTCATGAAGACTGTCATCCAGGCGCAGCCCTGGAGGCACGACCATACGGCTCACTCTATTCCCTGGCAAGAAGTTGCTCGCAAACAAAAGCTTACGATCGGCGTATGGCTGGAGGATCCTGGGTTCCCCGTCTTTCCAACCCAACGCCGCATCATGCGGGACGCCGTGCAGAAACTCCGTATAGCCGGCCACGATGTCAAGATTCTTGAATCCCCACCCTCGACTATGGCGGCTATGAAGATTGCCATGCGGTCCTTCGCCCTCGATACTAAGAACCTCGCTCATAAATTCCTTGCTGATGCAGGAGAGGCTCCTATGCCCAGCCTTGCCCACATGAACCCAGCCGATTATCTAGACGAGGACTTCGTCGCTGATTTGGACGAGGCATTGAGTGTTAGTGCGGCGAGCCTCGACTACCAAGAAGCGTGGGCACAGGTGTGGCAGAACAATAAACTTGATGTCGTTCTGTCTCCGGCGTGTAGGGGTACTGCTGCCCGCCACGGAGAGTTTGGGCCTTTGTTCTACTCGATCCCGTGGAATCTTCTCGATGTAAATTCTTGTTCTCCAAGAACCTTGCCGGTAGTCATCCATGCTGACTCTCTCATGACAGTTCCCCGCGAGCGCTATTCCCTTTGGTAAGGGCGACAAGGCGCTTGACACGACTGCCGACTGTAAGTTATCTCAGATCTTATTATTCTGGCTTGACGAAACGGAAGTTGACTGGAGCTCAAGATGATGCTAGTATCATAGATGGCGCACCCGCTGGTTTGCAAGTCATTGGGTGGAGGTTCCAGGATGAACATGTACTCATGGCTACAGAGGTGATAGCGGACGCGTTGAACAGGTGACAAGCTGAACAGTGCTGCCTTAGAGGAGCGTTGTTGTTACGGGCGGGAAATATTGTGTCATAAGAAAGAGTAAGATCCGTAAATCTTTCTCATTCAGGATATAAGAACAGAAGTAATGATCATGGCCGATTCTCATCTTTCTCAAGCCAGAGACGAAAAAGAAAAACCAGTTGGCTGAACCAGACCTACGCCATATAATCTTTGCAGACCCAGTTGCATCCGAGGCCATTATTGCCTTGGATGAAAAAATGTTTACATGTAACGCCACCATTGTATAACCCTTTCGCCATAGTCGCGTACTTCCAAAGCAGAAAAAACCTGTCATTTGTCGCGTCTCATAGCGCTCTTGAAGATGAGTTTTCCCACTCCGTGTTCCTAGTTGTGGCTAACTCGGCGGAAGATCCATCTAAACCTTCAAATATCTCTGCATCGTAAATCTCCGATGAGTAGAGCTGGAACATCTCGAGGTCACCCACTCCGAGGTGCATCATCGTCTCCAGCGGATTAGGCGCTGATGCAGAGCTTGTGTGAGGTTCAAACCTCGGTATTGAGGATGCGATTGAGTCCGTTACCCCATCGGAATGCACAGAAATCGCAGAAGCTTGTAATCCATTTAGCTGATACTGATTCGCAGGGAGAAACTGACAGTGGGGAGATTTTGGAGGGACATACCTTGAGACGTGCACACCTCCAACATGTTGTTCAGATACCGCGAACAACCAAACACGAGACTGTTGTCGTGATCTAACCTTTGGAAGATTGTCTCGACCTGGTCTAAAAGCAACTTACAGTGATCTATAGCAGCTTCGTCTACAACTTCCTGTCCATGCTGTGCCCAAACAATCCGTCCGAGAATAACCAAGGATGCAGTGAATACTATTTTCTTGGGTCAATGAATGTTCTTCCAGATCTTGAGGCTCAACGCGAAGGTTCTGCAGGGAAACAATACCATAGTACAGGCTGAAATACCCCATGCCAAGATTGTTACCACCACTTTGATCGTGGTCTAGTATTGCGCCTACCAACTCGATGGTGCTCCGTGCTGATGCGACACACTCATGCGCCTCACCCATGGCTAACTGGATCAGATATGCGGGGGTGCTAGCCGTTAAATCTTTAGTGCCGAACAAATGGCGCAGCGTGCTTCCAAGCAGTGGTCGGTGAATGAGGATGTTGAGGTTGTGGTATCTCAGCGTAAGTATAGTGCGGAGGCGGTTACATTGGGAATTCTCCCGTAGAACCTCGGAGCTAGGCTCGAGAAGGCCAAGGTAAGGGGGTAAGCTGGCGGCCCAGACCCTCAAGGCCCTACGAAACTCTCCTGATGACTGGAGGGCCGTCGTCATGTCGTCATGTTCGGGCTCGGGGTTGCCGAGGTTTCCGCCGTACTGTCTCTTCAGAGATGCGCTCATAACCTGGTGCAGCCGGTATGATACGGCCAGAAACTCTCCAGGTAGATCCAAGTCTACTCTTGATCCATCAGGCGACGGCAAAGCTTGCTCTAGAGCCGGCTTCTGGTCGACCATAATATCGTCTGGAATACAGACTGGCCTGCCAAAAGCTAGACTGAGAACCTTATCGAGGCAGTAAAGAATGATCCAGGTCCTCTGACGATACTCGGCTTGCCAGTCATTGGCTTGCTCTTGCGAAGGGGGGGTATGAAGGCCTAGCGCCATAGCTGACCGCACTGCGAGGCCGTGGACATTCCATGCCTGCACAGAACGCTGAGCACCTTGACAGTAAAACGCTACAAGCAGGAGATAGTGTACTGTCTCGAGGCTGATGACCTGCTTGGCTAACTCGCCACAGAGCTCTATGGCCCTCTTAAAGAAGACGGTAGAACGTTCCTGGCGCTGTCTTGCTGAAGGGATGGATTCGCGGTCGAAGTTGCTGGCCATAGCGAAGATGATGTTCAGAGTGCCGAGCCACGTCCGGCGTACCCTTGTCCAGCCACTAGCATTGCACTCAGCATACATCTTGCGAAAGGAGTCTTCGTGGATGAATGGGAACACGACTCCCGCAGTGCTAAAGTAGACATCTAGCATTCTGTCCATCTCCTGAGAGGAAGGGAGAGCTGTCATAGAGCCTGATCTAGTATCGGGAGAGGCGGCGACTGTGTTTGCATAGGAAGTAGATGCCTTGGCCATGTTCCTTTCATTGAGTTCGCCGGTCTTATCAAGGCCGTGCGGTCCTTGCCGAGCATTTTGACGGACTTGATTGACCGTCTTGAGCAGCAGGCGCGTGAAATTGATGTTAGATGAGCCGCCAAAGAAGGCCGACGTTTGCTCCTCGATGAAGGTCATAGCCATGCCATTAGTACGGGCATCTTCGTCCCTAGGCTCCTCAAGAGCCGTTGCTCTCGCGGGGTCCAGATCATGCTGTGAGGAGCCGGAGGGAGTAGGACGGGAGAGGCTGCTTGATAATTTGTTCCGAGTATCGCCAGAGCAGGCCGAGAGGTGACCCTCAAGAACGTAGTGTAGTCGCTGGACAGTCTGTTCCATACTCAACATGCGTTGATCCAGATCTGACATGTAATCCTTTCGCACAATCACATTAGTAGCAGACTCGCTAGGCTCGTAGTGGCATTCGAAGCCCAGCGAGGTGCACGACGCGCACGATGGTCTTCGGCCATTGCATCTAGGCAAAGTCCGTCAGTAATTGATCATTGTGGATAATCAGTAGTGCTACAAATGATTGAAGACGGTGCCTGGGATAAGACGTTGTGCCGGGAGAGCAAGGCTGTAAGAAGCCAGGCTGCGTGGCCGCGCGGGTTGACTTGGATGGTAACATCACCAGCCTTAACCAGACAGTGGTGTGGTGGTGTATTGTTGACCCAGGCCGCGAGTGGTATGCACTTGAGCTTGGGCCCCCACAAATCAAATCAAAGATGATCAATGCTTACCTGGACTTGCGCATACGACATGCGGTACAAGCCAAACCGATGCGGCGGCGTTTGGCAGCAGGCGTTGCTGCGGTTTCCGACGAGCCATTATCAGTGGAAGGGGCCATTGACTGTCTGCCTGCCTGCCTGCCTGCCTGTCAAGTTGTCTTTTGCGATGCTCGTTGAATGGTATCGGACTGAGACCGGCAGTGACGGGGAGAAGAGGGAAGTTGGAGCATGGACCCGAAGGTAGAGCAAGAGGTGGTGTAGTCTATGGGGAGAGCAGCGGCAAATGTCGTTTCGCGATTCAGGGCGGAGAGCGCCTGTCATGGAGGGGTACTACACACTAGGATACGGGGTACCACTGGTGATAAAGCAGACGCTAACTTTATCGTACAGGCACTCACTCCACTACTCCGTATCGTACAGCTGACCTGCTAAAAACCCGGATCCGATGGTGAGATAAGCAATCGCTACTCTACCCACTGCAGATTATCTATGCATGCCACCAACTGTGGTGTAAGTAAGTGCTGCATTTGTCGCCGACAACTGGTCCAGGCCTCGTTCTAGATGCTGGAACACGGGGACCGTGTGGCTACATCACGAGGCATGTCCCCGCCTCCCATGAGATACATAGCATGGGGAAGCCGAACAGTGTACCAAGTCGAACTAGTAGCGTTGCTGGTATTCCCGTTGTTCCGCTATCCTCCACCCGCCCAGCCTTGCCTTATCTGAGAGTGAGCCTCGTCCCCGGTACCTCGCGCGGGTTTCGGGGCAAATCCGCAAGTCTTACAATGGGCAGCGATCCACATTGAGGTGGCACTGCTTGACCTACTGACCCTTCCGTCACTTGCTAACCCGATCACCCGTAGGTAGTGTGTAGTCTTTACTCCCCTCGCTACAGACTACACGTACCCGTGGTGAGATAAGCCATAATCCTCACTTCCGACCACCCATATCCGCAGCGCATGCATCGGCCAACGAACGGCAATTCCTTGGGCTGAGGGGGACTGTGGAATAAATCCCGGATCCAAAGGGTCATGAGCTTGTGAAGCAGCTCCACCACGCGGTAGTAGCTCCGTAGGTCTTTCATTCTTTTGGCTTTCAGCATCCCTCATAACTACAAGGAAACCTTTGATATAATTATTTCGATTATGTCTTAGATCTTGACGCAAGTATAGAAAGACGATATCCGAAACAGCATTCACCAAAGACTTTTTAGTTAGACAATCACATCTTGCCTATTCTGTCAACCTTTCTCCTTATCCATAAGCGTCAAGAAGCTTTGCCTTTGCCGAGTCCCACCCAGATACACCTTTATACATACTCCAAGGAAAGACAGTATCATGGCCGTGAAGAATGAGTTCCACGTTGCTATTGTTGGCAAGTCACCTTCTTCCTATCTTGTCATACACTTCTTCTATCTACTCCTGAGTTTTCCATGTCGAGTATTATCATCATACTAATATGGTGTCTACGCACAGGCGCTGGCATAGCTGGTCTCGCTCTGGCCATGGCCCTCCACAAGAAGGGCGTGGCATTCACTGTTTATGAAGAGGCCGCCGAGTACTCGGCAGTTGGGTGAGTTACCCTGACACAGGTGCTGCTTCATGCCACGGGCCATTTCCCACTGACCAACGATGACCTTAGTGCTGGCATCGGCTTCGCCCCAAACGGCATGCTTGCTATGGATCTGATCGAACCTCGCTTCCGCCCACTCTATGAGAGGATCTGTGTCGGTAACAAGCCTGAGGATGCCCAATGGGTCTTCTTCGAGGGTATGCTTCTCCAGCCAGGTTTCGGCCGCGAGAAGCCTTGGAGTGGAAAACTCCGCTCGGCCTGGGGTCACCCAGACTATACCCGCAAGTCTGCCCACCGCAAGGCTCTCCTTGACATCATGACCAGCTTCATCCCCATCGAAAATGTCAGATTCAGCAAGCGACTCGTCTCCATCAAGGAGGACGCTTCCAAGGTCACCCTCGAGTTTGCCGATGGCGAGGTAGCTTCTGCCAGCATTCTCGCCGCAGCCGACGGCATCGCCAGTACCGTGAGATCTCATGTCCTCAGTCCTACCCACCCAGAGCAAGCAAAGCCCGTCTACGCCGGAGCGTACTGCTATCGTGCCGTCATCCCTATGGCCGAGGCTGAACAGGTTCTCGGGGATCTCACTGATGTTGCCAAGCTTTGGTTTGGCAAGAACCGGGCTGCAGTTACCTACCGCATCTCCGAGGGCCGGGAATTTAACCTCCTCCTGTGCAAGGCCACCCCTGGCCAAGGTTGGCCTTATGGCGATAGGGTCACACAGAAGGTCACCCACGAGGAAATGATGGCCGATTTCGCGGGCTCTGACATTGACGATTGCTTCCGCCAGCTCCTCGCCAAAGCCAAGCCTGTTCGATGGGGCTTCTTCCATCATTGGCGCACTGCTACTTACTACCAGGATCGCGTGTGTATTCTCGGCGATGCCGCACATGCTTCTCTCCCTTTTCAAGCGGCTGGTGCTGCCCAAGGTATCGAAGATGCGCTCGTGCTATCAAATGTCCTCGCAGAGATGGCTAAAGGCCCCAGCCATGGATCCGAAAGTATCGCCCAGGTCCGTGCCGGCCTCAAGGCCTACGACTCAATCCGCAGGCCCCGCGCCCAGAAGCAGCTAGAGGATGCCTACGAAAATGCTTGTATGCTGTACTTCCAGGATGAAGATGCTGGAGATGATATGAATAAGATTCTTCAGAGGCTGCAGGGTGACCGGTTTAATTGGCTTTGGTTCCACGATCTCGAGTCAGACATCAAAAAGGCGGTTACAATGATGGAGACGGAGGTAAATAAATAAAAGCTCACTCTAATGTCTAAAGCCTACGGTTCACTATATTTCCCCCATTCTGTCTGTTAACTACATTATTTCGAAAAACCATCCCATTATCTTGGGTCGCGGTCGCCGACCATAGTTCGTATTTATCATACGTTTTCAGAGCAATAGCTAAGAGCTACTAAACCATTCTTATCTGTATACGGAGTATGGGTGCATTGTATTCTTGGATCTTTAAAGTTTAACCTGGGCCGTCGGCTCTGTGCAACGGCAGGGTGTTTCGAAAGATAATAAGATACATTAGGCAAGGTTCCCTAGTGGAGGCATCGCAATGGGATCAATTCTGACTGCTTACTGACCGAGACGAGGAAGATCCACTGTTGCAAGATGTGGACAACGATGTCTATAATAATGCTGACCTGAACTCACCTGCTCCTAGAAAAAAGAAGAAGGAGAAAAAATCTAATTATTCCAATTATAAAACAAATGAGTGCCAACGAAGCATCTTCTGCGGCCTGCCCTCAACTATGGTGATTTAATCACATGGATACCAGCGGCTGAGGTACCGTGTTTGCGAGTGGAGTTCCGCGGAAGGTGAGCGCGTCTAAGTTCTTACGCGGATGATAACGACCTTGAGCGGAAGCCGCCCTCGATATGTAGTGGGGCCTGTTTTCCCCCCGACGCCGGCACTGCCTTAGACCCAATCAATACCTAGGAATGAGGAATGGAATGGCTTTGGGCTAGCAGCACCGAGGCAAGAGTACTAATCTCATCCTGACACACATAACTGGTGGCGATATTGGTTCAGCCCAGTGGCGCTGATATTCGTCCATGGGACCTTTCACGAGCTCACGCAGGTAAACGATTGCCGTGCAGCTGGAGGTTATGTTCGAGTTAGCACTGCTCTGCATGGGGGCTAGATATGTAGACGCATTAAAGTTTAACCGCAAGCCCAATGGCTTAGAGGTGCAACTGATGCTGTAACTGAGGACAACAAGGGAGACCGCACGACGGAATGCAACCAAGTTTGCTTGTACTCCGTACAGCCTCTATTAGATGATTGTACAGCCCCTATTACATGCTTGTACACCCTCTAACGTTATGACAAGGCCTCATTCTGTAGATCCTCTCATAGTAAAGGTACGCCATAGAGAATGCCTTGTACAGTGGATCGTTGGAGATCACGGACCCGGTAGGTATACGCTTTACCCCAGGTTCCAGGGATGCGATAACACTAGCCAGTTACTACTAGTGGCTCCATTGTTGGTACTAGTGCTATCTCTCCAAGTACGCTCCGACAGATAGCGATTGGATCCTAAGCAGGTCGGGAAGGGTCTGGAACGGCAGCCGGACACATCGCCAGTCTATGGTGCATGGCCATGCGTATTCCAGTAACTCTATACGGGGTACTTTCCACATATATATCCTTGCCGCCTCTTACCGAATTGCCATCTTGTCTCATTATCGATGCACCCTTGTCTTTTCTCTCCTGACACGAAGCGTCCCAACCATTTCTTCTTTTACCTCTTCTCGTCCTTCGTCCTGTCCAATGGCAGCTCCTCAAGAAGAGTATCAGTCTTCTGAGAAGATGGCTGATATCATCATGCCCAGTCCCTCCAACAAGCCGGGTGCTGTCATTTCCGACGAGGAAGCTGATTCGCGCGAGGTGTTCCAGACGGGCGTTGATGGCGTCGAGTTCCGAACGGTCAGCTGGCAGCGCGCCACCATCGTCTTTTGCAAGATCAATTTCGCCATGAGCATCCTTGCCATCCCTGAAGCTCTCTCTACCCTTGGCTCGGTTGGCGGCTCGATTGCTCTTGTCGCCTTCACTACTCTCAACACCTGTGAGTTCTATAGAACCCGGATGGCTCCTCGCGGGGGGAAGGGTGATCAGGAGCAAGCCGAAGACTAATGGTTTACTTCCTCGCAGATACTGGCCTCATTCTTGGTGATTACCACAACAGACATCCTGAGTGTCACAGTACGCATACCTCCCACTATGGCAAAACTTATGGCAAAAGGGTTCTCGACTAACAAAACACCATCATTTCAGTGCTTGCGGATATGATGGGCCGCCTTTGGGGCCGCGTCGGTCGTGAAATCGTCGGCGTGCAAATCATTATTGCTCAAGTCCTAATCTCTGCAGGTGGAATCGTCACCACAGCAGTCGGTCTCAACGCTCTCTCTAATCATGGTGCTTGCACTGTTGTTTGGGCCCTTGTAGCGGCCATCCTTATTACTGGCTGCTCCTCTATTCGAACCTTCTCAAAGCTCGGCTGGCTTACATGGTTTGGCATGATCACCTTTACGATAGGGATCTTTATCTTTACAGTGGCTGTTACGCAACAGGGCCGCCCCCCGGCCGCTCCCCAGACTGGCGACTTCGACCTTGGATGGACTCCTATCGTCTTCCCCGGCTTCATTATCGGCATGGTTAGTGCCTGCAACATCTTCATCTGCACTAGTGGCTCCTCTATGTTCTTGCCGGTCATTTCTGAAATGAAGCGCCCCAAGGACTACCGCAAGGCCTGTATTGCTCAGGGGATTATCGTCGGCACCCTTTACCTCGTTCTATCCCTTGTCATCTATCGCTACTGCGGCAAATGGCTCTCTGTACCGGCCTTTAGCAGCGCTGGTCCCCTCTTCAAGAAGATCTGCTATGGTGTCTCTCTTCCTGGCCTTATTGTAGGGCTTGGTATCTACCAGCATGTTGCTGCCAAGTATGCCTTTGTCCGCCTTCTCCGCGATTCTGAGCATCTACAGAAGAACACACTTACTCACTGGGGAACCTGGCTTGGGATTAACTTTGCTCTGGGTACTGCTGCATTCATTATTGCTGAAGCCGTTCCTATTTTGAACTACTTGCTCGGTCTCGCTGGCGCCTTCTGCTTTGCCCCTTTCAGCCTTATCTTCCCCTGCCTCCTTTGGATGTCAGACTTTAAGGGCCACCGATCAGGAACTCTCCAGCAAAAGCTCTATTATGCTTTCCACGCCTTTATTGTTGCCGTTGGTCTATTCATGGTTATCGGTACAGCGTGAGTCACAGAATGACACAAATACTACGTGGACAACAGTCAAGCTAACATTCTCATACCCAGTTATGCTGTGTGCCAGGCTATCAAGATGGCTTTTGCGACCGGCCAGATCGCTCGCGTCTTTGACTGTGCTGATAATTCTGGAAGCTCTTAGTCTACAGATATCTGAGACTTCCTCTCACCGCCTATCTAACCAAGATTAGCTGCGAAAGCGAAATACTCATACAATTGTGCTGTATATAACTTTTAGATATATTCAAGGCTCACAGACTTTCTGATAGCTGGGCTACAAATAATACATGCGAGAATCCTAAGTTCCAGCCTTCGTCCTAAGATACACCCAGTTGAATTGGTGTCTGTCGCTGATCAGGCCTACGAGAGTGACTCTTAACATTTAGCTTAAAAGTACAACATCTAATGACTTCTTCAGGTGTTTATCGTTCGTGCCTTATTAGCAAATCTATTTAGATTTCGCATAGCAACGGCTAAGACCCGGAAGAGCTCGGCGGTCTTATTTAGTAACACTATTATTCTGATTATATTAGCAATTCGTAAGCCATTCTTCAAAAAGATAATAAATTCTTATTAGCCTAGGCTTCGAGAAGACTCATATACCAGTCTAGCTTACGAACCTAGACTCCCATATAGACACAAGGGTCTATTATGGTTTCCACGCCTTTTTCATTGCCGTTGGTCTATCACATGTGAAAGCTAGCATTATTCTCTAAACAAACCACCCCACCCTAGCACTCAAGATAGACGCATGCAGATAAAGGTTTCCGTGAGATATATCATAGTAACTTTAATCACTCTAAATATCCCCTAGACCTGCCCCTCGTATTGTTGGAAAGATTGGCTATTGCCTAGTTGCCAATATTCACCATAGCTACGTCATTGTACCTTGGACCCTGCGGTCTCAGCTTCTCAATCAGGCTGCGCATCTCAGAGAGATCCTCATCTGTTAGATCAACATCGCGTGAAGCCCAATTTTCCTCAAGGCGCGAAGGCTTCGTCGTGCCCGGAATGGCTATCATGCCCTGGGCAGCAATATATGCAATAGCAACCTGGGTAACGGTGCAGCCCTTTCGCTTAGCAATAGCCTTGAAACCTTCGCTAATCTTCTTATTGGCGTAGAAGTTCTCCCCTTGGAACTTTGGAACTATTCGAGACATATTTTATTAGTACTCGTTTGCGCGGTACGGCGACTTTCTCCAACAGGATAACAGAAGGAGGGTGGAGTGGATTCCTTACTTTCGCGACGGTAGTCCTCCTCATTGAAATCATCCGGGGAGTTGTAAGGGAAGTCCTCAACAAGCCAGCCGTGACCAAGGGGCCCGTAAGCAATAAAAGCAATATCAAGCTCGCGAGCAGTATCGATCAGGCCATCTTCCTCGTGAATGGTCTCGAAAGGGGAGTATTCTGCCTGAACGGCGTCGATCCGTGCAACTAAAGACGATCGCGTTAGGGAACCACTGACAATGATACTGCGGCACGGGGGAGGTTGAGACTTACTGGAGTTTGCCTTGCGGAGAGTAGCAGCAGAGCATTCGGACAGTCCAATATATTTGGTCTTTCCAGCTTTGCGTATCTCATCTAGGGCAGGAATGGACTCCTCCAGTGTGGTATCTGCGACGGCTTAACACGTCTGCACTGTCGTAGCCTGAGATCGGCCGGGCAATACTCACGAGGGTCAATTCTGTGAAGGTAGTAAAGATCCGGGGCAAAGCCAAGGCGCTCAATTGTGCCGTCGATGTAAGTCTTGATGTGGGAGGCTTTATTGGTAACGCTGCCATCCTCAAAAGCAGCAATACCGCACTTTGACGCGACTAATTGGCTCAGGTCAGGATATATAAAACTATGCGCTCTGGGCCTGGGGGGAGATGCGGGGATGGATGTATACTGAAGAGCTTGTCACGACAGTTGTGCTTCCTGATGAAGTCGCCAAGGATTTTCTCATTCATGCCAGCGCGATATGATACGGCAGTATCCCAGAAAGTGCAACCCAACTCCAGGGCTTTAAGCAGAACAGGCTCAGCCTCTTCGTAGCTCAAGTTATTGCCGAGGGCGAAGCTGATGCCCATAGCACCGAAGCCAGGGACAGGCACATCGAGGCCGTTCTTGAATGGCAGCGAGGTGATCTTCATGGTGAGTAGTGCAGACGAGACGGCTGGCGGGGGCTGTTTCTAGGGAAGCCAAAGGATGTTGGCGGTATGATACGAAAAAGGGGAGGCAGCGGGTTATTTGAGTGCAAATATGAGGTGAGGCAACAAAAGATGAAGACGGACCCTGAGAAGCACTTAACTAAGGACCTCGTCGGAGTGGTTCGCGCCCGGTTCAATCGATAGCTTTAGCTTAGGAGGGGCACCATTAATGCAGTGAGCATTTCAGTGACCACATTAGCAGCAATTGACTAGGACCCCCAGAATCAGCTTCTCGGCACCAGAGATCCGGATATTCCCCTCCCAGCCCCAGCAGCAGCACCGTGACTCAAATGACCTACAGAACGGCCCGGTACCTGCTCATCGCCGTGTACCGGTGTACCCAGGTACTCCAATCAAGAGCTGGCTGAGCTAAGCTACACTTCGATGCTATTGGGACGGGCAAATTGACCAGAGCTATTTTCATATCTCTTCTCATTGCCATCAAATAAGATACACAGGATGCGCCTTGTGATTGCCTGTATAGCGGAACGGGTGGTCTAGCGTGTGCTCTATTAGAGAGAGAGACACACACACACACCCTCTCTCTGAGTGTGTGGGGGTCTCATGTCAGTGGGAGGGGAGGATTCCGGTGCTTCCCCAGCTTCCCCGCTTACGGGTCTCGGCTGCAGAGCGGGCGAGCACTTAAGTTAAGCCGTATGATAAGATCTCAGTATCATTGTGGTTCCTTTCTTGAGCTACCCTATGCGTATACTATAGATAATCACTTCGGCAGGAGAATTTGTGTCTGGTTTATGGCCATGTTCACTACACCGGAGTATAGAGCAGAAATAGAAAGGGAGCTAAAGAGCGGTGAGGCAATGTAGTGATTTAATCTTTATCTTTGTTTAAGCTAGGGTTCCCTGCTGCCATGCCTTCTCTGAAACCTTCCTCTCTTCACTGAACGTCCGGAACTGATGGTAGCAGAACGGAACCGGGGGGCTTGTCCATCTTGGTGTTAGTTCATCATTACTGTACTTGACCACGGGTCCAAGGGTTCGAACATCCGAGCCGAAGACAGTATCGTTAAAGTGCACATAGTATTTCTCGTCCTCGGTGAGCGTGCTGTTCTCCCTCCACGCCCTCATGATCTCGTAGTAGAGTGGCGCAACATGCTCGTCGCTGGACCAGGGCGAAAAGCGATACTTGTCCTGGATACGCTCGACGACCTCCCGCTGGTAGAGACGCACCTCAGGGTCAAGCGTCGCCATGTTGTAGCCTACCAGCGCGGCATGGCCATGGTAAGAGCCGCCGAATTTTGTACGATCGCGGATCGCACAGGCAATCGTGAGCGCCGTGAGGATTCCCGTGGACATGTCCGAGATGGGGAGGCTTGGGAGAACTCCCTGGCCAGCTGGTTTGTTGAACATCTGAGCAATCACCCAGGAACTGCCGGCCGCGGCATCGGCAACCTGCTGCCAGCCTGGTCTCTCAGCGTAGGGACCGTCAGGTCCGTAGCAGTTTTCATCGACATAGATGATGCCCTTGCCACGCTTGTTGGCCATAGCCAGGGCCGCATCAAGGCCGAAACCCTTCCGCTCGAGGGACCTCAAGCGATATCCCTGCAGGATGACGTCGGCCTCCTCGAACAGCTGAATCAGCTTCGCGTGGTCTTCAGGATCGGTCAGGTCGAGATCGAGAGTCGTTTTGCCGGCCATCAGGGATGATGGCTGCGCAGGGGTATAGTCCTTGATCTTGGAGGAGTTGACGCGAATGACGTCCGCGCCCATGGAAGCGAGTGCCGCACCCGCAGCACTGCCAGCGATGATCCTGACCAGCTCAACGACCTTGATGCCAGCAAGAGGCCTCTTGTCGGCTAGAGAAGGTAGAGTCACTGGAGGAAGCTCAGGGCACTGGTCCTGGCGCTTATAGTTGATGAGCGGGTGGCGGCCCAAAAGCTTCCCCATTCCAGTCTCGCGCCATCCCGCGGGTGAGTGAACAATGGAGCCTGACAGACCCTTCTCAAACATCATCATTTCCAGCTCGCGCGCTCGGTATTTCTTGACATGCTCCTGGATTAGATTGTAGGCAGCCTCGTTGGTACGGATAGTAGCATCAAGATCTCTACTAATGCCAATCTCTGCGAGAGCTTTCCATGGGTCCAGCGAACCATGGAATTGGTACCAGACGCCCGGGTCAGCTGTCTCGTAGATTGCAGTTGCGCGAAAGACAAGTGGTGAGCCAGATTGGCGATCCTTGTCCCACTGTGGGACGGTGTTGAGCTTGATGACCTCGGGGCCGACAACGCCGTCGATGGTGACGAGGGCCGGTGTTGCAGGGTACAAACCCGCATGATTGGTATCAATGGTGATTTTCGTGTCGCCGATGTCATAGCCTCTGAGACTCGCGATCTCAAGGTTGACAATACCAAACATGGCCTGCAACGTGGCCGTTAGGGCCTGTGACTTGATGGGGCCCGGAATACAGGGCAGGTCGTCGCCCTCAAAAGCAACCCTGTTCAATAAGGCCTCATCGGTCGTGAAGCCTGGGGTGCGTGATGCGAGCAAACGTAGGAGACGCTTGCATTCTTTGGGGACTGGCTCAAAGGCAGAGTCCACGGTCGTGCCTGGGCCATATGTCTGGCCTGCCATGATTCTCGCAATTCCTCTGTGCCTTGGGTTTTGCAATAGCTCGCTCCGTTTGTCTGATTGTGGAGAGCAGATCTTATCGAAGCAGAAGAAGAAACGTAGTCGGCAGTACTCGCACGGGACGATTCCTTTGGTTATACTAACCTGCGGCCAAAGCGTCGACAGTTTCGACCTCAGACAATGAAATTGCTGAATACATCACCCATCCTTACTTAAGCAATTCCTCGTCCGCCATCGGGAATGTTGCCATGTTTGAGTGACCAAAGTGCCGCCCCAGTCTCGTATCCATGGCTGTCCACGGGATCGGCTTACCGTTGTTGGGTTAGAGATCCCGGATTCCCCCCGATGGACCCGCTAAATCTGTACCTCCGACCCGGAGCGACTAATTGTAATGGATGTTAGGCCTTCTTTTGTGGAGTATTTCAAGCCGTCATCGGCTCGGCTACTACTTCTGTTGCCTGAGAATCATGGGAATGTGTCGCGTGAGCTTCGTGGTATGAAAGAACTCAACGCTGCCATGGCCTGGACGATGGGCTTGCACGCTGTCCGCCTTGTTTAGTCTTGTAATTCGTCTCGGCAACTTCCTTGAGGTCTTAGAACATCCTTCATCGCAGCGAAGGAAAAAACAGACACCAGATTTCCGAGTTGTCACCAAAGAAAAACCACGCATGGCTTCTACTATCCGCTCCGTTGCCGTGGTGGGCAGCGGCGTCATCGGCGCCAGCTGGGCTCTTCTTTTCCTGAACAAGGGCCTCAGGGTTGTCATGTCTGATCCGGCACAGAATGCTGAAGAGGTCTTCAGGAAGTACATTACGGATGCGAAGACGAAGGAAGGCCGAGCTTCGGAGCTGCAAAGCTTCTGGGAGAGATTTGAGTTTGTTGATGATATAACTACAAAGCTACCTGAAGTTGACTTTGTCCAAGAGGTATTTTGTCCATAACACCTTTGCTTGTACATCATGCAGCACCATAGCCCTAACTACGATAGAATGGCCCTGAGCGCCTTGAACTCAAGGAGCGAATCATTGCTTCCATCGACGAACATACCAGGCCGGATGTTGTTATCGCTTCCTCCTCCTCTGGCCTCCCTCCCTCAGCGTTCATCACAAAGTGTGAAAGGAATCCAGGCCGCGTTCTAGTTGGCCACCCTTTTAACCCACCACACTTGATTCCACTGGTAGAAGTCGTACCTCACCCTGGTTCCTCCGAAGACTCCGTAACTATCGCCCTCGAGTTTTATCGCTCCCTCGGCAAGCGTCCCATCCGGCTTCACAAGGAAGTTCCAGGGTTCGTTGCCAACCGTCTGCAAGCTGCCATCAACAACGAGGCATATAGCCTGATTACACGAGGTGTTGTCTCTGCAAGCGACCTTGATGCCGCTGTTTCAAGCGGTCCAGGGCTCAGGTGGGCGCTCACGGGTCCCATTGCTATCAATACCCTTGGTGGAGGAGGCGGTGCATCTGGGTTTGGCCAAAGGCTCGAGCGCCTGGGCCCGTCAATCCGAGGATGGGAGCAGGATATCCTCCGTAACAGATTCACGTGGGGGGAGACGGAACTAGCCAAGCTGAGGGACGAAGTAAACAAGTCGTTCGGGGAGACCGACTGGTCCGAAATTATACGTGAGAGAGATGCTGTCCTGATGAGCCTTCTTGAGGACAAACAAAAAGCAAGTTCCTTAGTTTAAATTGTTTTTCTGTGAGAACAATAAAAACCTTTAGGTATCTTTCTTCCCATATTGGCCTCTCCCCCCTTATACACGGGACTTAGCTTAATGGACCAGAGTTCAAGTACCTAGTTGGCAGGAACCCCGCGGGATAGACATATGGCAGGTAAAAAGTAAATTATAAATTCCTTGGACCTATAGTACTCCTTTTTGTAATATAGCGTCTGTTATAACTAGGAAGCAAGTAAACCCTTATCGGAGCGACATTAAATTAGTTCACCTGATAGAAATAAATTAAAAATTCAACAATACTTAATTAATCCAGCCCTTGAAACTTGCATCTATTTACTCGAGGATAAAACTAAATAACGAATGGTTTATAACCCTTTAAATTATAATATTAAGATGAGTTAAGAAACTCTTGAAAGACCTCTACCTGTGGTGGTTCTTTTTACTTCTACTACTTTAATTTATTGTTTCCATACTTTATGTTTTTGCCTGCAATAACATAGAAATTGACATTAATACACATATCGCCACTTTCGTGGTTTAATGTGTCGGGCCGTTGGGTTCAAAACCTTGCTTGGTAATCACACGAAAGCTTCAAGGTTTCCGGAATTTCAAAGGATGGTAGACCCACCGGCCGGAATTATAACCGAGTGTACTGATTGTCTGGATCTATCATTACACCCAGCCTACGTTGTAGTATATGCTATAGCTTTTGCGTATTATATACTGCATAATAGCCACCATAGGCAAATACTTAGATGCCCGCTTGCATTAAATATGAGGCACCTAACAAGTTCTAAGATCTGTGCAATGAAGCCTTCAATATGCCTGACTTGCTTAGCGGCTCTATTGGCCTCTCTTATAACAAAGGCACTACGTGGCGCTAGTACGTACGATAATTCCGGGGCATGCCACTTTCGTTGGTTGATCATCACCCCTATTGATTCAGCGTTCTGCGCGCCCTGAAATCAGGAAAATTCCGAACTTTACCTACGCCTCGACCCAGTGCATCTATTACCAGCTATCGGGCTCGGACTCGGTATCTACCTACAGTCCGTGTCTGGCTATAAAAGGCCTCTCGAATTCTCGTTGAAATGATCTCTGTCTTGCACTAGCTTTAGTCGTTCAGGCTAAAGTATAGTAAGAATCTTTGCACTGAGACTCTTTGAAACAATCCTATTATATAACTTTTAAGCCTTATTTCATTTAAGCTATTCACTTCCGATTCGCAACTATGGCTCCTTCGATTCTACCTGGCGTGGCATTTGTAACCGGAGGAGCAAGAGGCTTAGGAAATGATATTGCTGTGGCATTCGCCCGAGAAGGATGTCCAAGTATCGTTATTGTTGATATACTCCCTGACGAGGAGATGGAGAAGGGACGACGCGAAGTCGAAAAGCATAATGCACAGGTTCGTACTATGCATCAGAAAGCAAAACAAAAGGTTCTAGCTATATTAACATGTCTTCTCTTAGTGCCTCGCAATTCGATGCGATGTGTCGAAAGAAAGAGAAGTCCAAGATGCTATTGCCCAAACCGTAGCTAAATTTGGTCGCCTAGACTACGCAGCGTAAGTCTCTGCTATCTTCATATTTCCAAGTAATCCAGAGTCTGATCCAAAGAAGGAATTTTGCTGGCATCTCGGGCCCGACGACAATGATCGAGGCAATGCCAGTAGAGAAGTTCGAGCAGTGCCTGCGCGTCAACACTACAGGTGTTTGGCTATGCACAAAACATCAAATACTTCAAATGAGCAAGCAAGAGCCTCAAGTATCGTGAGTACATATAAAACATGCGATGATCAGGCGGTGGCGTAGGCTGCCAAAAAGACATTTAGACTAATAGTAGGAATAGGAAATGGAGCTCAGTCCCCCAAAGAGGTGCTATTGTTAATTGTGCATCCGTGAATTCCATCCTCTCAGGAGTGACAACAGCGGCCTATACGGCTTCGAAACACGCTGTTGTCGGTCTGACAAAGACTGTAGGTCTAAAGGAAAAGGTTATTATTTGGAAAGTAACATGCTGATAAGTTTATAGGCCGCATTAGAAGCACGCAGCCAGCATATTCGAGTGAACTCTTTGTCTCCTGGATTCATCTGGACTGACATGATCGAAAAGAATATGAACAGCGACAATAGTGCTGCTATGAGGCAGGCTTGGGAAAGCTGGGAATCCCGCCAAGGTCGAAAGGCGTTCCCAGCTGAGATTGCAAATGCTACTGTGCTGTTATGCAGCCATATGATGAGCCTTGTTAATGCACATAACTTGGTCTGTGATAAGTAAGTCTCTGCGCCTGCACAAGGCTTCTCCGCTAATCTGCCTGATTATAGTGGATTCACAGTTAATGAAAATGGTATCTAAATCAACCAATCCTTGACATTCTTAATTCTTGCAGGTTATAAATGGTTCTAGCATGTTCAGGATTGAAACATGGATTAGGTTACTATAGGTGGAGCAATACATACTAAATTATCTCTTAGAGTACTCAAGGTCCCCGCCTCTGCCTTCTGTTAGTATTATGCAAGCCTGTAGCGCGTTGGTGTTGCTTCTTAATACATATATCAACACTTGAAGTTTATATTACTCCTTCAAGAAGCATTCTATCATTCAATGAGACTCTAAAACACGCGCAAGGATCTACGTTCTATTATAACAGGAAAGGAAGGAAGGAGTGAGATGTGCATCTCTACTAAAAAGATAACTATAGCGCTAATCAGTATTATTCGTTTCGTACGAATCTCGTTTTGCGCGAACCCTCAAATGGTCTTGACCCTGGTCATGTCACGGCGCTCGCGACGACTCTGCTAAACGGTACTGGCAGACTAGAGCTGGGGTGTCTCTTTTCCTGCAAAAAGGCCCGGCGCCGAGCAGCTAGGTCTTTGATGCCTCTCCACGGCCACAGACCAGTGCGTATTGCTATCAAAGTATTGTCTCTTATTTCTCATAACCTAAAAACTACCACTGGAAAATAATATGAGCAGAATAGCTTAGATAGTCAATACCTAACCCTTTAACCCTACTAACCCTACTAACCCAACGGTACACTTCTCTCTGTCTCATGGGAGCTTATGGCATGGAGGCCAGCAATACGTCCAAAGACGAGTGCCCGCATAACGGCCACTGCATTTGGAGCCTTCTCGTAGAAATGGCCAGTAATCTCACCTGCAGCATATAGATTAGGAATGATGCCTCTCTGGCCAAGAACGCGCGCTTCCACATCAGTCGCAATGCCGCCGAAAGTGTAGACAATGGCCGCGGCTAAGGGGAATGCGGTATACGGCGGAGCGTCGAGCGGCCTAGCCCAGTTCGATTTCGATGGTTGCAAGCCTGAGGTAGTGGCGAGATTATCAAGTCGGCCCGCCGTAAAGCCAGACATGCTTGCGTTACAGGCTGCATTGTAGTTTAAGATTGTGTTCAGAAGCGCTTGTTCCGGCACCCCCATCTGTGCCGCCAGACCCGAAATCGTGTCCGCTGTCACCGGCGGCATATCGGAGCGGATAGCTGCCTCATGATCCTCTAATTGAAAAAATCTGGAATCACAAATTGCCCAGGCTAAGCGGCCCGGTGTGTCAAAATGTATGGTTCTGGAAAGATGCTCCCACGTGTCATGCACGAGTCCAGCACCTTCATCTACGAACCGCTTTCCGTCCTGATTCACCACAACCCCGTACGGGTAATTGAGGACCAGTGGCGCTGGCTGACTGCTCCGTGGGTCGATTACTTCGCTGTGCATTCCGTTCCAATCGCCAGAGGCCTTGGCTCCGTTGGCCAGCGCCATCTGGATGCCCTCGCCGGCGTTCCAGGCCGTCCCAGGTGATATCGGTCTCAACGTCTCCGCACCAGGGCCAAGATGAGTACGCAGCATGTCTGGACTGCCTTGAAACCCACCACTGGCGAGCACAACAGACCGGGCAATGATTCGTCGCCCATCAGCTGCCTCAATGATGGCCTGTCCTCGGCCAAGATGAAGTTGCTGGGCACGGCAATTATACACCAGTTGGACACCCTTCGATTTGGCTGATTGCTTGAGGGCTTCGATAATGGCAGCACCTTTGCCAATAGGCTGGATCCTGTTAGGCCAAGATTTCAAGAAATAGTCCATGGCGTGAAACTGCACCCCCTGCTTTTCGAGCCACTGGAGGGCTTCAGGGGCCTGGCTAGCCAGCCTTTCGAAATACGCGCGGTCGCCACCACTTCCGCTTGCAGCCATCATGTCGTCCACGAAGCCTGGTAATACCTCATTGACAGATGGCATTCGCATGTTGGCAGGGCTCCAGCGTGAGTTTCCACCGCTCGCATGCTCTGGTGCATGCTCTAGCACGGCTATCTGCGCCGAGGGAGAGAATTCTGCAGCTGATACTGCAGCGGCGAGGCCGGCAATGCCATGACCAACTACGACAAGGTCGTACATGCTGATATACTCGAGCCTGAAGATCTTAGGGGACTCGGCTTCAGGGTGTTGGTGGTCTATGTCTCTTGGAACACTTCTTAGTCGCGGTATGATTAGAAAATTGAGGCTCTTACATACAAGCTTCAGATGCTCGCGGAGTCCTGGAGGGGTGATTGCGCGTGACCACATTGCGATGACTCGATCTTCCTGAAGTAGAGTAGCCGCTGCAGCCAACAGAGATGCGTCAGAAATTATTGTGGAGCGGATGGTCCTTTTGTAGCGGTGTGTTTTGATCATACCACAGATGGCGTAACGTGATTGATAAGCGAATATCCCAGACAAGCCAATGTCCCACGAATCGACTCTTCCATATTATCATTATTTGATAGATTAATCTACAACAACTAAGTATGGCAGTTCTAGATTAATGAGGCTAGTATGAATCTAGCACTTTAAGCCCTTCCAAAAGACCCAGAGCTGAGCGTATGACGTACAGCACAGATCTACCAGGTGTATAGAAAGAAGCTACGCCGCCATTAGCAGAGTATACAGCCTTGAAGCGACATCATAGGGCAAGACGTCATCAATGTGCGGCCCGGCCCTCTTTTGACAATAAGAGATATATTATATAAATATCTGTTAAAACGTAGGTTGCATGTTCTTTGTATTGTTGTTCTACTTGGCCGGCCCTTCTGTGACCTTGGGGCTCTTGAGAATTTTCTTGCCCAAGTAATACGCATTGCGTTCAATCAAGACGAATTGCTAAAGTGGGTTCCGCGCCTCGTGGCCCACTGTCCAGCGTCGCACAGTTAACTCCGGTCCAACAGAACTTACCTACTTGAGGACTCACCCGGTATCCTTGTTCAAACGGATCAACACTGCCACACTCAAGCAGTCGACTGCCAATAGGAGGAAAAACATCCCACTCACGTGGCAGCACATTCCCGGCATTACTAACCCAGCTGATGGGTTGTCCCGAAGGCCTGATTATAACAAGGCGCATCCCCTCGGGGGTGTGGGGCTTGTGTAGATTCTAGTTCTTAAGCTTAAATATACTGATTGGAAGTAATGCGCCCTTTCTTCTAAGCTCATTTGTTGCTGACCCGCCTTTTCTTGCCGGCCCTTTAGCATGCCTCATCATCGTCTTCGCCATGTTCCTACAGGAGAAGCGGGATTCGCGCCCTGAGGACCTTGAGCCTGGGTCACAACCACAGCCGGCCAAGGCGGCAGATGCACCGCCTGATGAATCGGCTCCGGCGCCGCTAGCCGGAAGCGGTGTCGCCGGCCACCGCGATTTCACGGATGGCGGAGTCCAGGCTTGGTTACAGGTCGCCGGGTCGTTCGCTCTGTATTTCAATCATCTGTACGTTTTTGGGATTTGGCTATGATTTTTCAAAACACGAGGCTGGCTTCTAATGTATTATGGTGGCAGAGTGCTTCTGAATAGCTACGGCGTCTTCCAGAACTACTACGAGACGGAGCTTCTGGCCGCTTAGCACAGTTGTCCTCGAGGAAGCCAAGAAGAAATCTATTCTCGACGATGCCAGGAGCTACCTCTCATTGAGGGCTTCTGCTTTTGAACGCGTCCGGGGACGTTGTAGCCCCACTCCCGGAAGATGTGTCGGGTGGAGAAGTCGGCGTTGGAGAACCAGCCTTCGGCATCCCAGAACGAGTGCTGGAGGCCGACGTGGTACTGTGTGAGCGGTCTGACTCATCGATGTCTGGGCTGATCTTGTTTCTTGTCCCATAGTTCCGTGTAGCGTCGTCCACTTGGGAAGAAACCCATGATAGCTGCCGACTTGGATAAGTTGGCGCCGGTGAACCAGCCTCCGGCGTCACAGGACGAGTGTTGTAGGCGGGTGACGCGGTACTGCGTGAGTGGTCAGCTCCATCTCTTCTCGGGCTTATCCCGCTTCTTGTTTCGCAGCCCAGTGTTGCGTCGTCGGCACGGGGTCTAGAAGGGTTTCCTGAAAGGGATGGTGATGACCGGGGCAAAGACGCCATATCTGGAGAAGGTTCTTGATAAGGGTCTTGACTAGCGTGATCAAAGGTTGGCGAAGCTGGTTGACATTGAGGATCCGGGTCCTAAAATAAGGAATCGAGGCTGTCTGAAGCACATCTCAGCTTTTGGTTCTCGTAGTTAGACAATGTACCTCGTCTGCTAGTACGATCTGGCCGCTTTAATAGTGTGTTGATCGATGGAAAAGTAGAATCGGATTGCTCAGCGTGATCCCGATCGGCGTCGCTAGAAGCAGCTTCGCTCACGTCAGACTCCCTATCGTAGGGAATCATAGTGGCCTGCTCCAGCATCTGGCCGTACAGAGCCGATGGCCAGTGGCGTTCATTATCGGTGGGAGGGGCCGCCGGCTCTGGCAATGGCGACGAATAACCACCTTACCTCTGCTTCGACGGGTTCGCGTATTCTGAACCCGCCGCGACTGCCGTCCCGGCTAAAGGCCTCCAGAATACCTGTTTGTCTTGACAAACAGGCGCCATGTGAGGGGAGTCGCTGGAGTATCGGATTCTTAGCCGAATTTGCGAAGATGAAAGAGCTCTCCACACGAACAGCCTCGGAAGGGTGGCGTGGGCTCAATTTAAGTACGCGTCAGGACGGTCTGAGCACCTTCAGAATATGGTGCCTTTTTCCTTCCGTACCTGATTCTCTCAGGGGCGGTTTGAGCATCTGCAACACCTCGTCTGTCCGCGAGAACGCGCAAAACACGAGACATCCACCAGAAGCCTGGCAAGTCAGCTTTTCGGCTCACCAGTTCCACCAAGCACGCATCTGCCGAGTCACAAATCCATTTACTTGTGATGATAAAGCGTTATCGGCTGACGCTATCGCCGCGGATCGACTCGCCCCGAGGGCGCTGGACGCCTACCGGCGGCCCCAAAAGCCACTCAAGTTGCGATAGTTGGCTCATGCATGTTTTTGCATGACGTGGACTGCCAACCGCGGCGTCCTTTCCCGTGACTCGACTGGACGAAGGATAATCGAGAGAATCCACAAGAAGGCGCTCCCGGCGGACACGGCGTCTCACGAGCTATCGCAGATCAGCCTGCGGCAAAGGCCAAGCCTTCGCGCTTGAAACAGCGGGTCAATCGGGTTCCAAGAAGGGCAGGAGAGCCGTGTCGACGGCGGAGAGAGCCAGGTCTGCTGCTCATCGTTGCCCCTTTTCTCTCTCTACCGTAGGAAGGGTGCACGACTCGGCTCTTCCGTGTGTCCAATAGAGTCGTACTAGCCCATGTCATGCCGGCCAACGTCTCAGCTGGTTCCATAGCATCGCACCGCGCTCCGCCAAGTACCCTCGCAGGCAGTCCGATGCCAATCAGGTTGCGCACGCGTATGCGGTCGGGGCAGGTAATTCATGGCGTGGCGTCAAACACAAAGCCCGACCGACATGACTCCGAGATGCAATCCCAGACCAACAGCCCGCAGAGTTCGGCTCGGCCGGTTGGCGAATGACGCGGCTTGAGACGGTCAAGAGATCCCTGCTTCGCATTGGACATCGCCGTGAGGAGCATCCGCGGCATGTTGGGCTGTCGGGCTGGCGCGATACGCTCCTGGCATGAAGGAAGGGTCGGCGGCCTCCCAGGGGGGGTTCGAACTCTTGACGAGGATAGTGGACAGCGTCTCGTCGGCCAGTGCCTACGAACGGAAGAGACATACAGCGCTGGTGATTTCCCAGATCTGGCGAGCAGAAAATCGCTTTGTTCAAAGCAACAGCGATGATAGTCACCCGGAGCTCATGAAGCAAATTTAGGCGGCGCCTTCGAGGACTCGAAAAGCCTATGCGGCGGTATGCTGGGATAGAGTGGCAGCGGCGGTGGCCGCAGGGCGCGGACACGCCGTATCAGATAGAGTGCCGAGCGAAGATTGCAGGGCAGCGCAGGCAGCGGAGGAGAAATGAAGGCGACGAGATTTGAAGAGGTGCTGAGGGAGAGAGAGAAGTCGAGAGTACACGTTGATGGGGGGAGGATGGACGTGCTCTTTATACGACTGGGCGGCGGCCGACAGGTGGACAGGGCTGGTAGGGGTCTCAGCGGCGTGGGCGCAATACCCGATCGGGATGCCGCTAAACCCGGCGGGGCAAGCAACGCCTTCGCGATTACTTGGAAAAGATACGTACTGCACCCTAATCTTCAGTGGAATAAAAAGAGGATTTCGTGAACGTAATAAAGTTTCTCTTTACCTGCATTCCCGTATTTCCAAACTCACAGCTTTTAGTCTTGCGCCATTAATACTTAAGGGATATGCGAAATTATAGCTTCAAGATGAACCTTTATTTCATAATACAATCTTCATCCCTTAGGAGAAATCTGCCATGAATGATTCCCACACTAGCGTGTCTAAAGACAAATCCGGTGATTGCGGAACGAACTGAGTCGAGATAGACTGGCCAGCAGACAGGGTGAACAAGCGATCCATGAGTCCGGACAGCTGAAAGAGCGTCTGCAGATTGTCTCTCGCTGTTTTTAAACCAGGCGCTAGCGACTGTAGCATCCCTAAAGCGGATTCGACCCCGGATGCCGCCTTTTTCTGCACCTCCAACGGGACGCAATCATCCAAGACAATAATGCCTAGATAGGTTGTAGCTGCTGTTGAGGACTCCGCCAGTATAAACCTGTCAAGTGGCAAGTATCGACCAGAGAAGTAGTGACTGTGAACGATCTTTAGGGTTTCAAGGGCAATGTTAACCCCAACAATAGCTTGATTTTCCCTTAGACGCGTTTGGGGCGCATCCTGCGTCCTTAATGATAGTCTGAGAGTATTAGTTAACTGATAACTATTAGTAACATATCAAGCAACCAAGATATAAAGGGTAAGGCCACATACAAGCCTGAGGATCATGGCTTGCGTTATAATAAAATGTGGCATATCATCTGGATGGGATCGACCAGAGTATAGGTCATAGTCCAGGAATTTAGGTAGAGACTGTTGAAAGAAAACGACTCTCGCGTCCAAAGTAGCCACAATTTCTCCAGCCGTTGGTTTCGGAAGGGTATGGGTGAAAGTCTGGTCCCAAAGGACTGCGACTAAACGGCCATAGCGTACTGCAGCAGGGATATATTTGGACATAGACGCGAGGGGTGTTTCTGATTCAGGGATCCCCAGACCGTCGCTGTGAGCATATTCGTCCAAAGCGGGGGGCAGGTCCACGCTGATATCAGACTCTCGCATGAGATAGGGGACTTTGCAGAGCAGTGATACGCTTTTCTCTGTGCTGTAAACTAGCCACAGGATCCGTTGCCGTATATGACTTTCAAGAGGACTACAGTCAATCCATGTGGACTGGTTATGCAGCCGAGTTTGGAAACACAGCTGGACAGCTTGACCGATTGTCTCATAAGCCCTGTTGTTCTCGGCGGTCATGATGAGATAGATCGTCTGGATAAGTAAACATTGTATAGTCATCAATCCTTTCGTCGCCAAGGTTGTCAAGCGCTTTAATAGCTCAGCCGACTGTGTGTAGGAAATCCAGCCTGGAGGAGATACTGAGGTAACTGTGGACTCTTCCTCGGCAATAGCGACAATGGCCATGATCGATTTAATGAGAGCGACAAAGGTAGTAGCTTCCTGAGTCTTAGTATCGGTCTCAAGGGAGTGGCTATGCTTGTCCAATAAGCTATATACTTGAGCCTCATCGATGGCACAAGCTTTTTACGTATTAGCCTAGGGGATAGCTATCAAATTACTTGTTGCTTGACTTACGATATATCTGCATATGCTGGAAGAAGCACATAAGACTCTTCTTGATGCGGTCGAGCTCTGCTGATTCCCTGCCCTTGGGCAGTAATTCCAGAGCTAAATCACGATTGTGCAACGAAGAAGGGATATCTGCAGATGGGAGCACGATTGTAGTCAGTGTCGAAGATGGAGCCTGAAGAAGCTCCTCTGAATCCGTCACTTGGCTAGTCTGGATCCTGCCATTTGCTGTGCCTGGAGCGATGTCTCCCGGTACTGGGATTAGCATGTTTGCGGTTGGGAATATTCCGTCGAACGAGGGTGCTTGCTGCGCATTCTCTCGGTGTACCATGTTAGCATTCTCGGAGCCGGTATACGCGCGATAAGACCTCCCGTTGTATAGGGATCCTTAAATTGGAGCTTGGACAACCTACGCCCTCCCTAGCATTGACGTCAATGTTGCTGATGCTATACTGATCAAAAGGCTGGACCGAGCGATCAACAGGCTCATCAGCGGTCTGCAACAGGGTCCTAGTAGGCAGACTAGCTTTAGCGTCTATTTATAACCATAACCATAATTGCTTGCAAACTCACTTAGTTGTTACATTTATATCGTTACTCGACTTTCGGGCTATTGCTCGACGTTTCCTACGCCTTAATCCGTATACACATGACTTCTGTGAAATAAGGCATTTCTGGCAGGGACCTGGTCGGTGTCCAGAGCACTAAACAGTTAGCTTGCAATATTATAGACAATAGTTAACACAAAAATAAATAAGTATTAACACATATTGGCGGGTTTATATACTTACCTTCAACTTCTTTTTACGACACTCCAGACTATATATATATAAATTAGACCAAGACGAAGTAGTTTATAGTAGAGAAGGCGGACAAACCAGGCTTGCGCGACATAGTGAGAACGTTTTGTAGTCTTGCCTGTTCCATCTTGACTGCCGCTAGAGTTATTATTCTTGTAGACGTCGTGCTGGATGTCTTGAGAATAGAACTTAAGGGACGTGGGTTCTCTATTGGGTTGCAGGCGCTTGCTGCTTTCCTTCTGACCGTCGCTCTGGCTGGTATCTACTAGACTACTAGCAACCATTTCTTCCAATAGCTGGGAGCCCAGGAAGACGTAGACTCTCAGGTTCGATCTGATTCTATGGCTGTCAGCTTGGTTTACGATCACGATTCCGCCTTCGAAGACTGCCGAACGAACCGAGTCGGGGTATGTAGGTAAGTCCGTAGATCTAGGGGGTCTTACTAATATGATGATCAACAAGAGAATATAACAAAAGAGTGTATGCAGCTTTCCAGTCGATCTAGTCGGGCACAGCGTTGAATTGCACCTTGATAAGAGGTGAACAACGTTACTGGACAAACACAGGAACTTGCACTTCTGACTTTGTTGCGTGTGGTGTGTGCTAATAAGTACCCCGCATCTCCCGTGGCGGGGTAGTTGTACTAAGCACGTGATTAATGTTGTAGACTCGGCACAACCTTATTGAGTTCAGAGGCATTTGCTGAAGCTATGGCTTGGCAGATCAAATTAATTGGTTTGTTTGTATGGCTCTCCCTATCTATCTGACGGGTTTTAGCATAATCTCTAGGCTTTCATTTTTTAAGATACATTTTAAACAAATACGACTTGAATTCCTAATCCAACATTCTTAACTATAACCTATTGTTAGTTATACGGTTTACTACCGGTAGCATTAATTAAACCGTGCTATAATAAAACAGAGGCACGAGACGTTAGATGAAATAGCTGAAGCCTTGACTACCCGAAGTGTCTCCTAGAAAAAGACAAAATCTAAAGCATTGTGGGATTCCCTCCTATATAATTAAATAAAGCAAAATAATTAATGCAATAAGTGAATATATTTTCTTAGCACGTAAATATCTGTTATTGCGCCGGGTAGGCATCAACAATCTCTACTGTAACTCTAGAAGAACGAATATTAAACAGGCTAGCGAGTAAGTAAGATCATTTGCAGCACTATAGTATCCTAATATTTTATTAATCAGAAGAATAGTTTGTTTCTTTAAGAGAAGAAATCCTATGCTGATTTTGAGCCAGTCCCCTGAAGAATAATACTAAGTATAATAGGATAAGTCCACGCAATTAAGAGCGACAGTTTTTAGAAACCCTAGGTAACTGAATCTCGTTGTGTCGTAGTTTAAGTTATTGCTGCATGATCCGAGCAAGCTGTCCCAATCGAAAGCTAAAGCTACTGGTTTTTTTACTAGATAACGTGGGCCTATTAAGCCTTATGAATATTATGACCTGTGCCTGAAGCGGCTCCTCTGATTTATTAGAAGGCTCTAGCGCAGTCAAATCTGCTAAGTATTGCGATCCTTGCTTATTTCTAGGGTATTTTGAAAGCCATGCTGGTAGCAGACGTCTTTCGAGGTTCCTAGTGGTAGGTAAATGTTAAAGGGCGGGCACGCCTGACTGTAAGGATGTCTAACCTAAGCTAACTTTCCAGGCACTATACCTCTCATAGATATTGAATATGAACTTAGTACCTTAGGTATTAATCACGCTTCACTTAAGAGGGCAATAATATTTGATTACTATAAGGGTCTTAAATTCTCGCTAGATTTATAGTAAATAACTAAGCTAATATCTAAAATCCTTGGATAGTATACTACTAAGAACTGAAAACAAACTACTAAGTCCTGTAGGAAGCTACCTTCTGCGATGGCATCTTGTTGCTTGCAAGCTGGAATAATAATCTACCTTGCTGCTACTTAATCCAGATAGCCGAAAGTGCCCAAGCTTCCTCTTGGGTATATAAGAGAAGGACAGTATAGTTGACAATCTGCAGCTTGTCTAGAAACCGAATTCTATAGGGGCCAGCATGCCTCTTCCTTTCGCTCGGACTTGCCGCGGTATGCCACGGCACTGACAGGGTTCTCGCGCGCCATGCAGAGCACCTCTACTACAGTCCGGATATCACGGGACTGATTAAAGGCTGCAACGCTGTGACAATTCGGAAAGCTGGCGTGACGAAATAATGCAAAGCTTCCACTATTCCTGAAAGGCATAGCAAGGCTTGGGTGATCTCATCACGCAATCCTGACCCCGCACCCACGTAAGGCGTAACCCTCCCTGCGTGCTCGGTCCTGTTTAACTTAGCAGCGCCGACACATGTACCTCTCGCTGAGGTTATCAGCGGGGTAAAGACCACACCCTTAATGGTTGCGTATTTAGAAACGAAAGGTGTGTCTACATTATAAATCTCATAAAAAAACCTTAAGACTACCGCTATGGAAGATATAGCATACTATTGCTTGTTTTAACTTGACTGACACCACGTCCTTAGAATAAAACAATCTATACGAAGGTAGGTTATCCATTCATTAAGGTTGGTAGGATTAATACTGCGATAATAAAGTAAGTCTGGGTTTAGCATGTGATATATGCTCAAGGTACATAAAATACGGGGTTGCATTATCAAAAGTTCTTCGAGCTCAGCCTACCTTAGAACTGTAAGGTGGTATTACACAATGAACCATGGTTAATGCTCTGTTGGTTGAGATATCCGTTCACAGGCGGATCCATGCTTTAACTTCAGCTAGAAGAAATTCACCCATGGACCATACGTATGTTATGGTGCATGATAGGAATCACCGTGATGCAGTATGCGGTTGGCCCTAATGTGTTAGACCCATCTGCGATAACACAATGAGAAAGACAAAACCAGGTAGTAATCTAGTGTGTTTAATTCTAATACTATCCGATTGGCTACGGAAGTGGATACTAAACCTCCATAGCGAATAATAGCCTACGGAGTAGAATCTCCGTAAATGCTGATGTGCCGCAGCTTCCGTGATCACCCGTCATAATACCGGTAGCGTATCTACTAATATATGTAACTGCTCACGGAAATGCTGTTGGTTCTACGTTGCATCAGGCTACACCTGCATTCCCATCCTACCACAGTTAAGAGACTGCTTCGCTTGGACAGGATTTATTTCTTGCGAAACCTTTACACTCTTTAAAGCAGGCAAGTAGGAGGCCTGTCCGCTTGTGTCCTCATAGAGAGAAGGGAAGAGAAAAGGGATATATACCGATAGTATTCCCTATCAGCTGTGTAAGACTCACTCCCAACACTATCACCGCAACTCTTCACAACTTAACACTAATCACCTACAAATATGAAGTTCCCAAAGACTCATCTCAATCTATCGCTCCAGAGTATCCTGACGATCAGCCTGATTCCTTTAATTATGGCTCCCCCATCCGTCGCCAACATTGCAACCCCTCAAGAAGTCAGTGCTCGAGTCGGCCCGCCGTTGCCTGGCACTCGCCATATCACTATGTATACAGATAAAAAGCATGCCGGCGATACTATTATCAAATTCATTAGCGTCCCAGACGCATATGAATTAATGGATATAAAGCATGCCGATCATGCTGGCCAGTTCTGGACATTCGAGAATGGAGATACATGGCTTGTTTTAAATGAGAAGCGGCTTTTTCTTACCCCTGATTATGGCGATGGGGAAATCGATCCTGATATAGGTTCATCAGAGGACTGGCCGATTATGAGCCCTGAGGAGCTGAAGGACGCCTTGAAAGGAGTTCGTCCCTATGAGGAATCCCAGGCCAGGTTAATGGCTGCGGAAGCTAGGCATATAGCCTAAGTTTTTCCTAGGGTTCTTTCAAGCGACTAAGTATCCCTAGCTTCAGCTAAGGGACATAGAGCGGTTAACCCCTATTAGTATATAGGTTGACAGCGATGCAGCCCTGCTTCCAATACAGTCCTAACTGATATATGCTTATATTAGTATTAGCCTAGGAAACTGAGAAGAAGGAATAAATAATAAGTACAATTAGACTTAAACAGTAGCTTTATAAGGCATAGGTTATAGGCTAAAAGCAGGGAGAAGAGGAAGGCCAAATAAGATAATAATAATAACTAGAATAATAAAGCCTCGCCAACCCTCTTGAAGTTAATGGCGGCGAGGATAGGATACTTATTCCTGAGAGCTCGGCATTCGCAACACTCTGCGGCTTGTTGAAAGGCAACTCTCATGTTATATTGCTTCTGTCTGGTATGGTTGTGGTTCTGTCGACTTGCAACATTCACACTCGTTTTAGTAGCTTTAACTCTAACTCTTCCGTATGCAACCAATCTACCTAGTACGATGACATTCAGCCCCTACAAGGTATAATATAATATAAGTTCTAGTCTGCTTCAAGCTACTCCAAGGAGCGACCTAGAAATCCAATAATAATACCCCGTATATACCTACTAGTCAGCAGCCCGGTTAGATCTACCAGGTTGATGCACGTTCTACAGATCTTTTGTTAAGACATTGGCGCTAAGTCCGTATTAGCAGTCCTTGGCAGATTTCCGATCGACACATCCGCTTCGGGATGTACCTATGTAAAGGTAGCATAATAATTCAGTAAGTTGGCGGTGTGTGTGGAGAATAGTTATCCCCTGTAAAGGGGATCCTCGTAGAAGAACGCTAATTAATAGTTGATCTTAAGCATGGCTCCCTTATTATAAAGGGTTAAGGGAGGCTATACACAGTAAAAGCGCACGGGAACTAAGTTCCACACACACCGCGACTCTATGTACTAAGTCTCGCCGGCATATGCCCTAGGTACATACGATATGACGGATCCTTGCAGACCATCATCCCAATAAGCTCCATAACCCGAGCCTTGGATATTATGTCCCTGGGGATGAAGTAACCATGAAGCACCAAGTTTTCCAGGATGCTTTAAGGCGGGATTTCAACATTGAGTGACCGCCATAGCCCGTTCATCTTACCTGTAGTGCGTGTGGCTTGCCTTATCTCGCCAACCTCACAGCTCTATACCGTACTAGTGATTAGGTACCTAAGGTGAATACCTAGTATGTAAAGGGGAAACATAATTGTCTCAGCCCTGGACCTGGGTGGAATGCAAACAGGGCTGTGCCAGTAAGAATTAATTATAAACAAAAAATACAAGTTATATATATATATACATATATATATATAGGTAACTCAATCTCTTTAGAATACTACTACTTATGCATACCCCTGTTTATATTCTGAATAGCGACATCCCAAATAGTAATATCATACTCTTCCTGAAAGAAAAAAAAACCAGGTAAATAAAAGCCAAACGCCACCATTCCGTCTCAACCCTCACCAAAGGGCGGCGGCCGCGCGACGCCAATAGTAATATAAACAAGATGCAATCTAATATTCTACTTGCATCCTTCTTCTCTTCTCCTGTCGGATCGCCCCATGCCTCTATTGGATTGGGAATACTGCTAGAGCAAGATATGGTTCAGCCACATAGAAGGGATTTAGCTTGTGTTGATAGTGGAAACCTCCTCAAGCAAGGGAGAGAGAGACGCGAAACGCGTTAATGAGATGCGACACAATGTCTAGAAAGCCAATATTTGAATGCAATCTTATCGGCCGGCCCCTTTCTTTCTCTCTGCGTCTTTCTCTCTCTCTCTCTCTCCCTTTTATTTCTATTTTCCATGATAACAGATGATCGCAGATCTTTCATGCACTTCTCCACAAGTGCTGATCGCTAGTTGATCAACCCCCCTTTCCGGCGATGAATACTGGCATGTAAGTTAGATTAGCGTCGACTTAGCCTCCCTCCCTCCCTCCATCGATCCAATCCTATCCCCATTAAGCACTTTACGCAATCCTCATATTTGGTTTGCGCGAGGCGGAAGTTGGCAGCGTTTTCGGATTCTGCCGTTTTTATCACGTGTTGGATGGTTAGCTGCCGGCCTGTCTCATCTCTTCGCTCCCATCACTAAGGCATCTGCTTGCCGATTCAGTATCTTCCTTCTTTTTTGCCTACTCTTATCTCGTGTGCTCTGCACCGAGCTTCGCCTGATTCTCCATCCAGTCGTTCGTTTGAATAGTAGAAATAAACGAGACGCAGCGTCATCGTCGCATCGTCGTTATCATCATGGGCCTTGAGCAATACTCACCGAGAGGACGGCTCGTCCCATGCCTGGTCACCACCTGTGCCGTCTTCGTGCTCATATACTTTGCTCTAGGCATTATGCCGCGAGAGTAAGATCTTCCCCTCTCTCAGCAGGACAGACTAAAGGAAACACCGATAACTAATGCATCTTTCGCTCTCATCAGGGATGCAGAATTGACCCTCTCGTTGCCGTCTTCGAATTACCACAACATACCAAAAGATGCCGCTAAGCTTTTTGCTGAGCTCTGGCGCCCCTATACACATCCCATCCAGGAACCTGTCTTCATCACCGATTCAGGAGAGCTGTACGAGGTTCCCCCTGCTTCTCAACGGTGGTCGAAGCCGCTCGGGAAGAGGGTGGTTATCATCGATACCGATACACGGCTTAGTGAGGATAAAAAGAACACCCTGCTCTTTGCATCATCTCCAATGGAGTACCGACAGCTCGAGGGAGGTGCTGCTGGTCACCTGAACCACTACCTCTATGGTATGGCAAGCCCCTTCATTACATTTATTTTCGCACCAACCCTTGCTATTTAGCCTCTAACATCTTGGAAGCATTGATTCACGGTTACGATTATCGAATCGTCCGGGCTCCTAATTATAAGGATCGCTATGGCACATGGGTCAAGCCTGCAGTTCTAAAGGAGGCTCTGAAGACCCACGAATTCGTCGTTATCCTCGACTCCGATGCCGTATTTACTCATCTCCAACTTCCGATCGAATGGCTGATGAATCTCTGGGACATCACTCCCGAGACTCTCATTTCTATGGCCGAAGATGTCGACAACAAAGACGACTACGACCCTCAAGGAAACTTGATTCTGAACACAGGCTTCGTCATCGCTAGAGCGAGCCAACGGAGCCAGGACATGCTCAAGGCCTGGAAGGACTGCCCAAACACAATCGAAGTTTGCGGCACGTGGAAGACGAAGTGGGCGCACGAGCAGTCCGCCTTCTCCTACTACATCCGCTACCTCTTCAACGAGCCCAACGACGTTAAGAATATCCCTTGCGACCACGCCAACGGTAACATTTACTACAGCGATGGCAAGGGAGAGTGTCGAGGTGTCTTTGTTAGCCACAACTGGCACAGCAAGGCCAAGACTATTGAGATTCTGAGCCAGAGTGTCATGAAAACGGTAGTGCAGAGGTTGTATCACCAGTTTCAAGCGGACAAGCACACTCTTTTCGTCGATGGATCGAATCACACATTCCCCATAGACGATTTGATCATCTAAAAACAGCCTGATTATTCTAATGTAATTGTTCATTTATCCGCGGAAAAAGTGAAAATGATTGTATCAGAAACATAACCTTGGGAGAACCAGGACCCAGAGCTTAAAAGCACCTTTATAGGGTCAGTTATCACATCACGGGTTGCTTGCTAGCTTTGCACAGAGAACCTCGTGTATTGATCGCTTACCTCATTCCTTGCTCCTTGACCGTGACACACAATATCAGTTTAGTCATTCATGAAAATAAACCCGCCCTGGGTTAGATACTTACGCGTTTTAGACTTTATACCAAGTCTAGCCTCTTTAGTCTGACTCTCCAGTATAAGCAACCTACACAAAGTCAAGAATACTGCGCTAGGCTATTACCGCAATCGTGATAGCACAGGTATCCGATTCTAGTTACCCGTAGTACCGGGAACCTGGATTTCGAGGAAGACTACAGATTGAGTTTGGATGGACATTAAGCCACATGCCTTCAGATTCTAGACGAATTGCCCTATGCAGTACGGAGCAGCCATAAGCACTTATCTCAGCACTAGAAGATTCATAAGAAAAAAGATAAAAGACCGAGGCAAATTGAGAATGTGGCGTAATTAGCTTGGAAAGAACCTGCATGGACAATACACATATAATATGTGTTTGCATATCAAAAGTAAAGCAAGACTGATATACCGCCATCGCCCTCTCCAAATGCTATGAGGGTTTAATCAAGCAACTATCGCAATATGCTTCCGTCACCCTGGCTCCGTGGCATAGTGCTGTGCTCTAGCCTCGTCTTTGCCAGCCCTACCCAGCAGTCTGCTGATCCTTTCCCAGAACCAACCTGCGATAACATAGTCACGAGCCTTAACGACAATACCTTGGTCTGCCAAGAGCATGTTCGAGTCATCACGGTTGTTATTACTTCCCCTGGAGAGACGCCGCGGCCGCAGTGTGATGTTTGCACTAGCCGCCGGCCGGACGACTGCAGCTCCTGCGTGACTATAGTCGGTCCTTGCCTCACGCCTATCACCAGTTGCTTGACGTCAACTATGGTCGTGGAATCAGTTACGACCGTTGTTATTCAGACACCAGCCAGCACGGTGACTCTTCCGACGACGGGCGGGGTTCAAACCAGATCCATCACCGACAATAGCTCTGGCACAGGCTCTGCCATTGAGACCGACACCGAGACCGGGACTGGAATCAATACCAGCTCTACTACTGCCACTGCCACTGGCACTGGTACGGAGACTGGCACTGGTACGGAGACTGGCACTGGTACAGAGACTGGCACTGGTACAGAGACTGGTACTGGTACAGGGACTATTAGCACCAACACCGCCAGCCCTACAAGCACTGATATCCCCTTGCCGACCAAAGTCAGCGACTTTGCTTTATCCGGTTGCTACATATCCACGAATAACTTCCCAAGCTTTACGCTCAGCCAGTCTTCTAGGCAGATGACACTCGACCTATGCTCAAGTTCCTGTACTGGCCGTGGATATTTTGGTGTCTACCAGACTGACTGCTACTGCGGCGACTTTATCGACAGGTCTACTACTACGCGTGTCAGTGTTGAGGACTGTAAAGGAATCTGTCCTGGTGACAATAACCCTTGGTGTGGTGGCAGCGATACGGATAGCATTAATCCTCTTCTTCGCCGCCAATCTCCTCCTGGCAACATCTTCCTCACTATCTACGCTCTAAATGGGGTTGCATCTAGCTCTGCTACGTCGTCCAACTCTCCTACCTCGTCTGGTTCTTCAACATCTTCTTCTGGATCCTTAACGATATCGTCTGACTCTTCAACCTCGTCTGGTTCTTCAACCTCGTCTTTGATTACCTCATCGCTAGTTACCTCATCGATAGTTACCTCGTCTGTGGCTACCTCGTCTGTGGCTACCTCATCTGCAGCTTCAACCTCCTCTGCAGCGTCAATATCGTCTGCAGCATCAACATCGTCTGCATCATCAACATCGTCTACAGCTTTAACATCGTCTGCAGCATCAACATCATCTGCAGCATTAACATCATCTGCAGCTTCAACCTCTTCTGCAGCATCAACATCGTCTGCAGCTTCAACATCGTCTGCAGCATCAACATCGTCTACAGCTTTAACATCGTCTGCAGCATCAACATCATCTGCAGCATTAACATCATCTGCAGCGTCAACATCGTCTGCAGCATCGACCTCCTCTGCAGCGTCGACATCATCTGCAGCTTCAACCTCTTCTGCAGCATCAACATCGTCTGCAGCATCAACATCGTCTGCGGCCTCAACATCGTCTGCGGCCTCAACATCGTCTGCGGCCTCAACATCGTCTGCAGCATCAACATCGTCTGCGGCTTCGACTTCGTCTGCAGCCTCAACCTCATCTGCAGCTTCAACATCGTCTGCAGCAGCTACCCCTACTCCATTTAGATGTGCTGATGGACATTCCTATGTTATTACGACCCAGAATGTTATTCATGTAATTACAGGGGAAGGTACTCTGGTTGAAACGCTTCTAGATGGCGACCCAATTCTCCCTACTACAGGCGCTCTTGGAGCGCTTGGATATAATTCCCAGGACAACTTTCTTTACGGAATATACCACGTACAATCCACTGGTACTAACCAAGTGGTCAGGATTGGCGCCAATGGCCTAACCAAGCTCTTTCCTATTGAACCCGACCTACAGTCAGAACCCTATTATGCTGGAGACTTTGATCTCTCGGGATCCCTCTGGGCTCTGAATTCGCTTAATACTCACTGGGTGCGTATTCTTATTGCATCTGGACAGCCTCAATTAATACAAGACGGAGACATGGTATCGCAAGCAAACGGTCCGGTATTTGATTGGGCATACAATGATAACCCAATCAAAGGCAACCCGGGATTATGGAGTTTGGCCACAGGCTCTTCGACTAATATTCTTGAGGACGGGTTCTTTGACACTTCGTACCCGGATACTATTATGCCCTTCCACACTTACTCTGGGTTGGCTCCTCAGAATTGGCCAATAGCACTCGCTAATGGGGTGGAAACTCTTGCAGCCATAGGCTCCTCATCTACGTCGACATACCTATTTTATACGTCCTATACAACATCGAGCATAGGCACCAAAGCATTATTAGGCGCATCTGGTGCGCCAGCAGATATCTATTATAATGGTGCGAGATGCTATTCTGCACAGCCGCTTGTACCCTCTGGTTAAGGCGATAATATATAATTCTTTTATTTCAGATTTACTTGACAGTGAAGGCTTAAGACTTTGCACACTCCCATAGCCCTGGGTCTTCGCCGCTGACGTCGAATTCCTGCAAACAGTCTGCTGTCGCCCCCGTCTTTTTCATCACTTACACTTTCTTCCAAACGCCTGCGACAATCCTCACGAGGTACTTCGGCCCTGTCCCCTTCTTGTCGGGCATTTGTTTCGCCTGGGGCGTCGTCATGGGTGAGTCCCCCTAGGCAGTTGATCATGCTACCGTGCCTCCGACTCATGACCCATACTCTTCAGACTCAGACCGGCTTCGGGTTCGTTCAGGACTGGTATGTCATGATCCCTCTCCGGCTGCTCCTGGGTCGCTTCGAAAACCGGCTACTTCCCCGGCGTTGTGTACCTCCTCTCAACATGGTACGTCCGGTACGACATGCGCAAGCGGTACGCCGCTTTCTACTCCCCCCGGGCTCGTTGCATCGGGCTCCTCCGGAATCCTCACCTACGGTCTGCAGCTGCTGCATGGTCTGGGTGATCTCGAGGGCTGGCGCTGGACCTGCGTCTTCTTCGGCATCTTGAGGGTGATCGCGGCCGTCTGCGGCTGGTTCTTCCTCGTTGATTTCCCTGACGTTGCCGTCAATAGAGAGTACAGGCATTTTCTACGCCACGAGGAGATTGATTTCATCATCCGTCGTATCAACAAGGTCAGAGATGATGCAGGGACACAGCCGTGGAACCTCTGGCAATGGGCCAGTGCCGGCAAGGACTGGAAGATCTGGATCCTTGCGCTGCAGTTCTTGTAAGTGATCCAAGATCCAAATCGCCTTTCTCTTTGCTCAGAACTATATACTCACAGACTCACAGTGGACTCACCACGCAAGCTTACGCGCTCGCATTCTTCCTGCCCATCATCTTGCGCCACACCGTGGGCTTCAATGCCGCCTTGTCTCAGCGACTCACTGCACCACGCCACGCCGGCGCTGCCATCATCATGTTTCTCTGTGCCTGGGTCGGCGATAGGTGCCATGTGCGCGGACCCCTGCTTCTGTTTCACTGCAGCTCTCGACCGTATCGGTCTCCCTCTTCTTGTAAGACTCTCGAATCGCCCCGAACCTCTCTCCTTACTTTGACTCGGAACCCCATAGCTGACAAGGGATCTCGTATAAGGGCTGGGTTGACAACGTCGGTCAAGTGCTTTGGTTGCTTCTCATCTGCGCGGCCTCCAACTGTTCTTGCCTATCAGCCCAACAACATCCGTGGCCAGCAGAAGCGTGCGTTTGCATCTGCAACTCTGGTCGGCTTCGGCATTATTGGTGGCATCGCTGGCAGCACTGTCTTCCCGTACATCTTCAAAAAGGAGAACAAGCGTGCCGACAAAGGTGAAGTTATCTTCTAAGGCGATCCTAAGTTTGGGTATACACTATAATGTGAAAGGCGCGCCGGTGGGATGTTGAGGTCAGGTCAAATTTGAAGCGAGAAAGCAATATCCCGTTATACTTCTTCCCTACAAAAGTCTTCTGATGTGAAAGCTTCCAGTCTTGCTCATTGACCATGTGCTCAACCCAATAAAATACACAGTAACAATTGATCCGGCCTAGACGTATTTGCGACCTAATTCAACAACAAATCATCCTCGATGAGTGAGACGAAAGTGACCGATTCCAGTTGGTGAGCATAACCCCCTTCTTTCTGAATCAAACAGTCCCTTCAGTAAGCAGCAATATCAAGACCCTTCACACCCCTGAGGATCTGAGCCAGCTGGTCGGCGCTGTGGCCATGGCCTACATAAGGCTCAACACGACCGTTCGTGTTTCCGTTCTCCAGCCTCTGAGGACCGCCCTCCCCGTACTGCTCAATTCTGAGCGGGTGCTCTTTTCCATGGGTGTCGTCCTCCTGCTTGTCATCATCTGCGCCATAGTTCGCGTCAAGAGTAACAGGGTCCTTTGCAATGGCTCCCAATCCGCCGACTACACCAGCCCATACCTGCCTGACAACCGCAGTCAGGTTATCCGACTGAACACCAAAGTTGGCAGGGTCGAAGCCTGGCCCGGTAGGCTCAGAATTCACAGTATATCCAAGATTTTTCATGGCATCTCTGGCGGCAGCGACCGCAGTTTGTTTCTCTTCTTTGGTCAGTGCACCAACCCAAGTATACTTGCACAAGTATTGGTTGTGAGGATCAACCTCCAACTTCTTCCTGAGAAGCTCACTTCACATATTCCAAGTCAGCGCATGTACTCCGAAAGGTAGATCCTAACAGGACTGCTCATCATCATACGCAAGCGTATTCACACATACATGAGAGCCCGGATGTCATGAGACTGAGGGCCGCGGTTCAAGCCCTTGCTCGAGGACGCAGCTTGCGAAAGCTCCAGCATGGCTTTCGCAGTTCCGTAGGTGATGTCGAAAGCTCCCCCAGGCTTCTGGCTCACGAATGCGGCATTGCTTGCCTTGCCCGTGAAGTCGATCTCGGCAGCGATCTTGGACCGCATTGTCACATCAATCACAGTCCCCTTTTGAGCTGAGAACTGCGCGATGTAAAAGGTGACCACGGGGGTGATGGTGGCGACGGTGTTGGGTTGAGCTGCGAACTATTCATCCATTTGTTGATCAGCTTGCTTTCAGTCTGTGACCGCCCCTGCGTTCATGGGGGGGTTTTTTTTTCTCACAGTTGCAACAGGGATTCTCATCCCGTTATCGTCGACCGAACCCAAACCACAGAGGAAGTTCTGGTCGGGCTGGAAAGCATTGAGGTCGGAGCTGATCTGGAAGGCTCCGGCAGGGGCAGCGAAGGTCGTTGCCTTGGCGTCAAAGGTCGGCGTACCGCCGTTGTTGATCAATTTAAAGGTGCCTAGGTGTAATACGCATTAGCCTGGTGTCGCTGGTATAAGCTATAAAGCTGGGGAAGATAGAAGTACTTCCTGAGGAATCAGAGGTTCCTAGAGTAGCCAGCTTCGAGTTGCTTATCTTGGTGACAATATTCTGGCCTGGCAGATCAGAGGTCTTGACGGGAGAGATACTGGTCCCTAGAGGACTCAAGGATTAGCGAGGCGGAAATGAGCAAGAAGCCTTCGAGAGTCCATACAGGCATAGTACGTCTGAGTGACATCGTTCTCCCAAGTGGTGTCTCCGTTGTCAGAAGGCACATATTGGCTTGTAATGATGTTGCTGTAGACAGGGCCCCCGCCGTTGTTCGTGACAACGGGAATAGCGCTGAAGAACGCAAAGTTGTTGTTAAACCCAGAAGAGTTGGTGAAGTAGATCTTGTAGGTAGTCATGTTGGAACAAATGGTGAGGTTTGTGAAAATATTGATTGTGAATTTGTTGTTTGTTGTTTGACTGTTGAAATGGTGCTGATGTGGAGGATTGACATGTCTGATATGAGCGAAGGGAACGGGGAATATTTATACTTGGTCCTCCATATTGGACTTTCCTCGTCTTTATTGACCATCACTATCAAGGCGCAATGCTTGTCACCATCTCGATCCAGGCTGCATTCGATCTACGCCATCTACCTCATTGTCAACGACGATGATATGTGATAAGTTGTCATCCCACCCTCCCCATGCACCTACAGTGAAGCGTGGTTCAACTCGAACTAGCATATTACCGCTCAGGATGGCATGTGAATCACTCAACAATAGGAATATCGCGAAGCAGAATGCGTCTCAACTTCCCGCCGTGAAGTATGTTGAACTAATGTCAAACAGGCTTATGATTAAAGGAGGAACCCTCACCACGTAAATCTCTTCTTTTCTTTTTGGTCTGTAAAGCTAGGCGATGAAAGTCTTGATGATGTACACGGAGCCTCACGTTACTACCTACTATAGACACGAGGTTCCTTCAACAGCTCAATGCTTCTCATAAGGACTTGATCTCACCACGGTATGTGATACTACAGGCGGACTATTGCGAGGACTGATAACTGCCTTTGTCTTAGATGCAGCTGAAGCGTAACAAAGGTGTTACGAATGTGATCCCAAATCGATACGCATATTATTTGCCACAATCAGCTGAGTATTTCTCATGTATAGCTGAAGTGTGTAAAAGATGTATAGAATGTGACAACGTCGGGAATTATGAGGCGCATATTGTATGAGAAGGCTGCATGAACGCAGGGTGCCACTCCGCCGAATCTAGTCGCTATTGAGCATAACGCTCCGGAACTTGCTATTGTACCCGCGACAAGGCGTCGGGCTCGCTATTGAACCCCGTGGGGAGGGGCTTGAGCTAGCTATTGACCCTGCGAGGTGATATAAACCAAGGGAGCTAGATGCTGGTCTAGAACGTGTGCAGCGTCAGCCATGTCACTTCACGCACTGCCTATTTGGTTTCGGAAGTTCAGAGATCGCTTTTAGTCCACTGTCTAGTGTTGGACCGATCTAAGCAAGCACGTTCACACGAGCACCATTCAGGAAATGCAGCTGAGGGACAACTGCATGACAATACGCGAAACGCAACATGTAGTACAGCTAGATCAGTCGTTTATATTGTCAACGGCACTGCGTGTGGCGTGGGGAGCCGTATCGTATCTCGCACCGCCCAACAAGAGGCGCAGCCCTGTAGGCTCGAGCGATCCAGCAAGGTATGGATGGACCAGCAAGCCCTCAGAGTTATGAAACCAAAACGGTGACTGACTGAGTCTTGTCGTGAATGCTGAAACTCACGTCGCTCCTTTTCTTTCCCTCCGATTTGGCAAGACGATTTGGTGGCCTTGAAACGAATTCATCCATTTAGTCTTCCCAAGACCATAGTCTATACCTCAACTGGCAAGGCATGCCTCCTCATCGAATTGGCTTCACGTGTCGGTATTCATGAATTGACCACTATGGAGAAACTGGGCGTCGAAATCATCCATCTGATCGCGGCCTATATGGAGGACCTCACGCACAGTCCGACATTGGTTCCCTATGCCACCATCTCTCGCTCCTGGCAGAGGGCAATCGAGGCTCGCAGCCTCGCACCATGTGTCACATCTGTCTTCATTTCGCCAATCACTCATTCCAAAGTCCTGATCTTACTAATTAAGGTGGCATTGATCAGCTGTCTGGATCTCTCCCTAAGCTTAGGAAAGCTGGCAAGTTGAAGAGCCTCCGACTCCTCAATATTTCTGTGATCTCTGGCCTATTCCATGCACGGGTATCGCCCTCAGGAGTAGACGTGCCATCAATCGTTCAGGAACTCCATCTGACTCATAGGGATTTATCCTTATGAATTTTTGCCATCCCCTGAGGAGGATCGAGATGAAGTAATGACAGCCTGCGTCGTCCATGAACTAAACCATTGACCTTGATGGATTATATTCCTCATGGACCGCCCTGTTGGATGACCTGCGCCCAAATCACAACGAAATGAAATGTGGTCCACGCCAAAGACACCACAGGGCATCGCTAAGGCGCTGCAGCACACTAAGCTGCGCACTGTCGAGCCACGGGGCCCCTCCCCCCACATGACCGCGGGGCCTCGACTCTTTACGCGTCTCGTCGCGTCTCCCTTCACGACACAATCCCTCGTCAGCCAACTTTGACAAACTCCTGCATCATCCAGCCAGTCAGTACCCTGCAGTTGCATCGAGTCGAACATATTGACGTCGAACAGCGACCATGGCTTCCGATCAGGCTGTTCCTGCAGCTGTGCCTGACACCCAGGCCCCTGCAAATGGTTCCTCTGCAACTCGGCCACACGAGGAACTTCAGTACCTGAATCTGGTACGGGAAATCCTCCAAGACGGCGAACACCGTCCGGATCGGTAAGTGCACGATCAACTACCTGAAATTCAGACTTGTTTACTATTCGAGCCGTACTGACTGATCGGACGCAAAGGACGGGAACCGGCACCTACTCCATCTTCGCTCCTCAACCACTCAAGTTCGCCCTCAACAACAACGGCACCCCGATCCTCCCCCTCCTCACCACGAAGCGCGTATTCACAAAGGCCGTCATCGCCGAGCTGCTATGGTTCGTCGCAGGCAGCACATCCTCACTCCCCCTGAGCGAAGCCGGCGTCAAGATCTGGGACGGCAACGGATCACGAGAGTTCCTCGACAGTGTCGGGCTCTCCCATCGCGAGGTGGGCGACTTGGGACCCGTCTACGGCTTTCAATGGCGGCACTTTGGCGCCGAATACGTCGACGCGAAGACGGACTACACGGGCCAGGGCGTCGACCAGCTTGCAGGTCTCGTCCACCAGCTCAAGACGAACCCTTTCGACCGTCGCATGATCCTGTCTGCCTGGAACCCCAGGGACCTGAAGAAGATGGCTCTCCCGCCATGCCACATGTTCGCCCAGTTCTACGTCTCCTACCCGCGACAGAAGAGGAGGAACCCGACCGGCGCGACGGAAGCGTCCGGCGACGAGCCCAGACCCAAGGGACACCTACACTGCCAGCTGTACCAGCGATCGTGCGACATGGGGCTCGGCGTCCCGTTCAACATCGCCAGCTACGCTCTGCTCACCCACATGATCGCGCATGTATGCGACTTGGTCCCGGGGAGTCTGACGCACGTCATGGGCGACGCGCACGTCTACCTTGACCACGTCGAGGCTCTGCAGGTCCAAGTCGAGAGAGAACCACGCGAGTTCCCGGAGCTGGAGATCACGCGCGAGAAGGGCTGCAGCATTGACGGCTGGAAAGCGGAGGATTTCGTCATCAAGGGATACAACCCGCACAAGACCATTGCCATGAAGATGTCGGTCTGACACAAACTTTTTTCCCCCCTTGAATTGAATGATACCAACCAACTGAATGATACCAACCAACACAGGCTGCTTGCTATTGGTGATCACGGGTTCGTTCCTCTTTTGAGTTCTTAGACACCTGCCTTTGACGTGTTAGCGAACTCCGGGCATAGTCCGGGTTTTATCACCGCCCTCCGGTCTTTGGAGCTCACAGCAACCATCGCCATGACGCACCGAGGGGCTCCTCGGCGTGCCGAGGAGGTTTCTTTGACTCTTTTTTTTTTTCTTTTCCTTGCTTCCGTTCAAGCGTGCTATGAGCTGATCTGGCTCTACTCGTGGTCTAAGCTGATAGGGAATTGCCCGGCTGACAGAGAAGCAGTAGTATTTTTTTCTCTTGAACGAGAGATTCGCACAGGCGTGAACCAGGTTAAGATACCCAGTCACTCCCGATCCAGCCTCTCCCTTTAGCGCACGGAGGTACGGTACGGGCCATTCGGCTTCGGCAATCCAAACGTGATCGGCGTCCAATGCCCACTCCCGGCTTATTATCGGCGTCGACCACCACAGGGCGCGAGGGACTCACCAGCGTACACACCGATGTCGGGCCAAAGCAATATATATGAGTTGAGCTTCGGCCCGTGAAAGGGAAAGTCTTTCACACGGAGATCACAAAACAACCCCTTCCTCGATGGCTTCACAGCCAACCCACTTGCGCCGTCAGTCAGTATGGAGTCACCACCAATGCCTCCGCCCTCCTCGCAAGGGCCACAGCGGCCGCCGCCCATGTCGCACGTCGACGGCTCGCCTCTGAGCGCCGAAGCCCAGGAGGTACTCGAGATCCGCCGCGGCATGGCGGCCATGAACGCCGTCTTCGACTGGACGGGGCCCGACGACCCAGACAACCCACGCAACTTCAGCCGAGCGTGGCGCTTCTTCATCACCGCGTCGGTCACGCTGCTGGCGTTCGTCGCCACGACCGCCGGCGCCATCTACGCACCCGCCCAGAGCGCCGTCGAGAAGGAGTTCCACTGCAGCGACACCGTCGCCATCCTCCCGCTCTCCATGTACAACTGGGGCCTGGCCTTTGGCCCGATGGTCGGCGCGCCGCTGTCGGAGGCGTACGGACGGAAAGCCGTCTTCGTGTGCGCCGCGCCCATCTTCATCTGCTTCCAGCTCGGGGCCGGGTTCAGCAGGACCCCGGCGAGCTTGATCGCGTGCAGGTTCTTCTCGGGCATGTTCGGCTCGCCGCTCATCAGCAACGCGTCCGCGACGATCCTGGACCTCACCTCCGGGAGCTACCGCGGCGTCGCGCTGGGCATCTACTACAGCCTGCCGTCCTTCGGCGCGGTCCTCGGCCCGCTGATAGGCGGCTTCGTCGTCGCCGAGAACGACTGGCGCTGGACGCAGTGGCTCGGCGTCATCCTCACGGCGGCCATGTACGTCCCCGTGTGCTTCATGAGGGAGACGTACAAGAAGGTCGTCCTGCAGCGTCGTGCCGTCCGGCTCGGGCTGCAGGATTCCTCGTCGCAGCGCACCTCCCCCGGCAGAGCCTTCCGCTACTTCGTCACCGTTCTCATCCAGCGGCCCGTCCACATGTTGCTGACGGAGCCCATCGTCACCCTGATCAGCATGTACAACGCCTTCATCCTCAGTCTGTTCTACACCTTCGTCGTCTCCGTGCCGTGGATCTTCCGCACGTACTACGGTTTCGACGCCACCCAGGAAACCCTCTCCTTCCTGGGCCTCAACGTCGGTGCCATCCTCGTCCCCATCCCCATGATCCTCATCGACCTGCGCTTCTACCAGAAGCGCCTGCGGCAGTGGCGCCTGCACCACGCGGAGGACGAGCCACTGCCGCCCGAGAACCGCCTCATCTCCTCTTTGGCAGGCAGCTTCGTCCTCCCCGTCGGCATGTTCGTCGTCGCGTGGACGGCGCAGAATCGAGTCCACTGGGCCGTGCCCATCTTCTTCCAAGGTGTCGTGATGCTTTCTTCCATGCTGGTCTATGCTGGAGCCACCTTGTACATGCTGGACTCGTACGGCCCCCTGTACGGTGCGTCGGCGTCGGGGGCTTTGCAGCTGAGCAGGTACATGCTCAGTGCGGCCTTCCCTCTGTTTGCGCTGCGCATGTTCCAAAGTTTAGGCGTAGGGTGGGCGTTGACTCTGCTGGGTTTCATCACCCTGGCCATGGCGCCTATTCCGTGGCTCTTCTGGTACTATGGACCGCAGATCCGCGCGCGGAGTCGCTACGAAACAAGTCAGTAATGCTTCTTGAACTAGGAACTATCTCCTCTCCAAATGGGCCTGGTCAGGCGTCAGATGTTGCTTCTTCAAGGAGTTTTAAGGGAATAAGATCTCACCTTAGGACTCGCTTTGAATATTGATAGCACTGCATCTAAGGAGCCATGTTAGAGCAGCAATAATGATATACAAGAATACCACTCAATGATTCCGAGAAAAATAGCATCCCAAGCAGAATAGAATAAGAATGGCCCCTTCAATAGCATATAGAACAGGATAGAATAGCGATGGAATGGTACGTAGCATGATACAAAGTCTAAGAAGTATAATAACAAGACATCGCTCATCAGAGAAGAACAGAGAAAAAGACACTCTTTACATGCGATAATGACACGAGAAGAGAAAGATACAAGGTCACAACGAAGGCACGAAAATGAGTTGGCAGATTATCACTTTGATAAGTTATTTACCACCTCTACCTAGATCGCGAAAAGAACGACTTTCATTTGACCCCTTTAAGCGTCCACCTGCTTAGTCTCAGCAGTCTCGGTGGGCTGATTCTGACCAATAAATTTGGTCTTCTTCAGCATATTTAGCTTGTCCTCCTCAGAATCAAGGTGACGGAAGCAGAACCAGAAGGCAATACCACCGACGGCAGCGATGCAAGCAACCACAACATAGTTCCAAAGGTAAAGAGGATCCTTAGACATCGGGGTAAAGGCTTGGCCAATGGCAGCAGAGACTGCACTCATAAACAGATTGACGGACATGACGAGGGACTTCATGTTCTCGGGTGCCTTGGAGAAGGCATATTCGTAAGATGTGACATTGGTCAGAATCTCGGACAGGCCAATGAGGATGTAAGGAAGCGATTGCGCCCAAACGTTGATCGGGGCCGGCTCGGGACAGTCGAGAGCCTGCTCGCCGCAAGGGCTCATCTTGTAGATATAGTGCTGCATGACGGCGGCAGCGACCATGGATAAAGCAGAAATGCCGAAACCCCATGTCATACGCTTGATCGGAGTAAAAGCGATGCCGAGTTTTCGAAGACCAGGGTACAGGAGGTGATCGATAAGAGGGATCATGATGACGATTGAAATTGGGTTCAAGTTCTGCAGAATGTCGTTTGGTACGCCGTTGCGCTGCATAGCCAGAGCCTGAATAGTCAAGTTGCCAGTCATTTGGTTGTAGGCAAGGAAGAAAACGGGTAAGAACAAGAAAACGCGCGTGGCACCTAGCCCCCTTTTGATTTCATCTACCCACGCATCATCGTAGGTCATCCAGGCAGGGCGCTCGTGGACGGGAACGCCAGAGGGTTTGGCAACCTCCCAGTTGAAGTTGAAGGCGCTGGGCGAGTTCTTGCGCACGTACCAGAACACCTTCAGGAACTTGGAGAGAAGAGAGCCGGTGGGAGGAGTGAGGTGGTACTTCTTCTTGTTGGACCAGAGGACGAAGGGAGCAGTCAGGAAAAGAATGGTAGGGATGAGGAAGGCAAGCCAGAAGCTGTGATACTTCTCAACGTAGACCATGCTGATCTGTCCAGACAGGGCACCAATGTTGATGCACAGGTAGAAGTACAGGAAGACACGGGTGTTGGTGACGGCAGGATCGACGATGACGCGCTCGCCCTTCTGCTCGACAACGTGCATGCGGGCATCGAGGTTCTGCTCGGCAAGCAGGGGGGAGACGTTGGCCTTGAAGAAACCAGTGCCGACGCAGAGGCACAGCATGCCGATGATGAAGGCAGCAAAGGCACCATCGGTGTGGACGATGACGCCAGGAGCGGCGGAGGCGACCAGAATAGCGTGAGCGATGGTGGAGATACCGATGGCGAGGTGAAGAGTCCAGAAACGGCCCATGCGAGCGTCGGCGATCCAGGCACCGAGGAGGGGCATCAGGTAGGCGAAGAACATGTTGAAGAGTGAAATGCCCTGCGCGGCCTGGGTACCCTGACCGAGAGCACCGGGCTTTCCCTCGGCGCCGGGGTCGCTACCAGTGGTCGAGCCCTCGGGGAGAGGGTTGTTGACGAAGTTGGTGTAGAGGATGGACGAGCCGTAGTAAGAGAAACGCTCACACAGCTCGACGAAGGCAATGGTGAACATGGCCCAGGGAATCTTACCGGACACACGGCGAAGAGTGCGGAGCTCCTCATCCGTGGGCTTGTCCGGCCAGTCCTCATCATCATCGGTGGTCGTGACGTAAGGGTCCTGGAGCTTCTCGTTCACATCTGTCGAGGCGCGGCCATCGTGAGCCCTGAACTCGGGGGCATTGAGACCGGACTGCGCAATGGCGTCGGCATCAAGCTGGGTGGCGGACGTCATGTTGGGCAGGTGTGTTGTCTGTGTCGTTCAGAGGATCTGACAACAACACGGCAGGATCGACAAGCAAGTTATGGTCCAAGAGTCTGGATCCAAAATGTGTCAAAGGCTCAACCCTAGAACAGACTTGAAGGGGAGCGAGCTACCTTCCTGCAACGGTAGAGAGGTGCAGAGAGAAAGAAGGAGAGACGGTGACAGGTTGTAGCAGGAGAGATCGTCACGACCGACGAGGAGGGCAACAGCTCTTTATTAACACAACGGCAGCCTCGTTGTTGCATCCACGTCTCCACGTCTCCACGGCACGGCGGAGGTGGCCGTAGGTGGTAGTTGCACAACTTCACAGGCTGATGCAAAGGAACGTCCCCGCTCGCCACCTGCCGCTAATGGGATCGATATCAGTTCCCAGGTCCCTCACAGTCTTCACGGGCCAGTCCACTCGTCTGATACGGATATGCGCGAAGCTCGATGGACGGACGGACAAAGGCTAGGGTCCCGGGGATTCCTTGGCTCTAGACCCTTGTGTGTGGTGCCCCAGAAATATGCCCGCGAGGTGACAAGTGAGAGAGCGTCGGTGCGCGGGCCATGCCCCCATTCACATGTCGCCATCGGAGGTTGCACGTCGATGTAACCATGGACAAGGTCAAGAACGGCTATGCTCCACTGCACCGCGGTGCCCCTGGAAGGCATTGCATCCCTATCTACTCTGTAGGGGGGAGGATAACCGTCACGCCTCCATTGCCACAGAGAAGAAACGCCCGTGTACTGTAGGTACAGCAGTGCGCCAACGCCAGCCAAGTTCAAGGGCTGCAAAAGGTCTTCTCTTGGCTCTCCAAGGGAGAAGAATGTGGGGAGCTAGAATCCCGGCAGAAGCATGCATGTGTCTTCCTCGGGCGGATCGTGTGCCCTCCATCTCGACGAGCTGAGGCCAATGGCGCTCAATCATTCGCCCTCCGTCGCCAGTGGCCACGCTCTGGCACAGCTCAAATTTGGGTTGCCGTCGCTATCAAGTACAGAAGACAGAGTACTCCGTATCATGCCGTATTAGTGAATGATTCCCCCAGATCCAGTTTGTGGCGCCGGAGCCCGGGTGTCGCATTTAACCACATGTGGCAGGTGGCCGACGCCGAACAAAAGGTCCGGGACCCAGGGCGTAGTCTTGGGTGGAGGTGCGCTTGTGGCTTCATTCAACCTTGAGTAGTGAAAAAAGAAACATATTCTCATGCTTGAAGGCTGCCTCCGCTAATGCCCTTTTGGAGACATCACAAGGCTAATGCAGCACCGTCGTCCACCTTGGTCGAATCGCGCAGGGTACTCAGCATCACCGGCTTGAAACTCAACTCGTATCTCGCAGTCAGTCATGAAGAGATGGAATCGCCCGCCCTCCCCACCATCCTTCATGGTCGCGCGGCAAGAACAGTCCCAAAGTCGGTCGGTACTTGGATTACAGTACAGTACGTACTCATGCTGATCGGGCCGTTTGGACAATCTTTGTCATTAGCTTGATCTGCAAGGTGGCGATCCCTTGATTGGACCAACCAGGCATGTCGTGTGCTCCCGATAGGTTGACGTGATGCTCTCTTTACGCTGCGTGCTGGCCTGTTGGGTTCTGCGACCGGCAATTAGTTGTTCTTACGCACACCCGGATGCGTTTGCCTGTGTAAATTGCACCGCGCAACCATCATCATGCAGCAGGGCTGTAAGCTGATAAGACGCCTCCATTAGCATTAGAGGGCCCCCTTCAGTGAGATTGCCCGATCGCATCTGGTTCCAGAAGGCTCATGGAATGCTCTTCTCCCGTAAGCGCTCGCTCAGTCACTGGAAAACCGTCATTTTCTTTTTGACATGATGCGATTGCCATGCCCAGTCGCCCAGTGATGCCAACACCAGCATCCATCTTGGCGCATTCGGCCGATTCCGGCTGGGCTTCTGCCACGTACGTACAATTACGTCTCGGCGACCGTCCACGAGACAAGCTGCACGATGGCTCAGGGAGCTGCTTCCTCTCTTTCCGTCTGCCTCATGTCGCTGAGTCTTCTTATCGCATCCTCCTGACGATTGGCTGAAGCGACAGCTGTCTGACTTTCTGGGATAGCTCGTATTTAGCACCAAGACGGCATCGTTCATTCGCGCGATAACAAAGTAAAGTGCTGACACGATGCACAGGCTAGCAGATTTTGGAAGCATGTTCGGGGAACCTTTGCTCATGCTGCCTGCGTGCTGGCGTGCCTTTGGCCACCTGGGAATACTAGGGTTCGCTCCAGGACTCGCTGTAGGATTCGCTTCCATGACTAGCTAGCCAGCCCGTGCACGAATCGCGACCAGCCATGAGAACGGCACCTGTCCAATCATGGCCTGCTGGATAATAGATATGGCTCAGAGCTTTGTCAACTTCTGAGTCAAGTGTTTTCAAATCACTTCATGGCGCTTCTTCTTGGTATGTAGCTCGGAAAGGCTCCAGATGCTAGAGGACCCAGTTCTTCGGGACCCTTTCTCCCATCTGGCGCATCTGAGCTTCCCGCGCGCTTCTCACACTTGAGGGGCGAAACAACGGGTCAAATTTCACATCCAGCGACCGCTGTTGATACATACAGCACGGCTTCTCCACTGGCCCCTTGTCTCACACCATTTCACACCATCTGTCGCGCGTCGCGCAGCCGCTGGTGTAGGTGGCGCTGTGTAGGAAGGCAAAATGTAACCATAGGACCTAGGTGCGGCTCGTCTAGCGCATCCCCTGTCCATTGCCCAAATCAACGGGGGTCTTCCGAGAAAGCTGTTGATAGGCAATGTCAATTTTTTTTTTTTTTATGGCTGCAGGATATATCGATACGCTCTGTGAGACTAGGTGGAGATCATGATGAGATCGTCGTAAAGTAATGGTCGGGAGTCTGTCCCTGTGCTCAGGACAGATTCTCTCGGCTCACCATCAGTTGTTCAACATCGAGACTGTAAGCTGTTGACACGTGGATATTATAAGCTGGCACGTTTCGATCTTCACTGTCAAGAGATCTCATTACGTTTCTACAACGTAAGACCCCATGGTGCTGTCTGGGGTACAGGACCAGTGGGGGAGATGGCGGCTCAGATCACGAGCTTTCGTCGACTGACACCAAGTCGTCTTGCATTCAACGTCGTGGGCGATTGGTGATGAGATAGCGAGACAGGATGCCAGTCTTCGGGTAGTGGTGGCTTCTATCGGCACGAATTGATCCATCTCTGCACCACGGAAAGTGAAACCTGCTGATGTGCGGCATCTTATGACCGCAAAGGGAAGGGATCGATTGTCACCATACCAAAGGGGATGAACCACTGTTGGCAAAGCGCTGTCCCTGCCTTCTCATTCCAATCTCGATCCATCCAGGTTGGCGATCCACCACGCGCTTCCAGGTTGGCACTGGCGTGGAGCATCTCATGGTCGACGAATAGTCTCTTTACGAGCCAATCTTGATACACTGGTGATGACAGGATGAAATGATGTTCTCGCGTTCTGGAATCACCATTGTGCCAGACTGTCAGTGCTCGCCCAGGCCAAGCACTACTGGGCGAAGGTGGATCAGGAACCTTTGTCGGCAAGGTAGGCAATAGTCGCAATTTTAAGCATACACATAGTCTTGGGGAGCTTCTCCAATGCAGCCACAGCGTATAGCGCCATAATGCAGCACCATGCGGAGAGCATAATGTTGAAACGTGAGCTTTGAACTTCATCCTCTGAATAGGGTAGATCCAATCTCGCGTTTGCTCGTGCCTCTGATCCATATTCTCTTTTTCTCGTAGAGCCGTGCCGTCGGACCAGATCCACCTCCGCCACAGGGCGCAACGCCACCTTGTTGAGGTGGAAGGGTGAACCTTAGAGGTAGAAACCTAGCCTCGGTCCGCGTTGTGACATACTACTCGCCTTCGAGAAACGCTGAAGCACCTTTTTTTTATGGGTAGTTTTTAGGTTGTGGATCATTCGGGGCCTTCGGTATCGACTAATTTAGTCGGTGGGATTCGAAGTGCAGGCTGCAGCTCCAGTGTGATGTTCATCTCCTTCTTCTTGGCTTCGGTGTGGTGTCTTATATCCGATCCAAAGGGTCCAATAGGCGCCTTCCCCCACTTCGCGTTTGTCCTTTTGTCGCGCAGACCCAGGTGGTTGAGGGCGCGGGCAGAGCCTCAGCATCTAGCAGTAGTCCGGTGCTTATGATAGAGCGGTGCACTCGAGCGTGGCACAGGGGCAGGCCGATCGATATTGGATCTGGGCCTGGGCTCCAACGTAGGCTTTCGTACGCCCAAATCTGACCCAACCTGCCGGTGGGCACAAGTAATGACATAGTTCACAAGTCGCCCTACCTCGGTCGACAGCTTTGGTTGACTTGCCGGAGCTGGACCTTCACACCTGTAGGCATAGACATGAAGTACGATGGCATGTCCTCCTCTGCCGGAACGTTGACTTCCATATCAAAGCACTGGACTAATGCTGCCACAGTCTTGTACACGATCAGCTCGGCTAGGTGCCGTCCGGGGCAAGTCCTGGACCCGCCACCCCAGCTCAAGCTGAAAGTCTCCATGTCCTTAGATGCGCAAGGGTCCAACCACCGATCTATGTTGTACGTATCCGGGGCTGAGCCGCAGATATCCGCGTTGCAGTGAAGGGCTGTTGGGTTACATCCGACTGTCGTGCCCGCGGGGAAGAAGTGATCGTGGAGAACAAATCCCCCATGGGGAACTCGGCGTGAAAGTGACATTCCGATGACGGGGCGAAGACGCTTCGCTTCTTTAATCGCTGCCTGCAAGAGCGGGAGGTCAGACGCTACCGCAAAACTCGCTGGCTCGACTTGACCGCGGGCCTCCGTAGCAACCCGTTGGTAAGAGATTGTATCCGAAGCTAACAGCGTGAATGTCGAGGTGAGCGTCGCCGCCAGTGTTTCGTGTCCAGCCCCAAAGTTGGTCACTGCCATTCTCCTCAGATAAGTCTCGGTGAATTCGGGCTTCCTCTTGTGCAAGTCTATGAGGTCTGTCATCAGGTCGTGGTTTGCCCCTGGCTTCAATTGACGGTGAAGGACGACATTGATGCGCTTGGAAACACGTTTGCCAACTTCCTAGAGGATAACTTAGCAACCGTTCGCAGACAACTTGCGTCTGATACAGTAAACGTACTGGAAAGAAGGTCTTGAATTCGCGAGGCGGCTTGTAAGTGATGCCCCATATGACGCTGAAAACCCTGTCCAAGGACTTGGATAGATATGCCAACTTCATTATCGTTGGGAACAGGCCGAAAACGCTTTTCCTCCGCCAGCTCAAGTAGCTGTGATGACTCGTGCCCCAGTCTGTGCCCTTCTTGATCATTCCAGGGGACCAGGACAGTACAACAGCACCAAGGCATTCGACAGCAATCATGTGCATCAATTCCTTGAGGTCCAATTCGTCCTTCTCAAGTGCTTTGAGCCTGTCGATAGCTCTTTCCAGAACACGGTCGATGGCACCTTCGTACTGTGCAAGGTTCGATGGCTGATACAAGGGTCCCACAGCTCGTCTTTGCTTCCGATAGCGCTTCATGTCTCTCTCGCTCAGCAGATCAAGGCTGTCTACAGACAGTGGTTCGAGCTTCCAGTCGAGATCCGGGCGAGGCAAGGCTGTGGCCACTATGACAAATGTAAGCAATTGGATCACTCGCTTTCAGATTCCAAAACTCTTACGATAGAAATCCGATTTCTCAAAACGACTTCCGTGGCCTGGTCAAGTGTCAGTGGAAGCATACACTGAAGTTTGGTCGCAAGACTTGCTGTATATGGCTTTGAAGCTCTCTCTGCTGGTAAACCACACCTCATCAGGGCCAACTCGGACCATTGATCCGTACTTCTGGTGCAGTTTCTTCCCGATAGAGGCAGATCTTCCATTTCTGACATGGTAGGCAAGCCAAGCATTGGATATGGCAGCCAATCTTGGACCTGGTACACTTGCCAGAGGGTGCAGAAAAAGACGATAAAGTACTATGCAGACAGTCAAGCAAAGTGAAAGTCTGATGAGCCATGCCATCAAGTGAATTGCAACTGCAGTCACATTGCAGGCTATGGACATCGCGTCAGCCATGCTCCTGCGGAGCGACCGATCGGAAGGAGTGACGAAGAGACTGCAAAGTCATTAGGAGAGGAACATTCTAGGTGACGATGGCGAATGTACGCTTAATCTGCCGAGAGACTGGATTCAAGCAGCATACATTGATAGTCCCTATCCATACAGCTTGGTCTGATGCGTGGCGTGGTCATTGGGAATGCAAAGAGGATGCGACGATGTGTTCTGCGAGGGTCTTCAGGTTATGTTTGACACAATCGTGAAGAAAATGAGGAAGGCGTAACCCTAACCCTGCCGAGTCTGTCTCATGAAAGTAATCTTCCGAAAGTAATTAGCACTATTATATCAATCTGTGGCGAGGTCTCCTTTTTTTTTTTTTTTTTTTTTTTTTTTTTTTGTCATTTAATTGATAATTCAGAATGTAAAACATCATCAACTTGATTATCTCAAAATTGGTATTAATTTTAGTTGTATGAACCAGTCTTGGAGTGGGGAACTACGTGAAGTTCTACTTGAAGCATGAACAACGCACCTTCAGCAAGATTGATATCGCGTCTTGGAAGGTTTGAACTCCTCTACCTAGAGATTCTTAGGCCTTTGTCGAGTCTAAATAGTAAGGAGAGGATGGGAAGGCAATGAAGGTATTCATGTGGCCCCTTACCGGAGACTACTAGTCATCATCGGCGCGGGACAGAAGCTAGGTTAGCCTACGATCAGCCACAGTGACTTATTAGCTCACACTGAAGCCGCGACTCTCTGACCCCATAATTAGTAGACGTTTGGATATAAGGGCAGTGATGGGTAGATCTGCAGACATGGTACTCTATATAGGTCGCCTTCTTACGTGCCCGGCACCCTTGATTCGAGATGATCGGCAAGACTCATGCTGGGATGAGGGAGCGGGGAAACCACGTTTAATAATTCCACCCCCAAAATAACTCATCTCACCACCTCGGGTAAGGTAGTAGTCTACCAATCTTCCACTGCGTCCGCGAACATCAAAGCCATGGCCGAAAACCACACCATCGAGATTGATCCCCACGATGCTGATTCGTCCCTCGGCGACGATGTTTCAGCAGCAACCACTTCCCTCAAGTCCAGTGTGCTTGAATACAGATACAGGCACGGCCGCCGCTACCATAGCGATCGGTCGGGCGGGGATTACAGCTTTCCCAACGACGAGCAAGAGCAGGAACGACTAGACATGCTGCACAACATGTTTGTTCATCTCATGGGTGACAAGCTCTTCCTTGCGCCCTTCGACCCCCAGAACAAGCGAATCCTTGACATCGGGACCGGGACCGGGGCCTGGGCCATTGACTTTGGTGACGAGTATCCCGACGCAGAACACATAGACGGCCTTGACCTCAGCCCCATCCAGCCGCAGTTTGTGCCACCCAATGTTCAATTCTTCGTGGATGATGTGGAGCTTGACTGGGCCAACCCGCAGCCGTACGACTACATTCACTGTCGATATATGGCCGGCTCCATCAAAGACTGGCCCCGGCTGCTGCTGCAGATGTACGACAATCTGAAGCCCGGAGGCTGGGTGGAGTTCCAGGAGTCTGCCAACACGCTGTTCTCGCAGGACGACACCCTCAAGCCGGAGAACCCCATGACGCGCATGATGGACGGCCTGAAGGAGGCCTGCGACAAGATCGGGCGGACGATGGACCCGGCGCCGAACATGCAGAAATGGACCGTGGACGCCGGCTTCGAACGTGTGAGGGTCGAGACTTTCAAACTGCCCATCGGCTCGTGGCCCAAGGATCCCAGGTTGAAGCAGTGTGGCGCCATCATGCGGCAAAACTTCATCGAGGGCGTGGATGCCTTTACTACCGTGCTGTTCAGGGATGTCTTGCAATGGAGCGAGGAAGAGGTGCAAGTTTTCAACGCCGAGGTGAGGGCGGCTGCTAAGGATCCTCACGTACATGCTCTGTTCGATGTCCTTGTTGTTATGGGCCAGAAGCCAAGCACGGGTTAGCTGTCCGCAATAGACTTGGGCTTCATCCTGGCAGAAAGCTGTACTACCTGGAGAGTTTAACTTGACGAAGTTAACTCTTGAGCTTTGTCGAGTGCTGTGCCTGGATCTACTCTCAGAACGGTGCGGAAGGGCGCGCTGGATTGCGGACAAAGAATCGCTAGCTTATCTCATCTTGCGTATAGTTCCCTCCTCTTCCAACGTCTATCTTTTCTCTAGATAAGTTTATGAATACCCCCTGCTTACGTATCTGTTTTCTGCTCTTCGGTTGTAATGAAGATCTCCTAGCTATACAGCTCAAAAGAATAAGTGCCCTTTCTAAACTCCGGTGTAAATACCATGGGCTGCCATTCGTGATGCGCTTGAGTATTGTTGACTACTAGCCAGGAATAGGCCACGAGTCTAGTCGGCACTTACACCGTCTTGTTCGCTTGCTTCTCCAAGAACTCGAAGATTGACACATTCTCTTTAAGAGCTGTTGTAGGGATGAATGAGCCATTCACCTTCTGCTTTCCGATGTTGACATCATGAATTGCAGGTGAGGAGGCTGTGTTCCCGCACAAGGCTGCCACGGCAAGATGAAGCTTCGTGTTCGTAACTGCAAAACTCTATAGGACTCGATGAGGAAGTAAAGGCTGACGACAAACTAGGATCATCTCAGACAATCAAGCGGTTTTATATGCTTTAACCATGGCCAGCACGAGACCCATCATGAATTGTGAGACTGAGTATACCTTCTATCTCACTGGGTTGTGAGATTCCTTTGAGTGCACAACACCGCCTCAACAGCAGTATCTATTCAGAAATGGCTCCCCATGTGCAACTCAGTTGGAACTATGAGGCTTGGGAACATACAAAGGCATGGACTTGCTCCCTGATACTGGAGTACAAAGCCCGCATATTGAGTCTGTTCACCGTCTTGAGATTACGCAAGTGTTATTTACCCAATAGAGCCACCCGTGTATTAATTCCGAGCTATGCATAATAACAACAACCTCTCCAGCCAATCTGAAATGCTAAGCGACATGGTGCGGTACAGTCCGTTGTTTGTCTGTCGGACGTAAAAGAATACAGGCCAAATAGCGTTCACATACTCCCAGCAACATGTCCCAAGATCTTCCGTCTACCATGTTCAACAGCAGCGAGGCACAGCTTACTGGAGGATGCCACCAAGCGCGACGCAAGGCAGAGCAATGTTGATGAGACCACCAGTCTAGATGCAATTGTTAGTGGCCGTCGAAAAGATGATGCATATCGGACTCGACTTACGGCTGTAGACTCAGACCCGTCGCAGCAGGCGACCTTGCCGGAGCAGTGGTTGCCCAGAAGGTCAGAGACGCCGATCACTAAAGGCGCATGTTAGTCTCAAGCTGTGTGTCATCCGAAAGGAAACCGTGAAAAAAAAAACGTACGGGCAGAAATGTCAAGCTTGGAGCACTGGTCGAACAGCTGGAGGTCGAGAAGACCATCGGCAACCTGTCCAAGGACACCGTCAGCGCCGAGAAGACCCTCGGGACCGAGAAGGCCGTCGAGGACATCGGCTACAAGGCCCCTGGACACACGACCGTTGTCGGAGACAGGGCGAGGAGCATCCTGGCCGCTCTTGTTGGAGTTACAGCAAGTGAGCTGAGTGTTCTTGCCACAGGCAGACTGAGCCTGGCCCATGGTCATCTGGCCAAGGTCCGAGGGCACGCTGGGAGCCTGCTGCTGGGGAGCCTCCTGGGGAATCTGCTGGGGAACAGCAGCGACCATGACGGCGAAGAGAGCGGGAACAAAGGCGGCACGCATCTTGTTGGTTTTTGGGGGGGGCTTGGATGTCTAGAAGTTTTGAGAAGTGGGAGTGAGTGAAGGAGCTTGTTGCTGCAGGTTGTAGATTGAGAGTCAGAGTTGCAGAAGTCGGATGAGAGATGGAGGGAAACGGCTTGGGCTTTATAGCTGAGCTGAGCTGCTTCATTTCTCCTTCGCATTTTCGAAAAATTGACAAAACCGTTCCGATGGAACTTCGATCACTTGCCTCTATTGATCTCGATGTATGTCCCGTGAGAAAAAGCCAATACTCTTTCACTTAGACCGGCACAGGGAATAAGCTCACGCGGCACTCGCAAGACATGGAGATTTGCCCGCAGATTTCTCCGTGGGGTGGAATGAAGAATGTCCATGTTTCAACCGGCATGGCTATATCGTTTCTTCCATATTCTTCATGAGAAGAAGTTGGAGAGGGAAGGCTAGGTGGATGTAACTATTCGCTTAGGCTTAGGCCCAGCAAAGTAACAGAAGGGAGCCGTATTCTGCTAGACCCGCATACCGTAACATTTTCAAAGTGACATATGGCGCTGCCCCTTGGGTTAATCTCAATCTCATAGATCATTTCCAGCATATGCACCAGTCTTTGTCATAGATGTCATGTTCAGGCCGTATTGGAGACATGTCTTCTCTTGTTCCTGGGGCTCATGAGATCGTAAGATTTTCGAGAAGAAAGGAACCTCGAGATCTTCAAATCAAATCAACAGATCAACAGATCCTCAGGAACAAGGGCCTCCCAGGTTCCAGCTAATTTACTAAGAACAAAACGTTGCTGGACACTTCTGGTGCCAAGGTAGGATCATCAACTACTTGGTAGTGTGTTGCTAGAGATCGGCATTTCATGTGCAAGCATCTGCCGAATCAACAATGCGGGAAGTTATGTACCGATGAAAGGGACTGCCAATATTTACTAGAGGGAGCATCGGTCGACAAGAGGCATGTAGCCCTGCCTGAAGAATGAGCTGTTGAGCAGTGAGGTCACTGGCATGTCCCAGGATCGGATTCTCAACTTCCCCATCCTACATAGAGAGCAAAATCTTAGTCAAATAGTACCGATTCAGATGGGATGTCTCAGAGGCCGGAGGCTTTTCTCCTCAGCCCGCCTTTGCTAAGTCATGGGACGGCACAACATCTCACTTAGCCCATGTATGAGCAAACTGATCTACCTGAACAGTTCTCATTAACTAAAAGCCTTATGAACTATTGCTCGGGGCTTGTCACAAAGAAGGAGTTCGCTTTCGCATCATTTCTCGACAGATCATTTACTTGAAGTGTGCAACTCCTGCGATCATGATGTGCCTGGACATTAGGCCACAAGCGATACAAGTCGTTCGAAGTTCATCGATCCCATCTACCCAGCCTCTTCACTCTGGCATATCTAGCAAACAGAGACACGGGTTGGCAAGTTTCTCTAAGTTGACTCAAGGGAGCAAGCATTGCAACCATCCTTTCCTGTGTAGTCAGACATTCATCTCCCGTGCCGATCAACAAGAGCCTTCTACTCAACCTATCCCTTCATATTGATCCCATGCCGCTAACTCGTGGTCTTGTTCTCAGATCAGAGCCGATACAGAAGCCGACTATCGAGCCCACGAGATTCCAACTTCCATCTGTATCCTCTCATATGCTCCGGAATCACTGCGGTCTTTCACATAAGCCACATCTTGGAGTCGATCCAAATGACGTAGTGATTAATTTCATAGATACTCCGTCTTCCTTCTGATGTCACAAATTTCAAACTTCTAGACATCCAAGGCCAGTCTTCTCATTGATGTGTTGTCTTGTGTTGGTTTCTGACATGGGGGGTTAGGGTTAGGGTCAGAACGCGATACATTGACACATGTCATTCTTCGAGTTGTGGTTCCAGCCATCCTCCATACTGCCCTATGACGAACACACGTTGACTACTGCACGTTGCAAGCATTCCACAATGGTAAGCTGGATCTTCAACAGCCTATGATCACGCATGTCTGACATCATGACTTAGAACGTCGCCTACAATTCGGCTCTGCGCCAAAGCAAAGCCCTCAAACACGATCTCACATCCCTCAGTGCCAAAGAACTCCCGACGCCAGCCGACATTGGCAAAGTCTCCGCGTCGCTCGCGTCCTTCTCGAAAGCTCTCGACGACTACAATGGCCTGGCACGGCAGGAGATCGTCCCCAAGAAGCAGGAGGAGGCGCTCGAGCGAGTGAAGCGCTTCCGTCAGGAGCTGTCAGAATATCGCACAGAAGTCGACACCATCAAGAAGAAACGCGAGGACTCCCAACACCAGGCCAACCGCACCGAGCTCCTCGGCAGGAGACCGTACAATGCCACGCCGGAGAACCCCTACGCGAATCCATCCGCGACCACTACGCACTCTCAGTTCCAGCCACGGCATCCCCAGGCCCAGCAGCAGCAGCAGCAGCAGCAGTATGGCTACGGCGAAGAGGCGCGTGAGGCACACGCATTCCGCGAGCAGAGCTTCCTCGCCAACACAAACTCTGCATTAGACGACTACATAGCTCGCGGGCAGGCCGTGCTCGGTGATCTGAGTCAACAGCGGGAGATGCTCAAGGGGACGCAGAAAAGGTTATACGGCGTGGCCAACACGTTGGGCATCAGCGGCGACACGATCCGGATGGTGGAAAGGCGCGCCAGAGAGGACAAGTGGATCTTTGCGGCGGGCGTCATCATTTTCTTCGCCTTCTGCTGGCTGGTTGTGCATTACCTGCGGTAGTGACGTTGTCTGGTCGCCAGGCCCTTGCACGTACTTATGCGAGGATGGGACTCTCTCAGTATTTGACATACCAAAACTGTCGAAGCGAGGCGTTACGGTTAGGTTCTGTGGATTGAGTCTATTGGAATGAGAGCGCATACACACACACACATGAACACACGTTGGCAGAGCACGATATTACAAGGAGAGGCGAGACATTGTAGTTACTTACCCCCGTGGTGCTTCGATCTCCGATCAGGAGTCATCGTCGGCGTCGAGCTGCCCTAAGGCTATTGTGAAGAGGATGTCCTTGGTCGTCTCGACCTCAACGCACTTGACGTCCGGCAACACATGATTGCTCGTACTCACTCTCCCCCCGATCTGAGTCTCCCAATCCGCCACATCCCATTCCAAGCCTTTAGTGGTGATGCGGCTGGGTTCCTTGAGCGGGATCAGCCCGACGTACTTTCCGAAGACACGATCCTCACCCTCCTCCGCAACATGTATCTGATGCTTCCCAGCTTTCAAAAGAAACGTGAGGCTGGATCCAGAGAGCAAGAAGACACGCCCGGCTTCATACGCTGGGTCGGCGTGGAAGAGGTAGAGATGGTGCAGTTGGCTGAGACCCTGGTCGACGCGCCCGCCGATCCCCCCGAGGGCGATGATGTCCGCCCCCCGCGGTTGGTTCTCGCGGATCCAGTTGACGGCCTTGCCGAAATCGGTGGATTCCTGGTCGTGGTCGTGGATGATGGCGGCTGGCGTTGGCTGAGACGAGTAAAAGTCCCGAACTGACGGGCTCAGTGAGTCCAGATCGCCGATGATGGCTTGCAGGTTGGACTATGCGTTCGTACCAAGTCAGTGTGCTGTAACACACGGATATGTCAACAAGGGGGAAAGTGAGTGAGCAAGCAAACCTACAAATTTGGCCTGGAAGGATGACAGCGCGTGTAGACGGTTGGCTCCTCCATCAGCAGCAACTCTCATAGACGCTGCACAAGTATTAGCAGGCGGCAAGTATCCATAGGTGTGAAGCTCGCGGCATACAGTTTCTCCAGAGCTTGCGCAGGTTGTTTCCATTGCGCAATGGCTGGTTGAGGACCAGAAGGGAGAACTCGGGTGAAGGGTCATGTGTTCGAAGGAATTTGGCAGGATGCCACTCGAAGACTTGGCTGTTCGACATGATGATTATATTGTCGTTTCCCCTATTGATGCAGCCTCAATGTGGAACGTCGAACCTGAGTTCTGAACGCAGGGTCAGCCTGTTCGTCGCGTCAAGGCGCAGTAGGCGAGGTTGTGAATGTTGTTTGTGTCGTTTAATAGTGGATGAGTGATGGATAATGTAACTTACCGGGTGCACCGAGTTACAGCACAGTGCCTTTACTCGACAAGCTGCATGCAGCGAGGGGATTGTCCACATTCGGAATCAAAGACATGAGCACTTCTCATTGTTCTTCGAAGAAATTTGGAGGATCTGATAAAAGCAGTTACATTCTCTACAGCGACTTATTCTAGGGGCTTGTTCACTCTATGCGTGGTTTGCTTCTTAACCTCAGCGCTGTTGCATTGTGCAGGGTACCCGATGCAGCCGTCAAGCTACCTAAGTCTGTTAGTGCTGAAGCGTAAATCACCATACGGCGGCTAACGCCCGGCTTCTGCGAAAGCCTTCAGTGACGCAACGAAGAAATCTCCTGCATCGCCATCTCTCGCAACTCCGGCTTACAAACTCGAGTTCCCATCCACCACCGAGTAGGTTTCCACCTCCACCTCCCCTTTTCAACCTCGACACAACCATTCTTTCCTTTGTCTCCCTCTAGATCGGAACCTGTACAATCACACATCTCCCTCAACAATGCACCGCGCAGCCTTTCGTCCGGCCGCGCGCGCCCTCGCCCGGCACGCCGCTTCGCCAGCTTCCCGTCGGTTCGCTTCCACATCACCCGTCGATCGCCCGCGGAGTTGGAAGAGCTCAGCCCTGCGCTGGGGTCTGGCCGGTGGCGCTCTGTACTATTACAGCACCAGCTCTGTCTTTGCCGAGGAGCCTGCGCGTGAGTGAAGCTCTGCTGTGCGCGCTCTTTGTTTTTTTTTTTTGCTAGGATCCAAGTTTGTACTAAATCACCAGGCTGTAGACCTCACATCGCCCGCCCCCTCCCACTTCTCCGATGAGGACCTCCCGACTGTCGACTCCGTGATTGAAGAGAAGCGCAAGCAGATCCAGGAGCGCCTCGAGAGCAGGAATGTCGTTCGCGAGACTCCCACCTCCACGCAGCCAGCGCCTAGCCTCGACAACGCGAAGCAACCCACCGAAGCCGAGGCATCACAGCAGACTGCCACCGCTGTTGAAGGCTCAGCAGCAGCACTAGAGGAGGAGGCCGGACAGCAGGGTGCCTTTAACCCCGAGACGGGTGAGATCAACTGGGATTGCCCGTGTCTGGGAGGTATGGCCCACGGCCCTTGCGGGGAGGAATTCAAGACTGCGTTCAGCTGTTTCGTCTACTCTGATGCCGAGCCCAAGGGTATGGACTGCATCGAGAAGTTCCAGTGAGTTGCCCTCCCACCCCCTCGCCACATTTTTGCAATATGGAAAACGTCACAAGCTGACAATGGTTCGCAGGGGCATGCAGGACTGCTTCCGCCAGCACCCCGACGTCTACGGAGCCGAGCTCGCCGAGGACGATGCCGCCGAAGAGGCTGCCGAGCAGCATGCAGAGCAACATGCTGCAAAGACCGCCGCGACCCCCGATGCCGACGCCGCCCCAGTCCTCGAGGAGACTGACCACCAGCAACTCCGCAAGTCAGCTCCAGCATCAACACACAACGACGCCTTGATCACTTCCAAGAGCGCCGAAGACACGATCGCCGAGAAAGACCCGTTCCCCGCGAAATGGGACGATGCCACTTCTGCGAACGATGCCGTCAACGACGTTGAGACACCTAAGCAGAAGGAGGACAAGGCCAAGGCTGAGGACAAGAAGGCATAAAGAAAAGTAATGTTTTGCGTGACATCCCTGTGGCGGGATGTAGCTCTGTACAACACAAGGCTTCGGCCAGCACGGGAGACCCTTGGGCTTTTCCCTGTATGATAGATAGACGACTGGATGGGACGGTCACGCACATAGAAACAATTCACGTCACATCTCCCTAGATGGCCTGGGTGGTCACTCATCATACTTCATCTTAACATGTCAAGTCAAACTGGTTGCAGATTTGTCAACATACCCCATTTGCGCCATTGCTACGTAAAAGAGTAGGTCTGGAGAGTCGCGACGTTGGTAATTACAATGACAAGCCAGATTGAAAAAGAGCTGAGAGATGACAAGAAAACAAGCCCATATCCCACACTGTTACCCTGGTTTCGGAGAACCCCGGACGCCGAAGAAACAAGACCAAAATATGAAGGCGCAGCATGTACGCTTTCTCAACCAAGATTGCCCTCAACCTGGCCGTCCCTAGTTGTTCTTCTTCTGGCCTCGGGCGAGGTAAGATCCGAAAACAGCCTCAGCAGCACCAACGCTAGCGAGGATACCAACACCGAGACCAACAGTCTCCCAGTTAAGACGGCCCCTCTCATAGAGTCCCCATCCCTTGTAGCCAAGGTACGAGCTGAGACCAATGACACCGACGACGTTCGCGATGGCGAGAGCACCAGCGCTGCCATCAGAGAGCTGAGAGAACTGCTTCACGAGCCAGTTGTCGGCGCTCTTGGCCTTGGCCTTGGCTTCCTTGCGGGCCTTCTCGGCCTTTGCGCGGGCAGAAGCCTCCTCACGCTCGAGACGAGTAGCCTGGGTCTCAGTCTGGACATCCTGCTCGAGGAAGTCATGGGGGACAGTGTGGACACTGGGCATGTCGACATCGACGAGAGAGGCTGTTGAGGCGGTCTCGTGAGGGACAATCTCCGGAGGTTGAGGAGCGGCGGCCTGGAGAGATATGACGGTCAAACCACAAATCACGAAGAATACGATGGCTGCGTTGTTCAGCGCAGAGAATGTGAACATACCTCAGCAGGGCTCTGCTTGGGACCGCTGCCAGCAACGTCGGCGTAAGAAGACACTGCACAGAGGTCAGTTCGGTCCATGAAACGACGCTGTGGAAATCGTGACGCGAGAAGCAAAGTGACTTACTAGTGATGATGTAATGCGAGTGGATGAGGCAAGGGATTGCTACGTTGCGACGCGGCTTCGAGAGGTTGAAGGAGAGTCAAGTAGTGAATGTAGGATGTGATCGTCCGTGAAGGAAGAAAGGAAGGAAGGCTCTTGGGGAGAAAGGAAGCGGGAGAAATGAGGTAAGGTGACCTAAGGTGATGTGATGCGATGTGGGCGGGTGGCAGCTCTTCATGTGACGCGGCAGCCTTTTGGGAAGCAAGAGAGCTTTCCCAGAAACGCACCGTCAGGAAAGCTCACCAAGCATAAAAGGTAGGTATCCAGTACCTGCAGCTCACAGCAAGATTCACGCCCTGGCGATGAACCCGCGACATCATGACGTAGCTGGGCTGAACATACTGGGCATTTAGCGGATCCTCAGTGGAAGCGGGACCCGCTGAAGCGATGGCCGAGGTTAGCGCTACTTTACTTTGACACCATCATCGTCACATCTCATGAGCGCCCTTGGCTGTGAGAAGGGGATCCCTTGACCCCAGTCCTGATAGCCTTGTCTCTGCCCTTGGCCTGGAAAATCACGATGGTGTCTGTTACTTTCCCCATTCTTCCCGTTAGGTTTCATTACGTAGAGACGCCCATCAACCCCGGCGCCCGCATATGTCATCATGGAGACGGTGGCTTGAGGCTGGACATGGGTCTAGGGCCAACGACACACAATAGTCTAGATTCTGCCTTACGCAGGAATGGTATAATTTCAAGGTAGAGAGGAAGGGAAAACCCAGGTACTGGCCGAGCTTTAAACTATGCAGACCAGACAAAATACAGACATACCCTCGCCTAAACCTTGCATCTCATCCTCAGCCTCAACTATTCTCCCACCTATCTCAGCTATCCGTCCAAGGAAAGCAGATCTGCACCCGAATGCCTCTGTGCGGTAATTTGCAAAGCCCCAATGAAGAACAGGTGAAGAATGATGGAACTCCCGATGCAAAAATAACAAATAAGAATGTACTCACGGAGTAGAGTGTGAGAGAGGGCAAGTGGGAGGAATGGGAAAAAGAAAGCGAAAAGGAAATCAACCAACGCCGTGCTTCCGGGTATCTCGAGCCCCCGATCGATCGATATACGTATCCTCACAGCGACGGGCCTCGCTAGTTTTTCTTGTCGCCCTCCTCTTGTCGCGAACTTGATAGCGACCATCGACGACACCAACCTGAATCGACGGTCGACAACCGAACGACCCGCCAAAACGTCTATATACCCTTCTTCCACTTCGACTTCCGCCACTCATGTCGGTCGAAGGTCCATTTCCTCCCAAAGTCGCCGAACCCAATGTTGTCGCACCTGCAGTGGCATCTTACAGAACACTAACGCTTTCCCCTCGTCACTCAGAACGCCCTCAGAGATCTTCACCTGGAGATCCAAGTCTTCGTTCGCAAAGTCCCTGAAAAATATGTCCAGAGCTTGCTCCCGCCATTGAGTCTGCCGTGTCTCTGTTCGAAGGACGGATACAAGGTCTTCCAGGGTTGAGTGCCCTTCTGCGTCTAGCCGCCCTGGCACTGCGTTCAACTCAGATGGCGTCGTCATAGTCGCAAGAGGCGTTCCTACTGTCCGCGATGGAGGCAGTGAATGTGATGGCCCACCATGGGACGAAGTTCGCCGCCGCTTCTCTGCAATGGTTGGCGCATGCATTTGGCCGCCTGGGCCAATTGTGGAATCCATCGTCGTTTGGGCCGTCTGGAACGACCGCTTGCGACCAGTGCTGCCATTGACCTCATCTGGTGGTGTAAGCGCTGCCTGGTTGCCCATTGTTGGCACGGCCATGGTGAAGTTATTAACAGATGCTGAGCGTTGTGAGGCCAAGGAACCATTGGAAGAGCCTGATGGAGTCTGCTGAAGCGGTGGCCGCGACTGTGGAAAAGCGTCGAGCATCCCCGGCTGCACAACGCCACCATTTTGCTGGAGGTTGAGTACACCGGTACCCGGCATTTCCGGGTCATCAACGAGCGTGCCATCTGTCCTCCTCCGTGGCTTCATTACTCTCTTCGGGGCCCCTCCAGATCCGATCACATCGGGGTACAGCGTCTCCATGTAGTCTTCGTGTTCAAAAGGTCTGCCACGCAAAGCTCGCGAGAGTGGTTCTCGCTACACAATGCAGAGCATCATGTCAGTGAACTGATCCACAATAAAGCAGGAAGAGGAAGAAAGACTGCGCCGTCCTAGGAACGGATGTTCTGGAGCAGCGCAACGTTGGAATAACGCACCTCGATATGGGCTTTCCATGCCTCCTCACTGGCGCTTACAGTGCGCGCAACAGGGTTATAAACGAACTCGGGATCCTCACGAAGGCCGCGCCAGAGTCGGAAGCGCTTTCTCGCATTGTCACTCTTGTTAATCAGGTGGCTCTTCGCGGGATGAGCGCCGTGCGTCTCTTGGAGGGCCTGCATAGCGCGCTCCCACGCCTCAGCCTTGAAGCTGCTATTCTCGCGCAGGCCCAGCTGTACACTGTCGCAAAGACTCCTGAAGAATGTCGCCTCGTACGCAGGCGTCCAGCTGAACCTCGGGGCACGGCGGTCGCGATCGACGCGGGCAGATCCCTGCCCGTCCGGGCCCAGCGTGTCAACCTCCTCGTCGGACATGATGAATTGAATCGCGACGGTCGGGTCGATCGAGGATCGCTCGAGAGTTGTCGCTGGAAGACAGATTGGTCGAAATGGAAATTTGAGATGGTCTGGTTGAGCGTGGCTGACAGGGTGCGTTGGAGAGTGGGTTGTTGCGCAGAGGACCCTGGATCGCGGGGGACGGGTGGCAGAGTGCAGATTGTCGATTGAAGGGATCGCCAGTAATGGCAGGTCGCCGCAGTTTGCGATACAGCGCAACGCCCAGCCCGCTGCCCAGGCCAGGAAAGCAGAGGACTCACCGTAGCACCAACCAACTGGCACCGGATCCTGATGAATGGGGCAGTAACGCGCAGTAGTATCAGCAGGGCACAGGCAAAGACAAGACAAGAACGGGGTCGTTGGACTGGTCTGGACCGTGGGCTCGACTCTGGCCTGACTTGGACCGACGGACTGTGGCTGGACTCCGCCCCAGCTTTTTGCGCGCGCGCGCCGTCTCTGCTTCTTCTTTGAGCGGTACTTCTCCTCCCAGAGACACCTCCAGACACCTCCAGACTCTTCTTGAGTGTAACCTTAGTGGTTGGTACGTGAATGGACGTGCTTGCAGGGTCTTCACTCACTTCATTCCGTCTTCCACCGCCGTCTGCCATCCGCGCTCACTCAGAATCAAGGCAGGACGGCCCCACCTGATGCACCTGCCTGCCGCACGCACCTGATGCGGGTGGAGCCGCTTGACTCATTCTGGTCACGGTGAAGGATTGGTCACGCTATAAGTCACGTGCTTTAATTACCAGCGCGTCACATGAGCCCCGAACCAAGGTGCTCAATTGTGGTGTCGTGTCGCCATTCAATGATTTGCTGTATTTGCAAAGAAGCGGATGAACATGCTAAAGAATTGAGACGTTCTGATACTAGCACGTATCATGGAAACGCTGACATAGTTTCTGCGACGACCCTATGCGATTCAGCCGACAACGACATGTTGATGCGCATTATGCAAAGTCGCTCTGTTCACTGAGTCAGATAACTGGATAGAAATCCTCAGGGCTCCCTCACCGCCACATCTGTAAGCAATTTGCGTCGGTGTCGCAAAGAAATCAAGAACGTGACTCCGCGGGAGGTTTCCGTGTCAGTGATCATTTCGCAACTCCGGTACTCTATGGAGTTGTGCACGTCTTAGGACTGAGGGAGACAGAGTTTGAGGTACCCAGTCCCAATACTCCTGTGCTAGCTAGCGATCTATCTGTCAACAACTAGGTAGTATACTTATAAGCAGAAGTCATCTTCGTGTCAGGAGAAAAGGTCTTGAAACTTTAGCAGACGGACCAAACCGTAAGCTCAATAAATGAGTTATTCATATCCGGCTATTGTGATCTTGGGAGGCCGGTTGTCCTCATACTAGTCTACCTGATCAATTTAAGAGAATCGCAACCACAGCAGTTTAGAAGGAGCGAAGATGGTATGCTACCAAAAGTATCCGAAGCTGGAGCATTCATGACCTCAGACCATGAGGTCGTGTGGCTGTGGCCACGATACCCTGCTATATAGTCGTTCAGGAACATCTGAGACCCGCAGATAGACTGGGAATTACCTTGCCTTGTATACCAAAAATGCGAAACATATTTTACTCGATTGGAAATCCCTCGAGATGTCTAGCTGTCTAACATCCAAAGGACCCAACAGGCTGTATAGGCCCCAAGACAGGTTGCACAACGCAGAAGTGCCCTTCATCAGTGACTGAGCCAAGGTAGACGAGCAAACCAGAGGTCATCCCTTCGAAACCATCATTCATCTGACCATTCATTGGGCTGGACGTATCAGATACAAGTTTGTAACAGCACATGGCTACATCGACAAGGCGTGTCTCAGGCCAAGATGCTTCACTCAGAAGTCGTGACGACTAGATGTCAAGGACGAAGCCAAAAAAAAAAAAAAAAAGCCACAGATCATTGTTGCCTTTGTTGTATGGGAGAGGATATCCGCCGCGGTGAGGTTCATCCCATACTACCTTCAGGCTGATCGCTTGTCCTCTGGCCGGCGCTCTCACCTGTGCATTTCTTTGGTGAGACATGAAGTCGAACAAGAAAAGCAGGTCAGAGGCACAGTCGTCTGACCGTTCTTGTGTCTGTGACTCACTTACAGAGTCTTATGCAATCCCTTATTGGAAGATGAGCGCCATCAAATGGGAGCCAGAGTCGGTACCACACATCTTTGATGCAGGCGTTGCCCCTCTCCAATCGCGAATTTGTGAATTTACTTCAGTGCCGTCAACAAGCTCTGGTCAGACCTGCGCGACCAATCGGAGAATACAGTTGCAATGCTCTTAGACTCTCTGAACGAACCTTATGTTTTCTGCCCAAAAGTTTCCCGCCCTCTGCTTCTCCGAACTTCATGGTTGCATGCTTTTTCAGGACCGCTAGAACAATGGCCATGTCAAGAAGGGTGATGTAGATTCACAGATTGACTACTGTATATCATCTACTCTTCCTCCGAGATTTCCCCGTCAAGCAAAGTGCTGTGATCTGCACGGGCGCGTTACGCCCACAGCCACTAGTGATAATGTGTGTGGATGGTTCAAAACGGTTCTGTAAACGTAAGAGACGTGTTCGAGAACCGGCGCAACTTCTCCGCGACTCATGTAGACTAACGGACTTGATTGCATGGCTCGTGCGACACGGTGGTTTCTGATGCAACACAACACACGCACATTTTGCGAACTGGACGAGAAGGCCTGGGCTCAAACTCAGTCCTGTGTCCTGTGAGCTGATAAGATAGGATCGGCCGAGTCCCATCAGCAACCAAAGGGCAGGGCTTCGCGACTTGCGAGGACGATCATGAACTGTACCACAGGCAAAGGTGAACAAACGTCACTGTGCTTCATCTTTGCCTCACCGTTCGCACGCACGTTTTCGCGCAGGAACAACATGAGCCAACCACTTCCACCGTACATAGTCCACAGAGGATCCGTCATCCCAAAGGGCCTGATTCATCTACAGCCAGCAGGATGCAAATGCTCCAGCAAAGTTCGTCTGCGGTCGCCGCTGTCGTGTAGCGGAGCCTCCGGCAAGGACGTGCCGGCCAAGCTCCACCACCACCACACCTTCTGATGAGGGCGCAACGATGGATGCTTTGGGGGGGAAAATCAGGCAGCAGAATTTCATGATTTTAGCTCATAAAGCTTCAGGCTAGATCTGCGGCCAACGTCATTACGCGCTGCTGTACGGGGAAATGGTGGTGCAGATGCCACTAAGGACGATCACTGATACGACCAACAGCGACAATGCGCCCGCGCGCAATTTGCGAAAGAGAACGACGATTCGACACAATGACGACATTGACTGAGGGTGATTGCTTCGGATCCGAGGTCCATTCGTCGCCGCTTGCTATTATCTGGGTTTCTCGAAGCCGCCACACGCAATATTGCAGTTCGGCGTCGAGGGTTTGCTTGCTTAGGTACCTATTGTACTGGTAAGGCATTGGCGCGGCGCAGACTAAGACAAAAAGCTCGACAGAGAAATAAGCCATATCGTTGCATAGGTCGCCATGAGACAATCCAGCTGCTGTGCCGTGACGGAAAGCATGTTTCTGTGGAAACCGTGCTCGGCCAATTGACCGTCCACAAGTATTCGGAGCACATTCCATTTGACCAAAAGTGTTTCCCATCTAGCTTATAATTGATTGAACAGACTTCTGGAATCCCAAGATGCCAAGCGCCCAGACGGGTGCCGAGACGGCATTTGGATTGTGGCGGCGATCTCTTCGGATGACCGGGGTCAGTCCCACGCCCACTAGGTATATACCGCCCTTTGAACCACTCTGTTCAGGGCAGTCAACAAATACAATTGAGAACTGTTGTCAACATGGGCTGCATGGGCAACGAGGAACAGTGGTCTCACGTCCCAATGACTTGGGACCTCACCCACTTTGTATCGCTGGCCAATCGTTCCGAGTCTTTCCCCCTTCGGACTGTCCGTTGCCTGGGTCATGTACACCATGCGAGCCACACGTACGGAGTAGAGAAGAGTCCATCTTACGCCGTGATGTCAGTGTGGATAAGGTGTGAATGGCAGACTGGGGCCGGCGGATAGGCTCACCTTGCGACTCCCGTACTGTATCCGTAGTGCCTCCCACGACAGAGCCGCTTGGGTCCTTTCTCTCCACATGCAGCACGACGCAATGATCGGAGATCGTGTTAGTCACGCGACATGGGCCAATTCTCGTCGTCATTGTGCTTTTGTTGGATGCAGACTCTGACATGGTCAAAGCCACTTTTGGTCAGTCCCAGGCTCGTGGGTATATAAACATTAGTAGCTGCAACCTTCCCCAGATTCGGAGATGATGGTGTGATTCCAGTTCGGAGATACTTGGCCAGCAAGCGCCTTCACCGGTCGGTATAAAATTGGAGTCGAAGACATCCATACCAGCCCAAGTTCTGGTGGTAACAACATTCTCTCTTCATTCCACTCAGCTCGACTTTCACAAAGATTCACTTTTAATCTCCAGTGGTTGCCAGCTTCCTGGTGCGACTTACCTCTCTGCCACTCATCATTCTCGATACCCCTATATCAAGAAGATATCACACAAACTGTCTCGAGATGGCGAGTCATTATCCTTCCGGGGAGCCTCCGGAGGTCACCCATGCAGATGACCTGGAAGTCGCAAACTCCAAGCTTGAGAACCACTCCTCTGCCGAAAACCACACTCACCACAGCCACCCACGCAAAGCTGGGACTTACTCACCGGGCTCAGGCAACACCACTGTTCACGACAGCCAAGGCGTTCCACCGGTCCGCGTTCAAGCGCCCACAAACCAGTTCAACGAGAAGGGCGCCAACAACGAGGACAAGATAGAGATCACCGAAGATGACTGTTACGAGGAGTTGGGCTTCTGTTTCCCGACATGGAAGAAGTGGTACATCCTCACAGTCATCTTCTGGGTGCAGGTTTCCATGAACTTCAACACTTCGCTCTATTCCAACGCTATCCCCGGCATTGCCGAAGAATTCTCCGTCAGTCAGCAGGCTGCTCGCTGCGGTGCCATGATCTTCCTCGTCTTGTACGCCTTTGGCTGCGAGCTCTGGGCGCCATGGTCGGAGGAGTTCGGTCGCTGGCCTATCCTGCAGGCCTCCATGTTCCTTGTCAACGTCTGGCAGTTGCCCGTCGCCCTGGCAAACAACTTTGCTACCGTCATGGTCGGCCGTGCTCTTGGCGGTCTTTCCACTGCCGGTGGTTCGGTCACCTTGGGTATGATCGCCGATATGTGGGAAGCGAATGACCAGCAGTATGCCGTCGCCTATGTTGTCTTCTCTTCTGTCGGCGGCTCCGTCCTGGGTCCCATCATTGGTGGCTTCACAGAAGAATACCTTGACTGGAGGTAAGCTAATTCCCTATCAAAATTTTCCGAGACCGTAGCTAATATTTGAACGTACAGATGGTCAATTTGGGTGCAACTGATCCTGGGTGGCGTCGTCCAGATCATTCACTTCTTCACCGTCCCCGAGACCCGAACGACGATCATGATGAACCGCATCGCAAAGAAGCGCAGAGAGGAGAATCCCGGCACCAATATCTGGGGACCTGATGAGGTTGTGCCGTTCCGCGAGCGGTTCTCAGCCAAGGAGATCGTCACCACTTGGCTGCGACCTTTCCATATGTTCTTGACCGAGCCTATCGTTCTGGTCCTCTCGCTCCTCTCGGGTTTCTCGGATGCTCTCATCTTCATGTTCATCCAGTCCTTCGCGCTGGTGTACAACCAGTGGAACTTCACAACCATACAGATCGGACTTGCTTTTGTCCCCATCGGTATTGGATACCTACTTGCCTGGCTCATCTTCATTCCTGCGATCCAACGCAACATCAAGGAGCGACGCAACAAGCCTCACGACGAGCGCGCGCAGTACGAGTCCCGCCTGTGGTTCCTCCTCTACACTGCTCCATGCCTGCCCATTGGTCTGATTGGCTTTGCTTGGACTATCCAAGGACCACCTATCCACTGGATCGGATCCATGATCTTCGCCGCAATCGTCGGTATCGCGAACTACGCAATTTACATGGCCACCATCGACTACATGATTTGCGCCTACGGCCCGTACTCTGCCTCCGCCACAGGAGGAAACGGATGGGCTCGTGATTTCCTGGCGGGTGTACTCACTCTGCCTGCCATTCCGTTCTTCCAGAACATCGGCAAGTCGTCTGGCAAGAACCTTGAGTATGCCAGCACGATCCTGTTCTGCATCTCCTTTGTCCTTGTCATTGCCGTATACGTCATCTACTGGAAGGGTCCAGCCCTGAGGAAGCGCTCGCCCTTCGCACAGAGGCTGGCTGATGCTCGCACCGAGAACGAAGTTGATGGCCGCAGGGGAAGCGCGACGTTTGGGCGCCGAAGGAGTGAGTCTCCCCTGTCAGAACCAAATGATTTGCTAGGATCCCGCTAACACCTCCAAGGCTCGGTTGGCGTACACGACGACCGTCTTGCGGCTTCGGCCGGTGCTGAAGCAAACGCCACTGGCACAAGCAGGATCCGCCCGGGAGCTGGAGAACGCAGGTACAGCCAGCAGAACCGTTTCTTTGGCCAGAGCCGGAATAGCACACCGCGTGCGACACCCAGAGGAACCCCAGCCGCTAGTCGCAGAGCAAGCATTGAGCCATTGGAGGAGGTTGATACCCGCGATGTTTGAGTGACCTTGCGATTCTAGGAGAAGACAAAGTCTTCGGCGAGGAGTTCTACTTTCTTTGGACATTATTTTCTGGACATTTTTCTCTTCAGCCATGATGTCTGCAGCGTGTTGATACCTTTGGTAGTGCAATGAATATTCGTAAAAGGAAACCAAAGATGTCGTAACTCACGTGTCCATGAAGGCGGTGCGATGAGGATCGTGGTGGGAGTACCTTAGCGCGCGTACCGGTTAACATCGGACCGCCACGTCAGGTGACAGCGCGTTACACCACACTGAGTGTAGCCTAGACCTCGGTTTATGACGGTTATCAAGACCTTGAACTTCGTAGTCGAAAGCAACACCCATTGCCGTCTCGACTTGTTCTTTAATTATTGATCATGTTTTTATTTTACAGACCAGTCGTACGCTCGCTGCGTGCGGCCTCTGCAGCCGGGACACAATTGCATGCTCGTGGTCTGCACCAATCGTCAAGGCTTCAACAGCAGTCGCAGTCTACTGCGCCAGCACCAAACCCACGATGGGTCAGCAATCTGAAGAAAGAATTGAGGAAAGTGCCGAACCACGAAGAGCTTCTCGAAGAAGTGACGAATAGTGCAGTGGAGCTCATGCTCGGCGTGGAGGGGTTTGGTACGAAGCCATTTCACGTTGAACCTGTCACCTGGGGCGACATGGATGCAATGGTGAGATAACAGAGTCGCTGGAGTAACAAATCTGTGAAACTAATACTCAATAGGGTGAGAGATACGGTCAGAAAAAGCCTCCTACTCGGAATTAACCTTTGCCAGGGCATGTCAACAATGTCATCTACAACAAATGGGCCGAATCAGGCCGCGTCAACTGGTGCTACGACGTCGCTGCGTCGGCTCCCAAGGAGCATCAAGGCTTATACAAGGATATGATGAGCCCGAAAGGCTTTGGACTGATTCTTCAGGAGATCACCACCTCATACAAATTCGTGAGCTCTGACCACACTCTGATCCCCGGCTCCCAACCCAGTCCCCATAGCCTAACCTTAAAAACTATAAACAGCCCCTCACATACCCAGACACCGTTCTCGTCGCGCATAGACTGAGCGAACCGATGACGGAAGAGTCAAAGTCCATGACTCTAGAAGCTGTCATCATTTCAGAACATTACCAGCGTGTAGCAGCGAGGCTGGTGGAGCGCATCAGCTTTTACGACTACAAAGCGGGCAAGGTTGCGGTCGTTCCGCCGCCACTGCTTAAGCAGATGAGAGAAAGCACTGCAGTCTTGCTAAAGACACAAGAAGAATCCCGACAAAGGGTCCGAGACTTGGAGCTTCGTGTGGACAAGTTTGTAAAAGACGCGTCATAGGTCACTCAGCCTGAGGGGAACTGTTCTCAAAGAGTGCTATATATACGATTGAGAGGACTGAGAGATCCAACTATATACAAAGAAGGTACATCTATACTTGCCAGAAGTGAAGGGTGAAAAGGGAAAAATGAGAAACAACACTGACATTCGACAAACAGGACCCAGCCCACATCACTTCAAGTGGAGTAATGCGCAACATAAGCCACCTCCATCATGCTGCTGTAGCCATCCTGAGTGCTATCGTTCGGGTATCCGGGCTGTGAATCATGTTAGCCGGTCATGTTCGGGTTGCTCAGGCTGGGCTTAGTTAGGACTTACCCAGTCGCCACCAACCGCGACGTTGAGGATGAAGAAGACAGGGCTCTGGCCGAGTGCTCTCCAAGCGCCCTCGTCATTGACACGGTCGCCAGTCACCTGGTGGAACTGAATGCCGTCCATGAACCAGGTGATGGACTGGTCGCGCCAGTTCCCGCTGCGACGGTCATAATCCACCCGCCAGGTGTGCCACGACTGATCCGGAATGCCGACAGGGCCACCGATCCCGTTTGGCTCATTACACGGTCCGCCCGGGTATTGCCCACAGTGGACGGTGCCATAGCCGGTCAGGATGCCGTTGACAGTCTCGAGGATGTCGATCTCGCCGCAGGCAGGCCAGCCGACACCTTGTCGGATGGACTGGCCGAGTTGCCAGAATGCAGGCCAGATGCCCTGCTTCGAGTTGCCATCACCGAAGCGGATCTGAGCCTCCGCGCGGGTGACCCTGCCGTCTCCAGGGGTGAACACGTATCGGCTCTCTACGCGGGCAGAGGTCCAACCCCTCGCGGCAGATCCGTCTCGCCACGGAACGATCTGGAGAGTGCTGCCTCCGCTGAGCTGAAGGTTGGCGTTGGACGCAGTGTAGATCTGCAGCTCGTTGTTCACACCCAGGTCTCCCTGGATGATTTCCCAGTTGTCTCCGTTTGGCGAGGAACCTGCGGCACCAGCGAAGGTATCCTGCCAGATTCTGCCGAAGCCACTGTAGTTGGGTGCTTCGACAGCTTTGGCGACAGCAGCCAGTGAAAGAACAGCAGTTAAAGCTTTAACGATCATGATGAAAAGAGAAACTGAGAAAGAACAAAAAGTATAAAATAGTGGTCTTGATGAAGGTATGTACAATGAGTGAGGGAACGGCGCAGCAACTGATTCTCGTCTCAGACGTGGAAGGTTAGGGTATCGAGGATCTCTACGATATCGTCCAAGAGATCGGCACGATTCCTTGAACTTATATACAACAAACATCTTCAGAATAAGGAGGGCCTTTTACTTCCTGGCTCTCTGGATGAGGACAGGACAGCTGCCAGATTAAAGGGTCACGAGTAGCCTGGCAAAGAAACATGTTGCTCGCGCCCAGCATCTCGTGGGCCCTGGGACAGCTAAGAATTCCAACTCCCAAGACCCATCAATGGTAGGTTACAGCGCCCCGGTGAGAGGGGTTTCAAGGAGACATGCTACCCAAGGAATCCGTCCCTTCGACCCATGGTCTGGCCTCCTGAAGGACATTAGACGGCTCGCTTGCCCTGCTGCAAAGCGACTACATGCGAATAGCCTTATCTCCCAGAAGTTTGAGGGTCGCGGGAAGATGAGATGCACAGCACGGGAGCAATCAATGAACACCACTTTCTTCTTCCCAAGAAGGACCCGCCGGCCCTATGCTTCGAGCAATGGCACCCTAATGCAGGAACGTGCTCCGGGCATATGTGAACGGGCCGACATGGGGCGCTTGCACGTGCGAGGGACATGATATAATCCGGAGAGGTTGAGAGATCGCCTGCTGCGAGTAGCGGCAGAGGGAGTGATCCCCTGGCGGTGATCAGATGGGAGCTGGGATATGCATGATCCCCAAATTCCACATGCGTCGACGACCATGCCGCACTTGTGATACGGTGTGCTTCCCAGATTCAGTCGCTGTCGGGTGGCCTGCAGAACTGATGTACCAAGAAACTCGTCTTTGCCAGTCCGTGCACCTCTTGGACCTGATTCTGCCGAGGACTTCTGCCAACCATTCGCGGCAGACCACGTTATCTTGATACCATTCGAACAACTTTGGTAGACTTGGCAAATTGATTATTCGCAATCATGCGCCTATGAAAACGCAGATGCAGGATCAGGGCAACGGAAGCCAAGTTTGAATACTAGAGCTTCGCACATTTCGATCCCCCCCCTGTTGATCTGTGATCCAGGCCACAGGGGGTCGGTCATGCAACTCCCTCAGCCTTTTCTCGTCACGCAAGTATCCCAAATGCACCTCCATTTGTCACGCGCTCCGTACAGGCCGCCGAAATGTCGCAATGAAGACGGAATCAAGAAGACGATGCAGGGCCACGTCGAGAAGTCGCCTCCCCGAACAGGCTAGCCATGGGACCTGGTTCGATGCGATGCGACGTTAGGCAAAGGTCATTTGTCGGGGTGTTGGATCGGCACTTCTCGGGGCACGCGATGTCGGTCGCCTGAGCCGAGAGTCTAAATCTCGTGCATACAAACGTGTATCATATCAGACCTCTTTGGTGGTCGAGCCCAGCAAGGAGCGCTCCTTGGGGGTGTATAGTGTTATACAATCACTCGCATGCGGTATGCCCATTCAATGCCGATTCAGTCTCAGGACACCAAGTCGAATACTACATTTTGAGCGTGTTGCCTACATTTGCACTTCACTTGCTGAGCTTCAGTCTCCCATCCGAATCAATGCTGCCACCATAAGTGTACATCTCGGCGCTCTCGTGCGCGCCACACCGATTGCTCATTGCCGGTATTCACACTGCCACAGCCTCTCGCCAACCGCGGCCAAGCCCATTCTGAAACGAAACTTCGAAACGGTACCCTCGAGGTTCTGAAGAGACCCATTATGTTCACGCCCAGGGAACTATGCCGCACTCAACTGCTCAAGTCACTCAGTGCGCGGGCCCCTTTGTGAGCTGGTTAATATAGCGTTCGGGCCAATCAGGCGACTCAGGTCTCCCAAGAACAGGACAGTGAAGCGCCACCGTCCGAAAACGCGGTTGCCCACAATGTTGATCAATTCAACGTAAAGAAACAGTATTTGTTCTGTAGGCTGATGTGTTGAATCTGCTTTCGCAGTGCATGACTTCAACCTCGACTTCTGCTGTGCTACCTAAGGTGCTGGACATCGGATCAAGTATGATCCCTGTGGTCGCCACACACAGGTGTCCCTACTAAAGCAGTATGAACCCTCTTGCCATCTATTTATTTTATATTCCCGCTCTAATTCCTTTCAGCTGCTCAAGTCACATACTTGAACGCCTTGTTCTCGCGGTCAGTTAGATCCGCGCCCAGGCTGTGAGATGGTGGTTGTTGCAATAGGCCACCGGTGCTCTCTACGTCTTCGTCGTCCTCTTCATTGAGCGACACATAAGCAGAATGTTTCCGTTTTGCATTTAGATATGTGAGGTGGAAGTATGTGGCACTGGATAGAGTCAGCATTGGAACGTTTTGAAACACTTGGTTGGACGTCAGGGAGAGTTACGTTGAGATGACGAATGTGACAGCAAACATCAGGAGACTGCTCATCAAGCCTGTCTTGTACACTGGTGCTTGATCGGGGTCAAACAGCAAGGGTCCAACAACCTATAATTTCATCAGCTCTACCTGGCGTACCGGACCGTACACTGTCCGCATATCACTTACATTGCCAAAGCATGACCCAATGAACATGAGAGCAGTTGTGCACTGCTTCTTGGTCTCGCCAGCAGTATTTTGAGCCTGCCAGCTCAGATTCAGAGGCACAAATGCGGACTGGAACTGGATCTAGAGGCAAATTAGCTACATAATGAGTGGCGACACGCAGTTGAACTCACCAGAACGTAGGCGAACAGCAGTTGGGCCATGTGCGCACCTGGCTCTCCACTGCGAGGTGTCAAGAGCAAAATGCTGCACCCGAACATGGGAATAAAGCAGAGCAAGGCCATAACTACGCCCTTGTGCCCTCTGTTGGCGAACCAGGTCATTCCCGAAATGGCGCCGAGCGCGACGAGCCCAAATGGTATGTTGAACAAAATGGTCTTGAACTTGTCAAAGCCGAAGTCCTTGATGATCAAGCCGCCAAACACGCCGAGGCCACCAGCTGGGATCCTGCATTCGAGTGTCAGTAATGCACTTAGTTGAACTAGCCAGTAAAGCGTACGCTAAACATAAATGCATGGATACCCAGCACCATGTCTTCGGATCCAAAGCACATTCTCTCGTTTGATCCCACTTCCAGACCTTGGTAGCAGCATCGCTACGACTGGCACGCAGTCTGTCGCTAAGGATGGCTTTCTCCTCGTGCGTAAGGAAAGTTGCTTGCGAGGGGGTATCGGGAAGCAGACGCCACACCGGGAAGGACAAACAGATCGTCATGAGACCAAATGTGAGGAAGAGAATCTGGGCGGCTTAGCTAGAATCATGCCCATTGGGGTTAAACGCCGTACCTGGTATGTGAAGAGACCTTGGTACTGAAGGTGTCCGAGCATGTAACAGAGGACACCGCCAACCTACTAGTTGTAAGCAACATCACAGGGAAGGAATCAGACTGCTGCTCACGATGGGCGCGATTCCGTTCATTGCGTGCCAAGCCGACACGCGTGTAGTCTGACGCTCCTTTGCCCACCACATCTGTGTGACAGCCAGACAGGACGGTGCTGAGCGGATCCGTGAGAAGTTGTAACACCCAATACTTGGAGCTAGGACATACCGATGATGGATTCGAAAGCACCGAGGACAAATCGGGTGAAGAGAAGAGTCGGGAAGGTTGTGCACCGGCTCATGACACACAATGTCAGCCCCCACATCAGGATTGCGATGGCAATGACTTTCCCCAGGGGGTACTTGACGAGGATCATCGCGGCTACTGGCTGAGCTACCAGCTGAGCAAGGTACAAGATCGATCCCAGCCACGATAGTTGCTTGCCGACAAGATGTGCATCCTCGGCGAGCCCAAACACAGAGGCATACATCAGAGTCGACTTGTCGAGTTGCTGGAAGAGGTAGGCAAACAAAAGAAAGGGGAGGATACGGGCATCGACCTTGCGGGTGATTCGCTCCTCATCCTTGGCCGCAAAGGCCACAGCGATCCCACCACCGGTCTCCTGGCCTGGAGGCTTGCCATCGTCATCGTTGCTGTGGCGCTCTATTGAGCGATAAGACGCCATGGTCATAGATGATTCGTTGGTGAAGCCGTGAAGCGGACAGCGTGTAGCCTTGTATAGTCGTCACGAGGGTGAGTGCAACAGCTTGGTGCTCAGTCCAGGTTCATCGAGCAAATGTCAGGAATGGCTATCTGTTCGCAATTGACTCCATCTAGGCAAACCTAGAAGTGAGATTGCAGAGCTCTTGGCCAGACTTCCGTAATAAAGACCATGCACGCCAGCGTACATGAAGGGAGGATGAGGGCGCGTTGCAGGGAGTGGGATGTCGACGTTCCAAGGGGAAGCTGGCAACCTTACCGTCACAACCGGAGGGCCCGCTGGCTGCTGGCCGCATCCGCTGAAATCTGGGGAAACTGCCCACTGAGCGCCACAGATCTGCGCCACATTTCCACATGCTCCAGCCCCAACTTTGTTGGTTAAAAGGCTTCCCGTGAGATGGGCTGAACATTAAAAGTAATAGTGGCTTGAGTCCAAATTCGTAGGAATAAAGACATTCTCCTAAACCAAAATGCCAAACTGAGCCTCGTGGTTGGTTTTGTCTACTTCTGGAGGAGATTGCAGGCGTGTGCCAGGCGAAATCCGTACCTAGAAAACACGATCCTGAAAGGAGGACCTTCGCGGTAAATACCTAGCACATCGCGGCGACCATATCGAGCCCCTCAAAAGCCCTTTAATAACGCAAAACGCAAAAAACAACAATCAGACAGGCGTTGGAAAGAACAAAATGATGGCAAAATGATGAGGGTGGGATTCGAACCCACGCATCTTTCGATACTAGAAGTTTTACTTCATATGATCTGAGATCACTGAAAGACCTTAATCTAGCGCCATAACCGCTCGGCCACCTCACCGTTGCTTGGTGCTTGTTTCGTGGTGAGTTATTTTTCATTATGTTGTGTGGGCTACGAGAGAGTGAACAGTCTAGCCCTAAAGTCGGCGTTCGGCCTTTCGGGGTGTGCTAATGTCCGATGCCGCTACCCGTGGCGTTGTTTCTGTCCGGGTCAAGCTAAAGCCCGACTCAGGTGGCTGCGCATACAGATTCAGGACAGTAGATATCGTCATCAATCGGGTTGTCTCTTTTCCTCATGTCCGCTATATGTCGTGTGGCTTTCGCCAAGACGTGCGCTACTGCTACCGTGCTGAATCTTGCCCAAGCCTCATTCTATCCTGCCCTGTCACCATGTCCACCCCCGCTGGACCTTCACCCACAGATATGCAACACCACGCGCCCTCTAACAGCAAGCCTCACAGAGTCTTAGCCTGCGTGCTCTGTCAACAGCGCAAGATCCGGTGCGACCGTACGTTCCCATGTGCGAACTGCAAGAAACAAAATGCTCGCTGTGTGCCCGCAACCCAAACGCGGCCTCGACGCAAGCGGTTCCCTGAGCGCGAACTGCTTGATCGTCTACGGCGGTATGAGGCATTGCTGCGTGAAAACAGGGTGAAGTTTGAACCGCTGCACGGACAGGAATTTCAAGACGGAGAAGGAATCGGAGACGTCGATAACGGAACTGGAGATGATTCTGGTGGCGAGTCTGAGAAGCTGGGGCTCAGGTCCCCTTCGGGGTCTCTCAAGTCCGAGAATGTAACTGAGGCAAGGTGAGTGCCACTTCGCGTGACGACTAGTGGACCAGAAACACCTCTAACAAGCAAGCAGGAGCATCTGGCACGCCATTAGCCAAGAAGTTGGTACTCTGTGTTAGATGGAGGATTGTTCTGTATACTGACACTTTTAGTCGCCCTCGACCCCAGGTAAAGACACCCCCATCGCCAATGCGATCGAGAGCAGCGTCAAGAACGCCTGGGATCAGCTCATGGATGGTGATAATATCCTGCTCGGCATGAACCGCAATCCAGTTGACCTCTCTACCTTTCATCCTGATCCTGTTGCAGCTTTCAAGATGTGGCAGATTTACATTGATCAGGTTGAACCCCTCATGAAGGTCACCCATGTCCCGTCTCTCCAGCCTCGCTTCATTGCTGCTGTAGGCAATGTTGGAGGTATCAAGCCTGCTCTCGAGGCGTTGATGTTCGGTATCTACACCATGGCGATTGTAGGCTTGAAGCCGGCAACGTGCAAGGAGATATTCGGCGCGGAGAGGGATGATTTACTGACCAAGTACCAATTCGGCTGTCAACAGGCATTGATGAACGCTGGGTACCTACGGTCCACTGATCGCGAATGCCTGACAGCGCTCTTGATGCATCTCGTACGTGCTCCCTGGCTTTCGCTGCTGTCATGGTTCTAACATCCCTTCTGCAGATGTCCCTCCGGCCCGGCACCAATCCACGATCTTGCACAGCAATGCTTGGCGTGGCCATCCGTCTTGCCCAGTGTCTCGGAATGCATCGCGAGTCAATGCTCGCCAGGTGCACCCCCTTTGAAGCCGAGATGCGTCGACGCCTTTGGTGGTGTTTGATGCTCTACGACGAACGCATGGGCGAAAAGGCTGACCACAAAGATCCGGTGCTCGCGCCAACCTGGGATTGCCGAATTCCACTCAGCTGCAATGACTCGGACCTGTGGCCCGAGATGAAGGAACCACCATCGCCTAGTCGCTCAAGAACCACTGAGTCGCTCTTTGTGGTGATTCGTTCTGAATTGGGCGACCACATGCGAAACAGCTCGTGGTACCTAGACTTCTCTAATCCTTGCCTCAAGCCGCTGGCAAAGGAGCTTCCCGATAATGGCAGTCTCGATGCATTGTACCACAGACTGGATCGGGAATATCTCCGCCACTGTGACATGGACAATCGTATACAGTTCTTCACTGTCTATCTCGCAAAGCTTTACATCCTCAGGTCTCGGCTGTTCGAACATTTCGCAGCATTCCTGAACAGAAATGGCCAGCAGTCGGAGGCGGAGCGTGACCAGGGCCTTCAGAGGGCACTCGACTACCTTGATTGCGACACGCTGATTACAACATCCCCTCTGTGCAGCGGCTATCTTTGGTACATGCAATCGTATTTCCCGTTCCCGGCATACATGCATACCATACAAGATTTACGAAGACGTCCTCTCAGTCACCTGGCTGAACGCGCCTGGGACGTGATGCACGCCAATTATCAATCACGCCTCAAGGCTTACGCTCATTACATTCCGGACAAGAAGATGAACACTCCCCTGTTCATCATGTTCAGCCGGACAGTGCTCACAGCTTGGGAGGCCTTGCAGAAGGCCAGTGGGGATCCCGCGTCACTCCCGACCCCCAAGATTGTGACAGAGATCGTGGCGCGGCAATTGGCAGCTATGCCTGTTGGGCCGAGCTCAGACTCCAGCACCTTTGGAGATGCTCAAGGCATAAGCACCACGATCGCGACACTCACTCCTGGAGCACCAAATCAGAACACCAGCCCTCCATTTGCCATGGCCGCTGGTCCGCAACACTATATGGCAAATTATGACGCTATGCCGTACCAAAGTATGGTGGCACCCGACTCCTTCACATACGATATTACACAATTCGACTGGTTCCTTCAGCCATGAAGTGCAAGATGGGCTATGTTACTCTTGACTCCTTTCTTTATCAGCGGCTCTGAACAACTTCCACACGACGTGAGCCGACAACGGCGGACCCCTGGTGCTAAAAAATTGGGGCAGAAGATGGAGTTGGCAAAACTCAAAGACCATGTTCCGGGTTTATCACAGGGCATTGTCCCACCTGACATCATGCGTCTCCAGATGCAATTCGCCTCGCAGCGAGTCATAGCAGTCGAAAGTTTGCAGTGGTCCACGGAACTTGCCGATCTTGGCTGCTACAGGACGGCGTGCAAGGCTCTGATACGACGCTATGAAGTGACCAATGTGGAGTGTGATAATTTGCCTGTGACGCGGCTACCTTTGGAAAGAGCCGTTGGCCCCAAAAAACCGTTATTCAGAGAATGCGATATTCCATCCCTTGGTTGGCTGGGCACGGTTGCTGAGTGCGCCGTTCCACAAGTCACTGAGACAATGATCTGCATCTCATAACCTCCTTGGCCGATCCGCTCCTTGTATGTCAAGCTTGCAACCTACGGACGATTTCTTTCTTCTCCCTCTTCCTCCAACTTCATTGTCCATACATCCGGATTTTGAAGACGAAGATGCGGGTTCTACAACTATTTGCGTTCGGCCTGCAGGCCGGCTCTATGGCTTCGGCGGTAGTCCTCGAAGATGTGCAACAGCTACCACAAGGCTGGCATCAAGTCAGTGGAAAGCCCGCGCCTGACCAGTCAATGCTTCTATCGATTGCTGTCCGTCAGCCAGCGATCGAGAACATCGGCAGAAGTATGGTGCGCAAAGATGCAAGGCATTTGACACGGGACGAAGCCCGCAAGCTTCAACAACCTTGTCCCCAAGCCGTGTCATCGATTTTGGAATGGTTGGAGCAAAACGGAGTGAGAGATGGTCGGCCCGTTGAAGATTTCGTTCAGGTTCGCACAACTGTGCAGAAAGCCGAGTCCCTGTTCAACGCCACCATTTTAAACTATACGTTCAAAGATAAGATCCCCGTGCGGAGGGCACAACGCTACTCGGTGCCCGACGAGCTTGCACAAGACATCAAATTCGTTCACCCATTGGCCAACTTCATGTCGCCTAAGAAAGAATTGACCACACGCATGCCTGCGGATGATGAAGATGCCAATCATCTCGCGACCCGCGACACTCCATGCTCCACAACGACAACACCACAGTGTATTCGACAGCTTTATGGCATAAACTCTACAGCATCCGCGGGCCACAACAAAACAGTGCGCCTTGCAATTGCAGGCTTCCTCGAACAAAACGCCAATTACGTGGATATCCTTACATTTCTCAACCGCTCAGCTCCCGAGATAGCTGCAAAGGGATACAACTTTTCCACAGAGCTTATCAATGGCGCCCAGAACGAACAAAACCCGGCTTATGCGGGAGATGAGGCGGCATTGGACCTTGAATACGTCATGCCCCTAGCTTATCCAGCTGAAATCACATATCACCTCGCTGCAGGCAGAGGCCCGCAGCTAGATGACTCTGGGGAACCGGTGCCGGATGAGTTTGCCACAAATGAGCCTTATCTGGAGTTCCTCGAGCACCTGCTGGAGAAGTCAGACGACGAGATCCCGCACGTCCTCTCGATTTCCTACGCCGACGACGAGCTTTCTGTGCCTCGTCCGTACGCAGAGCGCGTTTGCTCCATGTTCGGCTTGCTCGCAGCCAGAGGCACCACAGTATTCGGCGGTTCCGGAGATGGCGGCGCCCGGGGTGCCAGGAACTCCAGCTGCCTTGTCAACGATGGCTCGGGCCGCAAGGCTGCGATGGCAACATTCCCTGCTACATGCCCGTGGGTCACGTCTGTGGGTGCAGTCACCAACGCGGAGGAGCTCACGGGAGCTGCGTTCAGCACTGGCGGTTTCTCGCAGTATTTCACCCGCCCATCGTGGCAGGACAAGGCTGTGGAGGGTTATGTTGATGCTCTGGGCGGGCGTCTCGAAGGCCTTTACAATGGGAGCATGCGAGCCATCCCCGATGTTGCAGCCATCGGCACCCGCTTCAGCGTCCTCGTCTCGCGACAGATTACAAAGCTGCAAGGCACAAGTGCCAGCACGCCTGTCATGGCGGCCTTGATTTCACTGGTCAACGAAGCAAGATTCCGCCGCGGCAAGCCGTCTTTGGGATGGATCAACCAGGTCTTGTACTCGGACAAGGTGCGAGCAGCGTTCACTGATGTCACGAATGGAACGAGTCAGTCATGTGCGTTTGCAGACGGCTCAGCTCCGGGTGGTTGGCCAGCAGAGAAGGGTTGGGATGCCGTGACTGGACTGGGAGTGCCACAGAGCCTTCAACAGCTTGTGAATGTCCTAGTTGATGTCTGATGGGGTGCACAACAGCACTGACTCTGGCATATAATATTCTTTGGCATTGCCCCAAATCATCATGTCTCACGGGCACGCCTATGAATGAAGAACTCAATTTTTATTTTAACAATCCCCGCCTCAGCTTCCTGCATGTTATATAATAGCACAGTTGCGCGTCTGAATTGGCTTAGGCTGCATCGCATCTGACAGTGTCCTCGTGTCTCCTCTCCAGCAAAGCGCCCAGGCAGCCTTCAGCGCCGATGCCCCACTGCTTCCCCGCTGTCAGCCACATTTGTAGCCACTGCAGGGCTCTGTAGGAGCAATTCGTCCCCCGAAGCCGCGCTCTCCGCTGCAGTTGTAAACAACGGCCCGCTTCCCTAACGGCGCCGTCCGTCAACCATGCCGCGACTGCAACCTCCATTCTCCAGCCTCTTTCTGCGCAGCGCGCATGGTGACCTTTCAATGCTAACATAGGCGATTATCTTGTAGGCAAGACGGATATCCATGGCCCTTAGGACATTCTGACACTCGAGTCGCAGGCAATTATTCATTAACTCTCTCTCGCTACGGCTTTCCCACCACTTATACCAACGCGCCTGGAGCTCCTCCAGTACCACCGACGCGTCGAAGCTCTACCGATACCTCTCTACACTCTTTCGGTCCTGCATACCACGATGATAACGGAGGTTAAAAGTTCAGCATCCTTCTTCTGAGTTCTACTCACCGAAGTTCAATCGATCGGCCTCCACTACGCGTTCGCTCGGCAAGCGCGTTCGCCTCAACCCCCGCCATGCCGACCCAACATATCGAACCTGAGTGTGCCGAGCTGCTCCAAGATGTGGCCGACTCGCTTCTCAAGTCAAGAAAGGTTGTGGTCGTGACGGGCGCGGGCATCAGTACAAACTCGGGCATACCTGTGAGTGATTCTAGACGACGCGTCTCATGCAATGACATCACTGGCTTACTGTCTTGACCTGCAGGACTTCCGATCTGAGAACGGACTGTACTCGCTTATTCAGGCTCAATTCGATGCAGCGGCACGTCAACCGCGTGAAGAGAGCCCCAGCGGCAAGGGTGCGGCGCCCGAAGAGGATAGCGATACGGATGGTGGTGAAGAGGAGCCACCAGCCAAACGACGCAAGATGTCATCTCCAGCGCCTATTGATGAGCCGAAGAATGAGGTTACAGAGATCGAGGTGTCTGTCAAGGTCGAGACCGTTCGCACGGAGACTACAATCGCTATCGAGCCCGCTCTGCCTGCGCCCGTGGTCGAAGAAACATCCATTACGGTCGAGTCCTCGAGTCTCGCCTTCAGCACTCCGAGAGCCAGACGAACGCCTCTGTCTCTGGAGCAAATACCGACCTCTCCCTTGTCTTCGCCACCACCCGAAGAAGCTATCGTTCCTCCATCTGTGTTCAGAAGCAGTCGACTTTCCAATATGGCTATACCTTACAGCTCTTCCCCTCTCTCCTCACCGCCACCGAATCTTTTCGATCCCTTTTGCCCGAGCTCACCCTCCAACGATGGCTCCAGCAGGAGGAGCAGCACGTCCCCCTCCGAAGTCGATGATACGCCTAACTCCTCCCTGCACATGAATCCCTTTAGTGCCTCACAATCCTCCAACTCGGGAAAGACAACATTACCGAACATGAAAGGGAAAGACTTGTTTGACGCATCCATCTGGACCGATCCTCTGCGGACTTCAGTGTTCTACACTTTTGCCACGACCCTGAGGAAGAAGATTCGTGATGTGCAGCCGACGAGCTCCCATCGATTCATCAGTCACTTGCGCGACAGAGGAAAATTGGTTAGGTGCTACACCCAGAATATCGACCAAATCGAAGAGAAAGTTGGCTTGTCGACAACACTCCATCACGGTCCGGGCAGCCGAGGTCGCTTCTCGCGACGGTCTACCGCTTCAAGTCAGCTCAGCAAGATGGTCGAGGAGGTAACAGGCACTGATTCGAAAACCGAGAATCCTGACAGCCCGCCACCAAGCCAACCGAGTCAAGACTCAACGGAGGAGAGTGCAGCAAGCGTCGACTCAAGCCAGGACAAGGGGCCTGCGAAGACAGCCAAACCACTGAAGTCAGAGCTCCCCAAATCCGGCGTCGAATGTGTGTTCCTGCACGGCTCATTAGAGCAACTACGGTGCTTCCTGTGTGGACGTGTCTGTTCCTGGGACGATGACCAGAGAGAACAAGAGACAATGTCTGGACAGCAACCCGAATGCCCCCATTGCGCCGGGGCGACGGCTGCACGAGAGGAACGAGGCAAGCGAGCTTTGGGTGTGGGAAAGCTGAGACCAGATATTGTTCTCTACGGGGAGGAGCACCCAAACGCACATTTGATCAGTCCCATTGTCACTCATGATTTGGCACTGTGCCCCGACATGCTGCTCATTTTGGGTACGAGTTTACGAGTGCACGGTCTGAAAATCATGGTGCGAGAGTTTGCGAAAGCTGTCCATGCGAAGGGCGGCAAAGTAGTGTTTGTCAACTTTACGAAGCCGCCGGAGAGCATCTGGGGGGACATAATCGATTACTGGGTACAATGGGACTGTGACGCCTGGGTATCCGACCTCCAGGATCGTATTCCCAAACTTTGGCTGCCACCTGAGCCGCCTCGGGCGAGGAAGAAGCGAGACTCCGGTGCCACCAATGAGGACGGCAGCACAAAGCCGGAGTCGAAGAAGCCCCCGCCGGCGAACCCGGTTGCGTTGCGAGATACCAAAGTCACTGGAGCATACCAGACACTGAAGATCGTCGATGAACTTCATCGTATCACGGGCGAGCCGGAGAGGCCGCGCAGGGCTTCCCTGTCTGCAACTAAGAGCAAGTCTGAGGCCGCCTCGGGTGATGCTCCACAGGAGATGGGAGAGAAGGCACCGCGCAGGCCACGAGCTCGCGGTCCTCGCAAATCTGCCCCTGGCAATCTCGAAAGGCCCAAAAAGCTGACCTCTTCGACACTCAACCCCGATCATGGCAGGCCACAGCGCACGAACCACGATGCTCTATCAATAAGCCAGGAAGCTGCAACAGTAGCAACGCCGAATAAGAAAGATGTGGCGGATTCGGGTAACACAAGCAATGCCACGAGCAATGTGACCGCAGATGGCTTCCAGAGCTCTATCCTCGACTCGGTAAAGAAGAACGCGCGGACACGCAAGCGTAAGAAGATTGACGGTGTTGAGGTCGTTATGCCTACTGTTGGGAGTCGGCGAACGTCAACAGCTATCAAGGCCGTCGTTGCGGAAGACCTGAAGCTTGCCCCGATCCGAGCTGATAGGAAACATTTGGACAGGAAGCCAGGTGATAAACTTCAAGTCATGGAGCCCAAGAGCCCACCACCGGGGCCGCTGGCTTCCATATCGCCCAACATGCGCAGCGCCAAGGCCTTTGGCAGAGCCCACTCATTCTACATGCAGGATGCCTTGGTCAACTACGGACCAGTGAAGCCTTTTGAATATACCCGGACGCAAGAGCAGGAGAACACACATAGACCGGGGCCAGGAAATCGTAGATCACAGGTCGGAGGACGTCGGCACACTGGACAAAGCCTGAATGTGCTGAATAAGAATGCGACGAGCCTGGCAAAGCAACACTGCCATCGTCGAGACCAGAAAGCCGAGGAAAGTGTCGCATCAAAGGGCAGTCGGCTGTCATCGGCTGAGGGCGAAGGGGTGACTACGCGAGCATCGCAACAGTTACGGCAATGGGGATCAAACTGGAACTGTGCTCAACAATAACGATACCTGGCGTGGGTTTTGGAATCAGAAAACAAACGGGCCTTAGGCTTGGATAACCGACGATTGATGACTCAAAAAGAAATTGCAAGACTCTGGTATAGAACGGTGATTTCTCCGTGACGGATTTCACCGCCCGTTCACGACAGTATCCGCTGGGACACTACTCAATCGGGTGAACGAGAACGCCCGTGATGGGGTCCTGAGTCGAGTCCGAGTCATCCCCGCCCCATATTGGCAGCGAGATCGCTTACCCACAGTCACGGCGCTGAAGGTTTGCTATCCCAGCAGGTCCCTCCGAATAAAGTCGACGTGCGCTCCATAATGGGACACAACGTGGATAGCCTGCCGTCCAACGGCGCCCTACGAACACGCATGATAGAGATGACTGTGCGGAGTTGAGCGCTGGGTGAATCGGCTGATCCACAAGCCACAATCATTCCAAGGGCGCGCTGCGTGACTGGCGGACTTGGCTGGTGATCATGACCTACGCTGCAGCGAGTTGTATCGACGGGACTGCAGATACGGAGTACTGTACCATTGAGCCAACACTCGATGATACTGTAGTCACGGCTGCTGGTTATTGATTTCTCTAGCATGAAGCTTGAAATGAGAGCAATGACTTGCAGCTGAACATCAAGACAACGACAAAGGCGGGAAAACATGCATCGAAACAAACAACCAGCTAGACCACAGGACACCCGCTCCGTCGGTCGCTCAATCTTTCCAACTCCCTCTGCAAGTTGACTCAGCTGCACAAAGGGACCCGGCGAAGCGCGAGGTGGGGGACCCCATCACACAGGCGAGCGTGAGCGTGGGCCTGCATCGGAGTTCATCTAGTCTAAGTGGCTTGTCAGGATTATGATCTATAAAGGTGCCATTAGCTGCCGCGCCATTATCAAGCCCTCGAGCATACAGCACTCGTGTCAAACATTGACTGGACCGGTCTCATTGTCGAATTGTCAGATTTGCAGAGTATTCTCCTCCAACGACAAAACATCGCCATGGCTGATACTGTTGCATCACAAGAGGTGGCGTTTGGCAAAGAGGCCTTGAAACTGTTTCTCTTCGATCCCAAATGGAGAAACCTCAACCATGGTGAGTTCTAATCCAGACATGCCAAACACCCTATCTGCGATGCTAAGTACAGCCCCGAAGGCTCTTTCGGCACCATCCCCAAAGCCATCCAGGCCAAGCAGCGCGAGTACCAAGATCTCGCTGAAGCCCGGCCTGACCAGTACATCCGTCAGGATTATCCCGTATTGCTGGACGAGTCCCGGGCCGCAGTCGCGAAACTTGTGAATGCACCGACGGATGATGTCGTGCTCGTGTCCAACGCCACTGTCGGCGTCAACACCGTGTACAAGAACATGGCATGGAACGACGACGGCAAGGACACGATTCTCAGCTTCAGCACCATCTACGGTGGATGTGGAAAGATCGAGGACTGGGTGATTGACCAGCAGCAGGGCAAGGTCTCCCTTCGTGAGATGGATCTCGTGTATCCTCTGGAAGACGAGGAGATCATCCAGCTCTTCCGCGACACCGTCAAGCAAGTCGAAGCCGAGGGGAAGCGTGCGCGGATCTGTCTCTTCGATGTCGTGTCCTCCTCCCCTGGCGTGGTCTTCCCCTGGGTTGCCATGACCAAGGCCTGCCGCGAGCTCGGCGTTCTCAGTCTTGTGGACGGCGCACAAGGCGTGGGCATGGTGGATCTCGATATCCAAGCTGCCGACCCCGACTTCTTCATCTCCAACTGCCACAAGTGGCTCCACGTCCCTCGTGGATGTGCCATCTTCTACGTCGCGAAGCGGAACCAGCCCATGATCACCTCGCCGATCCAGACGAGCCACGCATACATCCCGCGACACCGGGAGCGGTTCAACGCACTCCCTCACAAGGGGACGGACCAGTCTCATTTCGTCAAGAGCTTCGCATTCGTCGGCACCCTCGACGATGCGCCCTATGCCTGTGTCAAGGATGCCATCGCCTGGCGACGCGAGGTGCTGGGAGGAGAGGAGAAGATCCTCGCCTACATGACGAAGCTGAACAAGGAAGGATGCGGTCACGTCGCCAAGGCAGTCGGCGGATACGTCCTCGAGAACAAGGCCGGCACGCTGACAAACTGCCCCATGGGCAACGTGATGCTCCCGCTCTGGGTCGGCGAGCGCGGAGAGGGCGCAGGGGCAGACGATACCGTCGTGCCCGAGGAGGACGGCGCCCTGGTCTTCCAGTGGATAACCGAGAAACTGGTGGCGGAGTACAACACCTTCATGGCGCTCTCGGTGCGGTGGAATCACTTCATGGTCCGTCTCAGCGCTCAGGTCTACCTGGACATGGATGACTACGAGTGGGCAGCCAAGACGCTGAAGGAGCTGCTTGGCCGGGTCGCGAAAGGCGAGTACAAGCAGTAGGTGGACTACGATACGATACCAAGCCAGGCAGTGTCTCTGAGTAAGAAAGATGAATGATATCCGAACTTTTGTATAGACCTTTGCAGTTCGCAGTGTTGAGAGCTCATGGGTGTAAGTGACAACAAGCGTGTCACACGGCAAAACGGCACAGACTTGTGATTGGCAGTAACAAGATGTCATAGCTCGTGGCGGGACGAGTCGTGAAGTAGAGTAGGACTGCAGAAGCAAAATTTCCCCCGAAAGGAAGTTCACTGATCCTATTGAATCTGTCTCTGCGGGTGAAGGTGCAGCTTTGGACTACCTCTTCATTCCAGAACACACGGTGGCGTCGAGGCAGAGCCGTGGGCTTACTCCGTGGCTGATTCGGCACTATGCGGTATGCGACGATAGTGCCGTCCAGGACGTGGACGGGCCGACGTTGCCCAGGGCTTTCAGCTGCGCACGTCATGCTGTATTCGGTAAGCGCTTTCAGCAAAGCAACAAGGCTTTACGGGGTATATCTATAACAAGTCCGGGGAGAGGGGCCAAGACCTGGGGCTTGTCGCTCCATCTTTGGTTCATCACGACGTCCTGTTCTTGAGGCTTATATATGCGACAGCGACCATATTGCGACAGCAGCCCTGACTTGCACTACACCGTACGGCGCATTACCTACAAGACTTTCACTAGAACCCAAGCCAAGTCAGGCCAAGTCAAACGTGAAAACATGGGTCTATTCTCCTCCAAGAAGAGCGACGGCTCATCGTCAAACCCCCCCGCCGAGAAGAAAGAAGGCTGGTACGCACGGTACCAGAACAGCAAGCGCGGGGAGATCCGCGACGAGGACCTGCAGAAGTACCTGGGGAAGTCCAAGGAGGAGATCATGGCGTGGGCCGAGCACGAGCCGGGCGTGGGCAAGAACAGACACGCCGGCACGCTCGCCGCGGGCAACGCGCCCGGGATCGGGGGCGTTTCTGCCGCGGAGGGGATGGGCGGATGGGGGCACAGTGCCGGGTCGAAGGATAGGGCTGGGGGGTTGAAGTTCCCGCCGAAGAGGCCTGAGAAGGGGGGTGGTGTGGATGATGATGAGAAGACTTTGGTTTGAGGTCTGAGGTCTGGATGATGACGATGATGATGATGACGAGAAGACTTTGGTTCAAGGCTTGAGAAGGGAGCTGGTCTGGATGATGATGATGATGCGAAGGCTTTGGTTTGATGTGCGTTGAATGACTGTGTAGCAGAGGGCTGGGCTATGTTTCTGGGATATTTGTAGCTAGGCGCTTTGTTTGTTGCGAATGAGATGACGATACGTAAAGTACCATTTGAACTGAAATGTTTGCATACCTGCTATATAACAGCCGCCCGTGTCTCTGGATCGAATGCGCTGCACTGAAGGAGAACCATCCCGGCGCTTGGTCAGTGGTTGCTCTGAGGGGACGAAGAGTCGGTGACCAGGTTCCCAAGTTGGGAGAGTTGAGAACAGTATCGTGAGGAGCATCAACAGAATTCCATGACGGCAGCTGTATCACGATCAATACCGAAATTATCGATCCACTTAGTCGGAGATGGCGAGAGTGCTGGGATCCTGGACTTCGAACGTCCCTGGATCATGCGTGTTGAGGATCAAGTGCAGGCTACGAGACCATCTCCTCTGACCTGGATGGGCGGTTGGAACAGGTCCATTAATCATGTGAGGAGGACGGCAAGGGCATAAAAAGAAATGATCTATATTGTGTGTAAGGTTCATTTCCTTCATGATATGATGGTTGGGACTGTGCCATAGATCTCGGTTAGTTTCACTTCATCATTTTAGACTTTTGGGTATCTATTTACTCGGTCTAGTCTGGATGATGGAATAGACGTGCCACGATCAGGTGGACTCCCTAATTCGAGGCGTTTTCCCCTAGTAGAGACTTTCCGGCCGTCTCCTTGTGTCTCCCTCGTTGTGTATGCATGTCTAGACCTCGATCGTGCCCTCCTGCTTGATGTCACGACTACTGGCACCGACACTGATGCCGAAAGAACCACTCGGCACAACCCAGGTGTCAGACGCTGTGTCCCAGTAACTCAGGTCCCTCCAGCGAAGGGTGAAGGTCGCCGTGCCGCTCTCTCCAGCGGCCAGCCTCACTTTGTCGAAGCCACGAAGCTGCAGTGGCGGAGTTGCCGGTGCCGAGGGGGGGTACGAGAGGTAGAGCTGGGCCACTTCTGCGCCGTCGACCTCACCGGTGTTGGTGATGGGCACGGAAACGGTGGCGACGTCCTCGAATAGACCGCTTGGACCGCCCGAGATGACCTCGCCCGTGGCAGAGCCGGGTGCGATGGGTCGTACAGCCTCGATGGTGATGTTACCGTACTCGAAGGTGGTGTAAGCTGTCGTGATTAGTGGTTAGTATCCCTCAGTGACTCCTGTACTGCTGTAAGCGCACCGAGGGGGACCACTTACAAAGGCCGAATCCAAACTCATAGCGCGGTTCGATGCCGGCGTTGTCGAAGTGGCGGTAGTCGATATACAGGCCCTCGTCGTAGTCGTCGTTGCCGCTGACGACTTGCGTGCCGTAATCACCGCGCTGCTTCGCGATCGTGTACACCAGCTTCCCACTGGGGTTGGCGTCTCCCCAGAGGATATCGACGAGTGCGTTCCCGCTCTCCTGCGACGGGAGACCTGCCCAGACGATACCCTTGACAGAATCGTGCGAAAGGATGCTCTCGAGGATGATGGGTCCGACGGAGTGGACGACGACAATGACGTTCTCGTTGGCGTTCGCGACGGCCTCCACCAGGGCGTTGCCACCGTGCCATGGGTCGAGGTTGTTCCGATCTCCTCGGTTGCCTTCGACCTCGAGGTAGCCCTCGCCAGAGTCGGCAGTGATGAAGACGACGGCCACATCGGCGCCTCGAGCGGCCGAGGCGCCGGAAGCGGTGTTGTCGCTGCTGCTGAGGACCACACGAGCACCCTCGGCCGAGGCACGCTCGTCGATGGCGTCGTACGGAGCGACGAAGTACGGGTAGTCGACGGCGCCAGAGCCCCAGCCCATACCGAGAGCACCGTCGTTGCAGCCTCCGTCCTGGCACTGGTTGCGAGCGTGCCGTCCGATCACCGAGCTGGAGCCAATCACGGCAATGGTGGAAGGGTTCGTCAGAGGCAGGATGCCGTCCTCGTTGCGCAGCAGCACCGTGCCATCCCGGGCGCAGGCTCGTACGTTCTCCGCGTGGTTGCCGGCGACATCAGCATCGAAGTTCACGCTGGGGTAGTCACTGTCCTGGCCGAGGCGATACCAGGCAGCGAGGATGCGGGTGACCATGTCATCGACACGTGACTCGGGCACCTGGCCGTTCGTCACGGCCGTCTGCAGCTGAGGGCCCCAGTACACATCGCCACCGTCCCAGTTGCTGCCAGGCATGGTCATGTCGAGACCGGCGTTGGCGCTCAGGGCCGTCGAGTGCTGCGCGGCCCAGTCGGTCATGACATATCCCTTGAAGCCGAGCCGGTCCTTGAGCAAGGTGTTGATGGCAAAGTCACTCTCGCAAGCCCAGACCCCATGGATCTTGTTGTAGGAACACATGACCGAGGAACTCTCCGCGTGAATGGCGTCGACGTACGGCCAGAGGTAGAGTTCGTGAGTCGTCCTGTTGTCGGGGTTACTAGACATGGTCTCGCGGTTGAGTTCCTGTTCGTTGAGGATATAGTGCTTGACCGCCGTCTGGACACCAACACCCTGCACGGCGTCGATCGTCTCAGCAACCATGATGCCAGTCAGGTATGGATCAGGACTGAAGCCTTCCCAGTTGCGCCCTCCCTCGGCGATCTTGCCCAGACCACCAGCGACAGGGCCGAGCATGACGTGAGCACCGGTGCCACGGAACTCCTCGCCTATGTACTGGCCACGCTGGCGGATCAAGTCAAGATCCCACGTCGACGCAGCCTGGACGCCCGGGGTGAAAGCCGTGATGGAGCTGGCGTAGCGAACACCCAGAGGACCGTCTTGCAAGCAGAGCGATGGGTAGCCGATCGAACCCACGGGGTGTGTGTTGCCAACGCACTCACCACCGGGGTTCCAGCCTACACCGGTGACAATGCCGACCTTGTCCGACAAGGTGAGACGGCCGAGTGCGGATTGAGCTTTGCTGTAGGCAGACTCCCAGTCCTGGGCCAGGGCGCGAGCTAGGAGCTGCGTCGCCATGGTGAAGGCCGTGAGCGTCTTGGAATACATCTTCGTCGAGCTTCTGAAGGGGAAACAAACCAAACAGCACGATAGTCTCACAAGTCGCAGCTAGGTTCGATCGATTCATCAACTCAAGCAAGCCCCCAGGCAAGCCCAGAACCAGGGGATGCCTACAACTTATAAGGCAACGCCATTCTCATCCTTTGCGTCTCGGTAGATGTGCGCCGAAGACAGCGACCAAGTCGAGTATAGCACCATCTCAACGCCAGTGATCTCCATCGAGGCCTCCCTCATCGAGAAACAAACCACCAACAACTTCACGGGAGGTTAGCCACCGCCGGAGCTTGGCTGATCGGCCTCCATCCTGTAATTGGCGAGTCAATCGCGGGGAACCAAGGTCATGTTGCAGTGCAGTATGAGGGGGAAGGGAATCTTGCTCGTCCCTATCGGCCCGTGATTCCTTGGCTCTTTTCATCACATTAAATACCCTTCTTTTTTAAACTCCGGCAGAGTATGCACGCAGCACTCAACCGGTAGTTGGAAGGGTGGCTGACGCCATTCTCGCAGGGATGTGAGGGGGGGGATTGACTTATATCCAAGCCGTAGCCCGCTGTAAGTCACCCTCCGCGAGAGTACAGAAGAAAATTAGAGTGTTTAATAAGGAGCAAGCATCCCCGCGCGTGCCGCTGATCGATAGGGCCGAAGATGGTCGAATGGGACCCTAAAACGAATGGGGTGCGTTCCGTTATTCCCCACGAATAATGAGAAGCTGTTCCGTGTAAGTGCTTAAGATGGGAATGAGGGGAGGGTTGCACTGGTCGAGTGCGGAGCTTGACTCGTGGCGAATTGAGTGATGATCGTTGCAATGAGACGTGTTCAGTATGTATGGATGCACGTATGTATGTCCATTTCTGACAGATGACTTTTACGAGTCAATGGACGAGGTCATGGGTTTCAAAGGAGTGTGTGGTTTTATTGTTGTTCTAGTACGAACAGTGTCCAAGCATCTCGTCGAACGAGTGGCAGTGATCTCTCACAGTACAGTGCAGCAGAGAAATCCATCAATGTATGGAATGCCTCGCAAGTCCACATCCTTAAAAGTCATTGGCCTTCTTACGGGCGTCAAAGACCTTGAGGGCTTCTTCGGCAGCCTTGACTCCGGAAAGAGCCATGGCACCAAAGGTCGGACCTGAGCGTATGAAAAGTCAGTCACATGAATGGCTGTCTATGATTTCTCGACGGCTTTTTTTGCTTACCCATTCTGTTGGCACCGTCAACCTCGGACAGCTCCATGCCTCCGACGATGAGACCGGGGACGATCTCACGGGTGTTCTTGACAATGGCGTCCTCGGCGGTGTTCATGTCCAGGCCGCGCATGCCGCCGAGCTTCTCGATGCGCTGCATGCTCACGAGGCGCTTGACGGAGAAGGCACCCATGGGCCCGTCGTGGCCGGTGGTGGAGATGATGAGCGGGGCGTTGATGGTGTTGGGGTCCATGCAGGACTGGTCGTCGTGGTGCATGGCCACGAGGGTCCAGTTGGTGACGACGCCGGCGATGCGCACGCCCTCCTCGGAGGGGCGGGTGATGAGGTCCTCGACGCAGGTGGCGTTGAAGAGCTTGATGTTGGGCATCTGGAGCACCTTGGACAGCACGGTCGAGGTGAAGAGGGCCGCGTGCTTGACCACCACGTAGGCGCCCTCGTCCTCGTACGGGACGCCGATCTCTCGGAGGAAGGCGTCGGCAGGCTTGCGCATGACCATGGCCGAGAAGAGCTGGCCACCGAGCCAGGCGCCGCCTCCAGGCGAGACGGATGCCTCGATGATGGCGATGCGCAGGTCGGGGCGCTGCTTGCCGAGGACGTAGGCGGCACTGAGACCACAGGATCCGGCACCGATAATGACAATGTCTGACTCGGCGTACTCGTCGAGGTCCTGTAACGGTTCAGTCAGACGTGGATTGACTTGGCTTGGAGTGATGGTGGTAGCCAACGGCACACACCTTGAAGTAGCGACGGGTCATGGCACGAGAGACCTGGCTCTCGCGGATGCGGTCGAACTTGAACGAGTTCCAATCGCCCTCGAAGATGCCGTCGAGGGCGTCAGTCTGCAAACCTCCATGGCCAAGGTTGACCTTGACAGGCAGCTGCTTGGTGGTGGTGGGAGTAGCAAGCTCAGCAGAGCGCTGGGTGGGCGAGACGGCAGAAGGAGGGCTCATGTTGGCGATGATGCTGGGGGTTAAGCGTTAGAGTTCATCCAAGACTTGCAAGGGGGCGAGAAGAGCATGATCCTTTCGCTGGTATTATCCAGATCAAGTTCAGGGCCGTCTAATCTCAGCCACACTCCCCTCCCGGTCCCAACCTGTGCACAGAAATGCTCGCAGCCAATACACGTAGCTACCTACTAGACGAGTAGTAGGTAGACTACAGGATGCAAGGTAGGCAAAGCATCGACAGTCTGCAGCACGGGTTGAAGCCGGGAGAGGAGTGGGCACCGGCTCATGCGACACTTATTACCTGAAGATGATTCATGTTTGGATACATCACCACCGAAAGAAGCCATGACGGCAAGCAAGCTATTCTCGTAGGAATTGGCGGGTTACCGATTGAAGGATGCTGGAGGGCCGGGAGGCAGGTTAGTATGGCTTTCACTTGTTGATGGCAGTACAGAACAAACTTGGTAGTTCTCAAGAAGTTTGGAAGTTGGGTTGTTGAGCAGGAGTCTGATTCGATGGTCGATGATACGCGGATGAAGAAGCAGAGAAAGCGTGCGTGAGGAACAATGTTGAGGAGGGGCTCGATTATATATGGTGTGCCTGTAGCCTGTAGCCCCTCCGCCATGTGCTGCCGATGTCGCCACTACCCAGTCTACCCCTCTCTTTCACACACACACCACAATTGTGACAGGTGGGGGTTCGCGTGTCCGGAGTTGCGTAAGTTAGCCGTCAAGCCATGGCTGAGAGATTATTCTACTGCTTCTTATTAGTCGGCCTGCGACTTGACTTTAGCCAACCCGTTGTCCACGTCTCCACTGCTGCTTGCAAATGGTCCGGATCTCCGGGGCTATCCGGTGCTGGCCGAGCAGCTCAAGTCCAGACGAGCAGCATGATGAGTAAGGGATCGTTTACGACGTTGGTCCATGACGAGGAGTTCGTTGCTCTTGAGGTCATGGCAGTTCCATAGAGGTCAAGAAACGCTGCATTGGCGACAGAGGAGTGTTTGCTCCCTTCTCACTGATGACAGACTCGTTGTCCCCCGTTCTGAGTTTCTGTGGGCAGAATTGACTTTGCCTTATACCCCTCACCTTTGAGTGACAGCACGACTCTGACATAGTAAGAGTCGATTATTCGCTCAAAGGTAATTCATACTGCTGAACAATCCTCTCCTGGCTCCGTAAGAATACGCATGAGACAAGATCATTTCGGGCGAAGAAGCATGCAACGTAACGAGTTCACATGTGACTTTCACGAATGCTGCTCAACGCAACTGCAATAATTATCTGTGCAGGCCATCATCATGAATACTGACACGCAGGCATGAGAGAAAAATACAGCATTGGGACGTTTTCTAATGTCTAGGCGTTCTTACCTCTCATTGTCCTCAATTGACAAAGTGTGACTAGCCGTCGACATGAACTTCGGTCCAGATCTATAGCGAATCGACCGGCGTCCATACCGAAATTCCTACCAGTAGTCGTGAAGTGCAATTGGTTCATAGGTCTGCATAATAAAGTCGGGACTGAATTGAAGCTAGAACCATTTTCTGGTTGGCTCTCTCCAAGTCCGAGATGGACCAGGGATGGAAGCAAGAAGCGGACTCGATGAGGCCGATTCAAATTATATTTTACATAATTGCAGTATCGTAGAACATGTTAGTGCCAGGCTCAATAAGGAATTTCACCCGAAAACAAAGAGTGTCACCACCGTCTGCAATGGTTCAGCATTGTTAGCACGGACGGGTGCCCTCGACGGCAAGAAAGCCACGACAAAACTGTCACGTGCAGGGGTAACTGTTACGTCCCCTGCCCCGCAGACTTGAGAGGAACCATCACTCCTACACATCGCCGTTGGTTTGTTTGCTTTGCATCTTGAGCCTCGTGTAATTGATCATTTCTACCCCTTGACCGTGACACACAACAAAACAAGCCATTTTTGGAAAGGACCCACGATCAACTGATTCGCCCAAGCCCAATGGGTGCAGGATGGGAAGTTCTGGACTTCGTCTGGTGTGAGCGCTGGGATCGGTAGGACCCTGATCTGGACTGCCGCAACGTTTGCAGAAGAAAAGGCATCCGACATCGATCGTGGTGTGGAGTTGACAAGGGCTGAATCTTCACCTTCAGATCCATTCGCGGCGTTGTACGGCTGTGAAGACGTTCCAGCAAGCACTTGGACAACTTGAGAACAAAACGGTCAAGCCTGCCATGCTTCAATTTGCAAGGTTTGAAGTGTCTGCGAGATCTGGATCCTTGAAAATCAACAGCCTAGTGCACCGAGCCAAGCTCTATGCGACGATATGGTCGTGGGCCAAGACTCATTCGAAGAAAGAAATGTCCTTACGCACTCCCTGCCACAATCATCCACACACAACTTATGGCTCAAATCCATCTAAGCCGCGACCTGCCCGCCATACAAAATGTGGTTAGCTATCATACCGCGACTGTTCATGGAGGGGGAGTGTAAGACCGGACGGGCAGGTCGGGATTGCTGTCGAGGGACACCCTGCGCTCAGACAGAGGCTGCCACTCGGCATGTCGCCTGTCGAGTTCCGCCTGTAGAGACGAGCTACCACCGACATCATCTCCATTGCCAAATGCCAGGAAGCTGCTTACCTTCGGGCCGCTACTTCGAGAGTCAGCGAACATGCCAAGGACCGAGGGTCCCTTCCTAGGCATCCTGGGCCCAGGGCTGGGGCCGGCGGCTGCAACTTCACGTCTCAGCCCTCCACTAGCACCACCAGTGAGTTTCTTCGTGGCGGCGTCAAGAGCCACGGGAGAAGCCGTCTTGAAAACGGACCTGGCGCCGCTCAGGGCGATGGAGCCGACCTTCTGGGCGGCATTCTTGAGGAAGTCGAAAGCACCTTCTTCAGACATTTGATGCTCTTCAGCTACACCAGGACCAAGTCTAAGCTGCTGGAGCTGGTCCTTGTCAAGCCTCTGGAGGGCCTGGAGGGATGCATCAGCGAGGATGGCGCGCTTGAACGCGAAACGTGTAGCATCCTCGTTGAGAATACCTGCCGTGGGAGCCTCGGCCGACTCAGCACCACTGAGCTTGCTGGCAATGTCCTCGACGACCTTGGGACCAAACTCCTCAATCGCGCCCTTGGCTATGTTGGTGACGAAGGGCTTGCCAATCCCGATAGCCTTGGCGATGAGAGAGCCGAGGCCGTCGAAGAAACCCTCCTCGCCTGCAAGGGGCACGGTGGGTGTCAGAAGGCACTCAAGAAGGGCGTTGCCCTCCAGAGGCTCGCCAAATGACTCAGTGATGCTGCTATCAACACGCAAGGGCAGTCTCTGGACAGTCGACTCGGTAGAGGCATGAGGAGTCGTAATACTCTTGTTCGTGTCCTGAACCGCCATGTCAAGAGCATGCTTCGTCAGAACTGGGCGAAACTGCTTAGCAAGCTCGTTGATGTTCGGGGCATTGGCATTGAATGTGTCCGTAACGTCGCGGAGCAGACTCTCAGTAACATGGCCATGTTCCAGTGATACGAGGGTCTGAAGGGCGGCCTCCGCAAGCACGGCTCGCTCAGCAGCCCCAGGGGCCAGAGCCTCACTACTGCGCAAGTCCAAGCCCACGCCCCCTGCCCTCTTGACGGCGCTCTCAGCTCCCGAGACAGCTCCAAGAAGACTGCCAGCAATGGTGGCTATACCACCACCAATAGGACCTCCAAGAAGGCCCCCAGCAATCGGAAAGACGCGAGAGCCAACCTGTCCGACGATATTGAGCATGTCAAGAACTCCCTCAATATCTTCTTCCTTCACATCCTCAATATCTTCTTTTCCAGAAACCTGCTGGACTGGTCCAGGGCCATTCAGAGGTTGGCCAACAAGGTCGCTCATCGTAGGAAGGCCAACAGGAATTCCACTGTTCCATTCGCCAACGAGCCCAGAATCAGACGTAAGGGGCACAATGGTTATTCTTCCTCTCTTGATGGGAACCTTGGAGGCGAACAGGTTGATGTAAGCCTTGTAGTCATTGCCATACTCGCCACCAATCGCGTTGCCCGAATTGCCCTCATGACCGCCACCGCCGTAGCAGTGCGTCCCAATGACCACGGTGTTATTGCCACGTCGAATAATGGGCGCACCGGACTGGCCTGTGAAGGTTTAGAGGTCAGTATTGTGATAAGTCAGAAACCACGGCCGGAAGTTAGAGCACTAGCAGAGCCTTACCACCAAAGGTTGATAACTGGTACTCGAGCATGTCCCTCTTGTTCTTCCCGAGGTTGTAGGTGGTGGGAAGAAACTCCTCATACATCTGGGCACCATACTCCTCGCCATCTCTCTCCTCATCGCGAAGGGACTTATCGCCAGGGTACCCGACAACGCCGAGATTCGCCTCCTCGGAAGCAAGAGGTGTGTCGACAAAGTTGAATAGCTGAAGATTACCCGTGAAGGGCCTGTCAACCTGGATGAAGGCCAGGTCCCTGGTACGAGCGCGCTGAGCAGTGTCCTCGAGCCACTCAGCGGTAGTGACGACCTTGACGGCGCTGCGGGACTGGACATGGTGCTCGCCGATGGAGGTGCGGCCGTTGTAACCAATGTAGCACTTGATCTCGCGGGCCTCACCAAGGCGACGACTCCAGTCGTAGACAACATGACCAGCAGTAACGAGGAGATCGGGCTTGATCAGCCAGCCGCTGCCCATCATCCAGGCCGAGTCCCCAGCCGACACATCCCCGAAGCGAGCCTGGATCTTAACAACGGCTAATGCGCAAGGGTAAGAAATCCAAGCTTAGCCCAGAGGATAGTTAGAACTCGGGTAGGGACTTGCATCGGTACCTGCCGTTATCCATGAAGTCACTCATATGTGCGCGAACGCGACCATCCTCGCCGATGATGGACTCGTGCGTATCAAGGCCACCATGCTCAGTAGAGAAGATAGTGTTCTCGGTGATGGTAATGCTGTCAGCGGCAGTGGCATTTTCCAGCGTCCAGATTCCAGCTCTAGACATGATTGATGGTTGGAAATGGATTGTGGGAAAGTCCGAGATTCTAATGGCGGCGAAAGCTATTTGAAGTGTTGGTGTGTGTCTCATGGTTCTCTTCTTTGGGGGGAAAAAAAAGCCAGGGAATCAAAACTCCTTTATAGGCCCTCGTGTTCCGAGCTTCATGTGGCTGGATACGTGACGGCTGAGTTCACGACATCAAGATGCATATAACAGGGCGTGTGCATGTTCTTACCTGACTTGGATCAATAATCGTGTCTTTACACGAGCTGAGACTGTAATAGCGCGCGCCACTGAATGAGTAGACTATCGAGTAGTAGCCCACATGATTATACGTTCTAAAAGGTTATATATTGATTAACGTTACCTTTATAGAGTAAATTAGCTTGAATGATTGCTTTTAAAAGGAAAAAGTAGGTAAATTAAAATTAAAATTTACTAATTATAGCTCTTCTTATATTTTCAAGGAAATCTTAAATTAATTCGCTATATACTTGTGTTGGGAATTGAAAATAGCTTATGTAGAATTATTATAAGTTTCTCTAATCACTTTATATTTACAAATAATCTTAGTTATATAATAACTGAGATTAGATTATTCTTTTTAACTTTTCTAAAGATATTTTAATTTATAAACTAATAATTTAATATATTAATTGTATATTTCAAAGTAGTAGGTATATGAAGTTGTTTACTAAGTTTATAAGTAATTCAAGAATCAAGACTGAAAAGGTCGGAAAATGCGATAAAAAAAGACACTTAGCACTATTGTCCAACTATGCTATACGATGGAGGTGCTTTTTTTCTAGAAAGTGAGGCAGGCCCCTCTGTGACAACTAGTCAGCTAACTAACTTCAATCATCGATACGGTTAATACCCTTAGTCTAGTAAAGAGTCTAGGTTCATCTTTCCTTTCAAGAGCCAAGGACTTGTGAAGAAGAGAGTGAATACTCACAACTGCAACCACTTCTGAAAATCCTCGGCCACTTCTTATAGTAGAGCATCACAACCCTGTCTTAGCATAGAACGGCGGCCTTGATAGACCACAAGCCCAATCATAACTCCCACTTACGCCCGGATATCTAGATCACTCACTTGAATTATTCCCAGCATGCAACACTGCGGAGCCGTCCAGGCTCGGGACGGGACAGAGCATTGCAGTGTCGTCGCGTTGAGGAGCCTGACTGGGAGGAGCGCAACGCCACAACTACCTAGTACCTCTTCTAGATATCCAGCACAGTGCTATTAGCCCGGAGAGCCCGGAGAGAGATCCTCTCATGAGCCGGGTGTGTGACCAACATGCCGTGCAATGGGGGAAATTTCCTCCAGTGCCACCTAGGCAGGGCTTCATAGGGAGAAGATCGACTTACTCCTAGACCATCTGATTGTCATTTGACGAGTTGGTGAGGCGCCTACAGATCCCAGATGTTGTGACGGTGCTATCATGGCAGCTTGAGCGAGCGCTCATTGACGATGAAGGGACTCAGCTGTCTTATTTCAAGAGTGATGGCTAGTTCGTATTTTATTCCATGACATCGTGATATGGGAGTGAAGCGCTCCTTCGAGGTGGATTGGTAGTCAGGATGTATCCAGCCCTAGCTCTACGGGATCAACTTAGGCAGCCTGTATTCGATGCCACCGCTACCTTTGATAACAGTGCCAAAATGTCGAGGAGGCGGTGTGGTAGAACTCTCGTTGCCACTCATACCACTGGGCAGAGGAAGTCAATGACTCTTATACAGCCTGCTGTATGTTGGGAATGTTGCATAACGCAGATGAAGATTCAGGAGTAGTGTTTAACAGCTTATCTTGGTCTGATTCTGTATAAGACACTTAGTAGCCATCTTTCACAAGTAGGTTTTTATCGTATATGACAGTACTGCTTCAGCAGAAGGTCATAGAATAGGTTCGCTTGATTCGACTCGGTGAATGTATAAGAACTAGGATGAACATGTATACACCTCAACTGGAATTTGCTGATGAAGTGAAACACAAGAAACCTCTGCCATCATTCAGCAGGCTAACAGAGTCTTCAAACCGACGTACTGACCTGAGAGTGTAGTGCCGAAAGCCAACAGCAAGCCCTAGCAAGAAGTCCAACCAGAGGATCCTTGCGACGAGACGGCCTCACGTTGGCCATGCTGTCCTCCCAGAGACTGTTTGTTCATAGCCTCCCAAGCAATTATCTCAACATTCCTCGCAACGCATGGACATGAACCTGGTGGTTCGTAGAGTATCATTCCTAATATGGGGTGCAAACCGCATCGTTCATGCTGTCGCGTCACCCTTCCGAAGAACCTTGATCACGCCTCTGCAACTTCTAGAATCGTCTTCACAAACTGCTTCGGATCATGCCCAAAGCGCCCCAAGAACAAGCCATCCAACCCACCACTCAGTTTCCCGTACAAGCCCGGCCCAGCACTGCCCCCATACACGACCCTCGTGGAGCCCCTGCGGTTCCTGACAGACGCCAGGTTCCTGATGCCCTCCACGACGGCCAGGACATGCTCATGCCCCGCAGGCTCGCTCGCGCCGATAGCCCAGACGGGTTCGTACGCCAGGACGACCTCCACCCCATCATCGTCCACCTCCCGCACACCGGCCATGACGGCGTCGACCTGCGCACCGCACTCGTCGATAGCCACGCTCACGTCGCCGCCCCTGGTCCTCTCGCCGATGCACACGAGGGGAACCATGCCGTTGCGCGCCACGGCAGCGGCCTTCCTGGCGGTGACGGCGTCGTCCTCGCCGAAGATGCGCCTCCTCTCCGCGTGGCCGACCTCCACGATCCGCACGCCCGCCTCCCGGAGCACGCAAGGACTGACCTCGCCGGTGAAGGCGCCCGCGTCCTCCCAGTGCGTGTCCTGCGCGCCGACCCAGACCGGCACGGGGGCGGACTCGAGCTGCGCGGCCGTGCTGGTGATGGTGAGGAAGTCCGGGATGACGAAGATGTCGACGGAGGAGAGAAGACGGGGGTCTGCGCCCTTCAGCTCCTCCAGAAAGGCGCTGGTGAAGTCTCGCGTCTTGGACAGGGAGAAGTACATCTTGGTCGAGAGGCCGACGAGCCGTCGCCTGGGAGGCGCCATTGCGAGGTCGACGTCACCACCACCGAGTTATGTGTGAGAGGGATGTGAGAGGGTGGTCTGGCCGTGAAGTGAACCCAGCTTTGTGTCAAGTGTGATGCTTCGGATTGCTGGATTGGAAGAAAGGCTGGCAGTTGATCCAAGTATGAAAGGAATGCAAAGTAAGGTCGACGCGATCGTGATGGAAAGAAAGTCCGGGGGGTAGCTTCGGCGCTGGGCTCCATTCCCGTTACGGCATTCCGGGCGGATCAAGGTTATGGAGACGGATGCCAACAATGCAATCGTCTCCCGGCTCGGGTGAATGAATTGCGAAGCGAATCTCGTGGCGTTCAGAATATGTTTCTCCTCTCCCAGACTCTTCATCCCAATTTGCGCATCTGTGGTGAATGGGGGGTTCCCAAAAGGTTGACATTCTTCAATCTAAGTAGTAAGGTAGTAGCTGTAAAACTCATAGTTCATTTCTCGCAATGCAGAATCCATCATGTCACTCTCCATAGGCCCCATCCTCCCATCACATCTCCTTCTCCAGCTCCGAGATCTCATCCACCTTCTTCGCACTGGCGCTGTTGGGGTCGAACTCGTACCCGAGCCACTCCTTGGCCAGCCTCCTCGCCAGCTCCAGCCCGACGACCCTCTCGCCCATGCACAGCACCTGCGCGTTGTTGCTCAGCACGCTCCTCTCCACGCTGAAGCTGTCGTGCGCCGTCACCGCGCGCACGCCCTTGATCTTGTTGGCCGCGATGGCCACGCCCAGGCCCGTGCCGCAGATCAGCAGCGCGCGGTCCGCCTTGCCCTCGGCCACCAGGCGGGCTGCCGCCGCCGCCCGGGTTGGGTAGGGGGTCTTGTCCGAGGGGTCGTGAGAGCCGACGTCGATGACTTGGGCGACGCGCTCGTCGGCCTCGAGGTCCTTCTTGATGGTGTTCTTGTAGTTGACGCCAGCGTCCTGGTTCACGAAAGTCAGAAAAATGGTCAATTTGTATGGGGAACAGCTTTGCGAAATGGAATTCTCGCAAATTAAGTAGCTGCACTTACATCACAGCTCATTGCGATCCTCATCTTGGGAGCCATTGTGTTTATCCGTTCCTGGTCAGGGTTGTTCGTGTAGATGTTGTTGTAAAGAAGAGAAGCAAGCACTTCGGTTCAGCTTGGATGAACGAGTCAGGACCAGTTTGTAAGACCGAATACGGACTGCAAGACGAAAAAAAAAAAGAAAAGAACTGGACAAACCAGGACCAGTCTCGGACGGCTAAACAGAAAACTCGCGACGCAAGCACTGCCTTGACCGGTAATTACTCCAACCGCCAGGAGAATGCTCCGTCATCCAAGCTTGCCGCCACCCTCCCCCTCCCCCACTACCCCCCTCCCTCCCCTCCATCATAGTCTATTTCGTGGTGAGATACCCCGACATCGTCAGTGGCTAAGGTGCTTTAAGTCCCCAAGGCTAACGTCAATAATGGTCGGCTGATGCTTGTTCTTCAAGGGCCATGGAATGGGTCCCCCTCACCTTTTGCCCAGCAGCCTATATGAACAAAAAGGCCTCAGCTCGGTTGATTGCGCACCGACAGTCTTGGGGAAATTTGGTCTCGCCATAGTCCAGCTGGACTAATCCAGACGTGTCATTGGCCTGTCAAGTCCCTTTCTTGTTCCTTCAGTCCAATAGTCTGACCCTCGTGAACAGAAGAAGAGGCTTCATCCAAGTTAAAGCGGATTTCCTATTCCGGCAATCCGGCCTCTTACACCGGGCCTTGGACACCATCCGCAACGCTACGTACGAGTCTGTGTAAGCTTCTCTGATCAAACCGTGTCCTCTGCACTGCTTGTGTGTTTCTTTGCTCTTACCCCTCCAGATCAAACTTGTCGAAGATGAGGGGCAAGACAGGGAAGCAAGGGAAAAAAGAGTGAGAGCGTACTCCAAACGCAACTGTGACCCGCCTCGAGGCGCGACTCGAGACTCCCGTTGGGTGGCTGAGAATAGCCTAAATTCCCCAAAAGAGAAACTGACTAGGAGTCGCCTCTTGTGCGCCCAGGCACTAATGCCATGTCTTCCTCCACAATCTGGGGGGGCTTAGTCCCTTTTGAGCGTCCCAGCACGCGGATACGCCCCGAGATTGAGGCGTTTGCTTGCGTCTAAAGGGCATTCTTCGGTTCGGTTCGTGTCCTTCACTCCCAAGTCGTAGCTGTGTGTGTCCCCGAGACGAGGCCACTCACTCGCCGCCCACGCCTTTCTGGGAAACCCGTTCGACTGTCCATATTCCACCTGCCGAGAACCCCTCCATCCTTTCTCAGCTAGAGCTTGTTGGTCTTTTTTTTTTAATGTGAAAGCCGCTGTCTGTTGCCCCTCCATGCCAGCCATGCGCCTGTCGTGGCCGTTGCCCATGCGTGCTGGCCGCGTCCGTGTAAGTTTGTTCCCGGCCAGCTCTTAACTAGACGTCACTGCTCCTTTGTGAATGCGACCTTGATTCTGGTCGTTTTCTCCATTCTCCTCTCCTCTCTTCTCTCTTCTTTTTGTACCCCTCACCTGTATTGCTTTGCTTATACTCGTCGTGGTTCGTCATCAGTATATCCAGACACCATGTCGAAGCGTCATCTCTTTAATTCCCCCGATGGTCTCGTCAACAAGGCCCTTCGCGGCCTCATATCCTACAACCCATCCCTCAGCCTCGATGAGGCCAACCGCGTGATCTACGACACCACACACGACCGCTCCAAGGTCAGCATCATCAGTGGAGGTGGTTCCGGCCATGAGCCTGCATGGGCCGGCTATGTTGGCGAGAACATGCTGGCCGCCGCCGTGCAGGGTGACATCTTCGCCAGTCCCAGCACCAAGCAGATCGTTGCCGGTGTCGAGGCTGTTCCCAGTGACAAGGGTACCATCTTGGTCATCACCAACTACACAGGTGATTGCCTTCACTTCGGCTTGGCGAGCGAAAAGGCGAATGCGAGCGGACACAGCTGCCGAGTCATCATCTGCGGTGATGATGTCTCGGTGGGCAAGAAGGGCAGCCTGGTAGGTCGCAGAGGTCTCGCCGGACAGATTGGTGTTCTCAAAGTCATGGGAGCTGCTTCGGCCGCTGGCGGCTCGCTCGATGATGTCTACGACCTTGGCGTCGCCTTCTCACAGCAGATTGTCTCCATTGCTGCGACCCTTGACCACTGCCACGTTCCCGGCCGGACCGAGCACGGCATGTTGGAAGCCGATGAGATCGAGCTTGGAACCGGTCCTCACAACGAGCCTGGGTACCAAAAGCTGACCCCAGCGCCGTCTGCCGCTGAGCTTGTCCAGTCCATCCTGAAGCACTGCCTAGACGAGAGCGATCCCATCCGTGGCTATGTCCACTTCGCTCCAGGCGATGAGACCATGCTCCTGGTCAGCAACTTCGGAGGCATGTCCAACCTCGAACTCTATGCTCTCGTCGATGAGGTTCTCGAGCAGTTGGCCTGCGACTGGAAGATTGAGCCTGTCCGCGTCGTCTTCGGCTGCATCGAGACCTCCCTCAACGCCCCTGCCTTCTCCGTGTCAGTCGTCAACATTACAGCCGCCGCGAAGAACTGCAAGTACTCAGTCGAACAGATCAAGGAGTTCTACGACCTCCGCACAGCCACGAACTGGGAATCCATGGCCGGGTCCCAAGGTCGCCGTCGTGCCCGTGCCGAACAGATTGCAGCGCCGCCGAAAGAGGAACATAAAGTGGTCGACGATAGCAAGGACCTCAAGGTCGACCCGGCCGTCCTGGAGAAGATGCTTCGCCAGGCATGCACCACTCTGGCAGCAGCCGAGCCAGACCTGACCAAGTGGGACACCGTCATGGGTGATGGCGACTGTGGCGAGACGCTCAAGACCGGTGCAACGTGCATGCTGGCAGCCCTCGACGGCGGTCTCGCCCAATCCGGGTCAGTCGCCAAGGTCTTCCACGAACTCGAGGAGATTGTCGAGGGCAAGATGGGTGGTACCCTCGGCGGCATCCTTGGCATTTTCTTCGTCGCAGTCCGTTCTGCCCTGGAGAAGAACATCGAGTCATCGGCCTCTAAGGACCCTGTTGCCCTCTGGGGCATGTCGTTGAAGTCCGCTCTCGAAAGCCTTCGTCGTTACACCCCTGCGCAGGTTGGTGACAGGACGGTGATGGACACCCTCATCCCGTTTGCGGATGGCATGAGTGGAGGTGATTTTGCTGCCGGTGTCAAGGCCGCGGTGGACGGTGCTGAGGCCACCAAGTCGATGAAGCCGAGATTGGGACGTGCAACGTATGTGGGTGCTGGTTCGGAGGGCAAGGAGCTGCCTCCGGACCCGGGTGCCTGGGGTGCGATGGTTGTTATCAAAGGGCTGTATGATGGTCTGAGCAGCTAGTTGCAGATGAAAATGCAGAATGACACTTCTTAGGGCGTGTAATTGATTACCTCTATAGTCATCCCCGACAGATCTTACCTTCCTGGTCTGCTTTTGGTGCCAAGTCTGAGCTGTCGCTGCTTTACTCTGAGCAGAGGTGAAGGAGGGTGACCAACCCTGACCTGATGAGTACACTGCCCTGGTTCAGGGCCTCAGGCCCCTGAACACAGTTGCGCGCACGGATTGTCATACTGTGTGCCAGGACTTCTCTTCCCACATCCACAAAGTCGGCGTTCCTTTCCCGAACGCTGTACGCAAAGAATTGGGTTCGTGAAAAGATGGCCTCGGAAACCAGCGCTATGCACGGATCTAGCTGCCCGGATCCCCGCGTCTATCACGAAATCGAGAACCGGATTTATCAAGTGGTCATTGAAGATAAGGAAACCTTGGAAGGGTGCCTGAATACAGGAAATTGGACATAATTTCGATATCTGGATCGCTCAGCATAGTGGCCCAGAAGGATCAAAATCACAAAATGATCCTCGATTCTGGCGCTGCATTATGCTTGACGAAGAGAGCATTAATAACATCCTAACTCTGCCTGAGGTCCCTACTCAATCGAACTTCTTCTCTTTACTCCATATTTGGATAAAAGTCGTTACCAGCGAGCAACGAAATGGACTACGGTTGTGGCTCAGAGTTGGCGTATATGGCTGGCTATGGGATCTCTGGTTTGAGGAGCTCAACCCTGATTTCATTATTAAAGAGCACGCAGGGCCATTTAATCATGAAGGTGCGATTGATTTGTACGGCGCGCCTGGAGATGACCAGCCTAGACGAGGTCTGCTACCAGATACTCCAGGTCGGCCTCCCCCGCCACCAGGCGAGGAGCCCTGGAGAGAACCTGCCCGCCCTGTTCCGGGATGGTGGCAGCCGCCGCCACCAAATGAAGAACCAAGAAGGGGCCTCCTCCCAGATGCTCCGGGAAGACCGCCACCGCCATGGGCTGAGGGGTCAACGAGAGGGCTTCTCCCAGATGCCTCGGGAAGGCCTCTGCCGCGCCTGGGTGAAGAGTCTAGGAGAGGTCCTGAATCAAGTGGACCTGGAAGGCTTCGGCCATCAGGCGAAGGGCCTAGAACAAATCTGCTCCCGAGTCTCTCGCTGGCACAAGGTTGGGTGTTGCCTCCATTAAGCCAAGAGCAAAGAACAGCTCTCCTTCCAGACGCTGCAGGAAATCCATCATCACCAATCGGCAGAGGATCTGGTGGTCCATACCGATACTAGCAACTATAATTCTCTTCCTAGGACCAAAGACAGTATAGGCCGCAAAAAGAAAAAAGAAAGCTCTCAAGATATTCATATTAGCTATAGATTCCAGTCATAAGTTGGTCCCACACAGTACGCCGTGCCCTTGCTCAGCTTGGCACTACAGTCGGCGTATTCTGTACCTAGTAATGGGTTCACGGAGAGGTTGAGACCCGAGACCAAGTTACTGCACTCATAATTGATCCAAGGGTTAAACCTCTGCATATCCCCAAATCCAAGCTCGTGCCGTGCTTCAAGTTCCAGGCACGTATCATTCTGGCCGTATGTGATAAGTTTCCCACATGACAACGGCACGCAGACCTTGGTGCCAACAGGTAGGTCGTCGCATGTGTAGACGGCATCATTAGCAGCATATAGGGCCGCGGGAGAGGCCGTGTACCTAGTTGATACCTTTTGACAAGTAGCACCCGGCTTGCTTATTGTGTGGAACGTGTTAGATACACATATTGTCGTTGTCAAATTTGGCTGGTTTCTGATTGAGGGCTGAATGCTGGTTGACCCGGATGAGCTGCAGGTTTTAAGAACGAACTCGAGCGTCTCTTTATGACTATAATTATAATATAAGGGATAAATATTGCTAAGGGCCTTGTAGTGCCTACTTATAAGAGCCTAACTGTAAATTACGGACTGAGTCTTCAGCAGCAGCGCAGCCATGTGCAAATTTAAAGTCGCGAAGTTAAGAGGTAATAGGTTGGCATGCATCCTGCAGGAGGGATAGGCAAGGTGAAGGTGATTTAAGGTAATCAAAGGTGATGATGCGCACTGAGCAAGGGTGATCAAAGCCTGAGCAAGAGCGGCGTTGCTAACTAACCACACCTGGGCGCGGGTCCCCTGGGTTTCGTGGCAGACTACCTAAGTACGTAGTTTTGAATGAATTTATTTTCTGAAACTACAGCTACCTACTCCGTACCTATGTGCTATAATCTGGTACTGTATTTGTGCCGTGTCACGCCTCCACATCACTATCGATCCGTTGCCCGAGTATCAAGACTTCTCGAAATATCAAACCTAAAAAGATATTGGCCATTTCATTTGCGTTCTTATCACCGCAAGTAAGTATTCGTCCCCATCGGCGAACACTCCTTGCTCATTGTATCTGCACGTAAGGTGCTGGGGTCCCCCGGCACGTCAAAGCGGGATACTGGTCAGGGTGCATATTGTACCCCGTGGTGTAAAGTTCGTCTGTTCTATTCACACGGCAGACGCAAGATCATTAACCCCCAACGATACGACTGAGTTTCAGTAGTTTCTTCCCAACCTTGAATTATTCCCTATGTGAACAGCTCGTGTCAGTGACTACTGTATAACAGCCGATGTCGGCCCACCACGTGACTCCGTTTCAGCTTGAGCTCACCGAATCTCACCGAAGCCTTACGTTGTGAGTCACCGGTAACCAGAAGGCAATTAGATGACTGGCCAACAATAATCGACGTATGGGATTCTGAGATCAGGATCAGGACCACATACTGTACTATCCCACAGCAATTTTGAAGTACTTGACGCTCAACCAATCCTTTGCTTCCCTTTCCCACCATCAAGCTCTGCCCCGCACTCCTGGCGACCCTCGTCTGTCAGCCCCTCGTTGCCGCAAGCAAAAAGAATCAACCCCACCAAATCGCAAGCACGCCACACGCAACAGATTCACAACCTCAAATCTTGATCTGGACGTCGAGCTTACCAACCGTCAACCTCGACCCAATTCCTCATCGATCGCTGCTTGACTCTCGCCATGGCCTCTTCCGAGACCAAACAGGCGCCTGTCCTTCCCTTGGAGGGGAAGCGTAACATCCTCATCACCAGTGCCTTGCCCTATGTGAACAACGTTCCTCACCTGGGCAACCTCATCGGCAGTATTCTCTCTGCAGATGTCTTTGCGCGCTACTGCCGGGCTCGCGACTACCAGACGCTGTTCATCTGTGGCTCTGTAAGTTCTAGATCCTCCAAGCTGCTTCCTTGTGAAAACTAACCAGGGCAAAATCCTTCAGGACGAGTACGGAACCGCCACCGAGACAAAGGCCCTTGAGGAAGGCGTCGACCCCCCAACCCTCTGCGCAAAGTACCACGCCCTCCACCGCGGTATCTACGACTGGTTCCGTATCGAGACCGACATCTTCGACCGTACTCCGACCGACAACCATACCCGCATCGTTCAGGGCATCTTCAAGGACCTCTGGGCCAACGGTTTCATCGAGGAGCGCGAGACTAGCCAACCCTTCTGCCCCGTGGAGAACCACCGATCCTTCCTCGCAGATCGCTTCGTCGAGGGCGAGTGCTCAATATGCGGTGACAAGGGTGCCCGTGGTGATCAGTGCGATGCCTGCGGTGCCAGTCTGGATCCCCTCGAGCCTGATCGTGACAGCGACGGTGCCCAACAAGACGTTGGTGCTGCTGGCTGGCTCATCAACCCGCACTGCAAGCTTGACGGCGCAACACCTGAGCGTCGCAAGACCAAGCACCTTTATCTGAAACTCAACGTTCTGCAGGAGAAGGTTGCCGCCTGGTTCGAGGAGGCCAGCAAGAAGGGACAATGGAGCTCCAGCGCTCTGTCCATCACCAAATCCTGGCTCGACAAGGGCTTCCAGCCTCGTGCTATCACTCGCGATCTCAAATGGGGTGTCCCGATCCCCAAGGTTGAGGGTCTCAGCGAGGAGGAATACGCAAACAAGGTCTTCTACGTGTGGTTCGATGCTTGCATCGGCTACCCGTCCATCACAAATACCTACACCTCAGAGTGGGAGAAATGGTGGAAGAACCCCGAGAATGTCCAGCTCTTCCAGTTCATCGGCAAGGACAACGTCCAATTCCACTCCTGCGTCTTCCCTGCCTCGCAGATCGGCACGGGCCAGAACTGGACCAAGGTGCACCGCATCTCCGCTACGGAGTACCTCAACTACGAGAACGGCAAGTTCTCCAAGTCTCGCGGCGTCGGCGTGTTCGGCAACAACGCAAAGGACACCGGCATCGATCCCGACATCTGGCGCTTCTACCTCCTCTCCCGTCGTCCCGAGACCTCTGACTCAGAGTTCAAGTGGGAGGAGTTTATCGACACCAACAACAACGAGCTCCTCAAGAACGTCGGCAACTTCTGCCAGCGCGTCCTCAAGTTCTGCGCGGCCAAGATGGACGGCGTCGTCCCCGACGGCAGCACCTACACGGACGACGGCCTCGAGGCTCACAAGGAGAACGCCCGCCGTGTCCTCGGCGATTACATCGAGCACATGGAAGCCACCCGTCTCCGCTTCGGTGTTGCCGACATTCTCACCTTCTCCGCCCTCGGCAACAAGCTCCTCCAAGACAACAAGCTCGACGGCAAGCTTCTCACCGAGCAACCCGAGCGTTGCAACGCCGTCATCTCCCTCGCCCTCCACCACATCCACCTCCTCGCCTCCCTTCTCGCCCCTTACATGCCCGGCGTGACCACCAACATCCTCACCCAACTGGGTCTCGACGAAGCCACCTCCCCCGCGCACATCCCCGACCCGGCCTCCTGGGCCTTCAACGCCCTCCCCGCCGGCCACAAGCTCGGCACCCCAGCGTCCCTCTTCGCCACCATCCCCGCCGCGAAGCTCGAAGAATGGCGCGACGCCTACGGCGGTGAAGAGCTGAAACGTCAAAAGGCCCTCGCGGCGGAGAAGCTGGCCGCGAAGAAGGCGAAGAAGCTGGCGGACAAGGAGAGGAAGAAGCTGGAGAAGGAGAAGAAGAAGCAGGAGGAGGAGGCAGCAGGTGGCGCAAGCGTCGAGAAGGGCGTGGAAAGGCTGGCGATAGACGGCGAGAGCAAGCCCGCTACGGGGAGCTAGATGTGCCCTGTGCTATAGCATTGTTTGGCGAGTTTTAGGGGAGTTTGGTAGCGAGGAGTAGTTTGTCGTCGTGGTTGGCGGTTTTCGGAAATGTGAACACGGTTTCTTACGCTGTCGTCGAGTCGTTCGTCCAATATGACCATGTCCCATCCATCCCCTCTTCTAGGTCGTCCGTCGTTCCTTCAGCATCGTCTCGTCCTCCATCACGGTTCGTGAACATATATCCACACTCCCAAGCGTCGAAAGGTCGTCGATATTCCCCGCTGGCAGGCATAACGCACGCAACACTGCAATATATGATAGAAGACAGAATCACGCAAATATTTTAAAGGGAGTTGGCAGTGCTTGTATGTGCACACACACACACACACAAACACACACACACACACACACACACACACATATATATATATATACTTTTATAAATTGAGCAGCTTCCATGGAAATGAAGTTCTTGACGATCCGACCCCTTCAATATCGACAGCTGTGAAAACATGAAACGAAGCTAAGAGAGCCGGCCATGTGTCGATACCAATGCTGGCGGCTGAACTTACACTTCACCAAGATCGGTCTTTGCTATGTAACCTAGCCCTAGTGGCAAATCTTACTTGTCTCTCGGTCTTGAAAACTATCTTGTTCTCCCTTCGAGTGGACAGCCGAGCCGAGACACACAAGCCCGGGAAGGTTGCATTGTTTCCATGGAGTTATGATGATGCGCATGATTGCCATTTGGGTCGAGGTTCCTGAAATCGCGAATGGCAGCTAGACTATCGCCCCCGCCCTCCTTCGTATGGTCAGCGTCATCGCTCAGTACCTGTTCCAACATTTCTAAGTCTTCAAGCAGAGGCCAAAATGATCAGCCAATCTTTCAACGAAAGCGGCATCGCTACAAACCCCATCACCACATTTGTTGAGGAAAAATCATTGCAGCTCAACTGAGCCTTGGAGATAAGCCACCACTTCTTGTCTCAGTCGATACATGGGCTGGCGCACGCACGTAGACCCCTTTCCAGTATCGACCGAGCAGTGGCGTGCAGGTTTGATGCGCAGCAGATCGTTGGTAGTGATGCGCTTTGCCAGAGCGGCACGCGATCTATCATTCTGGCAGGCAGTTTAGCCACCGTCTTCATTTGACCCCCTGTGAGAAAAAGCGCGGACCAACCAACGGGCCTCTCTCTCTCACCTCTAAAAAAGATGATCCTCGCCCAACAGGTTTGACAGCTCCATGTCTCAGCTGCACCTCCGATCATCCCCCCTTCCGCCCAGCCTGTCCAGGGGGGATTGATTGTATAGGGCAGAAACTGCATTTTGAGCTCGGGCCCCTTCTCCAAAACTGTGCGTGCTGTCCGTTATTGCATCCCACTCTCACCGGTTTCCTCCGCGCCGTGCCTAGTCGGACGGAAGGCCGGGCAAGCCAGCTGCAAACAGTGCACGGGTCCGTGATGGCCTCCCAGCCCAGCAGCACCCTACCTACTGTACGTACACTAGAGCAAGCGCCACCGGGGAACCTGGCAATCGGGGGCTTGCAGACAAGGGTGAGGCCCATCACTTTGGCTTGGTCGCCGATGTGGATGACAGGGGCCTTGTTTCCTTTGATGCCTGACGTTGTTGGCTGGGCACGGCTCCAAACGGAGGGCCCTGATCAACCAATCCATTATTAGACTCGGGTCAGATCTGCGTCTTTGACAAGATGGGCCTGCAGGGCCGAGATCAAATGGTTTTCGCAATGATCTGCGCCCGCATTGGTGAAGGGTCCCTGGCTGAGCTCTCGGGATGGCTGGCAAAGCTGGTTGAGCTGATTCTCCACCTTAGCAGCCCGGGCTGGCTGATGACGGCGTTCAGGTGGGCTTCGTCCTCAGCTCGGCGCGCGGATGCACCTCCATGATTGGAATCGCAGCCGGAGAACGCGAGCGGACGAGGAACCGTATTGTTTCCCCTTCGTCCGATCGTGGGAACCCGAAGCATGACGCCGTCATGGGTTTTCCCACGGGCGTGGCCGCAGTCATTGTGATGGGTGGATTGCGGGGGGAGGCGACTGTGGCTGCAGAGCCCGCCTGAGGCGTCGTAAGTGCTGAGGCGGATGATCTGCTACAACTAGTATCATAAGGGGACTCGTTGAAATGCTAGGGCCGGAATACGACGCTGAAGCTCGATTCCGTCAAGGACTTGACAGTTTGGCAACCTGGCAGCTGGTCAGTGCTCACCCAGGCCAAGGTTGTTGCCGGCACGATTACCTTGAGCCTAGCGCTGGGGAAGGTCTCAGATCCGCCGCCAACTTCACTAATAATCTAGGGGACCAAATGGCTATTCCCGATAACTCGTGTCGCCGTCAATCTTCAGGAATGAGAAAACCAGGTACGGTGCGAAGTCACTTGGAGCTAGGTCGCAACGGAAGCCGAAAGCTGGCCATTGTTCTTCTCCAGTTAGCAGCTAGAGACACTCTCACCTTGAGCCTCTCCACTTCCCGCAACACCGCACAGCCATGTGGACTGAACAAGAGCGTGGCATTGAGCTTGGAGGTCCCTTCCCATCATGATCATGTATGATTGCTCGTATGTGAACTCTTTTGCAGGCTGCGGAGCAGCGCCAAATAGAGCCACCTCGACCAATTGCTAGGAGTCAAATATCCGACGAGAACCAGGTCTTTACGTTTGGCCCACGCAAACAAACCGAAAAAACTCTCGAGGCGCCTGGACGCACCTCAGCGTGAGTGAGTTGATGCACGTCTGTGGCTCTACGACCCTCAACGTTAATAATGATCAGCCCTCACCGTCGGCATGATGGCGGTGAAGGCAGCAGCATCATCGATCTCAATTTATCTCCAAACTTTCGCTTCCAACACTCTGGTGCCGATCGCCCTGTCGTCAATGGCTTTGTTCCTCTTTACTTTGCCCTGGAGGCTAGTGGTGGCTCTTTGCAAGGGCAGGAGATGAGACTGCCAGGGTTGCCCCAAGGGCTTGGAAGTGGTGGGTGAGATGAATCTTGGGTAGGCTAAGTTGTCGCTAAGGCCGAACCAAGCCATTTTTTTGCTTGTGCCCGTTGACACAGATCGGATGAGCGTCTGTTGTTGTCAAATCGCTCTGACTGGTCCACGCATTACGAGTCGATTCATGTTCAGGGGAGCAGTGAGGCGGGAGATGCGAAGGCGCACGAACGAGCACTGTACTGCACTACACTGCGGTTTGGGGCCTGCATGATGCTGCACCTTGCCAGTCAGTGGCACTGCCGAACTACGTGCACACCCTATCGTCCATCTTCCTCGAAGCCTCCCGTTCACAACACAATCGGTAGGTCACTGACTTGGTTGTGTCATGGCCCAAGGTGGGACGAGGATGCGCTCTTCCAGGAGCCGGGACAGAGAACAGCAGTTAAGCGGCGAACGATAGCCAAGCATATTGGGTCAATGGCGCCACAACGCCACGACGGGAGCACAAGACAGGGATCCATGGGATCTGAGACTAACCCCCCGTAGCGGTATGCGATTTCGCGCTTCAAGGTCGACAACATATCGAGGCTCGGGCAGGTGCTTTTCTGTGTAGCTGAGGCTGTACGCGCAGTGCGAAGTTGCACTTATCACTTCGTATTTATCGACGCTGCGATGTCAAAACGGCAGTGTTAAGTCGAAGGGACTGGCGTGTATGTCTCACAAAGTCGCCAGTTGATTCTATGTAGACGTTTTGCTCTTCTTTATATGAAAACTTTCTGTCGATTCAGGATAATTGACCCTTTCTTCAAAAGCGCGTATTGGATTCGGGATATCTGTAGGTCTCATTTAGGAAGGCTCGCGATTCGCACTGGCATTGCCAATACCTACCTTAGGTAACAACCCGCACAAGGTCACACTGGATGCCGCGTGCTTGCAGGATCGAGAGGGAAATGTCTCGAATGGTAGCTTAGCCATAAGGGAACAAAGACTATTGGAGCATCGAGCTTCGGATCGAAGGTTGGCCATGTTTCCAGACTTGATTTGCCCTTGATGGGAAGCGATACGTTTTACCGTGACTCTCATGCCTAGATTGGTGTCCGGCTTGCGTAAACCGCAAAACGCCCCGTTTAAAAATCAGGCAACTCTTCCCGAGGGCAAAGCAGAACCCTGACAGGAGTAGAGATTTGATGAGGGTATGCAACTTTTGCATGGATCACGGGTACTGAGATCATTACGAAACGACAGTTTTTGATTCATCTTCGGTTCCTGTGGCGTGTTGGCGTTTGAAAGAAAGCAGTTGGCGATTGCGTGGTGCAGGGTGGCGGTCAAGATATTTTGAGGTTCCATGGGTTGGGCAGCCACTTCGGTAAGTGTGGGAAGGAACGTTCTTAGCCACCTTAGCAGAGGTAGTTGAGCTGCTTCCTTAGGCAGGCATTTACCGTTTGGTGTAGACACCAGCACTGCAAGCATCGAGAGGCTGCGGATGGAGCATCTCGCCGTTCCCAAGTGGCATACCATATTCGGATCATTTTCTGCAACAACTTCGTGGCAGCAGCTCGACTCGAGTCAAATCAAGGGAATCCCGACCGAGATCCAGCCCCCTTGCTTTGTCCGCAGCACATCTCAAGATGATGCAACTCTTTCTCTACATCCTCAACCCATGGCCGAACTTGGAACACGCATCTATGCCGATGATGCATTCACTCCATCAACCGCATCTTGGTCGCCGAAATAGATTGAATGAAGCCAGTATCGGCACCCGAGAGCTCTGCTACAGCCCCCAAGCCTGCGGGCGTCCCAATGATTGCTCTATAGGGAGCGAATTAGCGACAGTTGCTTCGAGGCTGGAGCAAGACTGTAGCAGAAAGACGGACCTGGATCAAAACGGAGTGTCCCTGCTTCTGGTAGGTGCAAGCACCGCTCAATTTCTGGATGTACTTCGTTCCCACTGACACCAACCGTGAGACCACTGTAATTTAGCGGCTACTGCAAGGGTTGAAGGATGACCTGACCTCCTTCGTCGCTTCAGATCCTTGTACCACGCCGACGCCGACGCCGACCCCTTCGCACCGGCCGCCAACGCTCCCGAGGACGGCTATTCTCAGCGCCCACCTGGATCTTCGGTATCGCAAGCAGCCACGCTTTCGTGCGCTCGGTATCACAGCAGAGAGGCGGAGTCACTCCCTGCAGCTGTGTGGCCAATTCATAACCTAGCTGAAAGGCTTACAAGTGCACGATCTACGGGGATGTAGTCGCTTGTTGTGCAACTTGACGTGCAGCATCTCGCTGCAACGCTTCACATGGATTCAAAGATTACCATTTTCGGTCTCTCTCAACCTGGTACGGCCATACCCCACACTCAGCATTGTATCTTGATTGGGTTGGGACGTCGTCCCTCCTCTATCCATCCAAGTGTGTGACTTTCCTGTCAGCATTGGACCGGAGAGGATACCTGGCGAGCTGGACTTGAGCCAATTGCGACGGTTCTAGATCGCCTCCATGGCCAGTCCAGTGGCCAAAAGTACTCGCGCGAGCTGGAGGTATTCTGCAGCAGCAGCATGGCCATTTGTTGGCAATCGCAAAGCCGTTGATGTGCACCACAAAGAATGTGCTGAGACCAGTTATACCCTCCTTCAGGTCACATGCAAGAGCTCCCGGAAGCAAATCGTCGTGGCGTCGCGAATGGAGGCAGATCTCTTGCAAAAGGAAGTGGCCCAGTTGACGGAACCTCTACGACTTGCCTTTCACCCTTGCAGCGCCCACCTTGGTTCTGTCTGCTCTAGCGGACCCGGCCAGGCACACTTCATTTCACCTTTTCTTTTTTTGGGCGATCTGGTCATCATACATGATCGGTTAAGATATAGGCCGAAGCAGCTTGTCATGCAGGTCATTTTGGCGAGCCAAACAATTCGTGCTGGTGCATCCCAGATGGGCGCTAAGCACCTCAGAAGCCGAGGTGGCGCTCATGTCTCGTTCAACTGCCTTCAACCGGATGCCATCTCATTCGATTATCTCCTCGTCGTTGGATTGGCTCAGACCTCTTCTGACATCACTTTCTTTGTACGATCTTACCAGGATCCAGCCTACATGAGATGACTTCGCCTTGTTGCACACAATTTTGGCTGCATGCGAGCGGTCGTGATGCCTTCTGGCATAACGTTACTGTCAACCGCCGTGCCAATGTTCCGAATATTGCTCTAATAGCCACTGCCTGCATTCGGACAGGCAAGGCGAGACTACGTGTGTGATTCTCGATGGCCACATCAGCTGCGCTCATTCCTGGCTGCTGTCAGCTTATAAGATCTCTTTGTTCCCCATGACACACGCTCACTCACGTAAGTATTGGTCGCTGGTCTTCGAGGAGCCACCACATTACCCGAGCGCATTCCTATATAAGAAGGCAAATTTCTGGTGTTCATTCACCCAGATCTATCCAGTGGACTTCAATTCGATACAATATTGCTGCAAAGGTAAGCAAACTTGATCATTGCAAGACAAAGTGCTAAGGCGGCGGATGATCGGAAGTAGCACGTGGTTGTGTCAGAACCCTTGCTTGAGCATTCAATTGTGTGTCCTTCAGGTGAGTGGACCGGATTGTCGTTCATTTCAGTCATGGGCTGGGCTTCGCAGTCAAAATCAATCATTGAAAAACGCAAATCTTCTGCGCCAAGGATTCGCATGCAGGGAGAGCTGGGAAGGCCATCGCTTGGGAATAGTCCCAGGGATGGCAACCTTTGGCCAGCCCCAGTATTCCTTATTAGGCCAGGCACAGGCTGGTCAATTCGTGGGTACTGAGTTCTCAGCTACGGGAGGCTGTTTGGCCAAAAGCTCGGGTTCCTACGCAAGCCGTGCGTTGGTGTGAAGGACCCGGTGAAGATTTCATGACGCGATGCAATATTGCAAGCGCCTTCAGCTCGCCGGGCGACACTGGAAGAGGACGAAGAGCAAGTGACTGACATGCCCGCGGCAGACTAGAAAGTCGGTTGTTTTGCTGAGCGCATCCCTTGTCAAGGAGTCTATCCGACACCCAGTGAATTTGGCAATCCTCGAAGGGGGTGTCTGCTGATTTGGAAACCTGGTCCCATCTGATCGCCGACGCTACGTCAAATCGCGACCCTGACGCCGTCATCGCCCGTCTGCCGAGCAGTGGCCACATCGTGTTGACTGGCATTCGACGGCCTCAGTCATTGTTTGGGAGTTCAGACCCGAGAGTGCCCTCGAGGCAGCACCGGAAGAGAAAGAAGCAAAGTGAGGGAAGGCGCAGTAAGTCCCTTTTCAGCGCGGGGAATTTGCACATTTGGACTTTTAAAGCACTGGTGTTTCTTTTCCGCATTGCTGTCTTCGCCCTGCCTCTCCCTACTTTCCCAGACACTACGTTATGGGCGGCCACCAGGTTAGTCCCGCGGATGGCGCGCTGCGAACGGGCCATGTTATGGGGCAATAGCTCCAAAGGCAAACAAGTCTGTTGCTAGTGCTCAGCCAAAATACCATGCCCCTGAGTGTTTTCGAGGTGTGAGAAGATCGCCTTTGCTCCACGTTTGCCACAAGAGATGTCCAAACGCCGCCGCCGCCGCCCCCCACGACTCTCTCAAGACTCCAAACATGGACCGGCTTTTGGATCGTGTACGACACTGGCCTGGCCCAGATGTGGAGGAGGCGATGAGGGGCGACGGGAATGAGCATGCAAAGGGTGATGCACCCTGGCCTTCAAGGGAGCTTAGGCCAGCCTGCAGCTGATCCTTGCGCCGCTCGGCACGTCCCACTACCGGGCACCAGCCCTGGCTTCGCCTGGGGCACGCCGCATCGTTGGGGGCCTCGCCCACGAAACAGCTGTCTCCCTCCCAAGCCAAAGCTCCGAACGGCCCACTTGCTGCCCACCACCTACGATCCCTGTTTTGCTTTGATTTGCGTTTGTGGATGGCCGCGCTGCACTCAGGCACCCTCCACCAGCAGCCGGCAGGATATCCCACCACGGGATGGCTGCCAATCATCGCTGACCGGATATGCAGACACCTGGGGCGCCGCCAAATCTTTCCCACTTACACGCGGTTGTCGCTGTTCGAGGCTACCTACAAACCACACGCAAGGCGCGCCGCGGCAGACGGATCACTCTACTCAGTATGTCAGTTTTCCAACTTTTACTTCTGCCCCCGGGCTGGGGGCACAGATCCTCTTTTTGCGTTCAGCTGGCTTCATTGCATCAATGGCTTCCATCCTTGGCCTGGCCACATACGCATCGAGTCCTTCAGCCCTCTCATCAGCTGAGCACGCTGTTGGGTCTCGATGATGACGAGTGTCATACCCAGTCTGGGACATGAGAGCATTACAACGTCTACTTTACTGGTCCATAAACCTGTTGCTCGAAACTCCGGCCGGAGGAGGGGGGCTGTTGTTCGGAGTGCCATGACCCTCGTTGCAATTGTCGATCACGGCAGAGCTGCCATAAAGCTGGCTGGCGTTAAACATGAAGACAAGGTAGTCAAATGAGCAAGATCAGGGACATCAGATCGACCCTTTTCCTGCCGCTCCTCGTCGTCCTGCTCCCTTGTTCGACCTACGACCCACTCCCCCTCCCGGGGTGAGGGAGGATGAGGACCTTGCTTTCTGCACCCCACCCCTTGCCATCTCTATCCTGGGACCCCCTCCCCTAGTCTCTCATCACCATCACACTATATTGGCAGAGGTCAGCGACCATCAAGTCCATGGATACTAGCATCTCAACGGCGACTAGGTACTGGGGAAACACCCATCCGTGTTTGGGTCCCAGCCGTGTTTGGGTCCCAGCCGCTCCTGATCTCGAGGTTTTTCGGAGCCTAGGCGATGGCTTGCGTAGCCTTGCCGGCGGGGTTAATGTCGAGCCAGGATCTTGCTTGCTCTCCGTTTGCTTTGGAAGCCAGACTTGGCTAGGTTGCTATTTGATCATCCAAAAGCACGTCTTTGCACACTTACTTCCAGTCTTGCAAAGGGAGTACAGCGATATCAACGTCCGATATTCCACTTGACCACGCCCTGGATCCAATACTTTGCTTCTCCTCTGATTCGCACCCCGGAATCCCATCCCACGCCATCGATCTGTCGCGAACCGGACTATATTTTCGCCCTTTTGCACGCCGTCGGCGCCTCCAGACGCAGGGCAATCCAACCCGCATACACCACAACGCTTCCCAACGAACAAGACCGCTGTTTGTCTCTGATCAACCTGACGCCATCCACGGAATCCCGAGACTTGACTCTGCCTCTGCCCCTCATGCTTTGAATCATCACTCCTCCCTTCCCGTGCTCCCTCCACTCATCTATCTCTTCCCTTGCGCATCTTGGTCCCACACAGCTCTCAAACAACGGCCTGAGATCTGCCTGCAGCTGCTGACCCGATCTCTTCTTTCCCGTCTCCTAGCTCTTGTTGAACCTGTATAATTCGCTTGAACCGCCGTCCCCACTGTCTCAAGCAAGGAGGAAGCGGCACTCATCTTGGATCCCCTTCTCACTGCTGTCAGATCACTACCGTGCAGCTATTTGGAGATTATTGTAAGTCGGAGTCGGATATTCACCTGAGATACTTCCCGTATTCTCATGCTTGTTCTGGCTATCGCGTTCTAACTTGCAGCCTTAGCACAGTACGGAGGTGCTGATCTAATCTCACGCGCAGGAGCCCACGCGGCTTCGCTTCCCAGAATACGCATAGCTCTTTCTTTCTCCTTCTTTCTTTCCCACGTTCCATCTTTATCGCGGTCCTTTCACAGACGATTGCCGCGGTACGCAGAGGCTTGACACACCTCCTTGGCACTCTGTTTCCCTCCAAACGCCATAAGAAGCGCCCCTCCTCCGCGGTCTCTGAGACATCAACAAACCATTTCAGCACCACATTCCTTAGAGCCAAGCAGTCTGTGGCGGGCCTCGTCGAGCATCACGCCTTTTTTGAACGTGAAGATCGTTCTTGGAATGCAAGTGTCTCGACTGAGGATCGAAGCAATTTACCAACGACCGACCGGTTCCCAGCCTTCACCAGTCAAAACCTCTCGAGGTGCGGGCTTGTCTCAGAGCGCCACTACCACGGCCGCAGAGGTCAGAGCCAGCGTCACCACGGATGAGCGGCTCTCGTACGGGAAAATCACCTCTCGATCTCTCTCTTGTTAGCCTCTCGTCTGTTACACATCAAATCTCCGAACTGGAGGCATTCCCAAGAGACTGGAATCCATTTGAAGGGCTGATTCCCCTCGGGTCAGGACCCATCGAGACCTGGTTCTATTGCCCATTTTGTCGCGACCTTGATCCAGAAAGTGGTCTGCATTCTTCGTGCGCCTCCGCCCCGAAACAGAAAGCCTCCTTCTTCTCCTCTTGTCTCTTGTGCACGACAGCTTGATGTCTGCTGTCAAGTTCCAGTGTCCGCCTTACAAGCTGTACGAGGTGAGTCCAGCCCCAGAGATTGTGGCCACCAGACTTCCCACTTGACTATATCCAAGACTACCTTTCACTTAACTACATTCGAGTGAGGGGAGCAGTGGTTCCGCAACTTTGACTCTTCCTGTCTTCGTCGCTTTGGACTGAGCACGAGAGGTGTCTTGCAACTTTACGAAAGAGAAACTGACGAGCTTGCTTACGCACAGCCGGACTATCATCCACAAAAGCCAATCATCGTTGGCGTGGACGACAGGCTCGAGTCTCCCGAGACGGTCACTCTTCGCTACGAAGAAGCTGCCCGAGCAGCCAGCGGGGGAGACCCAGCAGGGGACTCCCCTCCTAGATTGTTGGAGATGGCGGCTTACGGCAAATCACAGCTGCCTTCAATGCCTGGTACGTGCCATGATACAAGACTCTCTTCCTCGTGGCTCTTGCTCAGTGCTGCTTTCTCTTGTCCCTTCACTTCTGCAAGGTGCTCTCACGTTTTCTCGAGCTGGACTAACACGAGTGGACTCGACATTAGGCTACGATGCTTCAAGATACCAGGACAATGCATACGAGCAATATCCAGCCCAGTCGTTCCCACAGCAATCTGTGGATAAGTTTGCCCAGTTAAATCAACAATCCTTTGCTGCCAACAATGCCGCGGTTGCTCAGTATATGCCCCCAAGCATATCAGTGCTATCATGTCAGCCGACGACGGGCAGTGTGGGCACCAAGATCTACCTGAAGATCTCTTCTGCGTATGACCTATTCCCCATCTCATCGCCTATGCCCTTTGTCAATATTCTCTTTGGATCAGAGAAGTGCGCAGTTCAAGATGTTGCTCGGGATGCACAGGAGGGTCAGGGTTATTTCTATTCTTGCAATGCTGAGGTGCCACAATTGCTGGTCACGGGAGCGACTGGGAGCAGCGTGCCTCTGGCCCTCCTGATCGAGGGCCCGTCTGGAGAAGAGATCTCACGCACTTCGGCGGGATCATTTCAGTATGTCGAAGGGTCTGCAGATGACATCACGCGGACAGGCAAGATCACCAAGCATGAGACTGCACCACCTGGCACTCAGGTCGATCAGACGAGCCCGTCAGCAAAGGCTGAAGAGCCTCAAATGCCCAACGATGCGACTACAAATACGTACGAGTATCCAGCACAGCAAACACAATACAGCCAACAATACCAAGGCAACAACGACATGCTCACTGCATACAGAACAACAAGCTTCACCGAGCCTGGCTTCCATCGCCGGCCTGGCCCAGTATGGAACGGGTTTGGTGGACCTTTGGGGAGCACCGGTCGCAGCCCAGCCTTGGATCATACTTTGGCGGGCCGCTCATCTCTAACGCCACTTCCGATGCCATCATCCACATCCAGCGGAACACCACAACTCGTGCGAACCAGCATTGCCCAAAATGCGGGCGGCTATGCTTCAGGATATTTCCCATCGAAAGCAAGCCTCAAGCTAAACGGGAAGCTTGATTCCATGACGGAGAACTGGACGCAGGAAGAGTGGTCCGAACGGCGACGTCTTGTTGTTTTCCGCAAGAGCCAGTCAGGCTCGACATTACATGCCAGCTTTCGGCCTGTTTCGCCCAGCGAACGTCCACAAGGAAGTACTTGCGTATCTTGCATTTGGTGGGCCGAGAAGCGAGAGTGCTTTGTCACGTCCGTTGACACGATTTACCTTCTCGAGCAACTCGTCGCTGCACCCAACAAGTTCACCGTCGAGGAGAAGAACCGAATCCGACGTAACCTTGAGGGATATCACCCTCTGACCGTGTCAAAGGCGAAGTCTGAGAGTGAAGAATTCTTCAAACTCATTATGGCTTTCCCTCACCCGAAGCCCCGCAACATTGAGAAGGACGTGAAGGTCTTTCCCTGGAAGGTTCTCGAATCTGCACTGAAGAAGATTATCGGCAAGTACTGTGCCAGCCCCAGCAGTCTTCTGCCGCCAGCGAACTCTATGCCTCTGCAGCCATCGCAGCACCCTCCGAACGGTGGAGGTTACGCACCGTTGCCGACGCCGCCAGCTGTGCAGACGCTTGGCTCCCAGCATCCTGACCCCCATGGACCGTACTCCGTGCATACCGGACATGGCGACAACATTCCTTCGCCCAGATCACTTTCTGGGACCCAGGGACCATGGGCGCCATACAGCACTGCACCCTCGTATCCCAGCGGTCCCCGTCCCAGCAGTCCGAATGCCAGATATTCCAGCCCACAACAGCCACCCTTGCGGTTGACCACCGCACCGCTGCCTGCTGTGACGAGCTATGATACTAGAACCGTGACTACGGCAGGATATGGTAGCTCCGGCTTGCACACTCCTGTTAGCCACCATCCTTCGACCGCGACACCCCCACGATGGGAGGCAACGCCCGCAAACTACTCAGACAGCTACTCTGCCTTGTCCGGTCATCACACGGGCAGTGCTCAGCCGGTGTACAGTGCCCCTGGTTACGCTGATGGATCGCACCGTGCGTAAGCTCACCTGCCGAGGGCGTCGAGATCGGTGCGTGGAAGGTTCCCATTTCAAGGTGGGCTGGACGGGATGATTCAGATGACCATTACCAGTCACAAATGCATCCTTGACTCGTGTTAAACATCATTGTCAACTCCGCATCGGCTCATGGATCACGCACGCTATCGTGGAACGGCCCTTGGTTCCGCCGGCGGGCAACTCAACGGGGATTGGATAGCCTCGTGAACACACACGGTGGTCGGGCGGCAGAGTCATGTGCCCAGACATGGGCCAATGACATGGAAGCATGAGGCCTCCGCCAAAGTCCTGATATAGAACCAAGCCATCATGACCATTTGCCATGTCTCGCGTTGGCAGCTGGGTTGGGGTTGGTGGAGTGGTCCTGTGCTGTTTGTCTTGCCTGCACACCTTGGTCTGGGTTGCAGCCGAGACATGGTGCCCGTCCTCGAAACAGATGCTCTCCACAATTCTGCACTGTGGCTTATGCGCTGCTACCGCTGCCTATCCGATATGCATGATGCATGCACTCGGGGCCTCATGCATAATCTGTCAGAGTACTAATCACGGGGTCGCGTTGGAAGACTTCAACAACATCAGGTCCGGCCAACCCGCACGTCGACTTCCACCGGATCTGCGTCGGTGTATCGTTTGCGCTTATTAGGTCAACTCCCCCTTCTCAGAACCCTCCTGACGCCCGTCATGTTGAGGGAGAGGGGTGCCTCGACATGGGCGAAAGGGTGGTCATGCGGCCCCACGGTAGCTTGACCCCACCGAACCCCCCCTTCCACTTCCCACCCTCCCTCACGGCGTTTGTCCGCCCTCTATCAGATCATCCGGACAATATTTCGCATGGCGCGGGTTGAGAGTGGGCTACGTACGACTTCTTCTAACCCTTCGCCTCGCCAGGATCTGCGCTGAGCCTCCCTGCGACGCGTGTGTCCTCTTCACTCAGACTCGTCTTTTCCCACGAGCGCTGCGGATGAGACTGTGCCCATACACTGCCACCGCATCTGGATGTGTCACTGTCGCCTTGGCGTCGCAGTGCTGCCTGCTTCCTACACTTGCAAGCGACTTTCTGCATCAAATACGAGCCGAGATGGTCGGTTGCAATGATCATTCGTCCTGGGATCCGCGTCATGGACTGTCGTTCCAGACTGGAAGTCTCGTTTTGCGAGACTCCTTGAGGCTAAGAGCCGAACATTTCACGCCTCCCTCTCCCTCTCAGCACCACTACATCAGCTCCTATCCATCCCCACTATCTTTACGAACACCTTTAGAGACGGCACATGAGAGATGATAGAGATACTTGTACGGCGTTTGCTTCTTGATTTTTTCTGCGATTTCATTTGCCGTGCTCCGCTCAAGGACTCACTGCTTCAGCACCTGGCGACATTGCACTCGATGAACTTGAATTTCTTTCCTGGCTTACTGCGGGTTGCTGACTTCAGTGATCTGCTTGGTTGTACTTGAGTTTCATTTTTTTTTTTTTGAAGGGAACTGCAACGGGTGAACCGTTTGGATTAAATCATCATTATACCCCATCGGCATCAAGAGGAGGGAAACAAGGAGGTGGCTTTCGGGGCAAGGTTTTTAGGCATACTTAGAGCACGGGCTTATATGAAATTGGGAGCCGGAGGACTAGGTACTTCCCGAGGGAAACTCTGATGATGATAATGGTAATAGCAAACTTGTTTCAAGATTCGCACTCTTTTAGCCGTGACACGGTGGATCATCATGACTTTGACTTGGTACTGTAGTCAGACGCAGCTCACAACATGATCCACATGTTCAAGGTATCCAGCACGAAATACTCAAATTGTTGGGAAATAGTCTTCATAGTGAAATACAGACGCAGTTACAACTGATCATGCATAATTCCTCCCATGTAAATAGATTATCAAACCAGATCAGATCAGACCAAACCAAGCAGAATATAGCAACGCAAAAACTCCCAAAACTCCGACATGTCAACCCAATTCCAACGATTGAAAAAAAAAATTACTCTGCGAAACAACTCTCGATCCTGGACTTCTTCAAGATCAGAACAGCCAGATTGCCCAGTGTGCCACTGGTCAAGAGCTCGAGGACCTGCAAGTGGGCCTGCAACTCCTTCCCGATCCAGTTCCTCAGCTCGATGGCATTCAGCGAGTCCAGCCCGTAGCTGGTGACGCTCCTGTCCACCATGGACTTGTCGTCCTCGGGCTGGTCGAGCATGAGGATGGCGCAGAGCTTCTGGGCGAGCCCCGCGGTGACGAGGGACACGGCCTCGGCCGAGGTGGAGGCGGCGCGGAGCTGCTGGGCCAGGGTCAGGGTCGCGGAGGAGGCGTTGGCGGAGTCGCTGGCGGAGGCGGCGAGGGCGGCGTCGACGAGCGGGGTGAACTTTGCGTCCGAGGCGTAGTAGGGGAGGTTGCTCCCGTCGGTGATGTCCAGGCCGGTGATGACCTGGCACCCCGACGAGGCGAGCAGGGTGCCCCGTACGGCCGAGTCGATCAGGGCCAGGACCTCGGCCTCTCCGACGGTGGAGCCGCCGATGTTCTGCAGCACCTGCTCCTGCCTCTCCTTGTTCTCCGCGAGGTACCCGACGCCTTCCACGGCGGCGAGGTTGATGGCCACGCTGCCGGGGTGGCCCTTGAGGGTGCGGTGCCTGGCGAGCGCGTCGAGGTAGGTGTTGGCGGCCGAGTAGGCTGCCTGGCCGCGGTTGCCGACGATGCCGGCGACGGAGGAGAGCATGACGAAGAAGTCAAGGGGCTCGGTGGCCAGGGCTTGATGGAAGTGACGAGCGCCCAGAACCTTGGAGCGGGAGACGGCTTCGTAGTCATCAAAGGTCATCTTCTCGAACAGCATATCCTGGACGAGACGGGGTTAGCATGCGGGAATCCAGGGGAGAAAAAAAGGAGGAACTATATTCGGGGAGAGAGAGAGAGATGGAACATACCCTGAGGACCATGGCAGCATGAATGACACCCCTGATAGGGGGCATGTCAGACTGGCACTCGGCCACGATCTTCTGCACGCTCGTCTCGTTGGCAACATCGCAGGCCTTGACGTAGATGTTGGCACCCTCGAAGGAGCTCTCATCGATCAGATCCTTCAGCTCGCGAGTCAAAACACCACCTCTGGAGAGGAGGACGATGTGGCGGGCTCCCTGGCGGACCATCCAGCGAGTCATGGAGCGACCCAGACCGCCAGTTCCACCAATGATGATGTACGAGGCATCACCGCGGAAAGCTGGGGATTTGTTGACGGGGTGAGTAGCCTGGAGAAGGAAGGAGTAGAGAAGTCAGCAAAGGGCTTGTTCAGTGTTCAATGGGGGGGGGAGACGTTGATGGGAGGCGGGAAACATACCATGATCTCGTCGTCGGGACGGTGGGAAAGAATGATCTTGCCCGAAGTCTTCCCACCTTGGAGCAGCCTCAGTGCAGACTCGACGTCCGCGATGCCCATGACGGTAATGGGGTCGATGGGCTGGATCTCGCCGCTGCTCAGCAGCTTCATGACGCTGTCAAGCATCCTGCCCATGACCTTGGGTCGCTCGGCGGCCAGGAGCGTGAGGTCGACGGAGCTGAAGGAGGCGTTGTACTCGAACTGGGCCATCTCCAGACGCGTGTTGGAGGTGATGTCTCGCTTGCCGATCTCGATGAAGCGACCGAAGTGAGCAACGCAGTCCCACGTCTCGCGGAGGAGGTCTCCCGCGAGCGAGTTGAGGACGACATCAACGCCCTGCCCGTCGGTGGCGGCACGGATGGCCGGGCCGAAGGCGGCAGAGCGGCTGTAGAAGATGCGGTTCTCGGGGATCCCGTACTTGTCCATGATGAGCTGCTTCTTGGCGGCGCTGCCGACAGTGGCGTAGATGTCTGCCCCGACGCGCTTGGCCAGCTGGATGGCAGCCTGGCCAACACCGCCGCTGGCCGCGTGGATGAGGATGCGCTCGCCGGGCTCCAGGCGGGCGAGCTCGAACATGCCGTAGTAGGCCGTGCTGTAGACGACGGGGATGGAAGCAGCGGTCTCGAAGGACATGTCGTCGGGGATGACGGCGACGCTGGTGGCCTTGCAGTGGGCGAACGTCGAGTACGCGCCCAGGGACATGGCGCACACGCGATCACCGACGGCGACGGACGTGACCTTGGAACCAACGCGAGCGATGGTACCGGCGCACTCGACTCCGAGGTAAGGGCTGGCCAGCTGACCCATGGATATGACGACGTCCTTGAAGTTCATGCCGGTGGCAGCGACCTTGAGCTCGACCTCGTCGTCCGCGAGAGGCACCTCCGGGTCGTCACGGAAGAACAGAGAGTCCAGGGCGCCAGCGGTGCCGACCTCGATCTTCAGCCGACGATCGCCCTGGCCGAACTTCTGCTTGTACAGGGCAGAGGGGCGAGTCTCGCGGTGCATGATCTGGTTCATCTCCTCGCCCTCGAGGACGCGAGGGACCACAAGCCTGCCCTCCTCTTCGGCAAACTCGTAGTCGATCGGCAGGGAAGGCTCGGCCTCGAGTGTCCTCTTCAGGGTGTGAAGGATCAGCTCGGCACGCTCCTGGTCCTCGAGCTTGGAGGCGGGGTCGAGATCCAGCGTCGCGGCCGTCTTGCCGGCCTCAGAGCGAAGTGTCCGCAGCAGACCCTGGGCGAGGTTCTGCTCGGGGTTCTCGGCGAACCTGTAGGCACCCTTGGTCACCCAGAGGATGGAGGTCGAGGCGAGCAGAAGGGCCTGGAGCTTCTCGAACACACCGGCATCCATGCCGGCCAGGAGCGGCTTGTCGACCTCGGAGAGGCAGATGTAGGTCGTCTCGCTGCTGGGCTCCAGGGCTCCGAAGGAGGACACGATGGGGGTCTTGCCGGTCCTCAGATCGATGAGATCGACGAGGGCCCTGACGAGGGGATCGGTGGGTGTCTTTTCAGAGATGATGGTGATTCTGTTCCTGAAGATCTCTCCCGGAGGAGTTGACACGTTGTCGACGGGCTGGCTGATGTCGCTCTTTGCGGCATTGGAGGACGTCTCGTCCGCCTCGTTGGTAGCAGCCTCAGCCTCGACGACCTTGTCGGGGTCCTCCCACTGGAGCTTGTAGCACATGGAGCGAGGCTTGGGGTCGGCTTCCTGCTCGTCCTTGACCGGTGTCATGCGGAAGCCTTCGAGCAAGATCAGCGGATCCGGAGAGGTCTCAGTCTCCCAGGCTTGCAGCTTGAAGTCAACGGGCCCGGCGAGGGAGGCATCGCCCCAGGCCAGAGCCTTGATGGTCTCGCCGGCCTTGTTGGGAAGGGCGTTGCTGAACTCGAGGCTCTTGATCTCGGTGGGCATGTACATGTTCCGCATCTGGCCCTTGCCGGCTCCGAGGGCAGCGAAGGTCAGTTGGAAGAAGGTGTCCATGAAGGCCGCCGGGACGATGGAGGGCGTCTCGTAGTGGTGCGGCATGGTCGCGGCAGTGTCTGGGACCGTGACGGTGCTGACGGAGAACATGCCGTCCGTGCGAAGGTAGGAATCTTCCTTGAGCTGGAAGATGGGTCCATATCCAGGTCCCTTGGACTCGAGCTCGGAGTAGAAGGTCGGGATATGGAGCACCCTCTTGCAGGCGGCCTCAGCGTCCTTGAAGTTGTATCCAAGGGCCTGAGATGAGGCCGAGACCACGGGGTTTCCACGCTCGGCCTTCTTGACGCAGACGAGACCTCGGCAGTGCTCGAGCCAGCCACGAGCAGAAGTCCAGGACGAGACGTGGAACTCATCCCAGTCATCAGAGTAGGACTTGAGACCTTCTGCGTAAGGTCGAACAGTGACAATCGTCTCGTAGCGCTCTCCGTCGTCGAGGATCAGAGGCCGGGATACCTTCACCTCGCGGAAGGCGAACTTGTCATAGTTGACACCGCGCATGGAAGCTCGCTGGGAGGCAGCCTCGGTGATCATGCAAAGGTATCCAGTCAGGGGGAATGTGACCAGGTTCTGCATCCGATGGTCCTTGAGCCATGGCAGGTCATCCGTCGAGAGGATGTTCCTCCAGACCGGTTCATCGTCAGTGCACTCAGCCGTCAGGAGGCCCAGGACGTCGTGTCGAGGGAATGCCTTGAACCGGTGCTGCTTGCTGATGCGAGACTCGAACCAGTACTTGTGGTCGGTCCAGGGGTAAGGCTGGAAGTCCGAGACAAGGCTTGGCTTGGTGCCCGTCGTGCGTGGCTGGTTGATGGCAGCAAAGTCCAGAGGGTAGCCCTTCATGAAGAGGTCACCAGCAAGCTTGACAGTCGTCGCCGTGGCGTCCTGATCACGGACCAGGGACGACAGGTATGTGATACCAGAAGCCTGCTTACCAACACCCTTGAGGATCTGCTTCACGGGGCCTCCTAGGGCAGCGTGAGGGCCGATCTCGATGAGAACATCGGGGTGTTCGTTGACGCACAGCTCATGGAGGGATGAGGCGAAGCGTACCGGGTGCGTCAGGTTATCACACCAATACTGAGCATCTAGCTTCTTGGTGTCGGTCAAGTTCTCTCCATGCAGAGAGGAGAAGAAGCCGACGCCGTTGCCTTCAGCAGCCTCAACATCCCGGATAGACTGCAGGTAGTCATCGGCCACGAGCTCCATATGCTTGGAGTGATAGGCCACCTCGACACGGAGCTTCCTGTTGAAGATGGAGCGGCTCTCAAGCTCGGCGGCCAGGGCATCGATAGAAGCCTCATCACCAGACGCTGTAGTTGAGCCTGGAGAGTTCTCGCAAGCCACGCCAACGTCAGGCAGCTGCAGGGTCTTGATCAGAGAGCGAACATCGCTTGGGCTGGCACCAACAGCAAGCATGGATCCCTTGAGGTCTGGGAAGCGAGCCTTCATCTTCAAGGTAGCCTGGCCACGGTGGTATGCCACGGCCATGGCACCGTCCAGAGTGATGGCCCCCGCGGCGTATGCAGCTGCGATCTCACCGCTGGAGTGACCAGTGACGGCCTGCGGCTTGATGCCCCAAGACGCGAGCAGGTCGGTGAGAGCCAATTGCACTGCCGTGCAGGCCGGCTGACTGATGTGCGCCATGCCGACCAGCGACTCCGCCTTGTCCTTGTTCAGCTCCGAAACCAAGGAGAAGTCCGCACCGAGACGTGCGAGCACAGCATCAGTAGCAGCGAGGGTCTCGGCGAACACCGGGTGAGACTTGATGAGCTCGCGACCCATGGCGTGCCACTGAGCACCCTGACCAGTGAAGATGAAGGCCAACTTGGGCACCTTGGAAGCACGAACGGGCCGGTTATCGGCGCTGTTCAGAGCGATGGTCAACTCACTGCACGAGGTCGCCGACACGGCCAGGCGCCAGGGCATGTGTGAGCGACGCTGGCCCAAGGTGTAGGCAATGTCACTAATGAGGCGCTTCTGGAACACCTCGGGGTGCTGCTCAACGTAGATGCCGAGCTGGCTTGCAGAGGCCTTGGCTGCGGCCTCGTCGTGTGCAGAAAGAACAAAGAGCTTTGCCGCAGGATCAGCCTGCTGCGTCTCCATGGGCAGATCGTTGATCGACAGAGGAGGGCGTTGCAGAACGCAGTGGGCGTTGGAACCGCCGAAGCCGAAGTTGTTGATGGCAATGTACTTCTTCTTCGCAGGCCACGGCCTCAGGGAGGTGGGAACCTTCATGTTCCACTCATCAAGCGGGATGGCAGGGTTGGGCTTCTCAAAGTTGATGTTGGGGAGGATGAAGCCCTTCTCAAGCATGAGAGTGGCTTTGATGACGGACACAATGCCGCTGACATTCTCCAGATGACCGACGTTTGTCTTGGCCGATCCCATGAAGAGCGGATTCCGCTTCGTGCGAGTCACTCCAAGGACCCTGTGGATGGCACCAGCCTCGATCGGGTCACCGACCTTGGTGCCTGTGCCGTGAGCCTCGACGAAGCCGATCTCATCTGGATCAATACACGCGGTGCGGTAGACGTCCCGCATGAGACGCTCCTGTGATGCGCCATTGGGCGTTGACAGGCCTTTGTTTGACTCAAGTTAGTAAAGAGAAATACATACGTGACAAAAGCCGACTTAGTTGTACTTACCGACAGTTCTGCCGTCCTGGTTTGTTCCAGCGTGGACAATGATGGAGCGGATCTTGTCATTATCACGAATAGCCTGGTCTAGAGGCTTCAGGATAAGACATCCCACACCCTCACCACGGGCGAATCCTGACTTTGCACGGTGATCAAACGCAAAAGTCTTTCCGTGTTCGTTGAAGATGCTACATTCTCGTTAGTACAAGGAACTCGGAGGACACCCGGGAGGGGGGTGTTAAGTAACAAAAAGTCAGGATATGCTTACCCCATGTTGGACATGGAGATCCAGTCATCTGGCTGGACATGCAGCTTGGCGCCAGCGACAATGGCAGAGTCCGACTCGCCGGCGCGGATGCTCTGCACAGCTTGGCTCAAGGCGATCAAGCCAGATGAGCAAGCTGTGTCAAGGGTGAAGCAGGGACCCTGCAGATCGAAATAATGGGAGATGCGTCCGGCAAGGATCGACTGGTGGTTACCAGTCGAGTCGAACATGGGGACGTCGTCCAGGTCACGCAGGGTGCCTAGACGGTAGTCTGAAGCGGAACCACCAATGAAGACACCCATCTTGCCGCCGGCAAGGGTGTCCTTGGGGAAGCCGGCATTCTCAAGTGCTTCGTAGCTACACTCGAGAAGCTGGCGCTGCTGAGGATCTGCAGGAGGGAAGAGGGGGGGTGAGGTTAGTCGTGCTGGGGTGAGAGAAGAGATAATGATAGACAGGGACAAGACTTACCCATGGCCTCAGCCTCCTGCTTTGTGATGTTGAAGAAGGGAGCATCGAATCTTGATAGATCCCTCTTCATGAAGTATCCTCCCACGGGGTTGAAGCAGCCCTTCTTCTGCGGGCTGGGATGCCAGAAGGCATCTTTGCTGAACCTGTCCTCAGGTATCTCGGTCCAGCCGCTGCGAGCTCTGGACATCAAGGTCCAAAAGTCGTCCAGCGTGGACACGTCGCCGGACAAGCGGCAAGACATGCCCACGATGGCAATGGGCGCCGGGGCCTGCTGCGCCACCTGGTCTGAGGAAGAGAAAGAAGCCATTGTCGAGACCTTGACTTCTTAGGGAAAAGAAAAAGGCCAAAGGGGGGGAGGAGAGGAGAGAGAGGGAAAGAGAGAGAGAGAGGTTGGAGGAGGAGGACAACGACAATGACGAGATAGGCCTTTTTGATGATGCGAGCGAGTGAGGGGGGAGGATGAAGGAAAGAAGGCAATGATCTGATAGGAGAATGCTACAACTCCTTTACTCAACCTTGGATCGTGTTGCAGACCTGGTATCTAGATATATACCCTGTCCAACAATGGTCGACCAGGTGCAACTATACACAGACATCCCAGTCAGGCTTCATTGACACTTACACACAAAGACCGAATCGAGCGAATCAGGCCCGTGCCATCGCGAACGTTTCCGGCTTGGCCCCCGATAGGAATGCAGGCCAAGGAGTGGTCCCCTGGACCTCCTTCTGATCTGGTATCATTACCGAAAGCCCTTTCGTCGCCTCATGCTGTGTTGAGCTTAGCCTTTGCGAGCACTCTCACCGTGCCCAGACCGTTAGCTCCGTACCATCACCGTGTCGATGCGACTGCAACCCCCCCTCGAGCCAGAAGGATGCATGCAATAGTCACGTCATGTCGCTCCAAAAGGGTTCGAATACCTGCTGATAGCGATGCAATTACCGCCTGTGAGTAGAGTTGCAACCATTCCAAACTGACAGGCACAGTGTCTCATCGCCATGCTTTCAGCTCGATTTCTGGAAGCTCACATTCCCCCTGAGACAACCACGACCTACGGTTGCGGTCGTCGTGGGGGGACCTTGATAAGTCTCGGTCAATTAATCTGGCATCCAGAGACATCAATCAAAGCTTCCCCCACAGAGACAGTTGGAAACGGCCAGGTGCTTTCTCTTTCTTTTTCTTCTTCGTCCTTGTTCCAGGGTCTGGGGAGAATCCTTGGCCGTCACCGTAGGGCCAGAGGATCCGCGCTAAACAGATCGACCCCCCTTCAGCCCTCCGCGACGTTGCCGAAAAGGTACTGTGAATGAATAGTCAGTGAACCTAGAGACAAAAGATAGTTTAACGCTGCCAAATAGCCTCGGCGCGAGACGGCACGGGTCTGTAAACAGGCACATCCCGATAAGGGGTTTGCAGATCATGAGCAAGGGGGGGGTCGTCTCCTCGCGATAAGCGGCCAATGGGAACCCCTGGTCGCCTCGCATGCTACCTACCTTTTATATCATGCACCGGATGTTACTGTTGCGATTGCCAGAGCGAAGCGCAGGCAGCAAGCGAGAAGCCTCAGAGATCCAGAATCCAAGAATCCTTCGCGCCCCAATCGTCACATGAATCTTGACACTGTGTCCATCAACCACCAAAAGCTTGTATGAGGCCGATCAGTACGCATCTGGCACAAGTCTGGTCGATCATTGCGCCATCGGGCCACCATCCTCTCAGCTCTTCAAAGAGAAGTCCCCCAGGCAAGGGAATGGGGATGGGTCTCAAGCTCTCCACCATGTCTTGCCCGGACGAGACATTGTCGCGGCACTTCCTGCAACTACCGATTCGCACCTTATCGCCAGATTGCCTCACAGAACCTGCGCGATCCTGTCTTCCCTTCCCACCGTTGATGGTCCCTGCCCTGCATTGCATGCTTGCACCCTCTTGCTGCTTTCTGCAACACCCCCCAAAAGGAAGCTCACAACATCGCCGTGTCAGGAAATATCTGGGCCAAAACGTGGTTTCTTCTTTCACCACATACATCTTCGGTCCGAACGTCCACACATTCCAATCCCCATTCACCCTCCCAACTGCCGACTCGCTCTCATTGAATCAAGAAGAGGCAACCGCTTCCGGACTGATAGGACAATGTCATGGTCGATGATCAACCGCCCCCTGGTCTTGGGAAACTCGGAACCCAATATCATACGACAGGGAGCAAAAGTTCCCACTTGGATGGGATGCAACATAGTCGTAGTCCGGACGCAATCGCTTGCCTAAACTCGTTTGCGAGCGTCCATCTAGGTGCAGTTCGTCAACCACACGTACGCCCTTTCGACCGAGGCTACGACCAAAAGAGGCACCATCTCCTGACGGCCGTCTGCATCCATCCAGACTTGATATCAGCTCCTCCTAGATACGGCTATCTTCTTTCCCAATCTTTGCCAAGATCGGCTGGCCACAGGACTGATAAGACCAGCAGCCCTTCTTGAAAGCTCGTGCCCCGTCAGATCCAGTCTGACGTGCAGCCACCTTTTCAGTTTCATCTCGACATTGCTGCTGCCAATATGAAGTTTATCTGTCTGCATGGCGCCTATGGCAGCGCAAAGGTAAGTGGCCAACACAAGGCCCCGGACCTGTCGCCATAGGGACCCTTGCTGATGAGTCCCCTCCCCACCCCCAGGCCTTCCAGATCCAGCTTGCCCCCTTCGTGAGCGTCGTTGAGAAGACCGGCAAGGGCGAATTCAAATGGATTGATGGCGGTTATCCGGCTAAGCCCCCGGAGGGCTTCGACAGCTACTTCGGCCCCCCGCCATGGAGACGCCACATCAATTACGACGGTGTCGGAGCTCTGGATGAACTGATGGATAAAATTCGTGAATTCCCCGATGGCGTCACCGCGGAAGATGCCATTCGCGACCTCATCGGCGGCGAAGCCGTGTACAATGCGGACGCCATCCGTGAGGGTGTTGGTCGCATCCTGAAGATGATCGACGAAGACCCGGAGATTGAGGTAAGTGAAAGCACAAGAGCTGTATCGAGGTCGAGAGAGAGTTGAACAGCTCACAACAGACACAGGGCATTTTGGGATATTCCGAGGGCGCAACCGTGGCAGGGACACTTGTCCTCGAGGAACGTAGGCTGTTCGAGGAAGAAGGCCGACCTCGCCGAATCAAGGTATTCCACGATCGACTTCTCCCAGCCTCCTAAAGATGCCGCCCTGTGACTAACAGAGACGGCAATTAGTGCGCAGTGTTCTTTGCCGGCTGGCCGCCAGTCAAGATCAACCAGGACAACAGTGTCCAGTGTCTACTGGCCGACGAGTGCGAGGACGTGATCGACATCCCAACCTGCCACATCGTCGGCTGCAACGATCCGTGAGTGACCTTCCCTCCCCATTCGAAACCAGTCTTTGACGTGTCGCCGGCTAACGTCTACACTTGTAGGTATATCCACGGGTCGATGGCACTTTACAGCATGTGTGATGATGACTTAGCCGTGCTGTTCGACCATGGAAAGGGACATACCGTGCCTCGCGACACGACAACAGTCAATGAGCTGGCTGCCGCGATTGGCGACTCAATCTCAAAGGCCCAGACAGTTGCATGCTAAGAGTAGAGGATGCTGGTGAGCAAGGCGCACTGGGGAGATGAGTTCTTTCAATGCAGCAGTCGGGTGCCACGCAATGATTTTTAGATGACGGTTGACCTTGAGCTTGAGAAGACCTGTGGATACAAGCAATGAAATACAATTAATGACATTCGAGCTCAATGCTGAGGAATTTCTCTGCTTACGTATGCACCACTCTGTTGCGTGTTACTGTCACAGGCGCGAAAGGACGGGTGAAGTGATGAATAATGCCACGAGGTTCACAGTGCAGAACAAGAAACCAAAGGTGATGTGTAGGAGTGACGGTTAGAAGTGACGGTTACCTGTCAAGCACGAGTGAGGGGCAGGTGGGGGAGGGACCTAGTACAATTACCCTGCACGTGACATGGGTGCTCTATCTTGGAAGAAGTGATGGTCTACAGGGAAATTAAGAAAGGTACTTGCACAGCTCATCCATCACCAGATAAAGTCACTTCTTTGTAATCAACCGTGATAACAATACCATACCAACTCAGTGGATTCGTTGTGTATTTGTTGTGTAGGTATGTGGATCGCACATTGACGTAGCCATCTCCGGTAGCCTGGCTAAAGATCTCTTTGACAGGAGGTTCTAGGTGTCTGCACGCACGAAGATCCACTGAGTTAATAGGACCCAGGCTCATTCTACTCGTATCGTGATGTTTTTAGGGCAGTTCAACAATTGACCCTAATATTCCATGAAGACATCAATCAAATTATATTCTACCATCGTGACTATACCATCTGTCTACGTGTCAATGCATTGGGATGGTCTTTTCCTGAAGAAAACCTTAGTGACTGTTAATGAGAAAGCCTCAGGGTACATATACACGCAACATGAATTCCAACGCTGAGAATGAAGCTAGATAAAGGTAAATACATCTTAAATATGTTTGAGATCATCATATAAACGTATGTCCGACTACAAAAAGCTTCCTATGTACAGAATAAGGACTAACTACGTATAGGTGACTGATGAACTGCCTATTTCAGCAGGACAGCATCCAACGCACGCTTCTGATTCCTCCCTGGCGTTAGTAACATCACGCACAGAATCGTACGATTACCCACAGTAACCGTCAAAGTGACTCCACGTTCTCGAAGATCCAGATCTGGGGAAGATGCATGAACAAGGGTCACCCCGCCGCCTAATTCGTAGCTTTCTTTATATATATATATATATATATATGGGTGTGAAGCTCTCTTGGCTTTCAATTTGTAGACGTCTCGTGCCGCGGGTGAGGGTGGTGGAACGGCAACCGAGGCCCGAGAATAATCCGCTTTTGAAGAGGAGACGAGACAGGTACCTACGTGGATTGGACAGACAAGCCGAACAGCCCGGAGCTGCCTTGGCCCTTGTGCGTGCCAGAAAGCATATTGCACACACGCCGTAAACCGGAGGGACACTGCACCTGTCGTGGAAAAGAGGATGCATTTGTGGCAGTGTCAAAAGAGTGCACGGGAGTGACAACTCCACTTGAGCATCCTTCCTGACTCACCAGACAAGGTACCAGACTGCGAAGCCGGCAGTCGTGGAAAAGAGCAACTGTTGGTCGCCCCACCGCGACTGCCTCATGATCGCTGTACAGATCGCGCCTGCTGCGAATCTCGTCACCAATCGGGCATGACTGCCACTTGTCACCACTTCGGTATCACCAATCTGTGAGCGCTATCTCTAGGTAGTGTGTTCGTCACCGCGCCCGCTCCACTCTGCAAAGCTCAACCACTCAACCGCTGGCATTTCACACAAGCTGCAGCAGTCTCACCCCCACCATCCCACGGTGGCAGTCTCCAATTCGGTGCTGGGGCATCCCCATCCGCCACAAAATCGAGCTCAACACGACACTGCCCAGTCGGACATTGGCTCTTGGTAGTCTCAGTTGCGAGAATTAAAAGAGAGACAGACCTCCTCAACCTCTGCTCCTTCCTTTACTGTTCTTTCCTCCTCTTTTTCTTCCCTTTTCCTCCATCCAATGCCCCTTCAAGCTCGCATCACCTCTCCTCTGCTGTCTGCAGTCACACCCAGAGCTTCGTCACGACAACTCCTCGGAAGAACTTCTTCCTTCAGCTTTACCCCACGACAGCCCCTCATTGTCAATTCTGCTATCTCTCGACGATACGCCAGCTCCGAATCCAGCGGCAATCGCGGCAACAGAGTCTTTCCTTCCGAGGACAATTCGTGGCGCACAATGGCTGAAGATGAAGTCTCCAAGTACCTGAAGCAGTCGCACGAGCGCCTGTTTGAGAACAACCGCGCCTGGGCAGAGAAGCAGCGCACCCAGAACCCGGAGTATTTCGCCAAGCTCGCAGCAGGTCAGACTCCCGAGTATCTCTGGATCGGATGCAGCGACTCTCGTATCCCTGCGGAGCAGATCACGGGCCTTGAGCCCGGCGAGGCCTTTATCCACCGCAATATTGCCAACCTCGTCTGCAACACGGACCTCAATGTCATGTCCGTCATCAACTACGCCGTGCGCCACCTCGGTGTCAAGCACATCATCGTCTGCGGACACTACGGCTGCGGCGGTGTCAAGGCCGCCATGACGCCCAAGGACCTCGGCCTGCTGAACCCGTGGCTGCGTAACATTCGCGACGTGTACCGCCTTCATGAGGAAGAGCTGGACGGAATCACGGATGAGGAAAAGAAATACAACAAGCTCGTGGAGCTCAATGTCAAGGAGCAGTGTCGTAACATCATCAAGACGGCCGCAGTGCAGCAATCATATGCGAAGAACCACTTTCCTGTGGTGCACGGCTGGGTGTTTGACTTTCACAACGGGCTCCTCACAGACCTCAAGATCGACCACGCTGAGATGCTTAAGAAGGTCCAGAAGATCTACAACCTCACTGAGAGCTAGGCGACAACGGAAGTCTTTTGGGGTGTAATTTGCTGGCGTTGAGAATGGCGGGTGGGGAGCATGAGCTGGCGGGGTACTATATCTAATATTTCATCTGGTGAATTGAACTTTTTACATTACACGCCGAAACGCCCGTCGTGAGCTTCCTTGTGCATCTCCGGACATGCCATGCCGTACACCAAGTGAATGTAAGCCATCCATGATCAACATCACCTTACCGAACCTTTGGCATATAGTCATGGCCCTACCCTCGGCTTTGGGCAATCCAGCTCACCTCAATGCCGTCCATATCCGACTGTTCCATTTGCGTCAGTCCAAAATCACCTACCCTAGATGGAAATATGACGCCGGCCAAAAAAAAAAGAACCGATTTGATGACTATGACGTATGCAGACACCCCTGCACACTTCCTCAACAAAAATTCCATCCCTCCTCTTGGCACTGCTTTCTCCTCATCCTTAGCCACACATACGCCATCACTGTCCACCCGTCAGCAGCAAACGCGTCGTGTCCCCTCATCAAACTTTGAACCTTGGGCCCACGCCAAGACTCATAGTGCGGTACCTGTTTGCCACGGTGTGCAGCCCGCTGGGTAGTAGGTACTGCGCCATCCTCTTGGCGTCGGTGAGACTGTACTTTTTTTCTCCAGTTGGCGGTGAGCCAGAGGAAGGCAGGCTTTCGTTACCCCGAACGTCTCGGATTATAGACTGTGTTCGAAGTGTTTTTATGGTTGCGGTAATAAGCAAAGTGGTGGCACAGTACAATGGGAGATTCATTTACTCCGTACACCCAGATGCACAGCTGGCCGGGCATTGCTTTCGTTGATGGGATCTTTGGCGCTTATCTGCTGATGGGTCACTTGCCTCAACAATCCGACGGGGCCGTGACTCGGAGGATGCTAGACTAGGCTGTCGCAAGCGGCCACGGTGGAGGAGGGGTCAGCTGACTTAGTAGACACGTGACTCATGTTTCTCGGCAGTCCAAGCGTGCGTGGAACTTGCAGGGGTTGTTCACCAGTGATGGCTTGAAGTGTAAATGCGGTCGTACACAATATACCGGACTAGTGAGCGTTTCACAGCCTCATGAGCAATGCCCGGTTTTGAATCATCATCTCTCGGTTCCCATCTCCGATCTCACTGGTAGATGGAGACACCTGGGGAAAGGGCTACGAGGTACTTCGCCTCACCTCCCAGCCTAGCGTGGATGTGCAAGTCACCAGCCAAGGAGGCCCGGCCGTGTCAAACGGCTTCACTTGGCGCCCAGCATTTTCTTGCTGCTGGCCGTGTCGAAAGGGAATAGGCTGATGGGATGTTCCATGCAGAAAAGAGGGACAGTTTTTTTCCTCAACGCTGGCTCTTCCCGCGGAAGGTGAGCACTTTGAACATTGGTCGGACGTCCGAGCTGGTGCAGAGAGATCGTCCGAGAGACGGAAACCTGGTGTTGTTGAAGCGCTTTTGCACAAGGTGATGGATCGGATGGAGGCATGGGATGCTCCTTAATGTGAGGTGATGGTTCAATATCTGGTGCAGCCAACCGTTGACAAGGCGCAGTCAAATAGATAGCACGGGCAAGAAGCTTTGACGAATGATCTCATCGGCTTTCACGACGTGGTTCGTTATCAATGCCATCCAACAGCACAGCACCATCCTGGCGTTGCCTCCACATCACCACGGCGCCTTCCGCCTCCATTACCACGGACGTCTTGAGTGAATCTTTCGCCCGAAAGTTCCTCCGATGAACGCCGAACACTCGATAAAAAGAGGACGGAAGGGTCAACAAAACCACATACTCCCCATTCTAAGCCAACCAAGCTGATGGCGAGAAGACTCCTGGGGTCGTGGAGTTTGCACGCGCCAGCCGCAAACAGGGATGTTGATGGATTAAGTGGGTTTTGGTGTCTGGGCGTGCAAGGGATCCAAGACGGCACTCGAACGACTTTCTCTCCCGCGCATCTTGGCTTGCAAAGACTCTCGAATGTTCTCGTCCTCTCTCCCTTATCTCCATGGACGGAAAGACACGATCTAGCAGAACGGATGAGATCTCGAGGTCAGGAAGCCAAGACAAGCGATGATAAACGTGCATCTGTTTGGCCCTCTATCCAGGGTCAGGAACGGTCTTTTTCTGCTCCCTCTTGGGTTGCATTCTAATAAACATGCGGTTATGATCTTACGATGACCCCACGTTGACGAAAAGTCAATCCCCGCTCACCACCTGTTCTCTCCCCTGGTGATCTCTTTTCTCTTCTGCCGGAGGAGAGTGCCTCGCGCGGCGTTCTCCTTCACTGACTCGGGGGAGAAGAGAGACAAAAGGGCCCATGGGCAGTTGATTGGGTAGGAACTCAACCCGCAGAGTGCACTACTCCTACTGCTAGAGTGTGTCTTGGGTCAGTTGCTCGTGTACTGGAGGCGGGGTTGGGGAACGCCACAAGACGAGAGGAGGAGAGCAGGCGGCTCAGTTGGACCAGGTTTCAGTGAATTAAGGTTATTTTACGGTTTCTGCACCCCGAAATTTCTAGAAGCCATCACCCTCATCCTCTGTCGCATCGGCGCCCAATCCTTCGACAAACCCTCTGTTCATCCTGAAATGCATCACCCGCCTCCTTCCTTCGAGCGCAACAGTCATATCGCTCACCACAGCCGAAGAAAACTAAGAACTTCATCGTGGACATCAGCAGACTTGCCTGCATTCCCCCCTCCTCACTTGAGCCTTTCGCCACCAGCACGCCGTCACGGCGCCAAGCCCAGCCAAGGTGGGGACCAGAGTTACCGCGCCTCCGACGAGTGGCAGCACGCCAACCAGCTCGGTATTGTTCACGTTGTGATTTCACGATACAGCAAGTAGGTAGGAGACTCGCAGCAGGATGTGCAATATCTCGTACCACCGTCTTGGTCTTGGCATTCTCACCAATCTGCTTTCTACATGGTTCATCTTTGGGGCCCCTCCCTCTCTCATTACCCGTGTGCGCAACACATGGCCTTGGCGTAGGGCAGTCACTAAATCTCCAAGCTCCCGTTCACATACCTTTGCGACTCATCCCACACCCCCTCCCCCCCGCGCGCAAGTAGCCTTTCCCATCGCGTACTCCATCATGGTCTTGGCGTGTACTCGTTCGCTCCGGCCGGGAAGATGCTTTCAACCTGGAATCGGAGCACCACGAGGTACTTAAGAAGCCGCATCCCCCCGGTCACATGCTCTGGAGTTTTTTCTTTTCTCTTGAGTCTCAGTCAAAGGATAATCATTCCGACTTTGTGACGGCATTCTCTCTGTTGCTGTAAGAAGAACAAGATACAATCCCATTCGTTCGCAACTGGTATTTGACATTGGCATCTTCCGTGTTGTTTGTGTCATTGCCTGCCTCGTTCATTCACCTCACCACACTGGCTCTACGACTACCTCACATCCTTCTAGCTTCCATTGCTGGCTTGTTCGGGATCAATAGTCGTCTTCGCTTGATCACCAGATTCCAAGAACCTCAGTCTTGAGCTTTCGTTGTAACTTGCAGTCGACTCAAGCTACAGCTACCCCACGACCAGAGGTAAAACACCAAAACCTACAACTTCCGAGCCATTCCAGTCCCCGACTCGAAGCAAAACGAACCAAACACATCTTTTTCCTTCACCAATCAGTCGCTCATGACGAGACATCGCATGACCCCATTCTGCTATCCTTACGATTAAATATACAACCCCCCAATCGTTGTAGCTGGCTAGCACCCTCGCTCTCGCACACAGGCTCCGCCTCTCGGCGTCCTTACAAACCAAGACAAACCCGGTACAATGGCTGCCGAATTCCCCAAGCACCCTTTCCTCCTCAGCGTGGAGGAGACAGCTGCCGCTCTGCAGACGGATATCGACAAGGGTCTCAGTTCGCACCAGGTCGCTCAACTGTCGGAGAAGTACCCTAAGAACGAACTCGATGTTGGTGGTACAGTGCCATGGTACAGCCTGCTGGCGAAGCAGGTTCTCAATGCCATGATCATTGTAAGTCCTTCCTCATTTTCGTATCCCCGAGAAGAAGAAAAAAAGATGCTAATAATGAGTAGGTGCTTGCCTTCGCCATGGCCCTGAGCTTCGGTATCAAAGACTACATCGAAGGCGGTGTCCTCGCTTTCGTCATCGTTCTCAACGTCTCTATTGGATTCTGGCAGGAGTACCGTGCCGAGAAACGCATGGACGCTCTCCGTGCCCTTTCATCGCCTAGTGCCATGGTTCTCCGCGATGGCAAGACCCAAGTCATCTCCAAGTACGTCCGACTTACATCTCCCCTACCCAAATCTACAGACTCGACAAAAAAGCATATGCTGATCATTACAGCCCTGATGTGGTCCCTGGTGACATCGTCCTCCTCAAAATGGGCGACACCGTCCCTGCCGACCTCCGCCTCTTCGAAGCCATGAACCTGGCCTGCGAAGAAGGCCAACTTACCGGCGAATCGATCCCCGTCGAAAAGATCACCACAAACGACATCACCGCTCCCGGTACCGAGAAGCCCGTCACCTCCGAAGCTGAGATCGGTATCGGCGACCGCGTGAACATGGCCTACGCTACAACCGTCGTCCGAAAGGGCCGCGGCAGGGGCATCGTCACTGCGACTGGCATGGCCACCGAGGTCGGTAAGATTGCTGCCAGCACAGGCAAGAAACACAGGAAGCCCGGACGGTCGATGAACTGGAAGAAGTACGGCAAGAAGGCGCCCGTTGTCGGTCTTGCGAAGCGCACGTATGACGTTGTTGGCAAGTTCCTTGGTTTGACGGTTGGCACACCGCTGCAGAGGAAGTTGTCTGCCCTTGCGTACGTCCTCTTCGGCTGCGCGATTCTCCTGGCGATTGTCGTCTTTGGCGTCAACAAGTTCGACATGCGAAACGAGGTCATCATTTACGCCACTTCTCTCGGTATTGCCATCATCCCCGAGTCTCTCGTCGCGTAAGTCACCTATGGATCTGTCACCGTTTTCTTTTTGAACACCTTGCTAACGAAACCAAAGTGTCCTCACTATCACAATGGTCGTTGCCGTCACCGTCATGCGCAAGGCCAACGTCGTCGTTCGTGACCTCTCCGCTCTCGAGGCCCTTGGCGGAGTTACAAACATCTGCTCCGACAAGACAGGCACTCTCACTGAGGGCGCCATGATCGTCCGTAAAGTCTGGATCCCTGATTCCGGTGTCTATACCGTCCGCGAGTCCCAGAACCCCAACAACCCCACACAGGGTCGTGTTACCTACTCTCAACTCAAGGACGAGGAGGCTGAGGCCGCCGCCGCCATTGAGGAGAAGAAAGAAGAGCGCGATTTCGACAAGGAACGCAGCGCCGCTGTCCTCAAGTTCGACGTCCCCGACGCGAAACTCAATGAGCACAGCAAAGCGAACAAGACGCCTGAGCCGGAACCCGATACTGAGCTCACAGATGAGCTCCGTGCATTCCTTCTCTCCACCGCCCTCTGCAACCTTGCCACAGTCCGCTACGACGACGAAGAAGCCAAATGGCAAACCACCGGTGAACCCACCGAGATCGCCCTGCAAGTCTTTGCCCACCGCTTCTCTCGCGGCAAGAAGGCCCTCGAGTCCGAGGGCTGGCGTCAGGTTGCCGAGTTCCCCTTCGACAGTAGCATTAAGCGCATGTCCGTCATCTACGATGCCCCTCCCAACGCCGAAGGTTCCATTGTCGAGCACGACGGAAGCATGGTCTTCACCAAGGGAGCTGTTGAGAGGATTCTCGACCTTTGCACCTACATGGGCACGGGCGAGAACCGCATCGCTGTCACCGATGAAGTCAAGGAGAATGTGCTGAAGCAGATGAACACTCTCGCCTCTCAGGGTCAACGTGTCCTCGCTATCGCCTACCGTCCCTGGCTCGGCCGCTTCACTGCCAAGCAGGGCCATTCTACCGAGGAAGATGAAGCTCTCCGTAACGAAGTGGAACAGGGCCTCACTCTGCTCGGTCTCGCTGGTATTTACGATCCCCCCCGTCGCGAGACCAAGGGTTCGATCGGCGAGAGTTCTCAGGCTGGCATCAAAGTCCACATGCTCACTGGTGATCATCCCGAGACTGCCAAAGCCATCGCCAAGGAAGTCGGAATCATCCCCAAGAACCTCAGCATCCTCCCTGAGAGCGTTGCCTCCTCGATCGTCGTCAAAGCCACGGATTTTGACAACATGTCTGATTCAGAGATTGATGCTCTCCCGGAACTTCCGCTTGTCATCGCTCGTTGCGCTCCCGATACCAAGACCCGCATGATCGAAGCTCTCCGTCGCCGTGGAGCCTTCATGGCCATGACCGGTGATGGTGTCAACGATGCCCCCTCCCTCTCTCGCGCCGACGTCGGTATCGCCATGGGTTCAGGTTCCGACGTGGCCAAGTCTGCTGCCAAGATCGTCCTCACAGACGACAAGTTCAACTCCATCGTCGCAGCCATCCGCGAGGGTCGTCGCATGTTCGACAACATCCAGAAGTTCGTCCTTCACCTGTTGACTTCCAACATTGGCGAGGTCCTCCTGCTGATTGCAGGTCTCGGCTTCGTCGACACCCAAGGCTTCTCTGTGTTCCCCATCTCTCCCCTCCAAGTCATCTGGGTCAACATGGCGACGTCCTCATTCCCGGCTTTCGGTCTCGGTCGTGAGCAAGCCTCGCAGGACATCATGCGCAAGCCTCCGCAAGACAAGCGCCGCGGCGTCTTCACCAACCAGATCATCGTCGACATGGCCGTCTACGGCACCATCATGGGAATCTGCACACTCTGCACATTCTCCATCGTTGTCTACGGTGCCAACGGCGGCAATCTCGGTGAAGAGTGCAACCAGCGGTACTCGGAAGCCTGCATCCCGGTCTTCAAAGCGCGCGCTGCCACATTCGCCGAGCTGACATGGCTCATCCTCATTTCCGCCTGGGAGTTCAAGTCTCTCCGCCGCTCCATGTTCCGCCTGAACCCCGACGACAACAGCAAGTTCCCCGTCTTCAAGGACATCTACGCCAACAAGTTCCTCTTCTGGTCCGTCATCATCGGCGGTCTGTCCGTCTTCCCCGTCGTCTACATCCCGTACCTCAACCACAAATTCTTCAAGCACACCGGCATCACCTGGGAATGGGCACTCTGCGTGGCCTTCACCATCGTCTTCGTCGCCGGCATCGAAGCCTGGAAGCTCACCAAGCGTCACTTCGGTCTCCTCCAGGACAGGCCGGTCCAGCGCGGTGTGTGGGGACAAGGAGGCCCCACGGAGGATGGAGTAGGTGGCGGCTTGAGGAAGACGATGACCATGTCCAGCTTCAAGACTTGGGCCTCGTTTTCGAGGAAGGACACAGGGGAGAGCACCAAGGCTGGGAGCCAGAGGGCGCGGAGCAAGGATCGAGGTAGCAGTGGTGTTGTTGTGAATGGCCAAGGCGAGGCGAGAGAGACGGTTTAGGAGAACCGGAAGAAATGCATTCACGGGTGGGAAAGGAGGTTGATGAAGATACGAATGATACCACAAAGAACATGAATTGTTCATATGCTATTTCGAGGGTAGGACTTAATGTCGTCGAACAAAAAGTTACTGCGAAAGTCAAAAGTAGAACGAGTTGAAGGAGATATTTCACTAGTGCACAGTATGTTCGTGAGCCGCCTGTGTATCCAATCCTCATAGCCCATTTAACCGAACGCCATCCTTGTGTATGTCCAATAACCCATATCTACCTACCATTTCTACGGTTTCGTAAATCATCCACTCTCAGAGCTAGAGCAAGCCTAGGAGCGAGATAGTGAAGCATGCCAGCGTAAGCCAGCCAGTCACAGCCTGGTGACTGGCTGCACTCCGTGGGTCAACGCCAGTCGCCTCGCCTCCGAGATACCAGGACCCGATATCTGTGAGCTCTCCCGCTTTATTCAGGAAGACAGTGTCATTGCCCACGTTGGAGGAGTCGGATCGGAAGGCGCCGAAGTATGTGTATCGGCCAACAAAGTCTTCCTTATCGAAGTAGTCGAGGGTCTGGTTGAAAAACTCCTGGGCTTCCTTGAGGTCCTTGTGCGCGTATGCGTATTCCGTGATCCAGATCGATGTGTTGGGCCACCTGCGGGACATGTTAGTTGACGAAGAAGTGCTCGGCGAGGGCGAAGGTCGAGACATACTCTGCCAGACGTTCTCCAATGTGTGAAGCCAATCCCTCGAAATTGTCGTACCAATGCACTGGGATGAAATCCCACGTGCAGTTCTTCTTTTCGTCCCGTCCATCACTGAGGATCTCGGAGCAGTTGCCAAGAAACTCTCTCAACCACGGCATGCTGCCCCATCCACCAGTGCAGCCTGGCAAACCCAGTTTGACGCCCATCTCACCCAGCGGCTCGAAGTTGGCGACCCAAGCGCGCGCTGCGTCCTTGGGCGGGATGTCACTACCACCCCATTCAAAAGGTCCGTCGGGCTCATTGAAGCCAAGGACATGCGTGATGTTCCTCCCATCGTCGATTAATCCTTTGACGTTGTCGAGAAATGTCGTTGCGTCGAGATCTTCGGTGACACCCCACATCATTGGCACGAACTCGAAGTCGGATTGAGGAAAGTCTGAGAAAGCTGGCGAAGGCGTATCCTGGTAGTTATAGTACCACGAGATGTCGCTGTTCTCGCCAGCCCACAGCTTATTGTCCCCGGGATGGTCGGGATTGGGGACAAAGCAAAGGCCTCGCTTGTCGTTGCGATCAGCAGCAAGGGCCACTGACGCCATAGCGACGAGGGCCAAGAAGGCCATGGTGTCCAGGTTGAAGAAGAGGAGAGACACGGGGAGGGAGAATCGCGAGAATGAAGTACAGCCTTGCGAGTGGGAAACCCAACCGCCAGGCACGGCGGAGCGTTCGTCTTTATCTAAAGCTCCATGGGGCTGACCGATGGACAGGTCTTTAATTTTAGGTAGCCACGCATCCTGGTTCCCGGCTGAGTGTCCGCGTTAGCTTGGCGGGACTGAACGGGCGCATCCGAGGACGATCTTCGATGTGCCGCTCGCTGGGTTGCTGAAGATACTGGATCTGTGTACAGATGGTCCTCCTCAGCTCCGGAGCGTGACGTGCTGCGAAAACTTTCTCTTCATGATTTGGACATTGCCCATCAAGAAACAAGAGAGACGTTGTCCACTCCCGTAGACAAACAGCTGTGTCGGACCATTGTATCCGGGTGCGACAAAGCCACAATGCCCAGAGAATAAAGGAGAGGGTCCCTGAAGGAAGCGCAAGAAGCTCAGTCGGAGGACTTGGAACTATAGGCGCTAAGCATGCAAGCCCGCAACAGCTATGCAAGCCAACACACAGCGCCGCCACGCCACGCCACGCCCAGGCCCCAGGGCAAGTTCAAGGTGGTCCAGGTGCATTGTCACCAGGGCTGATCAATACGAGGGACGTTGTGCAGCAGAAGTCGCGCCGCGAGCTGAGAGGTCGAAACGAGGCGCGATGGTGATTAGATGATTATTGAGAGTTTTTCGACACGTGGTGCTGATGAGACGCTCGTCTGCAGTATGTCTCGAATGCGAGCTGAGAATGATGGAGTTTCGTTGACAAGGATGACAGCCACGGTACGGGAGCTTGGTGCTTTGACCAGATCAACGTGGGTGCCACTGCCCGGTGAGCTTATTATCGTGGCCATTAGCGCCTCAGTTCTGATGAGGTAAGCAAAGGCTGGCGAGGGTTAGGGTTTTACGGAGGGTCTCGCTTAGTCATCTGTCTTATGTCAGAATCCCCGAGGTGGACCACCTGTGCCTCGGCATCCTCCAGGTTAGCTTCTCCAGGTTTGCCCACACTACCGTCCCGCACTGCCGACTCCGGCCTCCGCCTGTACCAGCTTCCCCATCGTGGCCGCCAGTAGCCATGAGTACTGCAGCCATAAAGCCGAGGGCCCTCGTTTTGCTCTCTGCTGATATCTGCCCGCTCCGCCATCACCAGCAGCCATCTTGTTTCCACCCCTTCTCTTGATACTCTTTCTATCGACATCCCGCCAGAACTCTTCTACGCCTTAGCCTCATACCCTTCACATTGTCAACATGGCTGAACGTATCGGCTCCATCATCCGCCACTTGGCGCCGGGCTCTGCCCTCAACCAGATGTGAGTAGACTTCTGACGGCCCTTATCCCTTGAGGTTTCTTTCGCCTGTACTGACTCTCGCAATAGCCAGGCTAAGAACCCCGACGACATCGTTATCACGCTCGCCATTCGAACCCCTCTTACAAGGGCCAAGAAGGGTGGTTTCAAGGACACTAGCCTCGAGTACATGGTCTACGCCCTCCTCAAGGACGTCCGCGAACGCAGCAAGATCGATCCCGCTCTCGTAGAAGATATCTGCATGGGCAACGTTTCCGATGCCAAGGCCGCGTACAAGCTCCGCGCCGCCGCTCTTGCTGCTGGCTTCCCCAACACCGCTGGAGCCTCATCCATCAACCGTTTCTGCTCCTCCGGGCTCAAGGCTACTGCCGACATCGCACATGCCATCTCCAACGGCTCCATCGAGGTCGGCATCGCTCTTGGTGCTGAACAGATGACTATTGGCGGTGACAAGCTCGACAAGCCCTTCGACGAGGCTGTCACATCGCAGAGCCAGGAGGCGGCCGATTGCATGCAGCCCATGGGTTGGACAAGCGAGAACGTCAGCAATGAGTTCAACGTGACACGTGATTTGATGGACGAGTACGCAGCCGAGAGTTTCCAAAGAGCTGAGAAGGCACAGAAGGCCGGTTGGTTCGACGATGAGATCGCCCCCATCAAGACTAAGATCCAGACCCCAGAAGGCGAGTGGAAGGAGGTTACCCTTACCAAGGATGAAGGTATCCGACCCGGAACCACAAAGGAGAGCCTTGGAAAGATCCGATCGGCTTTCCCGCAATGGGGTGGTGCCACCACTGGTGGCAACGCCAGCCAGATCACTGACGGAGGTAAGCTTAAACAGCCTGCAAACCCCACCATACAGACCTCCAGGCACCTATCCTATACTGGTGCAACGATGATCTTGCTCAGAAACTCAATGACTGACGTCTTGTTTGTAATTCAGCCGCCGCCGTTCTTCTAATGAAACGATCTACCGCCATTAAGCTTGGCCAGCCCATCATAGGCAAGTACGTTGCATCCACAGTCGCCGGTCTCGCCCCTCGCATCATGGGCATCGGCCCCAGTGTCGCCATCCCGAAGCTCCTCTCCCAGCTCAACCTTAACCTTGCCGATATCGACGTTGTTGAGATCAACGAGGCCTTTGCCTCCATGGCAGTGTACTGCCGTGACAACATCGTCGGCCTCGACTACGCCAAGATGAACCCTCGTGGCGGTGCTATTGCACTCGGTCACCCATTGGGTGCCACTGGAGCGAGACAGATTGTGACTGGACTGAGCGAGTGCAGGAGGCAGAAGAAGAAGCTGCTGTTGACCAGCATGTGCATTGGCACGGGGCAGGGCATGGCTGGCCTGTTCGTCAATGAGCAGGTCTAAGCTCAAGGTTTGTGGTCCAAAGCCGGAGTTCGTCAAGGGGCAAGGTTAAGCTCAAGGTTTGCGATCCAAAGACGGAAAGACTCATGAAGTCTCCGCCCTCGTATGCAAGCAATGGCAATGCGAATACTGTATTAGTAAAATGGAAAATAGTACATGTTCAATTCTCTCACTCGGGACCAGGAGACAGCCGTCTTGGCCACAATCTGTTCACAGACGATGCCTACCAGTCGACAAACAGACACTTCTACTTAAAGGAGTTGAGATCCTGTTCAAACGACACAACTTTTCAATTCGATGCAACACCACTGAAAGACTCCTCGTTCCTCATACAAGCACGTACGACACTATGCTTCTGATCAAGACCATCGTCGCTTTGGCGACCACAGCCTTGGCACTTCCTGTGCAGGAAAGGTCGAGGTATGCTTATCCAGGGATTTCTGATTCTATCAGACTCCAGCCGCGTATTCTGTATAGCTCTAATCCAATTGTGTTTCTGCAGTCTGCTCGAAGCCCGAGATGAGCGATACAACATCGCCGTCAGACAGGTACTGGACTTTGTCAAGAGAGAAGTCAAGCAGGTCAATTCCCTTGAGGAGCGGTTTGAAGAGGCAAGCCATGGAATCACCAGGGCGGTCGAGAATCATTTCGCGTAAGTTCAATGGGCATGAGAACCGTTGTATCGTCCATATTCTGACATTATCTTCTAGCGATAAGAGAGAGGTCTTGATCCACGAAGCCGAACAGCTGGCTGCGCACCACGAGGCATCCCCGGACGGATCAGCTCCCGATGGCAGCCTCTCACAGCTGGTGCACAATACAGTCAGAGATCTGTGCGAAGCTGTTGGCTGCCGTAGCGAGAACAGATCTAACCAGGACACGGAAGCTCTCACCAATAGCGACAACAAGCACTCGCACACAGGACGCGATGACAAGATCCAGAAGTCGAAGAGACAGACCAACCCAAGCACGGGAGGCACCTCTGGAGGCACCTCTAACCCAAGCACGGGAGGCACCTCTGGAGGCACCTCTAACCCAAGCACGGGAGGCACCTCTGGAGGCACCTCTAACCCAAGCACGGGAGGCACCTCTGGAGGCACCTCTAACCCAAGCACGGGAGGCACCTCTGGAGGCACCTCTAACCCCAGCACGGGAGGCACGGGAGGCACCTCTGGGGGCACCTCGAACCCAAGCACCGGCGGCAGCAACGCAGGCGGTAACTCGAACCCAAGCACCGGCGGCAGCAACGCAGGCGGTAACTCGAACCCAAGCACCGGCGGCAGCAACGCAGGCGGTAACTCGAACCCAAGCACCGGCGGCAGCAACGCAGGCGGTAACTCGAACCCAAGCACCGGCGGCAGCAACGCAGGCGGTAACTCGAACCCAAGCACCGGCGGCAGCAACGCAGGCGGTAACTCGAACCCAAGCACCGGTGGCAGCAACGCAGGCGGTAACCACGACCCAAATGCAGGTAGCACCCACCCTGCTACAGGCGGCACTACAAACCCAAGCACAGGCGGCACCACCAACCCTAGCACGGGAGGCACCTCTGGAGGCACCTCTAACCCAAGCACAGGCGGCACCACCAATCCTAGCACGGGAGGCACTACCAACCCTAGCACGGGAGGCACCACCCACCCTACTACAGGCGGCACTACCAACCCAAGCACGGGAGGCACTACCAACCCTAGCACGGGAGGCACCACCCACCCTACTACAGGCGGCACTACCAACCCAAGCACGGGGGGCACTACAAACCCCAGCACAGGTGGCACCCACCCTACTACAGGCGGCACTACAAGCCCAAGCACTGGTGGCAGCTCGAACCCAAGCACGGGCGGAAGCCAAGCCTCCAAATGCTGGCACGATTTCTCTAAGACCGGCAAGCTCGACTTGCTGACGCATGAGGTGCATGTTGGCGATCTCGAGGATGCGGTCAGGTTGAAAGCTGGGTGTCAGCATCATGTTAGTCCCACCGTCGACTGCTGCGATTATGCTGCGTAGATCGTCCGCCACAATGTGGGCAAGGAACTTCTGAAGAATTCATGGAAACACTAGAAAGAGACGGGTAAATCATTGCCAGATAGATGACTCTGGCTCAGTTCCACTGATTGAGGAAGGGGATCCTGGCCTCTTCTCTGCCTATTTGTTTCTGGCTACACTTGCTGCTTCTCCATCTAGATCTCACTCAGTCATTGCATTGATGGTGGCTTTCTTAGTATAGAGCGGATGCTAGTATCATTCAAGACAGTTTCATACATGCTTTAAAGTTTTGGCCCTCATCATGAATCTCCTGCATCCTTCCAGTCCAGGTACTAGACGAAGGGAACTCTTCTCACTTACACTAACAAGCCTCCTACTCCAGGCACGGCCCGATAAACCAATGAGTTAAACGTCCTTCCGACATGACTGAGTTCTGCAGGTTCTAATTGGTCTCTTTGATCCCCATTATGTCACAGCCAGTGGAGCCCCTTGTGCCTGGAGCCAACCACCGTTGGACCCCTGCAAAGGGTCGCCAGTGATTCGCTGCGACTTGCCGATCCCCTCTGTAGAGTCCGCTAGGGAACACCCACGTTTCCTTAGTAAATTACGTGGTTGCAGGTGACCGACCGCTGATGATGACCGACAGGAGGGGCTTCGGGAATATCTTCACCTTGGTCCTCCCTGTTCCTGCTCCCTTTCCATTACTTAACAAACGACAAATTTCGGTCTAGAGTTGTGTCATTTGATCATTTCCCACCAAGTTTTGCACCATGCGCCGACGCACATACTTCAATTGAACCTCCTGGCTTGCTTCTCCGACCAGTCTCTACCGCTGCCCGACCTTGAACTTCTTCTTCATCGCGTCCGCACCGCGTTCCCCATGTCTTCGTCCGCCTCGTCTTCGACCAACCCGTTAAGATGACTCCCCAACCCAGTCACTCTCGATCGAGCTCGTACTCCAGCGATCACGCTCGCCCTCACCGTCCCAACAACCCGAGCAGCCTTAGACAGGCAATCACCGCCAGCCGCGCTGGGCAGCCGGTCGACAACTTCAATCGACCAGCCACACCTCCGTCGCCAGGTCCAGCGCGAAGCGAGACAGCTCCCCTGATACAGGAAAGGCCAAACGGCCGTCGACCAAGCGTGCATCCTGCTCATGCCGGCTACTGCAACCACGGCACATTCAGCCCAAGACCTTCAAGTCCCACAGCGCCGAGTTTCGACGGCTATCGTGATGAAGATGAGTCACTCGGTACGGGTGAGGAGACTCCCGAGTCAGGAACCACGATTGCCGTTCTCGATAACGCCATATCCCATATTGTCGGACATGAGGACTGGAAGAAGTGGGTTAAAAGGCGGATGAGGACGAAGAAGATGGGTCACAGCAGCCAGCTAGCCGAGCAGGCTGGGCTGCAGGACACCACCCTGATGTGAGTAGAGTCGCAATCGCCCAAAACTTGATCCATGCTGATGGCGCTAGGTACCTATCCTACTACATTCCCTGCCTGACCTGGATGTCGCAATACAAGGCCTCCTATATCAAAGGCGACCTTATTGCAGCGTTGACCATGGCGTCCTTCTACCTGCCGATGGCTCTCTCAATAGCCTCGAATCTCGCACACGTTCCTCCGATCCACGGTCTGTACGCCTTTGTCTTCAACCCCTTCGTCTATGCCCTTCTCGGTTCCTGTCCCCAGATGGTTGTCGGTCCCGAAGCAGCAGGTTCCCTTCTGGTTGGCACGGTCATCAAGTCGAACGTGGACTCTGGAGATGGCAGCTCGGAGGATAATGACCTCCTGCATGCTCAACTGTGTGGAGTCGTGGCCGGAATGGCTGGCGCGATGGTCTTCATTGCGGGTCTTGCGCGGTTGGGTTTCCTGGACAGCGTGCTGAGCAAGCCGTTTCTGCGCGGCTTCATCAGTGCTATTGGCTTCGTCATTGCTGTCGATCAGTTGATTCCTGAGCTTGGTCTGGCCAGGCTGGCTGAGGGCACCGGAGCCACGCATGGAAGCAGTGTGGAGAAGATCGAGTTCATCGTTGAGAACATCAGGCGCACCCATGTCCCCACGTTCCTCGTTGCAAGCATCAGCTTCGCCATCATCATGTTTTGCCGGTAAGTTGCGATCACTCCTGCTCAATGGCACTTTATCTTGTGTTGTCTAACGCTACGTAGGGAGACGAAGAGCCGCCTGTCAAAGCGCTTCCCATCCATCGTCTTCATTCCGGACCGCTTCCTCATTGTCGTCGGGTCAGCAATCTTGTGCTACCAACTGCGCTGGGATAAGCTCGGCGTGGAAATCCTCGGCACCGTCAAGGCCGCCAATGGTGGTCTTTTCACCTTCCGGTGGCCCTTCCAACCATCTCAGATGACACAGGGCATGTCCACGTCTTTCCTCATTGCTCTTCTGGGCTTCTTTGAATCATCAGTTGCGGCAAAGAGCCTGGGCGGTAGTGATGCGATGCAAGGGATCCAGCTCAGTGCTAACCGTGAGCTCATTGCGCTGGGCGCAGCCAACCTGGTTGGTGCCAGCTTCATGAGTTTGCCAGCCTTTGGTGGTTACGGGAGGAGCAAGGTGAACAGGACCACTGGAGGCAAGACGCCGATGAGCTCGATCTTCTTGAGTCTGATTTCTCTTCTGTCGATACTCTTCCTTCTGCCCTACTTCTACTACCTGCCTGTAAGTATTGAACATTTGTTTGCTTGCTGCAATTGATGAACTGACATCACGGCCAGAAACCGGTTCTTTCTGCCATGATATCCGTCGTTGCATACTCTCTCATTGAAGAAGCGCCCCACGACATCGCTTTCTTCTTGAAGATCCGTGGCTGGACAGAGCTCGGGCTGATGGCCATGATCTTTGTGGCGACCATCTTCTACTCACTGACACTGGGCATGGCTCTCGGCGTGGGTGTATCTCTGCTGCTCGTCATCAAGCACAGCACCAGACCACGCATCCAAATTCTAGGGCGGATTCCCGGTACCCATCGTTTCGAGAATGCCGAGGCTGCTCCCAACTTGGAGTTCATCGACGGCTGCTTGATCGTTAAGATCCCCGAGCCCTTGACGTTCGCCAACACGGGTGAGCTCCGCTCTCGTCTTCGCAGACTCGAACTGTATGGCTCATCGCGAGCACATCCCGCCCTGCCTCGTCTCCGTAGCCACGAAGCCAACCGGAACATCATCTTCGACATCCATGGTGTAACGTCTATCGACGGATCAGGCACCCAAGTGCTGGAAGAGCTTGTGCGGGATTACCGTGAACGCGGGGTACGCATCTTCTTCTCCAGAGTGCCCTCTCGGAGAGATAGTCCAGTGTGGCGAAAGATGGAGTCGAGTGGCATCGTGGAACTGTGCGGCGGAGAGACACATTTCGTGAACGATGTTGAAGAGGCGTTGAGATGGACAGAGTACGAGGAGAGTGTGGAGATGGGCAGTGGGGAGGCCGACGGGTCATGAGCGGCAAAAAGTACGAAAAGCGAAGACTTGTATTTGATGGCGTTTTGGTGCTGCATACCGTGGATGTCGCGGCGATTTAGATGGGAATGATGGTGGCTTTGCTCTAATTTACACATGCACACAGGGACCATCTTTCAAGGGTTTGTGACTACGATGATTCCATCGGACCTCGACAGTATTCGAACTCGATCTCATCCAATCTCGACATTATTCGACCTCGAAACAGACTGGCACATTCACCATACAATTATGACACGCCTCAAGCGAAAGATGTCAACGAGACTCGCCCACCTTCCAGGCCATGCTCTTCAGGACGACATCATCCAACGCCGCAACAGCACCCCTCACAAGATTCATTCCCTCATCCTCCACCCCCCCCAAAACGACAAGCAGTCGACTGAATGACCCTTGCCCTTCCTCACCTTGTCACACTGAATCCCCTCCTTCCTCCAAAGACGCACATCCAACGGCACGTCTGTATCATCATCACACCCACCGTGGATGACTATCTTGTGTGGCCAAGTCTGCCGTTGAGCCAGGGTCTCGGCTGCAGGATCCGGGAAGCCCGCATCGACGGGGTGGTCATCTGATCGGAAGATGTTGTTACAGACGCAGGCGTCGTAGGGCATGGCCACGCACCAGTCCTGCTGGAGCGGGACTCTCCCTTCAAGACTCTCTCTGGGTCCTGTCGACGCCCCGGCATCGGCTGCTCCCACATATGAACTTGGGTTTTCTTTCACTCCATCAGAGTCCAGCATGGCAGGGTTCGAATAGCATCCGATTTTTACCGCGTTGAATCGCTCCCCCGACAACTATCGGTTCTTTCTGGTACTGGTCAGTGGCTCTCCAATGGTATGAGCTCCGTGGTCAGGAGAATCAAGTGTGCGTCTGTCTAATCTTGGCGAAAAAGGCACATGCTCTTGTCAAGTTCAGGCCCAAGGTCTCCATCTCCGTCCTGCCGGCCGTGTTGAAAAGCAGCCGCCGCTTGTCAGCAAGAGAGAAAGGTTTCCACTCCGCCGAGCCAGGGACGCGATACGTGTTTGGGTCCAGAGTGCGGATGAAGCTCGTCCAGTACCCCTGCGCCACGGCGACGGCGTGGGCGTTGATCCCGGCCGGGTGATAGTAGCTCGAGGGAGCCCTGCCGCCTGTGTACTCGGGCCCCCAGATGGCGCTGAGCTCGACGACGTGCGGCACGCCGAGCCCGTCTGCCATCTGGGCGGGGTCCTCTACGTTCCAGCGGTAGGCCCAGGTCTTCTGCTGCTGTGAGCCCTTGGCCGCGTACAGCTCGTTGATGCGCAGCGAGGGACACGTGTATCTCATCTGGCCGTACGCGTCGCTGAGCTGGCGCCACCGGCAGCCGGTGTTGGGACAGGTTCTGTTCGGGTTGTCGTACAGATCCCAGATGGTGCTCATCTCAGCCAGGCTCAGCCAGGGGAACTGGTTGCGCATGAAGGTGTTCATGTCTGGGAACGTTGTCGTCGTGCGAGGGCTGACGGTTGAGCCGCCGTTGGTGTCATCGCCTGTGAGGACAGGGACTTTGATGAAGTGGCCCTTTTCCAGAGCGCTGTCAGGGGGCTCGACGATGAAATCCCCATCGATGACGGGATTCCACCCGTACAGAGGCGGTCCCTGGGCTCCAGGCATGGGTTGGACATTGAAGTTGGCCAGCTGGAGTTGCTCCGTCGACGCCGCCCGAAGACACCGGGCGCTGTCCGCCACGGCACACCCAGCCCGTATGGCGAAGGTCTCGTAGAGGTACCGGGACCCTCGCACCGTCTCCAGGTTTGATCCGGAGACGGACTGCGCCGCCGCGCCGGCGAAGAGGCCGTGGTCTCTGCCACCGTCGCGGGTGAGGTGGTAGGCCACGGCGCCGGCTCCAGCAGAGGCACCGCCGAGCACGACATGTCCCGGGTCGCCCCCGAAGCTGGCGATGTGCGTCTGCACCCACTCGAGAGCCCTGACCTGGTCCCACAGGCCGTTGTTGGGGCCGAGCTCGTCGCCGTCCGTGAGGAAGCCGAAGGCGCCGACGCGGTAGCCGAAGTTGACGACGATCAGGGAGTGGTCGCCCGCCACAACGAGGCCGGTCCCGTTGTTGCCGGCGTCGGAGTTGCGGACGAAGCCGCCGCCCGACAGGTAGACGTAGACGGGGAGCCTGGACTCTGCCGTCGCGTTGGTCGGCGCGGACAGGTTGATGAACAGGCAGTCCTCTGACTGAGCCTCCCAGAGGTCGGAGCCTGGGGCAGTGTCGGTGCCGAGGCAGACTTTGCCTGGCTGAATTAGGTCAAGATACAGAGTATCAGTAACGGAAGGGGTGACAGCAAGTTTTGAAACATGGTGAGAGAACGGACCTGGTCGGCCTGCTGAATCTCCTCGACAAAGGGCGGATCCCGAGGCCGAGCGAACCTGAGATGTGCCGTAGGCGGTGCAGCATAGCGCATGCCGAGCCACTGAGTGACGCCGTTCTGGAGCGCGAGGCCCTGATACTTGGAATAGCCAAGATCGACGAGTGGCTTCACGGCGTTCGTGGCTGTGAAGCAACTGCCGAACAGCGTCAGAGTTGTGAGGAAGTACATTGTGCACTGGCTGGGTGTGATGCGGGGGGAGGATCATCATCCATAGAGTTGTACGAGGAGGATTGTTGTTATATACTACATGCTACATGCCTACATGCTCGCAACTGCAGGGATCCTGAGTCAGTTTCCTGCTGACGTGATAAGACGTGATGGAGTACAACACCAGACGTGGGGGTCCTGTTGTGCTGGGATCTGGCGATCTCGGACGTGGCAACGCTCGGCTACTAATGCAAGGTAGTGGGCGGTAGACTTTGCTTGTTTCCGATACGAGGGTTTGGTTGGGGATAGTGGAATAGTAGGGAGGAACAGAGTGAAGCCATGCTGCCTTGAGACTTGCTGTTGTAGGCCGTCGGTTTCTGATCCAGATATGAGTTGGTCTACCATGTCTACAGAGGATCATCACAGCTTGCTTGGTGTGAAATGGTTTGCAGACTCTAGCTTCGATACCTAGTTGTGCATGTAGTTCTGCCGTTCTACTTCGTGATTCCGTCGTTGTATGAAGACGTATGAATGTATGGACTGCTATTCTAGGACATCAAATGCATTGCCTGAGTTCATTAGCTACCCACTGGTGGTTGAGCTTGTAGACATCTGCGGTACTTTGTATGTCCCGCTGTGAGCAATATGAGCACTGGTTTCTGTCTACTTGCCACCTCCCTCGCTACTCGATCATGTTGTACATAGTAGACGGGGTTCAAGATGCTGATTAGATATACAATCTGTTTCCATGCATCTTGTGTTCCAGCTCGAGATATTTGTGTTCTTTTTCCATTTGCATCCAACCCCGAGAAGCCAGTCTTGCAGCCATCGCCCCCACGTCAAGACTCATGTCCAGTGCCAGAAACGAGGCCAATGCTCCGTCTCTGAAGCTAAGACTGGTAAACAGTCCCATCCTCGGGCAGCTCCCCCGTGGCGAAGAAGACATCGATGGCATCCCGCGTGTCGCCCAGCATCCCGTGGCTGGTATGCCCGGAGCCGTTCCTGGTGACGCTGACGGCGGACGGCAGCTGCTCCCGCACCCCCTCGGCCCACACGAGGCTGCACTCCGGGTCGTAGACGGAGCTGACGAGGAGGACGGGCGGCGCACTTCCCCCCGCGGAGGTCTCGTTCAGCGGTCGCTGCGGGAACGTGGTGTCGGCGGGCCAGCCGAGGCAGAGCGTCTGGTAGGCCAGGCTCTGGGTGACGCCCCGCGTGATGGGCGCGAACACCGCCACGGCAGCCAGGCGCTGGGTGATGTCCTGCGCGGAGGCGGCGCTGTGCCTCCAGTCCTGGCAGCCGATGGCGAGCCCCGCGTAGGGCGAGAAGCCGGCGGCTGGGTCCGGCGTGGTGGAGGTCATGATGTCTGCTGAGATGGCGGTGGCGTTGCCCAGCACGGCCAGGGCCAAGTTGTCGGCGAGGTCGGTCCAGCCGTCCGGGTAGGTTCCCAGGGAGGCCTGGACGTTGGTCATCAGGTCCTCGAACGTCACCGTCGGTCGGCACGTGGTGTTGCAGCCGGGGGCGGGCAAGGGGGAGAGGGCTGCGTCGGCGGCGAGCAGCTCGAAGACGCGCTTGGTGTCGTTGATGTCCGCCTTCATGGCGCAGTCGTCTCGGTTGTCGCACCACTTGAACCACTGGTTCAGTGTCGCTTCGAATGTCGTGGCCTCGGTGAAGAGACTGCCGACTTCGGACTGGGCGTGGTCGGTGATCCCGTCGAAGACCATGCGCCCGACGTGCCTGGGGAACAGCTCGAGATATGTCGAGCCGATCATGGAGCCGTAGGACAGTCCCAGGAGGTCGAACTGCCCGGCGCCCAAGGCTCTCCGCACCACCTCGTGATCTTTGGCGACGTGGATCGTGTCGAGGTAGTTGATCAGCGGTCCGGTCAGGTTCGCACAGCTCTCGCCCAGATCCCTGCCGTACTGCTTCACCGCCTCGAATGTCTCGGTGCTGTTGACGAGCATCTGGGTGCGTCGGTTGAACAGCTCAGGGTCGCATCTGACAGGCGTGCTCCTCCCTACGCCGCGAGGATCCAGACCGACAATGTCGTACAGTTCCATGACGGCTCTGCCGAACCGGTACTCCTCGTCGCCCACGCCCGCCGCGACGATGGCCTGCGTGGCACCTCCCGGCCCCCCTGGGTTCACGAACAGGGGGCCGCGAGTGTTGTCGCCTGTCGAGTTCAGCCTCGTCAGGCCGAGCACGATGGTGCGGTTGTCCGCCGCTTCGATGGAGCTGCCGCCTCTGTAGGTGAGAGGGACCTGGATCTCGCCGCAGTCCAGTCTCGGGGACGTCCCGCGAGGACACGGCACCCATTCGATCGAGGCGTTGGAGGATGCGAGTGCTGCCGCTGCGGCTGGGAGCGCTAGCATGGGAATCAATTTGTTCTGTGAAAGCCTCATTTTCTTCGACGGCAGATCTTTTGTTCACTGGTTGATCGGTGACTGGATGACCTCCAGGTTGGCACTGGGGAGCTCTGCTGTAGGCCAGTCACCCTTGTTTATAACCATCGCCCACCTGCAACATTTCGACCGAGGATTGATCAGGCGTTTTGTTTGCATCCAGACTAGCATGAACTTTCAGAGGCAATACTCTTCGGAATTCTCTTCAGGAAGCGTGATCCCTCGACTCCGTGTCTGTTCTCGCGCGGTGACTTATATGCCGGATCGGGATGGTGGCGTTGATCCACTCCCGTGTACTTGAACCGAAGCATCGAACCCGTCGTCTGCGCATCGAGGCTACAGCCTACTAGTCCCTGCAACGGTCTTCTAGCTTTCTATTATACTTGTTTCCCAATTGTAAAGCTCCACGCGTAACCCATCGGTCAAGTTTCCCGGAACAGGCAGAAGGTAACTTGCGGTGTTGACTCCCCAATGCACCAGACCAGTTGACTCCTCCCTCTTTGGCAGAGACTCACCCTGCCAGCCTCTATACTTATAATTCCGTTTCCCCTTTTCTTTTGCCTAGACTGAAGATGAAACTTGTACGATGAATGAACACATGGAACATCGAGCCTAGGTAGGATGGGGTTTGGAGGCATCTGGCCGCGCTCATACACCTCGAATAACAGCTCCACCTTGAGACCTCACAGTGGATCCTTGGATCCTTGGAATCACGTTAATAAAGCCAGGGAATAGGAAAGACTCGAACAAGCCCGCTCCAGATACGTAAAAGATCCAAATCCTCGGAGGTACAGCATTCACCAAATCTCTGGCATCAAAGGCCCCCCAGGCAGAGGGCTCGGTGGACACCTGCTCTTGACCAATCACCACCATTGTCGTTCCGTCAATCTGCGCCATTCCTCTCCTTCAAACGGTGATATCAGTCTCTTGCTCGCACATTGCCGTCGTGTGCACGACCGCTTTCGCCGGTATAAAAGTCGAGTCCTTCGAACTGGGGTCTCTGCGACAAGTCTTGACTCCAATACTCTCCCATGAAGCTTCCTATTGCTTGGGCGATATGACAGAGTTCAGCATGCTCGCTAGAGTGAAGACGGATCATTTGGAAAGGGACATTGTTGACAAAAAGAAAAAAAAAGCGAGCGAGCATCTGGAGTGTAGTGGCCCTCACATTCGAGTGGCCGACCGAAACAGCAGCAGCCTTGAAGACTTGAGCTTCGATATTGACCATGAAAGACTCCAGAAGTGCTTTTATTAATAGCTTTTTTTTTTATCTAATTTTATAGCTACTTATATGTAGGTTTAAGAATAATACCATTAAGCTTTACAATACAATAATAAGCGCTTATATAGTAATGCTTAAGGGCTATATAGTAGCAAGATCTAGTTTATAGCCTTCTCACCTCGCCCAACTTTGCAGCTGCTCGCGTCTAAAGTCTAGCGATAAGACCGTCAAAGCTCTAGGATACGACGAACCAGCGCCTCCACGGCGACTTTTTCGAGGTTACTTAGTAGATTGATGCGTCATCTTCCATTCCGGCGGAACTACTGATTAGCTCTACGCTTAACCACGGATATGGCGTGTGTTGAAGCTGAATAGGGCCCATCAATGCTATCAACGCCGGGGTCCTTGTTTCAAATTCGCATACTATCTGATACATGAGCGGCATTAGCTTGAGCAACGAATCTACCCGGGGTATGTTCGGGGATTCGTGGACATTGTAGGTAGATCAGCTAAAGATAGCCAAAGCTAGCTAAAGACAGAGGCATTCGAGGGGTGGCGAGAGTTGCGACACAGATGGAGAAGTGGGAGACTGTAACTAGTAGGTACCTTATGTACATTGTGAATTCGCGGAACCTTCCTGACATGCCGCCAGGCAGAGATCTCTTTGGCTAATCAAATAGGAATGAAGACAGTCGTTTCCTTGCATCCGCAGCGTCCCACTCGATCAACGTTCGGTTCATCGATTCCTCCATCTTCATTTGCACGAGCGATTCCATCGCGGCTCGTTCCTCCTCATTCAAAAGATGCACCCTCGTCTTCCACAGTTCTTCTGCAGGGAGACGTCCCTCCCGGCGACCGAAGAACCTCTCGTCCAGATACCTCCAGTATATGGCATCAAAAGCCCAGCTCTTCCTGGCACAATAGTTGAGCCAGAAACGGCCCGTTGCCCAGCTCTCTCGCATGTACGCCGACAGCAGCAAAGCGCAGGAGCCTGTTCTCTGTTCTGTCTCTTCCATAGCTGATAGCCAGGTCTGGAGCCGTCGTTCGTATAGGCTGGTCCAGTGGTCGATGCCATCGTCCCACATCTCTGGCGCATCGAGTAGTAACCACCAAGGAGGGTCGAGGGTGAATTGCGTCGGCCCGGCGTACGCAAACTCCCAGTCGATAGCCCCGAGAATACGATCATCCTCATCAACGAGAATGTTGGCAGGCCTGAAATCATCAGACCAGATACGGAAAGAGCCGGAACTGTCTGGCGCCGGCAAAGTTGCACCAGGACTTGTACAGAAGGCTGACCAGTCATCTTCAACAAATCCAAAACTTGACAGCTGCCCTTGCTTGGCTAACCTGCGAAAGATCTGGCGGGCCACATATTTCGTCTTGCAGTCATCCACCGATGACACCATGTCGTTGTGCTGGAAGAGGAGAGTTGCAACGTGCATCTCTGCCAACGCCGTGTACCACTGATCCGCCGTTTGATATGTGGTTCCTTTGGACGGAAGGATCGATTTAGGAATGTTGGAAAGCTGAATCATGTTGCTCATATTCATAGTGAAAGATCGTTCCATGACATCAAAGGACCCGCGGCTGGTCTCGACGAGAGCTCCGATGCGTGGGAAGGTGACTTGTGCAAGTTGTAATACACACCATGCCATCCTAGCATACAGTTTCTTGAGTCTTTCCTCGGAAATATCGTGTCGCAGGATGGGGGTCTCGTTAAGGTCTGCGCGAGGGGCTTCAAGAGCCTGGCTCATGCCCCGTCGAGAACCCAGGTCTTCAATGACAATGAAGGGTCCGATCTCGGGATCAATGCCATGGCCGAATATCTCTGGAGTAGGAATAGCGGTGCGGTGTCTAATGCAGGCAGCGGTCGCAGCTTCTGCAAGCGTTTTCTCTTCAGGAAACACAGCCTGGTTGGGACAGGGTAGGCGAACGAGGACCGTAGTAGAAAGACCTTCAACGCGTATGGGATAGAGGACATTGAAGCCGCCAATAATCAATGGGGTCATCAGAGTTGATCGTTTCGCGAACATCTTCTCGGCGAAGGATTCGATCTTGCGGCAAGCTGAACGTGATCGGACTGCCTTCATGGCCTTGTCCCAGAGCTCATCGCTCCTGTCCCATGCAAGATTATCAGAGTCCTGTCGAGCTGCCATCTTGGGAAGCAGGGCTTGGGAAAAAAGATGTATTAGAAGAAGGAGTTAGCGATTGCCGTTGAAAGTTGAATGAAGGTGGGCAAGTTTGGGTCGGGTCCGCCAGCCAATCATGTCGGGTTGCTGCGCGCGCGGGTTCCCGCCACCTTGTGATGTGACCTGATTGATTTTAGGAGACAGGTCTGTTCCCCATTGCTGCCCAGATGTAAGCGCTCAAAAGTGTGATGTGTGCCCCAATGTGGCCTCCGAGATGGGCCAACAGGGTGACGAGAGAACCCATGATAAGACAGGATGAAGTTGTAACTTACCCAACATCCCTAACAGTCCAACGACGACTCAATACCCGCCCTAGAACGGGGTACGGGAAAGCGGAAAGCGCCACTTTTCCAATAGAGGGTCACATAAGTACTATAGATATATGGTCGTCGGGGGACAGTGGGGCAAAGATATATACTCTGCACGGTTTCGACCGTATTCCAAAGTAAATTTGACTCCTGGCATGTACGGTTAAAGAATAGACTTAATACAGTAAGTCACTCACTACCCTTGATCAAATAGTAGTCGACATCAGACATGTCGGAAGAAGCCGAGAGAGGAGCACCTAATAAAGTTCACTCCTGTCATATAGTGGAATTCGAAGGCTAGCCATGACGAGCATACCTAAAGCTTGGGGCTATGTAATGCGCCAAAAGCCTCAGGATATGCCCCGCGGCTTATGGCGCAATGGCCGATGTCGCACTTTTATATGTAGACTCTATAAACTAGTAATTATAAATAATCCTCTTTTTAAATAAGTCGCAGAAGTAAGGCTATTCGTAATTGTTATTAATGCTTAAGTAATCAAGCGAGTCAGCTACCTAGTAGTCTATAAAAGCGAGGCTAGAGGCAATTGTAGCGTATAATATACTATAGCGCGAGGCAATTACAGTATGTGATATAATGCGCTATAGCGAGAGGCAATTGTATATATCATGCGCTGTAGCGAGAGGTAGTTATAGCGGACTTAAAGCTTATATAGAGCTTGAGCCTAGTTACGTGCGCTTCGTAAAAGAAGAACCGGTGTCTATGATTACTATGGGTGCTATATATAAATATGCGACATCGGCTGTTGCGCCACGACTTACAGGGCATATCCTGAGGCTTTCGGTGCATTTACATAGCCCCTTTAACAGCTCCAAGGACAAGCTAGCACAAGACAGAGTTGCAGTCGTGGCATTGATTGGGCTGCATGAGGCGCATGGTGCGGCAACATGGCTTCCCATGCTTGACCCCGCTCTAGACGAGCATACAAGAAGTCTCGCTGCCAGACTTGCTCCCCCAAGCCAAACAAGGAGTGCTTGAATTCCTGGTCACGTCGTACTTTCCAAGATTGCTGCCAGACACGTATGTGCTCTACCTACACCGAATCCTCACACTGCTCTGGACCCTTGCACAATCTTTTTCTGACCGCTATCAAGGCCCGAAATGGAGCCAAACTCTTCTGCGGAGCGTCAGAGGAGAATCTCCGAGCTAATCAGGGAACGCGTGAAAGAAGAGGAAGAATTGGCCGACCTGGAGACGTTCATTGAGCAGCTACCCAACACCGATCAGGTGAGGAAAAGTGGCTCCAGCTCTCGAAGCCGAAGGAGGGAGGATGCTGCAGATGCGCTCAGCCGGGAACAGATGCTTCAAGGGCTGCAGGATAAGAGGGCAAGAAAGATGGAGAATATCGAACTCCTCTGGAAAAAGATACATGCTTTACAGGACGAAGAACGGGCACAGGAGTGAGTTTACGGCTCTTGCTTTTGATCCAGATATGCCTGTGCCTTGGCCATCCATTCCCTTGCTCGTTGGGCTTCCTCGTCGTCGACGGGGAAGAGATTGTTTTCTTTGAGGTACTTGGTATAGCGCGCTGAGCTTTGCAGCAGCTTTTGCAGCTCCAGCTGCTTCTGCTCACATGAAAAATGCTCATGAACGACCTCTTTATATGGTTCTTTGAAGAGTTGGGGGTAGATGAACTTGTAGAAAATAGTGACAAGGTGATGTGGTCTTCGAAATATCTCTGCAACCCGTGATGTGATTGTATACTCACAAATCCATTCCTTCAGCAGCTGGGTGTGAGGAGAGGCGGTATACTTCTCCGCCAGGACGGAGCGGAACTCTGCGAAGTAATCCTCCGAGGCAGTGATCCACGATGGTGGTATGAAGAAGCTTGCGGGAACTGTACCTGCCCATTCCCAGTCAATGATGGCAAGGATATGGAGCTCATGATCCACCATGATGTTGGACCACCGGAGGTCAGTGTGAGTGAGCACGAAGGGTTCGCGCAGGCGATCAACCAGTAGAGGCGTTTGGTCAATGGTATGGAGTGCAAACAGCTCCATCTCTGCAGTATTTTGACGCAGGGCTGGGCTAGGTAATCGGAAGGTGTCCCAGAGCAGCAGGCGTTGTTGGGAGATGAACTCAGCCGTGGACCGGGATGGCGATGGCGAGTACGAATATCCTTGGATCCGAAGATCGTTCATGGGTATAGAGAAGGGGTCTACGATTGTTGGCTTCGAACACGAGCCTTCGGGCTGGCCTGGCATCAGCGAGCCAGCCGCCGAAAACTCGAGTCTTCGTAACTGGGTGAAGATGTCGATAAGCTCCGAATAGAATTGACGTCGATGCTCTTCCGAGCTGCTCAAAAGCTGACGGTCGACGAGCGGCTGACCCTCAACGTGATCAAGGATCATGAAAGCCTGCTTTGCAGAGTCGTTGTGCAAGAGTCGGGCCTGGCCGTAGGCGTGAATTCTGGGAATGGGGATTTGCGTGTTCTCTTGAATGTACCTAAGATGAAGACATTAGCAACTAGCCTCTAATACCGGGGGACATATTATAAGGACTACTGCATCGTGCACACTTCGCTCTGGAGCTTCCCCCAGGCGTCGTGAATGACTGGCTCGATCGGAACCCGAACAACCCATGTCCGGTCGTCAAACCTGGCGAAGAAGCAAATGTTGAAGCTCCCCTGGGCGGTCGCCGTCTCGTCGACACGGCATGGCGATCCATTGTTGTAAGAGGAAGCCAAGGCACGGACGGCTTCCAGATCTATCGCTCCGACGAATTCATCTGCCCGGCTGTCCAGTTGTTCGGCTGTCAAGGGGTTCAAGACCGAAGAATCGTGTCGAGGAATAAGGCGCCCAGACAGAAGAGCAAGCAGTGATTTCCAGGCCTGGAAAGTCCGCGTAGCGCACCATCTGCATTGCACCAAAATAAAGCGGCAAATTATGCGGAGCATCTGTGGAAGTGATGGGAAGGGTCATATTGACACATTCCAGACGGAGGAACTGATCCCAAGCCTGGCTATTTATCGGGTAAAATCCCATACGAGCGACAGCCACAGCCACAGCCACAGCCATGGACAGCCATGCGAAGGACAACCACAGTGCCTACCCCAGTCTAACTCGGTTCTGTGGCGCATAAGATAAAGTATAACGAAGAGCGCAACAAGAGACCAAATAATAAATATTTCGCAACGATGAAAAGCAACAGGATCTTATCTAGGATTCGGTTTACCGTCGTCTGCTGACATGCCTGGAACACAGCTCATGACTCCGCGTGTGAGTGCTCCAACGTGTGAGACACATCCCTGTCGCAAATCAGTATACCATCGCACTGCCTGCACTGTGATGTCTCGGTATACTGCACCGGGCATCTGGTGCACACATCACACCAGCAACCGCGTACGCGGGCTGGACGTTGAAAAGGGAAGAGTGGATGGTACACTGCAACTAAGTAGGTAGTTGAGAAAGTGATGGAGTTGAAGGCATGCGTGGCTGGTGTCGTAGGCAGTACCTATTGGAGCGCCGCAGGTCTGGGAAGCTGCCTCGGCCTACTTTCCACGTGCGTCTGATTTACCTGAGGATGGGCGGATTCGACTTGGGGGGTTTGGCTGAAGTAACTCGAGTCGACAAGCTCCACCTTATTCCTGCATGAGTAGAGAGGTCGCCTAAGGAGTCAGTTCAGGCACTAAAGATGACCAATTCTGCCTATTAGCTTCTGCAGAATGCCTCTTAAGTGATATTAATGCTATGCTGGGTATCATCTAAAAGCCCGGCTGAGACGGCATCCACGGGAAGAATTATCCTGAGTTACATAGGGGTGCTTGAATAAACTCTCTTGCTTTGATTTGTGGCAAAACCAGACAGCCTGGCAGTGGGCGTTTATATAAGCAATACCGACGACTCTTTTGCGCAGAACTGAATCACTAAGATGTAGGTAATTTACACAGGAATCATCACAAAGTCAATAGATAGGAGAAGATGAAAGGCTTTGCTTCAAACATTATGGAGTTGGGGCCATGTGACTTTGCTAGGTGTGCAGGATCCCGAATCAGAAAAACGAATGCCTACCTACCTACCCCTTGATGATGTCGGCCGCGATCTTCTCGGCGAGAGCGTAGACCGTGGACTGGGGGTGACCCGGGGGAAGCATGGGGAAAGCACTGGCATCGACGACACGGAGACCCTGCACACCAAAGACACGAGCCTTGCTGTCGACCACGGCGGTCTTGTCGCCGGCTTTCCCCATCTTGTTCGTGCAGGCCGGGTGCCAGACGGTGGTGAGAGACTTCTTGATCATGTCGAGGATCTGGTCATCCGACTGGTATTGGAAACCAGGGTAGGCCTCCTCGTTGAGATCCCTCCGGACGGGGCGCAGGGCGGGCTGGTCAAAGACCTCACGCAGGCGGCGGAACAGTGAGATGGCCAGCTCGACGTCGGCAGGGTGGGTGAGCCAGTTGGGGTTGATGAGGGGGTTGACCAGCGTGTCGCGGCTGGCGATGGTGACGTTTCCGCGCGACAGGGGGGCGACCAGGGCGCCAAAGTCCGTTCCGTGCCACTTCGCGTTGAAGGGAGGGTCGAGCACGGGCCAGGCAAAGTCGCCGACGTAGCCGTTGGCGGCTAGATGCTCGATCTCGGGCCAGTCTGCAGGGAACTGGGCGAGAGTCTCGAGAGAGGCCGCCGACCACGTGTCCCTGTACTTCTGGGGCATCTTCTCCCAGGCGAGGAGCTCGACGACGTTGGAGGTGAGGATCCCCTTGGACGCCACGCTGTAGTCCAGGAGGGCCTGGAGAAGGACGTCCGGCCTCCGGACCACGGTGTCGAGCGTGGGCAGGTTGACCGAGTACGAAGGGCCGAACATGATGTGATCCCACAGATTCTGTCCGACACCCTCGAGCTGCGACACGACGGGGATGCCGAAGCTGTCCAGAGTAGCCTTGGGACCAACGCCGGAGACCATGAGCAGCTGAGGCGACCTGAAGGCACCGGCGGACACGATGACCTCCTTCTTGGCCTGGAGTGTGTAAGTCGGAAGGGCGCCGAGAAGGCTGACCTTGACGCCCGAGGCCTTCTTGCTCCCGTCGAAGAGGACCTGCCTGGCGAGAGTCTTGGTGAAGACCTTGAGGTTCTTGTTGACGGCTCCGGACGAAGCCTTGGCCGTGTGGATGTAAGAGGCCGACGAGCTGCGAGTCTGGTCCGTGCTGCGGATCGTCGCCTGGGCGTAGTGGTAGCCCAAGAGCTTGCCGTTTGCGAAGTCGACCGTCCTCTCCAGGCCCAGATTCAGGAGCGCCTTCTCCAGCCACGTGGCAAAGGGCGACACGTAGTTGGGGTACGTGACCTGGACGGGGCCGCCCTGGCCAGCGGCGGCAAAGGCCGTCGGGTTGTAGGGCGAGGATGCATTCTCGAACCGCATGCCAGGGTTGGCCGGGCTGAACGTCACGCTGTTCTTGTAGTGGGGAAGCATGTTCTCCAGCCTTTGGTGGGAGTGTCATCAGCACTCGACAGTTCCAGCACGTTGCTCGCGGCCAAAAGTATGTCAATAAACCCACCTGTAGTCATCATCACCAACGGCATCCGCCCACGCGTCGAGGGTGCCTTCAGTCGGACGGTGGTGAAGCATGAAGTTCAGCACGGACGAGCCGCCGACGCATTTGCCCTGCGCGTAGTGGCTCACGCGGCCGTCCAGACCGGCTTGAGGCTGCGTCTTGTATCCCCAGTCCGTGGTGGGAATGGTGTCAAGCGGGTTCTTACCGACGCCGAAGAGGTCGCCAGCCGGTGTCGAGCCGAGAACTGGCTTGGCAACCTCGGAGAAGGCGCCGGCTTCGATGATGGCGACAGAGAAGCCTGCTTCAGCAAGACGGTAGCCGATTGCGTTACCAGCGGTACCTCCTCCTACAACGACATAGTCGAAGCTGCCGAGCAAACATGTCAGTACCTTCTTGAAGGACTGAGATCGATACGTGAACGGGTGCAAGAAAAGGCCAGGCGTATTCTCTCGGAGTGAGAGGATCGCTACAAGGTCGGGGTGCGTGAAGGAACTCAGCTCAGTCGCAGGCATGAAGAGCAACTCACCTTTGCTGGACACCAAGAGTACCTTTGAGACTCCCCAGGCTGGCTTCGACGAACCCCGCGCCCGTTCCCAGTGTCGAGAGAAGATCCTTGAACGGGTTCAAGATGGAGTCGAAGATCGGCTTCCCCACAGTAGGCTGGAGGTACGCAAACGCCCCGAGCAAAGAGACGAGGTGAGCTGCTTTGAGGACAGCCATGGCTGGTGATGGGCCTTGTGGAAAAGATGAGCAGCAGAAGTAAGGAGTGTCCTAAGGCTGAGGAACAACCGCAAGTCGAGAGTGGCGGACTAAGGGCATCGTGGCTTTTTATCAAGAGGACTCACACGGCCTGTTATGACCAGAGCCGCATCTACCAACGCCCAGAACAACGTTAGTTGCTTATTCTCGCGCCACCTGAACAGCGTAGGTCCGGACTCATATCGCGCCAAGAGATGGTGTACTGTAGTCCCTGTCTAGGATGGTGGTCGCCCTGCCTCATGACGTGACATGGCGAGCGAGGTCTAGTGAGGCTGATGCTGGTACGAAGAAGTCGACATGGGCCGCGAGAAAAGGGATTTCTCTCGTGGCAGCTGGTTTCCTCTATGTCTGACGAGCCAAATGTTGGCTTTGGATCAACCATGCGCACCAACGCCACGTGTTTTCCAAGGCAGCATCAGTACGCTTGTTAGACACTTGGATGGCAAGTTGACATCCAAAAGATTGTCCTTCTGGTTTCCGGTGACATGCGCCCCGAAATTGAAGCAACCGATACCTCAGCAGCCCTGCCGAAGAAGGGGGCGACGACAGACGCGTGGAGGGCAGTGGTGATGCATCCAAATCCCCTCAGGTTGTTCAAAGTTGCGTGACCGCTCATTGGCGTACGGTGATGCTGTCCAGATGGTCTGAGGTATGGGTCCGTGAGCGCTGGTCATTGTCTTGCCACGGCGCGCCGATTTCCGTGGAGCGCATCACACTGACTGTCCGTCTTGTGGATTCGCGAACCCTGGTGCAAGGGGCCAGGAACACGGATCTCCTCCTTGGGGGGCACATCGGGGGGAACCCTTGTCGCATTGTTTCGGCCAACCGTGAAGATCCCCGTGACCAGGTTCCCATGCATTAGGGTGGGATGTGCGTTCGGGAACTAGAGGCGGGAGGCTCGCCTAGCTTAGTAGTGGTCGATCACGGGGTTAGGGCATCACCTGTACTTATCAGCGTTGCTTTTCAGCTGGACTTTAGCCACCGCCTCGTCGACGCCTCGTCCACCTGCGAGTCCTGGACAGGCAACGCCCACCCCGGGCAATGCCTTACCTAGGCCTAGGACGAAGTCAATCCAGCAAAAACTCCAGACAGTCTTCCACTATCATTGGTCATCGTCGCCATGGCCTTCAGCCGAGACCCGAGTCCACTTGCCAGGCACAGGTCAGGTACCAAGGGACAAAAGCAATATAGACTAACCCACACCTCACAAGGCGCGTGCCCAGTTAGGTGTGAACCTGGCTCGAGCCTCGGCAGAGCATCTCCCAGGTACCACATCCGGGTTCCCACATCCAACCCCCACTGCATCTAGACTTCATCCTAACAATTTGCTGGGTGCCCGAGGTGTGGGGTGAGTTACTCCTCTCTGGGGGAACGTGGTAGCTCTCAAGAAACCTCTCTGCCAATAGTCAAAAGGCAAAAGGCCTTTGTGACAGAGATCTTCGTCCTCACTTCCTCAAAAGGGGTGATCGTTGCGATGTCCTCGACGGGGGGACCACTTCAACGGCTCTTGTCAGTAACTCGATGCGTATAAGCCAGGTTGAACAGCTGTCAGCTAGGTTCGCCGGACTGTACTTTAGGTCATCATCACGGTCCTGACTGAATGTGGGGTGAGTAGTATGTACTCACGCAAGGCATAGAGGTGCCTTAGTAGCCAAAGATGTGGCAAGCGGCTGATGTACTGCAAACATGCAACTACACACATGAGAGAAGACGACAAGCCGTGCTACCCCGGAAAAAAATACAGTTGTTTCGGTCTCAATCATAACTGTGATTATGCTCGATGGCTGCACACTCAGGCATGTTCGAATTCACGTGGTTAACCCACCTGATTGAGCAGACTTAGTAGAAAGGTACGACTGGTGAGTTTTACCAGAGTTTCTGGCATCATGGATGGTCAGATTACGGCAAACGAAATCGGATCGAGACTTTGAATGCATCTCAAGCCGTGAGTCCAAATCCCTGACATGGCTGCTTTCGAGTGCGTATGTGTGATAAGCTGGACAACCAATGCGTTGGTTGAGACTTAATTGCACCAGAGGTCATTGCACACGAGAACGAGAAACCCCGCTCGCGTAATGCCTGCCCACGGTCTTTCTCATCTGAGCTACTTGTCTCATCTTTTTTCCCTGCCATGTTCATTACTTCTTTACGCAAGAGCCATTTCGTAGTCTCGGTTACTCGTAGTCTTCGGTTTATGTCTGCTTTCAGAGTTCAAGCGATTTGAAGACGTTCAAGTTACATTCATAGATACTATGATCTTTTTGATGAGCCTCTTAATAAAATTATATGAGAGATCTCCTCGCTCTACTACTAATTAGTAGTAGAAATACGTAGATAGTAAGCATCTACAATGTGAGATTGCTGTACAAAGACTCAACTACCTTCTTATATCAAAACCTCCTCGGTCTAACCTACCCTATTACTAATACCCGCGATCACTTGATTTTGCGAATAATTTGGCTGTTATCAGCCCATTTTGGTGTGTGGATAAAAGTCTGACATCTCTTAATGTAAGCGTGCTATAATCTGCCTCTGGCCTGTCTCTTTCCCGCATTGGTTGTCGCCATTTGGCCACACAAGTCCTTGAACACTCAACACGATGTATCCACAACATGACGGTTCTTAGCTTAGGAACATAGTCACATTTGCTACGAAAGTGGGTTCTAGTAAAAGAACAAGCATTATATCACATTGATCTATTGTTCCTTCAAGCTCATCTCCAGTGACATTTAATCCGTAATAGCAAGACGTCCCCAGCGTAAAGCTCTCCGGACAGCAAAGGCAAGAAGCATAAATATATGTTCTGGTCTAATCTTAGACACACTGTTGCAAGAAAGCTTCCCGTCCCTAGACTGTCACCACGCTGGAACTTTGGTGCATCGCGAAGCGGATTTATTGCTCCGTCTTTGGGCGGAGTAGTCGCAGGATTCACGCGTGGTCCTGGGTCTGGTGCCTCGATCCCTGTTCACACACTAACGTATAAGAAATACTTCTCAAAGGCATGGGCAAATTCGTCCTTATTTAAGAAAAGCTTCGTGACAGCCGGTGAAGTCGGCTAGCTGATGCAGGGGACATCTATCCAACCTTTGCCTTGAAAGCTCCCGTTTCCTGTGCGTATTCTTGTCGTCTATGTTAATTGCGAGCTATCATTGCCTACTAGAAAAGAATGAGGTAAGAGAGACCCAACCACTAGACCATAAGTACTAGATGATGAGGCAAGTTAACCTTAAGAGGAGTCATGCACTGCCTTCAGGACCGCGTGAAGAGAATACTATTAAGTTCTTTTTAAACTATTATAAGGAGTATACTATTATAATATCTTCTAAAAGAAATAATTAAAGAAATCTTTCGATATATTATTTTCTACCTTGAGTTACTTAAATACCCATTTTTTAAAAGAGTTGCGCCTTTATTTATAGACTTACAACCACTTTAGTGCTATTCGGGAGTGGTGCCGACGTAAATTGAGATGTTGGCAAAAAGGAAGTGGACGAACGGAGAGTTGAACTCCGGACCTTTCACAATTACACATAGAATGCAAAGCGAACGTGATAACCACTACACCATACGCCCCTTGTTGCACGTGACTTAATAGCAAAATTGGAGCTGATTATCAAACTTTGTGCAGAAGACAAACTGCCACAGTGGTGAAGCCTTGACAGCAACAGCTTGAAGGTGTAAGATGTGGACCGTTTATCAAGCCCCTTCTCTGGCTGATTGACAGCTCATTTCTTGCCAGACTATCTGCTTGTTTGGCCGCGCCCCGTGCTCTCTGCTTTTTTGTTTTTTGTTCAGACATTTGAAAATTTCTGCGCATCATGTTAGAAGGAGAGCGTTGAACGAGTGTATTCTTGACGACTAGAGGCACGGCTTCATCCGCCGCCTTCCAATCATGGGTCCATAGAATGCCACACCCTTCGCTCCAAGACTCTCTCAGGGATGCAACTCGCTCAGCCGTGAACTTCTTCCGGAATTTGAGGCTAAAAGATGGATGATTAATCTGCATTCCCTATCTGTATACTGTCTAAGGCTGCTCTTTTGAACGATACCAGCAATATCTTGCTCATCGTTTAGCCCTTTAGGTAAACAGGTGTTGGTGAAATCTGCTTGAGAGCATTCTAAGAAAGGCACCCCGGGTTGACTGTTGCTCTGGGTGTCGCAGACCTTCAGACAATGATAGTAAAGGAAAGAATTGTCTTTCTCGAGTTCTTCTACAAATAGTAGCTATTGAAGAACCATCAGCACACCATCGCATATGCCTTCCTGTTTATGTATATGAAATAGTACGCCTTTGAGTCCAGACGCGCCGGAGTTTTATTTCAAGTCAGTGTTAGCTACGAAGGAGCTCTAATCCGACTTAACATAATGACTACCTAGTAGTACTGGCTGTGGCTTCTCTGCCTTGGCCTGGGTAGTAGCGTCCAATTTTTCACGTATGAGCTTAACCTTGTGTCCCCATGCAACAAGAGCGACAACTATTTATATTGGTAGATCGAAGCACCAGATGCTCATGTTGCTTTCATGGTGCTTCACCCAGGACCTTTGTCGCGGTCTCTCTCGCCTTTGTGATGTTATTCGCGCGCCCCTTGGCACACACCTCGCGCGAGTTTGAGCAAGTTTTTGCACTGCCGGGTGCTGGGAAATCAAGCACGTTTGCCATATGCGCGTGTTGGTTGCTCTGACAGGGTGAACGACGACGAGCTTTGGGGACTTTTGGTCTTGATAATTTAGTGGTGCAAAGGGAAGGTGGACGATCCTTCAGGGTGCATCTGGGCGATGCCGCGATATACAAGGAGCAGGGTCGCAGGGCCCAACTGCACCAGCTCTCGTCTATCGCGAGTACTGTCATCCTTCCTAACCTCCCAGGGAGACCACTCTGGCATGATTTCAAGCAGTACGCCTCCGTGAACTGTCAGTCAATGCTACTGCTTTTCCCCGTCTGGAGCATAGCCCGTCTATGGCTCTAGCCGCCGTGACTGGCGAGATCAAGTTGCATCGAGGCTCTGAGGATTCACCTCCGGCACAGGACCTTCCTCTGACAAATACCATCCTTTGTCTGCATTTCCACGTACAAGTCCGAACCTTCGCCTTGAACATGGATCCAAGCCAGCATGGACACACAGCCTCGATGCCGATGCCAACTAGTGGTACAGGAATGGACCATGGCAGCATGAGGATGGAAGCGGTATTCTTCAGTGATGTTACCACTCCTCTTTGGTCGAAGTCGTTTGCACCCCAAAACATCGGGCAGTATGTCGGCATGTGCATCTTCCTCGTTGTCTTCGCGACTGCGTTCCGCCTCCTCGTCGCTCTCCGAACGAACTTTCTCACATTCTGGCAATCCACTGGGGACGCAAATGACCGAAGACATCTACTGCAGCCTCAAGGGGACAACGACGCTGAAATGGATGTCCAAGATAAAACCCCCCGCCGCCCTTGGAGGCCTACAGAGGCGGTTGTCCTAGGTATTGTGGACATGATCATTGCTGGGGTCAGCTACCTACTGTGAGTTCCCGCAGGAAAAAGCATTAGGAAGCTGTCGTTCAGTCTGCTGACATATCTCTGCCCTTTCGTAGGATGCTTGCTGTCATGACTATGAATATTGGGTATTTCTTCTCTGTGCTGGCCGGCGTGTTCGTGGGGACCGTTGCCGTTGGGCATCTCACAGGCACCGTGTTGGCGCACTGAATAAGTCTTGACGTTGAGACGATCGAATACGAATGAGCTGGTGTGCATCTGGTCGCGACAGTCGCAAGGGTATGTCTTCATAACACATTGGACGATGCGGAGTTTCCACGTCCACAATTGAGACGAACTTCAGAGCACGTTCGATATCGAGCAAACTGATCGTGTCACTATTTATATTCACCAACGCCTCAGATATCATCTAAGTTGACCTAGTTCGTCTGCTTCCAGACATCCTTAAATGAAGCAAACCAACAGGATGTACAAGAAAAGCACATCCCAGAGTCTCCAGACACCCGTGCATTATGTGCTCTCTCAGGGAGGCAGAACGAGTTATGAAAACTTTTCCGTCATGACATGATAGTGGTGTGGATGTGCGGACTCCCGCCGATGGGCGTTGTTCCATGATGCACAAAGAAACCGATAATACGAATAGAGAAAGGTTGGGAGTGAGGTCAAGTTACGTGATGGGTGTGGTGAGTTGGAGTTCTGACATCAGAGAATAAGGACGGTCCCATCTCATGAGCTCGCATTCAAGGCGGCCTGGTCGATGCAGTCGAGGAGCTGCCGAAGTCAGTATGCGATCATTTGATATGAGAGCCATCACTTACAGTATGAGGCACAACACCTTGGTTGGTAAGGTAGCGAGTCATCCCCTTCACCAGCTCGATCTGCTCATCAGGGGTCAGGCCGTTGATGGCCGCCTCGATAACCGACCCAAGCTTGAACTTGTACACAGCAATAAACGTGTGGTAGTAGATGTAAGCAAAGAAGCCCATGATGAACTGGCAGTCCATGCGGTCAGTAATGCCGCCGTGCCCTGGGATGGAGTGGCCGAAGTCCTTGATTTTGAAGGTCCGCTTGAGACCGGATGCGAAGAAGCCTCCGAATGGCGCAATCAGAGAGGCGAAAGTGCCGAGGAAGAAGGCGTGGATCTGGACAGGGGCCACGGTGATTGAGAATTGAGTCTTCTCGGGGAGGAAGAAGTACTGAGGGAGGGTGTATGTGTGGGGGAAGAACACAGGGTTCGGGTCGCACTCAAGACCGGTGAAGATGTTGGCGCCAAGATCCTGCGTTAATTAGTATCTGGTTCACGCTGAACGAAGTCACCGGAGAAAACTCACATTGACTGGGCAGATGAAGTACTTGGAGCGGGACATGAGGCTAGTGAGGCCCATGGCGAAGACAATTGTCATAATCCAAGCACCAACGAAGCCTTCCACGGTTTTCTTGGGAGACAGCTTGATCAGCTGAGTACGGCCGAAGGCAATACCACAAATGTAGGCGAAAATATCGTTGGTGATGACGAGCGCGGCGGGGAGGAAGAACCAGATCATGCCCTCGAAAATGTTGTTCATGATGAAGTGCGCCTGGACGACAATGAGGTACAGCGCCATGTGCGTCCACGCGAAGTTGGTGAACTGGAACTTGTAGTGGCCGGCCTGAAGCGATGCGACGAAGAAGACGAAGCCTGCTTGAAGTCAGCATAGACCTCTATTGTAAGGAAGTCAGTCTTCAAGGTTGGAAACTCACCAAATACGTAAAGAACGAAGCTGATGAAGCGGTGATGCGTCGCCAGCGGAAGCAGGACCTTGTCAACCAGGACAATGTGCTTGAAGTAATAGATAACCGTCTCGCCGTAGAGGAAGTACATGGTCGTTGCGAGCCAGTACCAGTTGAGACTCTTAGTCGAGCGCAGTGATCGAGCACGGCTGGGCACGTTCGCAATTGCGATGACCTCCTTGAACGAAACGATCTGTACGGCGGTAATAATGCCGATGATGTAAATGTGGCCCATGAAGAGAGCGGCGAAGAAACCGGCGAACATGACGAAGGTCCAGAAAGTACGTGTAATGAAGTTGGCTTTCTTCTTTTGATAATCGGTCTGTTCTGGTGGCGGTTTCTGCAACGGAGGTCAGTTCTCGTCCAGCGATTCAAATAGCAAGTGCTCAAACAGCCGTACCTCGACCACCGGCGCAAGTGCCGCTTGTGACTTTGTCCTGGTTGGCGAGCCAGAACCCTCTTCGCTCATGTCGCTGAAGCTTGATCTCCGGCCATCAGCCTGACCATTGCGCTGTGGGAAGCGCACGCCGCGCTTGGATCGCGAGCCAGCCATTTTGTGCGTTGGATATCGCGTCGACAAAGGAGTGACAGGGGTGTGCGCGGAGAAAGCAAACCAAGTGTCCCAAGACGCTCGTGTCGTCGCTCAGACACGTAGGCTCTGGGATCGGATGGTCGTGAGGCTTTTTGCGGAGCGCAACTCGAAAGATTTAGGATGTCGATGAGTAGAAGAGAACGGGGCCAAGGGTTCGCGGGTCTCCCGGGTTCACAATCTCGTCACTGAAGCTTGGCACATGAAAGAAGCTAAGCAGGCTGGGTCGGCAGGGGGTCGGCTAGGTACGTGTTGAGGCGCACGTAATGAGGAGCCGGTCGTTTGGGGGGGGTCGGGTCAAGCTCACGATCTGAGGACCACGAACACTGAAGCTGGCGCTTGCAGAGTACTAGAAACTGAAGGACCAGATGTGACCGCGATATACCAGGACGTCGAGACGGCGAGTGATGAAGAATCCGCGTTGGTCTGGGTGAGGGACCTTGGTTTTGCTGGAACCTGGGCGGCGACGCTTTGGGGCGGAATTGTGGTGGAAGAGGTGTGGCTGATGCTACCGATGTGGCGGCACAAAGAGGGCAGTGCTACGTCAGAAGTGGCTAGTGGTACGGCAGACAGAGAGAGACATTGCATCACAAGAGCAGGAAGAACGGGCTTAAGGTGTGGTGTAGGTGCATTCATGAGGTTAATGACTGACAAACTCTGCCTGAACTGGAATGCTCGCTTTTGGTTTTGAGCGACTGGTGCCTAGCTGCAACTGAACTGAACGCCTTTCTCATGGTGACAAGATGGGGTCCATAATGCCTAATTTCCCAACAAACATTTCGGCTGCTCGAGTAGAAGCGCTTATTCATGCACTTCCTGAATCTGACCTCGGTTTTTCAGCTTTCTGGTCAAAAGCCTGTTCTCGGCGTGACAACTCGAACGAGCCTCCAAGATTTTTGTCATCGTCAGCACTACCAGTAGGTATTTGAGGCTCCCGCTGTAGGCAGCAGGGTTCTGTCACATGCTTCAGCTGTAAGCACCACCTGCCACCTGGCTTACCAGCCACAAGTCCCCTACGCGACTGCGGTGGCTCAGCCTCTTTAATGTGGCTTAGAAGGGTCGCCAAATGGACCCCACGTAAATCGCTTCGATCGCGTCGAGCTTCATACAGTGGTTGACTTGAACGCAGCCAAGCTTCACAAATTTGGCTGTGGCACTGTCTCGTCTGTCATCCAGTACTCGACAGAGCGAATGGCACGATCTACGATATCTGGCTTATAGCCATGAAACCACGGAAGACGCCATATCAGCATGGAACCCGACGACTTCTCCGACGACGGCTTCGATGACCTCCCCGCTGATGCCCTTCAAGAATTGGAGAACCGCGCCATCCAGTTTACCCAAGCGCAACAAACCCAGCAGCATGCGATTCGAGCACCCCAGCCAAGATATTCGGACTACGGCTGGGATGGCGAGGAGGAGGACGAAGACCTCGACACGACAGAAGTTACGAACGATGAAGGTCTGCCTGTCGGACGTCCGCCTGGTAGTAAGGCACCACAACCAGAGGCTCAGCGGCTCTCAACGACAACGAAGCCAGGCCCGCCGCCGCCAAACCCACGATGGAATCCCACTATTGATCCCTCGAGACGACAAGCAAACAGTACCCTGAACAACACAAGCCTGACGTCTCGTCAACGAATTGCCCCCATGGGTGCTCCCAACCAGCAGTATGCGGGCTCCCAGCGTTTTCAATCATCGGCGGCACCAGTCGCGCAGCTGCAGCCCAGTCAGTTCGCTCGACCACCTCTACCACAAAGTCGCTACAATGCCTCTCAGACCTCCCAAGTCGCTGGGGGTCAACCAAGTGGGAACATGCTCTCGGCTCTGCAACAACGTGTTCGTGCGCTCGAAAATGAGCTCAATGCGGCGCGTGGAGAGGCGGCTATCATCCGTTCCAATGCCACCAAGGCTCAACAGCAGCACGATGCTGAAGTCTCGCGTCTGAAGAAGCTCAATGCCGAGCAAATGGCGAAGCAGGAGCGGATTGTGGAGGCAGCCGTTGCCGCAGAAAAGTCGGCCAGCACAGAGCTCCAATTCTTACAACGTGACTTGAAAGAAGTCAATGATCGAGCGAGGCGGAAAGATCAAGGCACAGGTGGAGCTGGAGGCAGCTTCACAGCCGTGACACCCAAGAAGACCTCAAAGACGTGGGGGTTTGCTGATGGTTTCGACGACATGGACCTCGTTGCCAGCCCCAGCAAGGGTCAAGGAAGAGGGAAGGCTGCTGGCTCGGTCGCAACCAATGTCGGGGAACGGACTCCAACAAAAGGCAAACGGAAACGACCCACTGTTGACAGTCCTGTGATGGCTTTAGAGACTCACACTGCAGATGGCGATGTTCCAATGGACGATGTGAGGACTTATGGAGCACACAACCATGTGCACCAGCAGACGGTCGTGGTCCAGGTGACACCAACACCGCCTTTCGATGTAAGTCTACAGCCCTTTGCCGGTCCGGTAGGATGTCTTGCTCATTGTAAAAGTTCCTGCCTATTATCTTGGACCATGGGAGCATCCCCGAACAACCACCGACCTTTGACCTTCTCTCACGCTTTGCTTTCCCTTCCGAACCGGCATCCTCTTTCTCTTCCATCATCTTCCAGAAGCTACCGCTGATGGGCGACCCGCATCAACCAATGCAGCTTCTTGTCGACTTCACCGAGCTCATTGTCAGCATCTGGGTCCGGTGCGTCGAAGAACGATATTGGGAACCCATAAAACACCTTGTTGCCCTTATATCATTCACCCTTCAGCTCCACACAACAACCGTGGCGGTATGGACGTTCAGAAACCTCGCTGCGGCTGCCCAAACAACTATCTTCATGGTCGCCGAAGGCAGGCACCGTGTCCCCGATGGTGATCTCAGCAAGCATGAGACCTACAGCGGAGTTGCTGAGCACGTCGATACCACATACATTATGGCACTCCTGCAACTTATTGCCATGGCCTGTGCCACTACACCAGTGAAGACTGAGGTAGGGGTTGAGTTTCGTGCAGAGGAGATATGGAAGTTGCTCACTCTAGACTTTGTCCTACTTCTCCTTACGCCGAAACAGAAGCTCGAGGATGTCATTGGCATGCTCGGTCTCCTGACTACATCCACACTCCCGAACTCCATAGGTCCCCTTGTGGAGGACAGGGAGCCAGCATTCGTTGCCCGCCTTGTCATTGAGCGCGTATCTGCAAAACTGGTCGAGTTCCCATTATCCGCTAGCAAACCTGATGATCGGCGACGCGTGCGGGTTGCTGCGCTTCGGACTCTGATTGCCTTTGCGCGTCATCCATTCGGCGCTTTGCAGCTCGCATCTCATAGCAATGCTATACCCCGCCTGGTAGCCTGCTTAAGCACGTCCATCGACGACCTTTACGACCAACCCATCCCAGCCTCCATTCTTCCACCACCTCCGGAAGATCTCCCTCCTCCGCAACCCGACTCTTCCGCCATGCTTTCCACCATCATCTCCCAATGTGTGCTCCTCATCCACACATTAGTCACATCGCCCGCCACCGCTGAGACGGCAGACATGGCAGGAAAGCTGTCACTTTCTCACGGTGGCAGTCAACGATATATGCTATCGTTGGGCCGTCTCACCTTCGCAGAAGACGATCTCGTGCTTGAATCTGGGATTGAGGCAGAGGTCGTAGAAGCCGCTCACGAGCTCCTGGAAATGGTTGTCACGCCCGACGAGGGCGAGTTGGTCAGTGAGGCATTCGGGGCTTGAAGAGTCGAGAACAACATGTGCATGACACATTATGCTCGCAAGAGCTTGGAAAAAGACATCTCCACAAACATAAGAAATGAAAGCTAAGAATTCTTTCTTCTATCTGTACCACCTCAATCCTAGCTTGCGCCACCATCTATGCTTTGTGCCTCGCACATCTTGCTGTACATGCCTCCCCTAGCAATCAGCTCATCATGGGTCCCTGCCTCCGCGATGGTCCCGTTAGAAAACACAAAGATACAATGGGCTCTGCGGACAGTCGACAAACGATGGGCCACGGCGATAGTGATGCGCTCCCTCGAATCGACGGCATTCATCAAGGCTGACTGTACAACGCGCTCGGAATCCGTGTCCAGCGCGCTTGTAGCTTCATCCAGCAGGAGAACCCTTGGGTCCCGAATTAGAGCTCGGGCAATAGCGATGCGCTGCCGCTGTCCGCCCGAGAGCTGGCTCCCACTCGTGCCACAAGGCGTGTCAAGGCCTTCGGGGAGGGAACTGACCAAGTCCCAGGCATTGGCAGCGCGCAGCGCCCTTTCCAGGGAGGCGTCGTCTGCGACAGGGGTTCCTTGGTGCGCGTCAATCCGATCGAGGTCGAAGTCCACGCCCATGGAGACGTTGGCGCGTATGGTGCCCGGGAACAGCGTAGGTTCCTGCTGCACCAGAGCGAGTTTGTTCCGGTACAGCCACGGGTTCAGGCTCTTCAGGTCGTCCTTGGTGTCGACCACGATCTGGCCGCTGGTCGGGTCGTAGAATCGCTGCAGCAGGGACATCAATGTGCTCTTGCCACAACCTGAACTTTTGGTTAGTCTTCTGTCGGTTTCCCAGACGGGAGGGGCAGCGGTCACGAACCTGATGCGCCCACGAAAGCAACGAATTGACCGGGTTGGATGGAGAGGGAGATGCCTTTTAGGACCCTGTTGTCCGGCGCCAGAGGGTAGGAGAACATGATGTCTCGGAAATCATACTCGTTGCAATCAGCTGGTGGACCACGGTCTCGATTGTCGTCAGTCTCCCTGATCGTTGGCTGAAGGTTGGTGATCCAGAAGTAATAGTTCGCAGCATGGTTTGCCTTGGTGAAGCCTGCGCAAGCGACCAAGTCAGTGTTTTGCTGGCGTTTCTGTGGACCAGGTCTCGACTTACTGCCGACCCAACTGAAGAGCTGACCAGCGGCTTGGGATGAGAAGTACATGCCCATGAACGACACCATGAACTGGTAGAATGTTATCTCGCCTTGAGTCAAGAGTGTCGATCCCCACCTATTGGTTTTACGTTAGAGGGGGGAGGACACAAGTTTCTTTATATATGCTGCCCGCGGCCGCGAAAGACTCACCAGAACCCCAACGCAAGAACGAAGTACTCGACCGACTGACTCAAAGAGAACCATATCATCATCTGGCAGAGGGGTGACCTTGAGCCACGCACCGCCGCATCCAGTTCGGCAGCATAATTTCTCAGAACAGTCTGCTCAATGGCAAGCGAAGAGACTGTTCGGATAGCCATGACAGTCTCGGTTGCGATAGAGGCGCTCTGGGAGAAACGCTTGTCTATATCGTCATCCATCTTCGTCTCAACCAGAATCCGGATCCAGCCGGCGAGGATAACAGGGGGCATTCCGGCAAAGACGCCAACAAGTCCGAGCTTCCGCGACACAGCGATCGAGAGAATGCTGGAGGCCACGAGATTGACGCAGGCCATGACGATGAGCGCAATGGTGAAACCCATCAGCTCCATGATTGCCAGGGGGTATGAAGACAGGCGGCTGCTCACTGAACCAACAGTGTTCTCCATCCGGTCGTGGAATCGAAGGTCCTGTCGTAGGAGACTGTCAAAGATTGAATTCCTGAACCGTTGATACAGAGTCTTATGGGTTCAATGTGTTAGATCTCACTACAAATAATGTCTCAGTGGGATGGAAAGTTATTCACGTACCTGGGAGATCACATTCGTCGACCATCCCAAGGTGAAGTTAACGAACAGACTTCCCAAAGCAATCACAAAGAACATGAGCGAGATGAAATTGCCCCGCTCAACCATGTTCGGAGAACTGAACAGATCCATCATGTTTGCCAGCAAAAGGGCCTGCCCGGGATATATCGCAGCTACATCATATCAGCCGTGTTAGTGCAGTTTCCACGGACTCATGGGTACGAAAGTACATACCGCCTAGTATGCAGCAGATAACAGTGAGGAGATACCACCAACGGAGATCCCAAGTCGAGCGAATCAGCTTGTATATCGATGAAACAATAGAAGTTCGTTTGTACGCAGAGAAGTCTTCCCTGGTCTGCAAAAAAGACAGGTTCTCCGCTTCAAGCGTATTGTACCTTGCCAGGGACTTCACTCTCTCAGCGTCCACAGGACATTCCGCCTGCTTGGTGTCATCCTTCTCGCCATAGTTGGCTCCCTCCCCTTGGGCAGCTGTCGATAGGTCTTGGGCTTTGACGAGATGCGCATAAGTCCCATTAGCAGCAACAAGCTCATGATGCTTGCCTTGCTCGACGATTCGGCCTTGGGATAGGACCAGGATATTGTCAGCATTGCATACAGTCTTCAACTTGTGAGCAATCACTATGGTGGTTCGATTCTCGGACGCGCGATCGAGAGCTTTCTGCACAATGCGCTCAGCATGAGGATCGAGCGCGCTCGTGGCTTCGTCGAGGAGGAGGATCTTTGGATGAGAAATGATGCTCCGGGCAATGGCCACACGCTGCTTCTGACCTCCTGACAGAAGGCCCCCTCTTTCACCGATTCGAGTATCGTACCCGTGAGGCAGGTTCTGGATGAAGTCATCGGCGAAGGCCGTAGTTGCAGCCTCCTTGACAAGCTTGAGCTTCTCTTCTCTAGAAGAGGATTCCAATTCTGTGCCGACTAGTCCATGAGAGATATTATCGAACACAGTTCCGTTGAAGAGTACAGGCTCCTGCGCGCGAAATATTAACACCTCCAGCCAGCATGACGAAGCTCAGAGACTCCACGATACCTGTTGGACAAGTCGGATGTTTGTTCGCAACCAGGCCAGGTTGAGATCCTTGATGTCTATACCATCCAACTGAATACTGCCTGATTCAGGATTGTACCATCGCTCGATGAGACCGATCGTAGTACTTTTCCCCGAGCCACTTGGGCCCTATATGAAACACTCAGTGAGCTGTATTCAGGTGGAAAGCATTCGGACTTACTACTAAGGCCGTGACCTTTCCTGCAGGAATCTTGACAGAAAAGTCCTCCATTACTGGCTGGCTAGGTCTCTTGGGGTAGGCGAAGGAGACATGCTTGAACTCAATCTCTCCAAGCGTCTGCTCTGGCTTGGCGCCAGACTCTGAGAACGGGTCGATTTCGGATTGCCGGTCAATAAGGACAAACAATTCGTTCGCAGCAGAGATGGCGCGGGAGAAGGAAACCATATGCGGAGCCAGGGAGTTAACGGATGCAGCTGCGATAATGACTGAGAAGAGCACTCTAGTCAAGGTATAAAGGGAGAGATCAGCAAGGGAAGTCAAGACGGGTTCACCCTTGGAAGGGACTTACGTGAAGACCGTGCCAAAGCTGTCTGTCTCCCCTCGAGCAATCATGGAGACACCTTGCCAAAAGGCGAGACCCATGCCGGCGTAGATGGCAAAGTACTCGGAGCCGAACATGATGCCGTATATCCAGTTCTTCACCCTGGCATGGTCAAAGGACTTTTGCGTTTTCGCCTGATACTCGCGAGCAAGCCGCGGACGCAGGTTGAAGGCGTGGATCGTTCTCATGCTGCTGAGGATGCTTTCCGAGAAGGCATCGGTCTGCGCATTGTTTTGAAGAATCCTGATCTCCGCCTTCGAATCGAAAAACGAGGCCACGCCGATGATGCCTAGAATCGTGGGCACGATGCAGATCAGAATCAGCGTCAGTTTCCACTGGCTGGCGAAAGCAACAACGAAGGCTGCAACAAAGGTAGCCAGGGCCTGGAACACTTGGCCTAGCTTCTCGGCAATGCCGGACTGGATCAGCTTCCCGTTGGCAGCCGCCTGTGCAGAGATGGAACCTGCAGTGCCGTGATCGAAGAAGCTGATCTCCTGAGAAAGCGCTGCCCGGAGGTAGCGGCAGCGAATGTTGCGAACGATCTTGTAGGCGGTCCATGTCATCAAGGTCGAGTAAAGGTAGGTCAGGCAGAAGCGCGCGATGCCGATGTAGACGAAGTAAAGTCTAGCCAGAGTTAAGAAAAACCCAGACCAAGAGATTATCAAGAAAGAGAGACAACTGACGAGTATTTCCGCACATTGGCCATGAAGTCGGCACCTAGGTCAACTGGCTCCGTGTGCAGAGCAATCGTGATCACGTTGATGAATCGGCCCAACACCAGGTTGACAAGTGCAAGAGCAACACCAGAAGCGACGGCTGCTATAATCGCAATGGTCTCAAACACGTAGTCAATGGGATCGCCGAACTTGAAGATCCTCTGATACGGGACAACGTCAACGCTTGATACCGAGGTTATGTACTGTGTAGTTGACTTACCAAGAGGCCACCGCTGCCTGGAACTTGCTCATTGCTTTTCCGGCTTGTGTTGTCGGCGGTAGAAAAGGGATGCTGTGCCATCGGACCCAACTCAACAGTGGCATGCTTGTCAGCCATGCTGATGGTAAACGTCTGTGGCTCGCTTCGACAATTCAATGCACTAGATGGCGACTAGATGGACTCTGGTAGTATGCAGACTAGCCTATTCTCCTCATATAAAGGGAGGTGGTCTATTTGTACACACGCTTTTATCTATTTGCACACACTTGTTATACAAAGGGGCGCCGCTTTTAAAGAAAAAAAAGACCCTATTTAAAAAGCTTAATAAATTTATTTTTAAATTATATAAAAAATATATATATTATTTATATTTTAAAACTATTTAAATATATAGTTTTATAAGATTATTTAATTATATAATAACTTTTTTAAAAAAATATTTTAGTTTTATTATAAATAAAACTTTATTATATATATTTTATACTTAAATATTTTATAAAAGCTTAAATAATTTAAATTCTATAAAGCCTTTATTTAATAATATAATTATATATATATATATATATATATAATATTATAATTTTTAAAAATATATTATAATTATATATAAATATTATATTAAAATCTCTTAAAATATATATTAAAACTATATATATATTATTAATATTATAAGTTATATATAATAAATAGCTAAAGTAATAATTAAGCCTAGCTAAGGCTTTATTAAAGAGCCTTAATATCCTCTTTAAGAATTAAATTTATATTCTTTTTATTAACTTTTAACTTAATATAATTATACTGTGAGGAAAAGAGACACCCACCCAGGAATCGAAGAACAGTGAAGCCAAGCGACGCAGGAGCGGCGTGATCAACAGAAAAGACCCCAAAAATGGGTATTCGAGAAAAGAAGGAAAATAAGAAATGTAAATATAGTAGTAAAGGTAAAAGCAATAGATCAAATGGTTAGTAAAGAAAGCTTTCAATTATCATATCGTTTGAAGTCGTGGTCGGGTTTTCGTGTCAAGGTTGCGAAGGGAGATCCGTTTGGAGCCAAATAGACAGCTCAACCATTTGATCAAATGGTAATAGTAGTAATAGTCAAATAAAAGGAACAAATAAATCACGTTGTCAAGTAAGAAAGTCAAGGGCGAGGGAACTAAGCCTGCGTCAAGTAATTCAGATCAATGAGCAAAGAATGTGTTGGAATTGTTGGTTCTGCCTCTGTTTGAGCAATCTGTGGCCTTCCTTTTATAGCAAACGAATGTGATGACAAAGGAAACTAATGGTACATGAAAAATCCACTTGAGGACCATTTCCTCGTCTCACAACTCCTCCCCGCGTACCGAGTGTCACTCCCACGGGATCACATCGGGCGCTACTTTCAAGACCAAGTCTCTTCATCTCTCTGGTCAATCTCTGAGGTCGCCGATCTTCTTCTGGGCCCTCAGACGGATCCTCTCCACGAGTTCGGGCGGTCCCAGTCGATCGTCCTGGAACAATTGGAGCTGGGCGATATTGGTCGTGATCGACAGCCTCTTTGATGCTGCTCCAGAAGGACTGGCTAGTAAGACCAGGGGGGGCCAAACTCATGAATGTAGCAGAATTCTTGTGATACTTGATCTCAGTCCGAGCGACAAATAGATCGTCAAGTAGTTCAGCGACATAGGCAGTCATCTTGACTCCAGCGGGACCAACCCGCTCGTCAAGAGCTGACTTCACTCGTTTTTCGAACAATGAGCCTGGTGTCTTTATCAGAACGCCCCGTACTCGCGGAAGGACGGTCAAAGGCGTAGTATCCAGTCCAGGAAGTTGAGGGGGGATCCGGTTGGGAATTGCGACAATGACTTCTCCTCGTTTGAAATGTTGTGTTCGACCTCGCTGTTGGGTTGGATCGTCAAGCCGGGCTCGCTTCCTTGTACTCACACGCAGCGTCACCTTGCGGTCGGGCAGAGCGACTGTAGTCTGCGGAGGCTGTCTGATTCTAGGGACGTAGGCAAAGGGGTTCGTTTGACTGCAGGTTGACTAGCTAGCTCTGTTGCAATAGTCCCGTATTTCACCAGGGCATTCTCGTTTGTTGGTCTCGGGATGTATCCTGAGATTGGGGTGGAGATGGGGAAGTAGAGGCAAGTCGCTTGAGTTGCTTTGGTTCAGCTGGTTCAATAGCCGAAAGGTTGTAGCGCAGTGCTTGGAGTCGCTTTTGCGTTTCAATGAAAGTTGGTGCCCGAGTTCGAGCCTCTTGTGCCTCCCGTGCTGTCAAGGAGACTTCTGGCAGTATAAGTGTCCCGATGGATGGGAGATCCTGTGTGAAGTTTGTCGTGATTCTTTTCCAGTCAACCATTTGATCAGGTTCTTTTCTGACCGGCAATGACTCTGGACGCAATAAATTGAACAAGCGGATATCATCTCCTTGCCATGCCTCAAAGCGCCAAGCAGGCTGGGAGCCAAGCACAAGCCCACCTACCGGGGAGTACATTCGCCATGCAGGAATTAGAGATGGGGCGTCGCGAATGCTTCGGTGGTTCCAGGTAAACAGGGATTAGATTGAATGGTCCAATCCTGGCTTCGAAAGATTCCCAACTCATTCGTTAAGAGGTCCAAGTAGTCGCGCTTCATTTGGGCCATCCTCGCTGCAGACGAGCTGATCGGACATTACCTCTGGAACCATTTGACCATTTGAGTTCCGTTTGCTATCGCCAGTTAGGCAGGGCGTGGTGATCCAGTCGCTTAGGTAGATGTCCTGGTGGAGTTGATCGCAAGGGGCAGTTGATAGGATTCTCGTGTTCTGGATTGCACTGGGCACGGCACTGGGAAACTCAAGGCGATGCCTTGAGGACCTTCGTCCAACAAGTCCCCGGAGTTGCGTCCATAGCCAGTAGATAGCTACAAATCCACACTCCCAGGCTTCAGACTGTTGGGTAACTGGGCAGATCGTGTAAGTGAAATGATAAGGAACGTTTGCCAACCGAAGGGTCTGGCGCCAGATTCCTAGGAACCCTTCAATGCCCTTTCCGGTAAGACGCATTGAATCCATGACATAGAGATGCCCGATCCGTTTGTCCCAAATGAAAGCTCCCCAATGGCCAACATGTCCGCCATTTGGATGACCCCAGTAGATCATCCCGGCGTAGAATGGCCGGCCCCACGAATCGAGGAAGAAGCGCTCATGCGTGCCAAAGAAAGGACCTCCACCTGATACAGGCGTCTCAAAGCTCTTGCGAAGCTTCAAATAAGCAGGGTCCTCGTCGTCGCCCTGAGGAAGCCAGTCATTTGTCAAGCCGTTTGTGTGTACATTCCAATGGTAGTCAGACCAGCCGACAGCTCCTTTGATGTCCCTAAAGAGGAGGGTCATTAGGGCGTTAACTTCTATACTTGACATGGTGTCGCCAGCAGAGTATCCAGGTGTCAAGAGCTTGTAGATGAGGAGAGGTACTCGGGGACATCTTCTCGGTCCAAGGGGAACTCAGGTCGAACTCCGAAATCACCGTCAGGTAGGTTTAGGATCTGAGGGGCTTTGTCTTCATCGTTACCATCCCACTCAACCCTGATACCATTTGGCCAGTTGGTTCTCCATAGGATCCAAGGAGGCTGATCACCATACAGGAGTTTCAATTCAGAACCTGGAGACGATCGGTTGGTAGGTTGTTCGTCTGGGTGCCCAAACTTCCAATGCAAGTTCTCAGGAGGGGCATCGTCAAGAAGTATTTTGCCATTGGCAAAGGTCAGTTGGTCAAGGAGGTAAAAGGGGTCAGGAACGAGTGGAGGGATATTGTTGCCGACTGTCTGTGAGTTGATGTACTTGGTACGTGTGGCTGCATCAAGAGCCTTCCTCGACTTCTCGCCTTTTGCGGCGATTAGTACTTTACCGCTCGTGTTAGGCTTGGGCGCTTTCGCCTTGGGAAATGAGGTCGAATTGTCTGCCATGTTGACCTTCAGGGATTGATCAAATGGTTGTGCGTGTTCAGTTCATCGGAAAAGATTGGGTGAAAGGGAAATCAAGAGAAAGAAGAGAAGGATCCAGGAAACGAAGCTGCCTTAACGTGCGGCTGCGATGGACTCGCAGTAGCTGCACATCCGCTTATAGTCTCCAAGAGGAAGAGGGCATCAATCCCAAGGGAATTCCTTTTCCTTTTATGTGTTTTCATCCGGCCTAAGGAGAATCCTCTGGAATATCTTGAAAAATTTTCTTGCAGTGAATCATCTGGTCATTCAAGATGATTCAACCTGGCTGCAGTGGCTTGTGATGCAATGTGATCCGCGCGGCAGAGTTTTCTCCTTGTTGATCCATCGCAAGGTAGGGTAATTCGTATTGATCAAGCCCTTTGAGGTCAAAGGATTCGTACTGAATATCCCTTGTTCGTGTGAATCATGATTTCCTTTGGCGTTGTTCCGTTTCAATGAATCATCCTTCTGTGAGGTAATTCATATTGGTTGCCTCTTGATCAAATGAATCAAGCCTTCCGTTTGGTGATGCTTCTCGTGTGAATCTCCTCAATTCAAGTGAATCAATCTTCACTTTTGCTCGAGTGAAAATTTTTCATCACTTTGTTGTGAGGTAATCCGCGCTGATTGTCTTCTGATCAAATGAATCAGCCTTTCGTTTGGTGCCTTTTCTCATGTGAATCATCCTTTGATCGAGTGAATCAATCTTCACTCTTTGTTCAAGTGAAAATTTTTCCTCATCGCTAGAAGGCACCACATCTTCCAAGGCCTCCTTGTGAAGATAAAAGGCCTTCGGCCTTCTTGCCTTTCCTTAGAGTCTCAGCCTTCATCCCTTTTCCTTTTCCGCAATCAGCTTTTCCTTCCATCATGACTCCTTCCACGTCTTACGGCCAAGAGCTCCTTCGTCGGCGCAGCGAACTTCCGAACGTTACTTCTCTCATTTCAGCCGGCTGTGACTCGTCCGACTTCAAAGCGTATACCTGGATTTCGTGGAATCATCGAACTGAATTTCTTTCCGACTTCCTCAGCAATCCGTCCAAGAAGGCGGCCAAACTTGCATTCGAAAGCAAGCCGGGTACTCCATGGTAAGTACCATCTTTCCCTATGAACCATTTGATCATTTGCTGACATTTCTTTCTCTTAGCTTGTTTTCTGCATTCGAGTGTGGACACTTGGTGGTATCAACATCGGTCGTCTGAACTGTCCTTTGTACTGCGAGTGGGAAATCCTTAACGAGACCAGTGACCTATTCAAGGATTCTGTGGAGCTGAAGCAGTTCATCAGCGATCATGGATATGGTTCCGTTCGGGAATGCTTCTGGAAGACTCTCATTGGGTATGTCGGAGCTGTCCCAGATGTGGCAGAGCTTGTCTTGTCTGATGCGTTCAAAACTGCGCTTCTTATCCCATCTATATCCCTGCCGAGGCAGGGCATCTAGATGGTGTCTTCTTTGGGAAGCAGTGAACCGCCCTTTCCGTGCAAGGGCTCTTTTCGTCGCCTCTTTTGGTACTCCGAACAGTCGAACTTGTACGCATTGCAGCAACACTTTCCGCAAGACGATTACTGGGGCGCGGGAACATGTCATGTTTCCTTTCATGAGTGTATCTCTTTTCCTCCATCCAGAACGGTCGTTGTGCCAATTGTTTGTGGGCTGAGAACACTGAATGCGAGTGGGCTAACCCTTCCTTCAACCCTACAACCGCATCAAAAGCGATCCTAATGATGGTTGTATTGATCGACCATTTGCAGGACGGGATTACCCTCGGCAGAAACAGTCGGCAATTCTTCCTTTGTCTTATCTCAACCACACCACTGCTCCACGCATCTCTTGTCAAATTCCAGTTAGAAACGAAAATCAGCTGGCTCTTGAGGCGATCGAGGTTCGTCGGTTGACCAATCTCTTTGGGAAACCAGATTCTGAGAAGAAGATCAACTGGGAGTAAAGGAAGTTGTCAAATGCTTCTCAGTCAGTGATGATCAGCTTTTGATCAAATGGTTGGAATGGTTCTTTCGAGGGTTTTTGGCTTGTTTTCTTTGTTTCCCTGCAAATCCTCCCCTGCGCCTTTGACAGCAGCAAAGGCGCACCAATAGGCGTTTTCAGATCATAGTTAGGCAAGGATAAACTCATCTTTGTCCTTCTGAGTCAATTTTGATGGAATCACCACTTGAACTTGGTCCGTTCTTTTGTTAGTAGCGACCATATTGTCTTCGGGTTCGCTTAACTCAGACTCCATGTCTTCTTCTTTGCCTTGGTTAGGATTCCAGTCATCGCACGAGTTATCACTGCTTTCTTCGTACTCAGGCAACCCATCTTCCTGAACGTTGTTGAAATCGGATAGGTATGCCACCAGCCTTCTTTGTCTGCTGTGAACCTTTTGATCAAATGCCCAGGAAAGGTCCGAGTCAATTGTATCCCATCCATTGTTTTCAACCTGTAGGCTTTTGTGTGTTCTGCTTGAGACGCAATTCTGAAGGGCCCGTTCCATCGTAGTCGTAGCTTTCTTTGGCGAGATAAGTCAGTATCCTCGTAGCATCATATACTAGGACGAGATCTCCTGGCTTAAGCTGGACTTTTCTGAGTCTGTGGCGGTTTTCCTTGTCTCTCTGTTGGGCTTGTTGGCTTCGGTATCTAGCCACATGCTCTCTTGCCCGTTCGATGTCATGAGGCAGTTGGCGAAGGGCCCTCAATCTTGCTTCGAAGAGGCTCTCAGCATCCTCCACAGAGTCCCACCTGATCAGCCTCCAAGTAGGGTATCTTGTTTCAAGAGGAAGGATAGCTTCCGTGCCATACATCAAGTAGTAGGCCGTTCTACCGTGAGATTTCCGCACTGAGGTGCGATCAACGAGTAGAGCTAGTCCTAACCATTTGATCCAATCCTTTCCTTCACTCTTAGCCATTTTTGCCATTGTCATCGTTAGTCTGAAGTGCCCTCCCTCAACGAGGCCATTTGCCCTCGGGTTCCAGGCGCTTGTAACAACAACTCGGGCTCCAAAGTCTCGAAAGGTTTGAGCAAAGTCGGCTAGGAATTCCTTCCTCCATCAACAACAACAACCTCAATTGTCCCGTACCGATACTGCAACTCTTCGGCGAGCTTTCTTGCAGCTCTTGCCTCCTTGGTTCTGGAGGGCATAGCTTCGACCCACCCTGTGAGATCGCAACGGCACTCAATTAGGTACTTGCCCTCTGCATTCTGGCATGTATTGTATGTCAAAATGAACTTTAGCCATGGGTCGGCCTGGTCGAGTTGGGACAGTTGGTTCCTTGGTCGAATAACTGAGAACCCTTGGCAAACTGGGCAACAGGCTATAGCTTCAGTAACATTATTCCACATTTGTGGCCATGTATACCTTGTCTTTAACCAGTTGAATATAGTGTCTTTCCTTTGTGGCCAAGGTCCGCATGCATTGCTCGAACAATGTCTCGTCTTTCTTCAGGGTCGTCTACAACTCGTAAGACATTCCCTGTTTTTGTTCTTTTCAAAGGCGTTTGTCGCGCACAAAATGAGTTCGTGCCTTGAGTCGGATGCGGCGATATCCAATCTTATCCATTCCGGTCGGTCTTTGCATTGTTGTGAGAAATAGGCGAGGTTCCGAGATTCCTCCCCATACCCTTCTTCGAGCAATGACTCAAGATGCACTGAGTTCAAATGCATATCAACGACTGCTTCCAGGTCCTCACCAACCATTTGATCAGATGCATCAGATGGTCCTGGTGGCTTTCTTGACAGTCCATCTGCAACACTGTTTTGTTTCCCCGGGATGTGTCTGACAGTGAAGTCGAACAAGAGGATGTAACTGATCCACCTGATCACAAGTGCGCCCGGAACGTCGTCTCCTCTCCCATTCAACTGGTCAACCAGCACTCGCATCTGTCTCCAAGGTGAAGTGAATCCCATACAAGTAACTTCTCAACTTGCGGATGGCGTAGAGAGCTGCCTTAGCTTCCTCTTCGTGGCATCGTATATTCTCTCTGCTTTTGACCACGTGCCACTCTCATACCTTGCGGGTCTTCTCTTCCCTTCGACTTCTTGCATTAGAACAGCTCCCCATCCATCACCGCTCGCATCAATTTGAAGGATAATCTCTCCGGCTCCTTCGCTGTAGTCAATGGTGATCAGTATCGGTGATGATGTGATCAAATGCTTGAGCTGGTCCATTGCGTCCTGTTGAGATCCTCCCCATTCCCAGGCTGCTCCTTTCTTCAGTAGGTCATGTAGAGGTCTTGCGATAACCGCAAACATCTTCACCCATGCCCTATAGAATCCAGCAATCCCAAGAAAGGCTCGGACTTCAACAACACTCCTGCAGCTCTTCCATTCCTGGATCTTGATGACTTTTGACTCTTCAGGGGATCTTCCGTTTGTTCCGCAGAGATATCCAACAACAACCGCCATACGTTGGCACCATTGAGACTTCTTCGCAGATACAGTGCATCCTGCGAGCTCGATATTAAGTAAAGTCAGGTCAATGTTGCGGATGTGTTCGAAAACATATCGACGAACTCCTTGGAAGATCTCTTCGTCATTGTAGGTCGTGTTCGGTCCTTGACCACAACATCGTCAAGAAAGGCTTTGCACACTGCAGGTATTAGTTCCCAAGGATCCTTGTGAGGATTCTGATGAACTGAGCGACTGAGTTCGTTGCTCCTGGGGCAGGGTGCACATTCGTAACAACCCGATTGGAGAGTCAAAGCTCGTAATATCCCTGCTCTTCATTGCCAATGCGATTTGATCATATCCGAGAAGAAATCCATCAAGGACAGCATCTTGCACATCGCAACATCTTCACTGAACTCGTCAGCTCCCGTAGGCTTTAGGGCATCTCTGATGGTAACGGCATTGATCCGAGTCGCTGAGTTAATCAGTCGGAGACCACCATCCTTTTTCATGACAAGAAACCAAGGGTTTCTGTATGATGCGTGCGATTCTTCAAGAATTCCTTTCTTGAGTCGCTCTCGGAGAAGGTCTACCGCTTTCTTCTCAAGTCCCTTCGGGATCCGGATCGAGTTTGCCTGCCAAGCCGAATGTTCGATAGTTCTGATCTCCTGGGGTGGTGCAACCATTTGATCAACTCGTCCTGATTCTGTGAAGTCCCATGCAAGAGCCATTTCTCTGTTGCGGAGAACTCTCACAAACAGCTTCTTCTCCTGTTCTTGGAGGTCACCAGTCTTCTCCAAGATCTCTTTCAGGCGTTCATCGGTTAGCCTCATTCCTTCCTCAACTGTTGAGAACCTTCCTGTAATATAACCGGGAAATCTGGGTCAGGTCTCAAGGTCTTCAAGGCTTCCTTCCACTTCTTGTCCCTCCACTGAGGGTCCCCTGCTGGTACCGACCCATCTGATTCAGCATCATCAACTGGCTGAACTTTCTTTGCCTTGGTTTGTACATTGTGTTCACTCATTCCATGCGATCTGATCAAATGGTTGTCGTTTCCGCCGGATCGTTTTGCATTCTTGTAGCCCCATGGTTCCTCTTGTGCTTCTATGACCTCGTCAATCTGCTGTCGCAGTATCGTAAGATCATATTGAAGATCCGAAAGGCCTCCTCGGGTCCCAACACCACTTTCACCTCCTCCTCATCACTCTCAAGACCTCTTTCCCCGTCAACTGTAGGTCTTGTCATGCAGTTGACGGCTATTTTGAGTCCACCCTGAGGAAGGCAGGCTCCATTTGATGCTTCCTGCTGAAGGAGCAATGAGGATGGTATTTCCGATGCGGCATTTGACGTGCAGTATTCCAGAAGGATCATCGTGTTCAAATTGCAACTTGGTTTCCCTTACAAAGGGCATGCCTAGGATCATTGGTACCGAAGTTGTGTTAGGTCCAACCCAGAACATAACATCAATCCAGACATTTCCAATGAAGAGTCGAACTTGAGTTTCTCCTAGCATGCTGACTTCAGAACCAACATAGGGTCTAGAGGTCACTCCTTTCCTTTGATGGTGAGACCGTACTTCTCCGCGATATCCTTTGTGATGATGTTTCCTTCGGATCCAGAGTCAATCATGGCGTTGATTATTGAGTTGTTCCTGTACCAATTCGGACCTGTAGGTGAGGATATCCTGGATGCTTTTCATCTTGGGCTTCGCACCAGGGTCTATGCTCAACCCAATACTGGTAACCGCCATGCTTGAGGGTCTTGTCGGACTATCCAGACCAGGTCCTTCCCACTTCAAGGTAGTGGTCGTAATGATCTCATTGTTCTGATCAGATGGTTCCTTGTCTTGCCCCTCTCTTTGAGGAACCTCCTTTGGTGCCATGGCCTCTTCCACTTTTGAGTCAATGTGTGGTTTGCCATCGTCTGAGAAGATAAGAGGGGCAGTATCTAGCATCCTTTTGTCAAAGAGATTCACAAAGTTGTCTGCGGAAACTTCTTCAGCGGCGCCCATCTTGTTCGTGTTGATCCCAATGTTCTGTGGCGCTGATGGATCCTTTTCGATTGGCAACTTCACTCTTGTATATCCTCCCGATAACCGTTCAAGGGAGTCCCGAAGCAATGCGCTGACTTGTGGCATGAGGATGCTCATGTCCTTGATGGTAACTTGTATCTTCTTGTCAAGGATTTCCCTCAAGAGAGTTTCCCTAGCGTGGTCGAGCTCTTCTTCTGCACTTGTGGATGCTTGAACCATTTGATCTGAAGGTTCTGAGGCAGGTATTTGGGTGCTCCTTCCTTCACCTTCATCGGTTCGACTTCGCTTTCCAATCACGTTGACACTCATCGTCCCATCCGACTCTTCCGGTCTGTCAAAGAGGATGGATTGTATCTTTGGTCCTTGCACGTCTAGGGCAGATCCTTTGAAAGGTTTGAGGGTGAATGCTGAGTGGCGAGACGTAGCATCTCTCATAGTCGAAGTGTTATACTTGTCGAGGATCGTAGATTCCTTTGCTGTAGAGTCCCATTGGTTATTGACTGTCATTGGCACCTCAGCCACTTTCTTCAAGAGTGAAGCTGCCGCGCTTTCAGGTGCTTCGCGGCCCATTTAACAGCCAGTTTCCTCAGGGAATGTTCGCTCTAATATATTCCTCAACCAACAGGTGGGGAACCATTGTCTCATCTGGAGAATTAGGACGCATGAATAGGCTCGAGTACCTGAATCGAACATCGCAAACCCTATATTCTTGTCATGTTCATGTTCCTTGCAATCCCCATCGTTTGGGTAGTGAGATCCTGGCCTTGAGATGCCACAGTACCAGCATTTCTCAGGTCCGGCTTGTTGCCTCCTCCTTGGTAGTATCCCCACTGCATTTATACCGAGGCTTGGGATCCCGCGTTCAAAGCTCTCAGGATCGATGCTATAAGGTTCACTATGGGAGTCCTGACTCGACTGGACAGAGTTAACCAAGAAGTTAGGCGCCGTTCCCCAAAGAGTTCTTGGTCATCACCGAGGATTCCGTACTTCTTCCTCATCAGCTGGATGATCTGCTGCTCCGCTTGATTGACAGCATTAACCTCAACTTTTCCATATCGAGCGTGAGTTCATCCATCTTTTCTTGTAGGTATGATCCATGTTCTTTAGGATAGTGGGGATATGCGGAAGCATGGGACCCTCCCTTGAGCCTGTTGATCCTTGACCTTTTCGGACTCAACTTTCCTTGTGGGTATTTCATCGTTTCGTTGGTTCGAGCGGTATTGTTGGGATTCGATCAAATGGTTCGGTGGGTTAGCGAGCCTCTTTGGAATTGTTCCACATCGAGTTTGGGGAGCAACCATTGTTTGACTTGACCAATCAACTTCCCGTATGGTGCTTGAATGGCTCCCTCGATTGACCCAAAGCTTTTGACCAAATGGTATAGAAGCGTAGAATCGTTCTGCAGGGCTTGGATGACGTTTCGTGATTGCATAGGCGATTCTTCCCAATCAGTTGGTGCAACTTGCTTCCACCAATGAGTGTGCTTTTTGACCCAGAGGCTCATTTCTTTGTTGCCGTATGGCCTCTGTTGATTGAGAGCATCCAGTTCCGATTGAGCAGTTATCACTTGCCTCTTGTCAAGGTCCCTGTAGTGGAGCTTCAACTCGTCTTTCGCTGACGCCCAAGGGATATCACTGATGACCACCCTTACAGTCTCTCGTTGATTTGGAGCAGTGTTCCTGATGAACCATTCTTTCTTTACTTCCTCCCCAAAGTGGTACTGTGAAGCCCACTGTTCGAAATTTTCAAGTACTCAGTTATGTTGTAACCATTGAAGGGTTGATCGAGAGGATGGTTGGTCCTTTCTGTGCAGCAAGGGCTTCAAGTGCGGACAGCATTCTCTGGTTGGCGATGTATGCGGCCTCATGATTATCAGGATTCAAGGAGCTTCCTGCCGAGGGGGTTCGAGGAGGTTGGATACGGATGTTTTCTTCCATCGCGTCTCTTGTTCTTGGAGATCTTCTCCTTGGCCTTCGCCGTCGGCGGTTGCGGCTTCTTGTTGGCTGATGATGATCTTGTGGGAGCTCCAACGTAACGGTTCGTCTTTGATCACTGTTGAGATAATTTATCCAAGTGCATATCAGGCCTACACACAAGCCTAGGCGTGCATATAAGCCTTCATATAGACGTTGCAGCGTATATTGTATGCTCAACCATCTGATCTCTTGTTGCCGCGCAACTGGCCAGTCTTTTCGTTCTGTTGGGTCGTCATTTCCCAATCGTTGGTTTGCTGGTGTTCTTTTCCTGCTTTCGTTCGGCTTGGACTTTCCGTCGCCTGGGCCGCCCTGATAGCAGGGCTCTACCGTGGGAGCCGAGAGGTGACCAGGGGTGAATCCTTGCCCGTCATTTCCCAACACTTCGTAGTCTGAACAAAAAGGGGCTTCGTGAGATCTGCTGAGAAGATTAAGCTGCCTCGAGAGTTTTTCAGGGTCTTTCTGGATGCCCACTTTCTGGCTGTCGATTGTCTCCATGTCTTTATTTCCTCTGTGGTATCCGCAGCAAAGGCATTGAGTTCGGTTCTGGCAGCGTGAAAGTGCCGTCGAATTCGTAGCAATCGCCACGTGTCTCGATTTTCCCCTCATACTGACCACCAATTTGTGAGGAAAAGAGACACCCACCCAGGAATCGAAGAACAGTGAAGCCAAGCGACGCAGGAGCGGCGTGATCAACAGAAAAGACCCCAAAATGGGTATTCGAGAAAAGAAGGAAAATAAGAAATGTAAATATAGTAGTAAAGGTAAAAGCAATAGATCAAATGGTTAGTAAAGAAAGCTTTCAATTATCATATCGTTTGAAGTCGTGGTCGGGTTTTCGTGTCAAGGTTGCGAAGGGAGATCCGTTTGGAGCCAAATAGACAGCTCAACCATTTGATCAAATGGTAATAGTAGTAATAGTCAAATAAAAGGAACAAATAAATCACGTTGTCAAGTAAGAAAGTCAAGGGCGAGGGAACTAAGCCTGCGTCAAGTAATTCAGATCAATGAGCAAAGAATGTGTTGGAATTGTTGGTTCTGCCTCTGTTTGAGCAATCTGTGGCCTTCCTTTTATAGCAAACGAATGTGATGACAAAGGAAACTAATGGTACATGAAAAATCCACTTGAGGACCATTTCCTCGTCTCACAATACCTTTATATATAATTATTATTAAGCCCTTAAGGCCTATAATATTTATTTTAAAGGCTTATATATAATTAAATTTATAAAAAGTTTTATAATTTATTTTATAAATATTAAAAATTAATTAATTTTAATATATATAAATTATAATAAATAATTTTATTAAAAGTATTAAGTATTTATAATATTTTTATTATAAAAATACTTTTTTTAATATAATATATTTATTTTTAAAAACTTAAAAAGCTTAAAACTATATTTTTAAAAGGCTTAAAAACCTTAAGCTTAAAGCGGCACTAGAAATCCCCTTTTTGTCCCTTTGTGTAACAAGTGTGTGCAAATAGACAAAAGCCTATGTACAAATAGACCACCTCTATAAAGGTAAATAGAGAACTGTAGGCGAAGTGACGGAAAGAAACACCAGGGACAATCTGGCTGTACTCTGAATGGAAACGGGGGTGTTGTATAGAATTGGGTCAGGCAACAAGCACGAAAGATATACAGAAGAGAACAGACGCCGTTATAAACGTCTTCGGAGTAAACATCATCGGCTGCTACTACGTATTTTCCTTTTGCCGCTGGCTGGCTGAGCGGGCCATAACGCAACAGCGGGAGCAAATATAATGGCCGATGGTCCGCGTTTATTCCCACCCTGCGAGCCACATGCCAGGGACCAGTCCATCATAGTGGCTCGGATCAATATAGTAGTCCATCTGTCCCACAGCTTGATTGACTTTGGCAGCCCGGGAGCACTGCGCGCGTTGCCCTGATTGTGTGGCGTGTGGAAGCGGAGGCGGTGATACAGTGAGCGGCCCACTGGACGTCCCCTTTAGCTCGGAGCGCGGAGCGTAGACTTGCCTCCGAACCTCCGCCCTTATGTCATTGCGCTGCTCGCACGCCGAAGCTCTCCACGGCCGCTCTGCACTCTCGAAAGGGGGATTTCAGGGGAGCCGAGGAGCGCTGATGCACATCTCTCTTGAACATGGATACCGAGTCGAGCGCGCACTCCGAGGCCGCTGATCAGGAGGAGTCCATGGTGACCAGCAAGGCCAACCCTCTGTCTGAGCGGTCACTGCTCCAGAAGCTGGCTGTGAGTTCGGATCGTGACTCGATTCATCAAAGTTTCACGTTGGTACTGACCTGGCTCCGTCCGTTAGTGTGATCATTGCCGCTCCCGGAAAGTTGGCTGCGACCGCCATGATCCCTGCTCACGATGCGTTCGCATGGGGTTAGGATGCCAGTATACTACGCGGACACGCGTCCGACCAAAGCGTGCCCGGAAGCCCCTAGCCAACCAGTAGTATGTTCCCCATCTCTCTTGATGTGGGTGCATGGCGTATTGATGGAATCTTCTTCAGTGAGACCAAAATCGATGAGCTGTCTCGCAAACTCGATTCGGTGTGCACTCTCCTGGAGAATGGATCGCATGCTGGACCATGTAGAAGCACGGCTTTATCGCATCTCTCCCACAGCAGCACATCACCGGCATCAATACCAACGCTTCAGCAATCCAATGCTGCTGACCAGGTGTCTTCTGTGAGCACCGCACTTGACACGGTTGGCCTAGAGTATGAGGGCGACTCAGCGTTGTCTGCCCATGCCGCCTTTGCCAGCTCCCTGCTGAAGACCGTTGCTGGTCAAGACACCTCGCAGTTGGCTTCCCCTCACAGGGCAAATGGCTTCCCCTCTAGGCGATTGCCTGCTGGTATTCCGAATCTGCCGATGCCTTCGGCCAAGATCGCCTTCCAGACCTTGCAGCTCCTAAAAGGTATGTGGTTTCTAATGTCAGTACACCGGAGATCTCCGATTGGCTCATCAGATGCTATACATAGAGGAGCCACAACTTCAGCTGCCATGCAGCATAGAGTTTGAGTCCATTGAACATCTGCAAGAATATGTTGTCAATGTCTTCACCACCAGTCGGCCAACGTTGGCGGAGCAGATCATTCCCCTCGCAGCGTGGGTTGGCTGTATCCCTCTCTGTGCTCACCTTGCCTGTGAGCCATCGCAAGCTGAGGAATATGAAAGTGCATACGTTACCTGCCGCGAGAGTCTTGATACGGCCATTGCCAGGCTGCCTTTTCACATGCCCGCCACGTTTGACAACACCATGGCAATGGCTATGGCGGTGAGCTTCCCCCGGTGGTTGGGCTTTCCAGGAACGGACCTAATCCCCAACGCAGAGTGCGCACTATCTCTACAGATGCCAGGATACCTTGGCATGGAACCTCGTAACTGCCGCGGCTCGCATGGCCCAGGCCTTGGGCTTCCACAAGGCTTGTCTTCAGGACCATGAGAACGACACACAAACACGCCGAAAGGCACGCGTTTTTGTCGTCATTTATATCATGGACAAGCTTTTGTCTCTCAGGCTCGGACGGCCATCTATGATCCGCGACCAAGAACTACCGCTCGATCTCTCAATGATGGTTCGGGGGGTAAACACAGCACCCTTCCCTGTTCCATTCCAATGGGTGGCGTTTGCTCGGGTTCAAGGACTCGTCTATGATCAGCTATACAGTCCTCGGGGACTGCGACAGACCATAGAAGTCAAGCAGTCCCTGGCGAGAAATCTCCTCGATGAGGTCAAGGACATCATGGCGGACAGTGATGAGGTCAGGGTATGGATACAATCAACGTCGGCAGCCCTGTGCAACATCGTGTCGCTAACATTCAGCAGCTGGAGTTTGAGAACCAAATGAGGAGCGCACTCGGGGACGACCTTATGAACCTCTACCTGAGAGGAGACCGCATTTCTCAACTAGCTCTAGAGTGCTTGATATACCATGGTGTTGCGCCCTCGGCCCATGGTTTGCCCTTTTACCAAGAGTGCATTCCACTAGCAAGAGAGGCCCTGGAAGAACACTGCGAGTGCTTCGCTTCCCTCGCCGGCCAAAGCAAAACCTGGGTAGAGATCTACCTTCACTGGTAAGTAGCACCGCCCCAGCCTCTCCAATCGTTTCACTTCATCGGCTGACAGTTTGCTGATCAGGGCTCTATTTACCTCTCCGTTCGTGCCGTTCATCATCATCCTCTGTAACGTCGTAGAGACCTTGAACCTGCCGGATCTAGAACTCCTTCGCAAGATGATCGAGTCCATCCAACGCATGCGGGACCTCTTCCCCGAGATCTCACGCCACCTCGACCTGTTCAAGCCCCTCTACGAGGTTGCCAGAAACTTTGTAGAGGCCAAGACTACGGAATCATCCGCCGTCGCGATGGGCGACTTTGGCACCTTTTTCCAGGAGGCGGACATGGATGTGTCGTTTGGTCCGGCGCTGGTGTCGGCGTTCACGCACCCTGCACCTGGAGACGGGACGATGCAGAACGAGTCGATGCAATTCGGCGGCTCGATCCTTGATGTTTGGAGTGAAACGGACTTTCTACAGTTTGATTCATTTTAGATCGGTGGCGCAACAATTGAGTACTGCATATGACAGAATTCGCCAGTTGTTCTACCACCTATCTTGTTTCCTTTACTTTTTGTTACTTGTAACTATACTATAGATCTACTTGCCCACTCTATGGTACAAGAAGGAATAATATACGTAGGTGAAAAGTGTCTCCCTCTGCGTTTTATAGCGTGAGATATTGTATCCTTATACAATGTCTTCCTTCTACCCACCGCGCATCCCCCAATATCCTTGCTGATCAAGTGTGTCCCAACCACATGGTCCTTCGTCCCGATGCTCTGGTCCGTGGGATTAAGCGTGGGTGGGGCCCGGGACAGCCCGGCCGCTTCCGATGCGTGCATCGGCTAACTTACTCGACACATGCAGCATCAGCGCATGAAAAGAATTGGAAAAAGAACGTCTTGCATTCCTTCAGTAGTGGACAATTTCTCTTAAATACCGAGGATTCATTACCTCATAAAACCATTCTGCGTCATAGTAAGGACTGTCCTCCTCCACACGCCACCAGGGCCCTCTTGCCTCATCTCTCCCAACACACTCATCCGTTTTCTACTCCGTAGCCTAGTAGCCATCCTCCTGGCACCCCCACTTGGTCTTCTTGTAGCCGTCCTTGCACACACACTTCGCTCCTCCGTAGCCCCATTCGAGCTCCTCGTCGGGGCCGCACTTCTTGGCGCAACCCTTGTGCTCGACGTAGGTCTCGTGCTTGGAGCGGCAGGCGCACTTCCACGAGTGCGTGTCGAAGTAGGAGCTTCCGCGGCCCTCGCACGTAGGAGGGGCCACGCACTTTCCGCCGTGGTCGCTGAGGCCCCGATCACATACACATTCGTGCCCGTTCCAGTGCGTGTTCTCGGCCTCCTCGCAGCGGTCCTTGCAGCCGACGTGCTCCTTGTAGTACTGTATAGACGATCAGCGAAGCCTCCTCTGCCGCGCGGGGGGGCTTTTTGGGGAATTCACGTACCTGGTCCTTAGCTGGGCAGACGCATTGGTCCTTCTTGAAGTATGCAGGCTTGATGCACTTGTCGACACAGCCAGTGCCCTTGACGTAGTCCTAGATGTAGTGTTATAGCGAGAGTCTGGCAACGATCGTGGAAGACTGGGGGAAATGAACCCACTTTGCCGTAGGAGCACTTGCACTCCTTCTTGTGCCAGTCGTAGGTAGCATCGCCATCGCAACGGTTCTTGCAGCCGTAGGTCTCGTCGTAGTACTTTGGGGTGCGTTAGCATCGATCTCCGACCTGAATGTTCGCATGAATCTGCGCGCCACTTCTGAGGACCTACCTGGCTCGGCTTGGTGCACTTGCACTGATCCTGCTTGTAGATTACGTCGTCACCCTTGCAGATTGGTGCGCACTCTTTGCCGTTGTACTTCTGCAGATGGCGGCAGCACCTAAGTTAGTTGATTTACAGCGCGGACTGGGGCAGAGTGAAATGGGACATGGCCACTGCATCACCAGCCAATTGGACTTTTACACTCACCTTTCCATAAGGGCAATCAGGGATACACTTCTTGTACTCCTCACTATATTCCTCGCCGTGCTTGCATTGGCAGCCCTTCCCCTTGTTGTAGACCTGTGAAGGGAATTAGTCTTCACATGCGAGGAATGTATACAGGGAGAACTTACCTGGCCCTCGAGCTCGCACTTGCAGTACTTCTTCCCGTAGGCATCCGAAGCAATGGTCACATTCTTCCCCTCGCAGGAGAGAGGCTTCTCGCAACGCTTCTCGGTCTCATTGTATACCTGAACAGGGTCAGTGGATGGAGTTTCGCACAGTCAGAGAGGTATCCTACTTCCCAGTGCTTCTTGCACTCGCAGGCTCCGCCCTCGTAGTAGGCCCCGTCACCGCACGTGGGCACACACTTTTTCTCCGGCCAGGAGAGCTCGTAGCCTGTGTTGCACCGGCAACCCTTGCGCTCGTTGTAGGTTGCGTAGGCGTCCTTGCACTTGCAGCTCTTCTTGCCGTCGGCGCCGGTGACAATGTCGACATTGTTTCCCTTGCAAGTGAATGGCTTCTCACAGTTTCCAGTGGTGGGGTTATACTCCTGGGAAGTAGTTAGGATCATTCGTGTGCAGTCTCTCAAAGGGGGACGAAGAAGGACAATACTTGCCTCGCCATGTTCACAAGTTGGGATGCACTTCTTGTACTGCTCACTGTACTCCTCGCCGTTCTTGCACGCACAGCCTGTCTTCGAGTTGTACTCCTGATTCGGGGATTAGGTCGGGTTGACAGGAGTCAAGTGGCGGAATACAAACCTCTCCAGTCCGTGTGCATTTGCAGACCTTGTTGTAGTCAACAACCTCAACCTTGACGTTTTCCCCCTTGCAGCGGAGTTTCTTCACGCATTTCCTGGCGGCCTCGTCATAGTCCTGTTATCGTGTAAGTGGGGATTGCACAAGTGGCTCTCACAAGTGAGGACTCACATAGTCCTTCGAGTTGGTGCAGTAGCACTCGCCTTGCCTCTCGTAGGCACCCCAGCCGCACTTGTTATAGTCGGTGCGGGCCTCGAGATCCTCCTCATCACGAGCATCGAACTCAGTGACGTTCTCGCCAGAGAAGTCAAGGACCTCGACGTCGTTGCCTGCCTCAGGGTCAACGCCAGCAACGCCGAGGGCCATGACGGCAGACACGAGGAGAGTGGTCAGCTTCATGGCTGCGAAGCTCCTGGCAGAGATGGGTTTTTTTTTTGGATAAAAAGAAAAGAGTGATGGAGAACCAGAGTTGAGTGAGGGCTTCTCTCTGGAAGATATCTGATACTCAGACGAGAGAATGTCGGTGTCAATCTTCCCCCCTGATGATTTTCGGGGGAGGGCTGGGCAGTATATATACACGGATGGGATCATACGGATGGTCGTATATTTCACCTTGCATCAATCTAAAGTGACAGCAACAATTCAAGCTCAAGCTCAAGCTTCCCACCTTACGGCCGCCAGAGGAAACAAGCTTATCGTACTCCACCACCATTATTGGAGACACGATATAATGACCCGTCCCAGCCCAACGGCCTTCGAAATGAAAGACAAGCACCAACCATCCAAGGAGTTCTACACACAGGTCGGCACTGTCCAAGTAGGTAGTCAGCTGCTTCTAGACCCGATGGACCGATGGCTTGCATCGCCGGCTTGCCAATACGAAGGATAAAGTTACACATCTCAAAGAGAGAGGCGAAAAGTCAATGTGCGCCGATCAGCTCCCTGTTCAGACTGACCCGTTCGACGGTACTCGTCCGTTCCGAGATGTCTTCAGCCAGCAGCTTGACCGCTTTGAGAGGACAGCCACCAATGCCAAGTGCCCTGAGGCATGGGCAACATGACTTCCGTCTAGATATCAGCCATGTCGTCGACGTCGACGTACTCTGGTCCTTGGGATTGGTTGCAGCGCGACAGCACCACGCATACACACACATACAGCCCGAAGGCGGCGTTGGTGGCTTGTAGCTTCGTAGGCGGTCTTGCTGATCCAGAGGACGGTGATTCGCGCGCGCTGGCCAGGCTTCCCATCGTCAGCCGCACGAGTGTTCACTTGACACGTAATATTGCAGCCATGTGCTCCTTTTTTTCTTTTTCAGCCCAGCTGCAAGGGCCCAGGGGTTCTCGTACTACGAGGTACAAAGGCCCGGACATTGCAGGCGAGGCAATTTCATGCGTCGGCAGCACAAAGTAAACCTAGCAGTGAGACAACTTTGCAAAGTCCCGCAGGTCTATTCCAGCAGGCTGGTCCAGGGCACAGATGGAATCGGGATGCGGCTACCGGGAATGCGGGAGGATCGCGGATGCAATGAAGCCGTGGCAAAGTGCTGGCCGGGTTATTGAACACCATGATACTGATGTAACTCAGTTCAACGGCTCTGTAGACTTCGACCAGGCACACTCAATCAACCCCACTAGACTTCGATTCAGGGGGTCGATAGCCCGCCTGCAGAGAACAGGGCACGCGAAAACAAAAGCCATAGGGCAGAACAATGACAAGTCCCGAAGCTCCAGAAGTAAGCCCACAGGGCTGGAAATAGAACTGGAGCATGACCAGGGGGATTGGGTGTGCTTCAAGTTGGTGCTGTTGGAGCGACGGTCAGCTCGTGTAAGCTGCAGGACACCAAAAGACTGCTGCGGTGGCGTGTGGCTTGCATCTAAGCGACCACTCAGATCGGATCTGAGGAGGATTCGCTCAGCTGCTAGCACTCCCCACGATCGGTATACTACGGTACCCATGAATTCCCCAGGGCTGGGGCATCCGGCAGTCGTGTATGGAGCCGACACTGCAATGTGATTTGACGACAGGGAGGCAGCGCGAGGGACAGACAGCCTCTACGGAGCACGACATATATACAGCTTTCCAATTCAGTGTCAGCTGGTGTCTGGCCCAGCTAGCTGTCTCCCAGTCTTGCCTGTTCAATGTAGACATTAAACTACCTGTGGTTCTTATAGTATAAGGCAATTCAACCTCCTCCTAAAGTAGACTTAGTTTTATACAAATACTTATAGCTTTTCACAAATATTTTATTTCTATATATAGATAGACCATGGTGGCGCAAGCGTCGCCCTCGGAGGCATACCAGTCGAAATGTGCAACCGCGTCTGTACACCACGCTGTCCGCCACAGCCTGGAGGGCCTTAGACTGAGGCTTGCTAGGCATCTTAGGCCCACTGAAGAGCTGGCATTTTGCAGGGCATTAGTGCAGAGACTGTGAGAGATTATGGTTGGGATTCTGATTGCTGAAATGGGGAGAGATAAGTATGAGCAAGGATAGGGGCAATTCGTCGAACCTAATAACACGCGTCTGCCTCATGAAGCATGCTGTACGCTACTACTTTTAAAGTATTTCATATTTCTCACTTTAGGAACAAGACGAGGAAATCAGAGTTTTTGATACAGGTCCTCAAGCCATTCTGAACTATTGAGTGGAGGTGTTGCGTCTGCTTCTGGTCATGAGAGGAAGAGGAGAATGCTCTTCGAGGGCTGTTTACCTACCAAGTGGACAAGCGCATATTCTATCATTATGATCTTGTTCACTTCAGGGGGGCCATGAGCCGATGGATTGGAGTGTATATGCAGCTAGCATTAGCAATCCACTGGTTTTCAGACCGAGATCAAACCAACAGCATTCTTGGGCAAAAGTACGTGACAAATGTAGTAAGAGCTCGGTGATGCCGCCGCCATAGACCGTGCGGTGATTATACGAATGGAAGTTTCCTTGAAAATATCAAGGGCTCTTCATCAGCCACGTCTTTTCTGCTAAAGCTGTTTCGTCTGGCAATCAAGTCTATTATTGCTGCAAGAAACTTGCTAAAAAGCCTTGGCCGAATGTGGGTTTCTTCTCCAGTATGCGCTACAGCCTTGGTTGTTCACAACAGACTTACTTGTACACTCGGGCTTTCTCTTTATTTTCTCCTTTTTCCAATCCCTTGTTCGTTGACGCGGCGTCAAAAAGGGGACAGCGATATCCGTGTGACTGCCAGACAACTTGGTGCGAACGGCATGGATATGTGCTTTCCAGGCCGAGGATAGCAGCAACACCAAGCAAATTTGGAGGTGCGCATGCAGAGTGAAATACCCGCCCGAGATCTCGCCCATATGAACTCGGGACTTCTCGCCCTATGGATCAGCTTAGGATGTGCATTGCGTTTCAATTATGTTCGCTAGACTCCGCCTCTCCTGGTCAATTCTAATTAATACTGACAGATATAGCCTGTTATTATATATACCAAACGTAGCACTCTGAGAAACAAGATCAGAACAACAGGTAATTAATATTCGAGGCATGGGTCTTCTCGCCCTGCTCTATTTTTAGCCAGCTAAGCCATCACGAACACCTCAGAGCAAGGACAAATAATCCATTTAGTCTATCATGCCACCGTTGGGCTGTTTACTTCATTTAGCAGACCAAGGGATTCCCTGGTCCTCCAACTACACGGACAGGGGTCATCACGCCAAAGCAATCATATGTCAATGCAAGACTATTTTCGGCTTCAAAGTCTATATAGCACTAATTACCTAGGTGAGCAGGCGCTAAGGTCGCACGTTCACCAGCAAAGGCGATTAACACCATCAAGAGGCCTATGGATGGCGCGCTTTTAAGATGCGCAAGGAGAAGCAGAAACGCATGGACCGTTTGCTCATGTCAAGGAACCGATAAGGGCTGCGTGGCATGCATGCATCTTCAATTCCAAATAGGTCTGCACAGACATGCAAAGCTTCAGGATCTATGATATATCGCAAAGGGACTTTGTATCTGAAACCTGATGCGCACGCCGAAACGCGAGATGCAAGTTCAGGAGATCAGTCGATAGAAAAGGGAACGTTCGTCTTTTTCTCGTTATTTTCCCCTCCAGTTCAGCCATCAAGACAGCACAAGGTCAAGAACAAAGATGAAAGATTTAAAGTTTTCCCTTGCAACTGGAAAGAGGATAGGGAAAGAAGAGGTGAAACGCGAACGCGCAGGCTGAGAGAAGAAATGGACGTGCGTGCGTGCGTGCACCCTTTTAGTTCGAGGAACGAGAATACTACGAGAGCGCCGGGAACCAGGGTCGGGAGGCTCAGTGCTTCTCCCTCCCCCACTTCAGCCTCCCGTTGCTCCCGTAGGGCGCCCTGCGTTAGGCCTCTGTTACTACTGTACCTCTAAGGAGTATAGTACGGAGTATCAGTACGGAGTAGTACTGAGTTGTACTGTTATAAGACAATGCTATGAGAAAGGTGTTGCTATTCGACCCCCACGTTCCAGCTTTGGACATGCACAACTGGATGGCAATGGAAGGATTCTTCATTTAGGTTTGAAAAGGTATGCCTGCCTGCTTCATGCGCACATACTATACTGTTGTACCGCGCTGCTCCAAATGCGACATCGTCAGGATAAGGTACTCCAGCCAGATGGCCGTAGACAACGCAGCCCTGAGACTCTTACATTCACCTGGCAGGACGGAGCCGGGATCAAGAACCCATGTGCAGATCAAGGAGTCACGGGAGAGTTACATAGGTACCAATGTGGACTTGGACCGCGATTCGGCTGGCCTTCACATCGGGGTTCAAAGCTCTGGAAGCAGTCGCCGAAGTGACAAATCTCTTGGTCCCAGCAACTCCACGTGTTCGAGCTGCCTGGAGTGTCAGTGCGCGCGCGCGAAGCCATACGAGTAGCGTTCGGATGCAATCAAACGGGTTGCAGTGCTAGGTAGTAGGTAGGTAGGTATGCACAGTTCTTTTTTCCCCAATCGCGGGATAGACTTTCGCTTATGCCGAATCCTCCTGGTCCATGATACATTGCCGTGCGTTTGAAGTCCCCAAGTCATGAACATCTGAGCGCCACTACCGCGCTCGGCTTCTGTTCAGCCGACAGCCACACACAAATGAAGCATCTCCGGGGCGAGGTGGACAGCTTCGAACGTCGGCCATTTCTACTGGACTTTCTTCGTGATTAACTTCATGGAATAAAAAGCTCGAATTGTAAAAGAATACGCCCTGGTCGAGGAATATCTTTTTATAGATCCCATTGACAGTTTAATAGAGTTCGGGACAGCGCGCATGTCTGCTTTCGACGTTGCGCGCTTGTTCATGTAGACTATAGCAGCAGGTTGTTATCCATCGGGTCCAGAGACTCAGCCCCCATCGCTGTTCTTCAGTCAGTTTGATCATGCATCCTTCTTCTTCGAGAACGTCGAGTCAGGCAGGGAGTTCCTGGCCATGAACGAGACCTCTCCTATCCTCCCTAGCCTCAGCGCTGAAACCGGGAGATGAGGCAGAGAAGAATCCTGACGTGTGTTGGGCATGACTCGCATCGCCCAGTTTGCAAGGGACTCCAATTCCGTATGGCGAGAAGAGGAGTCCTTACCCGCCGCGATACTCTACAAGGCAAGTTTAGCATTTAAGTTTAATCAGATACATCCCAACTGATCTTGGCAGGACATTCCCTGACCTCAAGGTTCGGTCCCCAAACACCTACAGTACCTCCTCTCCCCCCCCCCACAGCTCTTTCACCCTGGTCCCACAGCAATGCAGTCCTGTCAACCCCCGTTCAGCCTTCAGGGTCCCCCGGACGCAGGTTGACCGTGGACACAGGCCTCGCTGCTCCCGACCTGACTGACCATAGGACACGGACACGGCCATCTGCGAAGACAACATGTCATACATGCATCCATTCCATCTCCTCTTGGCCGGGTTGCGAGGGATCACTTGCCTTCGGGATTCGCGAATCATGGCCTCGCCCGCTGCCAGGAACCTTGCTCTCGGGCCAGCCCGGTTTGGAATCAACTCGTTCTCGGATCCTCCAGCAGTGTGCATTGATGTCTGCCCTGGCCATCATTTGACACCTTCCCGTAGGGCTCGAGATGTTTTTCTTTTTCATTATAAGTCGGTTCACTTCCCTTCAACTTCCTCACTTTTCTTTTCCTACGAACTCATCCGTTCTTCTCACTCAGTTCATTCCTTCTTAAGCTCAAATTCGCCGTTTCCTCTCCTTTCAAGAATTCAATTCTTCTTTTTGCGGCCCGGAGCCCCCCCTCCTTACTTTCATTTGACACTCTCTGCGAGATACACTTCTTAACCCACTGAACCAATTCTTTATTTCTCTCATCTTCTTCTTTCCAAGATGCGCTTCCAACCTCTTCTCCTGCTGTCCTCGGCAGCCTCTGTCTTGGCTACGCCCACACCCCAGGGCACTGGCACCGGAGCGGACTCGTGCCCGGTCGACCCTTTGACCGCCGATACCTGGACCAAGCTGAACATCGACCAGTTCCTCGAGAAATGGGTTCAGGCCAACTTCACTGCCCCCGCGGCAGGTGGCAGCAGCATCCAGGCGTTGGCCGCAACGTTTGGCGCCCCGAACTTCTTCTGGTATGTTTTTCCACACCACCGCCGTCTGAGAGACGGAAACCCCCTCCCTCAAGAAAGGAAAAGGTGCATCCGACTGATCTTGTTCATTCTAGTGGTCTGGACGCATTCTGTAACGCTGGACAGCCTTGCCTGCCCGTGACCCCTCCGGCTTGGTATGTCATGGTTGGCATCCAGAACTGGAACAACTACATGAACTCGGTCAACACCGCCGTCAGCTTCGCGTCCTCCATCCTCTCGCTCAAGCTCCCCGGCATCGTGTCCGACTTCCTCCCCGACCCCGTGGACAACGTCACGCCCATCAAGGACGTCATCAGGATGTTCACCACCGTGCTGGGCGCCGTGCCGCTGACCGGACCCATCGCCACCGGCCGCAACGCCGTCAACGGAGGCCTCAACTTCCTGCTCGGGTCGCTGACGCCCCCCGCCGGCCCGGACAAGTTCGTGCAGTGGAGCAACGTCGCCTCGACCCTGGCCTCGGTCGTCACCGACTACCAGTCGACCGTGTCCAGCACCTTCGACAAGATCCTCCAGGCCGACCCCCTCGACGCGAGCTTCGGCATCGACGGCCTCCTCACCGGCGGCAACTTCCTCGGCGTCACCCAGAACTTCACCGCCTCCGACCTGCAGACCGGCGTCGACGCCGCCCTGACCTTAGCCGCCGTCAGCGCCGCCGTCGCCGCCAGCGGCACCTACGTCCTGCACTTCCACAACGCCCAGCCCTGCCGCGACGACGACGTCTCCGTCTGCCAGCAGAACGGCAGCTCCAACATCAACCTGGTCCTCAAGCACAAGGACTTCAGCGAGGCCACCGACACCGCCGCCACCCTGACCGGCAAGTACAACATCTCCAAGGACGAGTTCCTCGTCAGCGTAGCCGACTGCTGGAACAGCCACGGCCAGACGAACCTCTTCACCGCCTTCAACGAGAGCCTGCCCGTCGACGCCTCCACCCCCTGCCTGTTCTACATCCCCGTCTGCGACCTGGAGCCCGGCAACCTGCTGCCTGGTGCCGATACCTTCAGCACCCATTGCGACATTGCCGTCACCAGGTAGAAAGGGGCCTCTTTCTCTTTTTTTTTTTTTTGTGGGTGTATATATCAAAGTCAATGGGTCCCATTGGGGAAAAGCAACTTGGGGGGTTTAGCTACAGTACATACAACGCAGGGGTTATGATTCAATCTGAGCAACATTGATGGACGATATACTCGCCACCGTGCAGTCGTGAAAATTGGCTAGGAGCAACAGAAGTCCGTCTTTGGATGAACATTCTTGAATGTGTTGCTTCAACTCCTTTTCATGGCTTCAAGTTTTTCCACGGGTAGCTTGCCCAACTTCTTACAGACTCCTACAGGTCGTGGAGAGGCTCGAATTTCTCCAGTGTTGGCATCGCAGCATCAATACGAGCCTGGAGTATGCCTGGAATATGCCCCCCTAGTTGCAGATCATTATAGGTGGTGGAGTTTCGTTCGTTACACATCGCAAGCAGCGGAATTCGCGGATATGCCCATCGGCGTTGCCGAACAGACCAGCCTAGCATCCCGCAGCAAGATCCACCATTAACATATATCATCTTCTGATTAAGTTACTACATTTGCGAAAGAGGGATAGCATGCAAATCATCCCTGGCGGCCCCTCATGCATAACAACAGGCGCCTATGGTTTCATGGCGATCCACTCTGTCTTGGGTCCTCTTGCTCCTTGAGTCATGCTTCGAGAACGATCAAGTCTGACGCTGAACCAGCAATAACGCACATTCTGTGGGTGCATGTACCCTGTTTCCTTTACGAGGTCGCTCTAAGCACAAGGTACCCATTGCACGGCTAGCTGTTGCTGAGTAGTGGGGTGATATCGAGTCATAGGTCTCGCACTGCCTCGTATTTTGCTTTATAAATACACATATAAGCTTTAAAGCCACTGGAAGAGTTATGTTCATTTTTTTGGGTATAGATAGAGTGAATGAGAGATGAACACAGGTACTAAGAAGCGTCTCGTCAACCTCACTTAGTTATAAGGCAATCTTGCCAAAGAGAAAAGGCAGCAACCTGGCTGCTCCTAGCACGTTATATGGCTCTAATAGGCTATATGGAGAGACTCACACCTTCTCTCGCTCTCAATAGCCTTAGTCATGTGGAGATAATACCAAGTAAATAGATGGATATATTGCTAGAAGAGTTTCTTATTACCTAGTATTTAACAAGCTTATACTCTATGAGTCTGGCCATGGCTTTTTCTTTTACTTATGTTCACACTCTATCTATCAGCTTCAAACGAGAATTGGTACTGCAAGTAATAAGAACTAAACATAAGCAAAAGATAAAGCTCGTCAAAGACATCATCCATGCTAGACGGTTGCAGCAGCAGACGGACGCATATTAAACAGCGTTGACATCAAGACTTTCGCGACTGCCTTTAACAACCCCTCACCTATTCCAGCACATCATGGGCCTGCATGGCAAGATGTTGAAGCCTCATGTACGGGGAGAGTGTAAGGGCGCTGGTGGCCGCAGAGGATTTGTATTTGTACCCGCTACTGGGATGATGGCGGTTTACTTGACAGAGACTTATGCGCGGTTGCCATCTCTCATGTCTGGAAAGTAGCGCTCTACTTGGAGGAAACTGCAGAAGGTAGCTTGGCTGTGGAAACCAGATCTGACATTGAGCTGAAGAGAGAAACTCTCGGCAGTGACGACTTTGCGAACAGGGCGATCAAGACCGGCAATTCCGGATGTGTTGTTGATACTATTGTCCAATTCCTAGGTGCACTTCTCAACGACTGCTGCAATTCATGCCTTTGATAGTTTAGGCCATGAGTATGAGACCATCACAACACTTTGAGGCCTTGTCAACAACCGAACACATGTACAGGATGATCTAAGCGACTGCTCCCTACCATCTCGCAGGCAACAGCTTATTTCCCCTGTTTTTGGAGCCTCGCATTTACTAAGTGAGGGACATGCAAGTCCGGAATCTAGTTCATGTCCAAAAAGCTACTCGGTCGAGCTGTGTAGACCTCCTTCAGATGCCGGCCACCTAGATGCCTTGCCAATGTGTCACAATGCCAGAGTGCAGGCTATCTTTTATCGCATGGGAGGGTAGGATAATAGTTATCGAAATGATTACCGGCCCTCTCTGCAATAGCGTATCAAATTCTGCCTAAGCCGTACCAAGCGCACCTTGTTGACATTCCTGAATATAGACTTTCACCGGCATCATCTTGCATCTCCCCGTCTTGCATCCGGTCTGCTAGAATTATGACCGCGATTACTTATATATTTTTTGCCTTTTGTTGAGTCTATTATTATTATTATTATTATATTGTAGAGCTTGGGCCAAGTACTTGAGGATTGCCTTCCTCACGCTTAGCTCACCTGAAGCCGACCTCGCCTAGGCATAAATTACTACTATGGTACTATAGGTTCAAGCGATCCTACTCGAGTAGGTAGGTTGGAGGGTGAAAGAAGGAATCCAAGGTGCCCAGTTGAGAGGTGCATTCATGCTCGAGTGGACTTGGCCAACTCTCTGGGGAGGTGCTGCTCAGGGCTGCACTGCCGCGATGATGCTCCAACAAGTAGAGCACAGGATAGCAAAGACCGACGTGTATAAAAATACCTGAGAATATGGAATACACGTAAGGCATGAACAAAGAAAATGGCAAGGCCTGGACTCTGGATATGGCTCTGGTCGAATTTGAAAACAGAATTGCAACCGCCGTAGCCCTTGCCGACAACTTCAGTCGACTTTGACGATCGCCAAAGGTCCTGTGCATCAGTAAGGCTCATGCAAGAAAGAAACTGTCCGAAAAAATAATGCTTTTAACGTTATACATAGTTGCCTTTTAGGACAGATTAGAGAATAGCCATTCAATTGCCCAAAAGCGATCCAATGCGACCAACGATTTGGGTATAAGCAGTAGGGTAGGAGTTGGGCTATAGGTTGAAAATTGTCTGTTTATTGGGCACCGTTCGTAGGGTTGAATCAATGCTAAAGCTAGCGATGCGGACAAATCGGTAAAAAGCATATCGTTGTGGGCAGCACGCTCTGAATTGCCAGTGTATTTTTGAGTATTCTTGAATTGTGCCGCATCTACTCAGAATCGGCAACTATACCAAACTATACCAGGCGTGTCTGGGGAAGAACGAGTGACGAACAATCCTGCGCTTTCTGCTCAGACTGGGGACGGGGCATGTCTCATCTCATGGCGGCAAGACAACGTGTTTGCCTCCTCCTGTGAAATTCTCAGTATGGAATAGTTTCTATCAGCCGATTTAGATCTTGGGAGAGGTTTGGGGTTAAGTCGAATTGCATGCAGCCTCATTCTCAGCTTTCGTCATATGACAGCGCCTTACAACCAACCCCTGTCGCGTCCAGTTGTTCGAAGCCCTTCCTACCTACGCGTCATGGCGAGGTAGCCATCACATGATCATCCCCTGATCTGTGTACAGTACGTGTTGACGTGACGGTTGAACACCCTTTCAAACTGGGCCTAGGTAGGCGCCTGCATCCCATCGGACCCTAGTGTCAGCCCACGACGCACCTGCGACAAACCCCAGACACCATCTCCATTTCATCGTGTCTTGGGAAGATGGTACCTGCACATGACCAGCACTGCAACTTTCCGCCTCTTCCAAGCCGTCAAAAAATTTGAGAAAATTCAGGACTTGTCTTGAATTATATTCGAGTCAATACAAAATCCCAGATATATTTTTTCACGGGGTTAAGCACTCAAAGAGGTGGCATTCTCACTCCGCACCAACCCCCACAGTACCTACAGTACCTCCCCTCCCCCCCCCCAGAGCACCCTAAACCAGCCCCTGTCGCGATTCCCGCAGACTGTGTTTCAACGGGTCTCGCTTTTACAACTTCGCCGCGTCGTCGCTGCCAAACTCTCTCCTTCTCCCATCTACAGTAACCAGCCTGTGCTCCCCCCGGGGCTACGATGGGGAGACTACTAAGCGATCCAGTCCAGCCCGTGCTGGGCACAAGGCATTGTCTCTCTGTCTCTGTACATAGGACCTTTCAACACCGACCCTTCCGAAACCCTCCTTGTCTCCAGCTCTCTACTCGCTGTGCCTGTGTATGGTTCCATGTCGACCCCCATTGCCTCATCGTGAACCAGGGCCTCGCGTCTTGGCATGACACAGTACATACTGGAAGTCCAGGCGTTTTGTTTCTTCTTCCTCTCTGTCTCCTCTTTCGCTTCGCTGTCTTGTCTGGTTTCGTTTCTCTCCCTTCGCCCTCTCTCTCTCCTCCTCTCCTCCCATAATTCTCCATCTAATTGATCTCCCATCTTCAACATCCAAGCGCCTCCTCTCGCCCCTGTCTTTTTCCCTTTCTCCTCTTGCGCGTTGCTTGTATCTGTTTCTCGCCGCCGGTCGGCTCATCCTTCATAATATCCCTTTTTCTTTCATTCGATACCTTCAGCAAAGACGAGATTCCCTTTCCCTCCCTGATCATAACATTTAGTTCATTCAGCAGCACCAATGAAGTCCAACATGGCTTTCCCGGCGCTCAACCTCACCGCTGCCCTCCTCGCAGCAAGCGCCTACGCAAACTCCTTCCTGCCGTCCGAGAACCTCATCCTCCGCTCCGCCGACGTCCTCCACAAGCCGTACGCGGCTATCCTCGCTCGCTCGTCGTCAGCGCCTGTCGTCGACTACCTGGAGGCCGGCATCCCCGTGCTCAGAGCCCGGCAGCAGAGCAACGACAACGCCGACGAGAATGGCTCCAACTCCCCGGGCGGTCTCAACGCCACCGAACCGGGCATTGTCCTCAACCCCGACCGCAGCTTGAACTTCACGGCCTGGTCCATGGCCGTGAACCCGGCGTGCGCGCAGTCCCTCAGCAAACTCAAGCAGTCGACCAACCCCTCCGGCGCCTGTGTTTGCTACAACGTCATCGCGCTCGACATGACCGACTGGCGCTTCGAGGCCGACCTGCGCCTCTTCGAAGTCTCGCCTTCTCGCGGTGATTTCGCAGGGATCCCCGTCCAGGCCATGGGCGTGGTCGTGAACTACAACGGCGCCGAGGCGGACGGGCAGAACCTGACCACGATCCCTGGCGTCAGAGAGGGTGCACCCAACTCCGGTCCGAGGCTGAACCAGGTCTACCGCATCAAGGGCCAGATCGACCGCACCCGGGTCAACGGCAACATGACCGTCTCCGCCCTCGAGATCATCCTCATGCCCAACGTCACCCTCCGCGCCATCAATGGCAGCGGCGAAGTCAGCACCCCCGTGTCCGCCAACGAAGCATCCTTCCTCGCCGGCGTGTTCTCCTCACAGAGCGTCATGTCCGATTTCTCCGCCGCGCAGCTCGCTGTGGACAAGTCCTTGGAGGCATTGAAGAATGGCACCATCGCGTTCGTGCTCCCCGGAACGCAGATCATGATCTTCCCGATTGGACTGATCATTACTTGTGCTTGGCTGATTATTGGCCTGGCGGCTTACGGATTCGGAACATTCGAGAGGATGCAGTACGCAGAGATGTACAAGAACAGGCAGGCGAGGACGGGCAAGTCCTCCAGCACGATCTGATCTGATCAACAAGGCCGATGAAGCGTCTGAGATTTCCAGAGACAAACAACAGACGGGGAAGCGTGTAGAGAGCTTGGTGGAGCCTTGGGTGCCGGTCGAGGCGTCGCCGGCATGCCGTCTTCGATTCTGCGATCCGACTGTATAGTGTGTAATGACCGTTTTTAGAATGATCTTGACTTTCTTTTGAATCTCTTCTTCTTCTCAATTGATCCTAGTGTTGAATATCGGTCTTTGGTATCATGGTCGCGTTTGTCAAAAATCACAGTACTTGCAGTCATTACCACCACCCCCTTCCTCTCTGCCTCACAAAGCAGCCGTCTTCTTCTCGCTCCTCATCCTTCCTTTTGTCCAGAGCAGACATTCCGTGAAGAGCATGTACAAGCCTGTCAAAGCCCAGAACGAAATGATTATCCCCAAGCCTCCCATCAACCTCGCGTCCACAATGGTCCTTGTGACGTACTGTCGCATCACGTCGTTCATCATCAGCCACCCATACACGGGGACCATCTGCTGAGCTGCACTGGACAGGCTCGATGAAACTCCACAGGTTGTGTTTCCCTGCTCCCGCGCTCTCTCGGCGATCGTGTCAGCCATGCGCCACGCGACCTTGTTGTTGATCTTGTCCCAGGTGCACTGGCAAGCCGCAGCACGTGCAGCCGTCGCCATTTGCCGACGGAGCTTCTCGTCGTGCGCGAGCTTCATGGCTTTGGTCACGAACCCGTCGAGGTCGTTGGGAGGGACCAAGTACCCGGTGTCGCCGTGCTCGACAATGTCGGACGGGCCGCCCTCGTCTCTGGCGACAACGGGGACGCCGCTCGCCATGGATTCAAGGACGACGAGGCCAAAGGTCTCGGTGATGGAGCAGTGGAGGAAGACGTCGCCGCATGCGTACGCCGCTGCAAGGTCGTCCCCAACCTTGAAACCGGTGAAGATGACCTTGCCCTGCTCCCTCAGAGGCTCGAACATCTCCTGGACTTCCTTCTCCATGTCAGGGTTCCGGTTGCCGCCAACAATCAGGAGCTTGAAGGGCAGACCGCGGGCGTCCATCTCCTTCGCTGCCTGCGCCAGGAAGTCGAAGCCCTTCTCTCCAGCTATGCGCGACACCGTAACGAAGATGGTCTCTCCGTTTGGCGCAATTTCCCTGCGCAGCTCTTCGCTTCTCTGCCTGGGGTTGAACAGTTCAGTGTTGACGCCCCTGGTGAGCAGATCCAGCTTCTTCTCCTGGACCTTCTGGCTCATGAGATACCTCTTGACGAATCTCGAAGGGTAGAAGATGGTCTTCACGGAAGCGTGTCGGAAGAGATAGCTCTGCACCGTCGCGAACGCAAAGACCGCGAGATGGCTGAGCGGCGCAGGGAAGAGGATGGCGCAGTATCCGGCGAGGTCGGTCTGGAAGTTGCAGATGACGGGTATCTGGTTCTCCTTGGGCTGCTGTCTGAGCTGGAGCATGACCTGGAACCCGAGGCTGGCAGGGGAGGCGAGGTAGATGAGGTCCGGGGGGCAGTCCGCGCCGAACGTGCGGTCGTAGAGCGTCGAGTTGCGCACGGGGTAGACGATGGACAGTTCCGGGTTGAAAGGCAGGGGATAGCCGGTGACGCGGACCTCGGGCTGCTTGTCCGTCGGCGACAGGACCGGCGAGGGGGGAGGCGTGAAGGTGTTGTGCTTGGTGTGGTTGTGCGGCGCGACAACCGCGACCTGAGCGCCGTTCGCGCGCAAATGATTGACCAGCATGAGCGTCGTTCTGCTCACGCCGTTGACGGGGCCGAAGGACTCGGTGCAAAGCAGGATGCGCTTCCCGCGAAGGGCGCGAGGGAATTGCGACAGGTCATGCTCGGGATGAGCGATGGATGGCATTCGCGTCGTCATGATGAGGCGCGCGCGTGTGTAAGTGGCGGCACAGGATACGCGCCAATCCAAGGATTCACCCGGTCAGGACCTCAAAAGAAAAAAAAGAGGGCAATTCGACTGACAAAACTCGTCGATGGAACACAATGCAATGTAGTGAGCAGTGATTTTGATGAGCATCATGATGCATTCTGAGCGGCGCCCTCAGGCGCATGCTGTCCCTGAGATGGGCTTTTCTATATCAACAAAAAAACGACCCCGCGCCGTGAGCGAGGGGCAAAAGCCACGGTCACAAGACATGAAAGTGTAAAGAATCAACATGATTGAGGTTTCCACGAACGAGTTTGTGAATTCGCACCCACGTGTGGAAGTGAACGGCCGGGGAAGAGGCTCACCTGACTCGGAGGCGCAAAGGTGTCTGAGATGAAGAGTGAGGCACGGGCGAGGAGGCTTGGGAATGGTTGGTCAATCTGCAGGGACCGGTGGGGTATGGTTCATGACTAGAGCAGTAAGAAGCTATGGCAAAGTGTAAAGTGGCGGTTGAGGTCATCGATGCCTGGTGATCATCGCCTAAGGAAGTCCGAGTCTCTGGTTCTTCTCACATTGACCCTTCCAGGTCCACGGAAGCAACTGGAGTAGGAACGGCATGTCCATGGAGCAGGAGTTCGTTTACTGAGGCAAACTCTGCACTCGCGCACTACTCACTTGAGGGTGTCTTGTCCAGGTCATGCTTCGCTCGCGGGTGAGATTGTCGTAGAGGCAAGGTGACGATGAGCCACGGACCGATATGGCGATAACGCCTCGTTCCTGAACCACACCGCATCTTCCACATATCTCATGTTTTTTGACGCGTCTGCCGACAAACAGAAGGTGCACGAGTAAAGAGCGCATGGGCTTGAATTGGGCATTGTTTCCCTTTGGTCTTTAATGGCGGGAGGCGGCGGACTATTTGGTGTCAGTGAGCGGTGGAGATGTGCAACCAATCAGACGGCGCGCAGGTGGCACATTGCAAAGTCTGGCCTAATGATAAGCCACAGGGGTCCGAAATGCCCGACGGCTGGAATGCGGGCGAAGATAGTAACCCTTTATGGAAGAGAAGAGGCGTGACTAGGTGACTAGGTGACCGGGTCACATGCTGTATGAGTAGACTATTGGAGTTGAGGAGGGACGGCCTCTTCGAAAATAGGCATCTATCGAAGTTATAGCGGGAGTCTCGCGAGATAGGGAATAATTGCCAACTAGGACTGAGGGTTATAGCAAACTCACAGATGTTTTCTTCTGTCATCCAAGAATAGGAATGAGACTCCAAAGGAAAGTCTCGAACATACTAGCGAAGCTGGATTTTCACCAGGACTGGAACTCTCGTATTGCCACCACGGATCATGAGTTCGCTCCATGAAAAGGATGACGATCAAGTTCAACGTTGCCTCTGGATCCTATCAGATGTACAGGGTAGTGCAGGCTGGGCGCTGATGGACATGGGTAACGTCGAGTCGAGTCTGGCCGTCATGCAGACTGGTCGCATGTAAGAAAGTCGCAGGGCAATTTCAGGCTGTCCACGTCATCATGGGGGGCATGATCTGAGGACAATACAAGCAAGGCTTTCGTTCTGCCTGGCTGGCAATCTCCGAGGTGACGCTACTCCGGGGACACCCGCCGAAGTGTTGGTCCGGAAAGCTTGGCAGGATTCACGCCGAAGTCTGCGAGTCTGCAGGACGACGCAAAATAGCCAGCGAGTAGTAACGTGTACTGCGAGTTGCCGGATGCGTCTAGAACAAATGTGACGAGTCTTCTGCCCATCGTCGGTGAAGGTGAGCATTTCGCCTCCGTACCTAGTCTACACCTAGACTTTTAGTCCTTTTCACCCGTATCCGTATCCGCCCGAGTTAGTGCTGCCAAGAAACAAGGTGAGATGAAGACAATGGACAGGGGTGGAGTCGCAACATGTCAGACAGGCATGGATACGAGTCGGCACACTCAATCTCGAGCATGGATGACTGACGGGATGCGCAAACAGGATGGATGGCGCGGCTCGTATGTGGCTGCGTCTTTGTTGGATGGCTGGCTGAGATGAGGAAAAAATAAAGAGAGAGAGAGAGAGAGAGAGAGAGAGAAAAAGAAAGTCGCGTGTCCATTGATGACTAGTGGCCATCAATATCTGAATCACATGCCTCGTAGCCGCGGGTGGATGGTGACTACTCGAAAACTATGCGATCTGATGGTGCTGCATCGTTGGAAGGACTAGCTTTTGTGATCGCGATCTAATAGTTTCTGGCTGTATCCGGCGGTCATATAGCAGTGGTTGCGCGGTGCGAAAAGGTTGTAGCAGATAAGGTATGACACAGGCAGCCAGGTCCACTGCTGCGTGGCACGGTGCAGGCAGGTCCACCGGCCGGCAGGGCTAACAGCCGCTAACAACAGAGTGTGTCCTGTGCTCCCGACAGAGTTGTGGGTGTTGCCGTCTGCATCCGGCGATTGTCCCCTGGTAGCCCCTGTAGGGACAGCGTGTGCGCAGCGTGTTCTTCAGCGTGTCTCACCGCTTTCGGCCGATGCCAGTGACGCACGGAGGATGGTACCTGGGGTCTGGGTACTGCTTATTCCCACCGGCAGTAGGACCTCGATGTTTCCTCGAAGCCTATTGCAATAAGCATCTAGCCACGTCCGCAAGCCTCAATGCTAAGCGAGGGCCAATGGCTGCACCGTTGAAACCGTTTGGCTTCAAGCCTCACGTATCCCCTTTTGCAAGATAATGAAAAGGTGGCTGCTTGTCCCCCAGCCTTTTCAAGCCGCTTTAATCCATCACAACGTAAAGCGGGTCTCCTGCTACATCCGCATCCAGCAATTCTAATCCAATGGTCCACAACTAGTAGCCTCCCCTCCATCCTTCTCCAGTGCGCCACCCCACCATAACCACCAGGAGGTACACCACTCTGCCATCCAAATTACGTGTGATGGTCAAGTACTCTCCGGTACCTAAACGTCAGGGGTTCTAGCCAGTTGCAGGCGCCTCCTTTTTTTTTCCTGCCGAACCAATTCCATCTTGCGCGTCGCATCTTGCGTTCCCACCGACCTTTCCTACAGACGATAAACCGACCTCATATCCGCTGCCTCTTCTTCTTGCATCGCATCCTTGCCTCTGCGTTTTGCTGGTCTTCTATACCTTCTTCACCTTTCTTCCTTCCTTCCTCTTCTTGCTCTTGCCATTTCATCTGGCTACTGTTGCTGCAATCCTGATCGGTTTGCTGTGTGTCTCTCTATACTTGAGAGCTTCCGTCTGCCTTGATCCACCACCCCTCCCTCGTCTTCACAAGCAATTGTCGCCATGGCCGCTGTCTCCCAGGCTGTCATCGACTCAGTCAAGAGCCTCGGGCTCAATGGTGCTGCTGCCAACGGCGCCACGCCTGCGTACAACGTTCGCAAGATTTGCTGCGTTGGTGCTGGTTATGTTGGTACGTTCCCTCTGCGATCTACAAGCACCACCCCTCGTGTGATCTTACTCTCCTCGAGGATGGGAATCGCCTCACTTCTTTTGATAGATCTTTGTTTGCTGACCTTTGACGCGCACAGGTGGCCCGACTGCCGCAGTGATCGCTTTCCAGAACCCCCACCTCGAGGTGGTCGTCGTCGACCGTGATGAGACCCGTATCCGTCGCTGGAACTCACAGCACCCTCCCATCTACGAGCCCGGTCTCCACGACATCGTCCGCGTCGCCCGTGATGGTTCTCGCGCCACCACAATCTCGAACGAGCCCACATCAGACACGGAGTCTTCGGCAGACGAGGGCGAGACCAGCATTCCTGCTCGCAAGCAAAACCTCTTTTTCTCTACCGATGTCGCCAAGCATATCAGCGAGGCTGACATCGTCCTCGTTGCCGTGAACACCCCCACCAAGTACCGTGGTGTCGGTGCTGGCAGCGCTACCGATATGACTGCTTTCGAAGCCGTCACCGGTGTTGTCGCCCAGCACGCCCGTGAGGGTGCCATTATCGTCGAGAAGAGCACTGTTCCCTGCAGGACAGCCCAGCTCGTTGCCGACACTGTAAGCTTCCTACAATGACATCAAAGACTCAGACCCAGCTAACAGCTCAGCTCTCCATGCACCGCCCTGGTGTTCATTTCGAGATTCTCTCCAACCCCGAGTTCTTGGCTGCCGGTACCGCCGTCAACGATCTCCTCTACCCTGACCGCATCCTGATCGGTTCTGCTCCCACACCCAACGGCAAGAAGGCTGCCGAGGCGCTCCTTGAGGTTTACGCCGCCTGGGTTCCACGTGAGCGCATCCTGACCACCAACGTCTGGTCTTCTGAGCTTGCCAAGCTGGTCGCCAACTCCATGCTTGCTCAGCGTATCTCCAGCATCAACTCCATCTCTGCCGTCTGCGAGCAGACTGGTGCTGATGTTGATGAGGTCGCCCGCGCCGTGGGTGTCGACCCCCGTATCGGTAACAAGTTCCTGATGGCCGGTATTGGTTTCGGTGGCAGCTGCTTCAAGAAGGATGTCCTCAACCTTGTCTACCTCGCCGACACCATGGGTCTTCCCGAGGTCGGTGAGTACTGGCGTCAGGTTGTCAAGATGAATGAGTACGCTCGTGATCGCTTCACCAACCGTGTCATCAAGTGCCTCAACAACACTCTTGTCGGCAAGAAGATCACCATTCTCGGTTTCGCTTTCAAGAAGGACACCTCCGACACCCGTGAGGCTCCTGCCCTTGAGATGATCAAGACCCTCCTCGAGGAGCGCCCTCGTGAGATCGCCGTCTTCGATCCCTGCTGCAACCCCCTCGTCGTCAAGACTGAGATCAAGACTCTCCTCGGCGAGCTCGCCGCCGGCAACAACATCCACGTTTACGGCAACGCCTACGATGCCTGCGAGGGTTCCACTGCTGTCGTCATTGCCACTGAGTTCGATGAGTTCCGCAACCAGCCCGCACCTGTTCCTGTGGCTCAGACCGGGCCCCCAGCCAAGATGCTCGGCCGCAAGCCCAACCCCAAGGCTGACCCCCGCCCCTTCAACACCCCGACCCCCTCTCCCAACCAGCTCCTCGCCCTGCACAAGCACCTTGTTCAGCGCCCTGACGCCACTCCTGACCCTCTCGACCGTTTCAACGTCGAGCCCCCGTGCCCGGATGACTGCCCTGACTGCATTCAGGAGCGTGAAGCCAAGTCCACTGGCTACGCCACCGGCATGGGCAGCGGTGAGGAGTACAAGACCAAGGAGCGTGTGGACTGGGTTCGCATCTCCAAGAGCATGGCTCCCCCACGCTGGGTGTTTGACGGCCGTGGTGTCATTGACTCCCGAGAGCTGTCCAAGCTGAATGTCCGCGTCGAGAGCGTTGGTCGCCAGCACCGCTTCTAAGCGTCAAAAGAAAGAAAAAAAGAAAAAAAGAAATCAGACAGAATTGACGCATCAGACGGTTGATGATGAAATAGCGGGCTGTGGTTCGAAGCTCATTTTTGGCTCACCACTTCTAATCTTGGCCTCCAATTTGACAGAGCTTTCGGGGCTCATTAGTGGCCAGCCAAAGTATGACTGTGCTTTTTGTTTTAATACTCATCATCATGGAAAGGGACACATGATAAGCGAAATGACGGCGGGAATCGTTTCTGAGGCATTTGCTCTTTTGGCACGGGGGGCGGCGGTGGCGCCGTGGGGGTGCCTTGTTGACTATGTTTGGTGGTCTTTGGATTTGATGGATCCTATGTTGAACTTATAGACTTCTTTTCATTGGACTTTTATCATCTGGCATCACTCTCCCTACTAGGTGTCAAATGCCTTGATGATCCCTTCGAGCTCCTTCTGCTTGACGACCATCAGAAGCAGCGAGGAAGCATGTAGGGGCCTCATGCACTCCACTCCAAGTCATTGCTTAGAACTGTTTCCGGAGAACCTAGAAGAATGCTGGAATAGGTGCGCCTAGAATAGGTGCTTTGCCCGACCCATCCACGCTGGCAAGTCACATCGCTGCAGAAGGGGCAAGAGAGTATTACATGAAAGCACAACGAGACATTGTGTGGAGGTGGGCGACTAGGGAATAGAATCGTGCTCGGTGATGAAAATGGCTATTAGTAGGGCAGGTGAATGTAAATACCTGGTCATGCTTCCAGTACTAAGCCATTATTTAAAGATGCAACGGACAACTGGGGGAATGTTCAAAGATGACAGTACATTTTCGGTTCAAAGATTTGTAGCAGGATTCACTCGGACAGGACAGGATAATTGATGAAGGTCGTCACATTGTGCTTGGGTAGTCCCACTGCAACGATTCGCCTTTCTCCGCCTTGCTACTCTTCACCATCACATGCTCTCTGCCTTGCCCTGCCCAACGTGCGACCCTCTCATTGCGATGTAGGACAATCTTTTGTATCGCTCGAAGAAGGCATCCTCAGCGATGGGGTCAGCTGCCACCAGAGAGTTACTATTATTGCTGCATCATGGGCAAGCACCGCAGCAAGCTGTACGATCTCTCGGATGCGGAACTGTCCGTTGCTGCCGGGGCTATAAGTACTAAGTATTTCACGTTTCCTTGGAGGCTGGGGGCCATTCTTGAGGGATTTTGAGGGAGCGAAGCAGGATGTATGGGTCATACAGCCAAGAGACAAAGCCGATAATGAAGGGAGTGCCCGATTACGCAAACAGTGCCAAGTCATGCATCGTCGTCGAGGTGCAGAAGGTGTTCATCACCAAACAGCCAATCTCTCTCTCTCTCGCAGGTAAGGCTTTCTCTCTCTCCCTCTCACCCCCACGCATTTCAGCCTCGACAGCCGGCCGAGAAGTTCATGCAGGCCACCGGCTAGTTTCTTGACCGAGAGCTAGTGACACATCCGGGAGGGGGGGGGGGGGGGGGCACATGCCACCTACATACCCGAAGAGCTTATCGACGAGAACAACGACTACATATGTATGATGAACGCATAACAGGACAACTATAGCAGCAACAACCCCAGACTCGTGCCCCCCCATCATGAACTTTGTGGCATGAGATACCCGCTGTCAGAAGGGAAAAAGGTTTCCAGGTAAAGGCTTTGGCCACGTTCTCTTGCAAGGTCGCGCCAACGCCGGGCCGAGCGGCGCTATCGACTCTTGCGACGCGTTTGTTGGCCCTGTAATATTGGAGTGAGGGTGAATGAATGAAGGCTGGAAAGCGAACATGGAAGGAAAGAGGGGGGGTCGAGAAATGTTTTAGTGAGCTTTGTTTCCCATTTCGTTCGCTGGAAGATTTGAAGGGGGATTAACATGCGCATTAAGACAGGTCCTTGCGGGTAGACGGAGAGAGAGAAGTGTGCCATGCCAGTGTGTAAGTTGACGATGGGTATCATAGGCGACGAGAGCAGCGCTACCTAAGGTACGTACTCACTTGTACAGGTTAAAGAAGAAGAACGTGCAACACAGAGTACAGTGTGTCACTTCTTATCTTCAATAATACCTGTGAATGGACTCCTCTCTATTTCGATTCATTATGGCCCAAATGCCTTTAACTACCGGGTATCTTCATAAGGCGACTGTGCGCAGTCGCACATTCTGGTGCAGCGCGACGGTCGCAGGGATGGATGGATGTGTGTACTGTACCTCATTTCAGGTGCCGGCGACGGGGCCTCACTTCAGAACCAGGACAGTCACGGCGTGAACTCCACCATTCCCCGCAAGAGACAGACAAAGACACACACACACACACACAGAGAGAGAGAGAGAGAGGAAAACGTCTCGTCGCTTTGACACATCGTGATAAGCGAGGGCGATGACAAGTTTCCCCGACTCCATTCCATCCCGGGAACCCTTGTTGGATGGAGACCATGCCTTTGTCTCAGAAGAGGCGAGGGAGTTTAGTTTTTGCATGCATGTGTGTACTGTACTGTACTGTACTGTACTGTATGTAGGTTGCACTTCCGTTGCAAGGTCTCTTGCTTTGGACAGTTCAGTCGCAAAGGAACAGATTATTAGCAGTTCTTGGTCCGACGTGTTCTGCGCAGCAAGATGCCCGACCAGGGTTGCACTCTTTCTTGGGAGAGACCGTGAAGTAGAGTGATGAAGGCAAAGTGCTACCCACGAGCCATTGTTCATTCATTCATCATCATCACACAGTCTCTCTCTCCAACCTCAAATAGAAAATGCGCTCAGTGGTGCATCGTCCACCATTTCTGGCAGGGGGGAGGGACACGTTGAAACAGGTCTGGGCTGCACCACGTTTCAGGCCCGAGTCTCACCCCCCGGTCTCGCCCCGGCCCCGGCCCCGGTTCTTCGGCCGTGTGTAAGTCGGTGCACACCATTTCGGCAGGCTGGGCACATCTGCCTCTATCCACAATTTAGGATCGTCCGTCCGCAAAAGTCTGGGATTTCCCTTGCACGAGTTGCGAGTGGCCCTTCATTAATCCAGTGCATACGTCGCCAAGGGGGAGGGGGTCGACATTGGACGAGAGGGAAGGGGAGGGACAGGCACAGCACATACCTTGCTGTTACACGATGTGGGTTGTTTGTTTCACGAACCGGCTGCCTCTTCTTGCCTTTGGGAGTGGAGGAACGCGTACGTACGCACTGCACTGCACTGCGCATGCCCTGGTCTGTACGCCGAACTGGGTGAGCTGTTCATGTCGTGCAGGGCAGATCCTACAGGCCAAGGCCTCGCTTGGGCCATAACTGGTGGTTTCTGTAGCCGGAGGGGGGCTGGCTGGGTGTCTTTGTGAATGGGTGATGGTCAGTTGATGGGTCGATAGCCCGTAGCTTGCATCAGGGGAGGGGGCTTGACAGAGACTCAGTTCACGGTATGGACGGAGTATCATAGCCCCTGCGCGCTCCTCCTCGTGGCTCGGCCGATTCGGTAATAGCATCTCGTGCAGAGTACTCCGTAGTAGTAGATCTTCACGCCGTTCGCCCCCTTTCCGCCCCCCTCTGATCATTCATGCTTGCTCTCCATCTTCCGTGAGCATTGACGAGCTCTCGTCTATGCCCGTGGTGATTTGATCATCCTTCACCACATTCCGTTTCTCCCCCCAAAACAAAACCTATTTCTTCTTTCTCGCACGGCACATCTTGTTCATTCGAGAGACCTTGCAAGCAAACAGGAAGATCGGCGAAACATCCTCCGAAATGAAGCCTACCACTGCTGGTGTGGCCGTCTGGTCGGGCCTGGCCGCCGTTGTCGCGGCCGATGCTCTACCTGTGGACTCGATTCCGCTGCAGTGCGTGAGGATCTGCGGGCCTATCGTTGAGCTGACCTCGGTCTGCAACACGAACGTCGAGGCGCGCCGCCGAGCACTCAAGAGAAGGAGGGTGGACGATGCGACTGCTGAAATACGAGGACCGCGAGTATCCTACGGCCGAACACGCGAGCATGAATGCAATGGGAGTCGATGCAAGGAGGAGAACAAGGCTGTGAACCTTGAGAAGAAGGCTTTCTCCGTCATCATCCAAGCGCCAACAAGCTTCCCTCCGGATCTTCTCGACCTTACAGAGGAGACAGCCACTGCAAGGCCAACGAGGATATTCCCCATCGTCGAGACGACTTCCGCCGTTCCTACTGCAAACAATCCTCCACCGCCGCCAACCGACGACACAGATGCAAATGGAAATGGTGATGACGGAGATGATGACGGCGACGACGGAGAGCCGGAGATCAGCAGCACGGCTGCACCTGCGCCCTCGACATCGACATCGACATCGACAAGAACCACGGCCAGTCGCTCAAAGACTTCCGTTGCAGACGCTTCCGCGACAAGCACAAGAACAGCTGCCGGCGCCGAGACAGATGCCGAGCAGGCTGAGTGGTGGATGCCGGACGACGCCGAGGAGCAATGCGTGTGTCTGAACAACAGCTTCGACGTAGCAAGGTTAACAGCCCTGTGCGCAAGCTGCGTCGGCCAAACCGGCGACTCGACAAACAGTGAGTTTCTTCCCCCCCTCCCATCTGCTGTCCCTCAATGATATGCGAGAGAGAAGAAGAGAAGAGAAAGGGGGTGCTAACACAGATGGTTTTCCCTAGACATCGACATCATCGTCTCGACCTGCAAGTTCAAGCCTGAGACATACTCCCCGAACCTGGACAGCGTCGCGTCAAACGTGCGCGTCAAGGCCACGAAGCCCACGGTTCAGGTGTCGGCGGCGGGGGGTGGCACGAATGCTGCTCTGGCACAGGAAGCTGGAGCTGGGAGTTGCGTGGACGTGAAGAGTCGGCTTGCGGTTGCCTTGGCTGCTGGTGCTGTTACGTGGTTGGCCATGGCGATATAAAGGGGAGGATGCCGCGGCTTTTGTTTCTTTTCTGAACTATTTCTTTGAACATATAGGAGGTTTTTGAGGGGGTGTTTTGTATATCTCGGACATAGACACTGACTGGTCGTCAATTCACTATCGTACATATGATCTTTGCTTCCCTGGGAGTGTCTCTGCCGGTTGTGTTGGGTTGTACGAGTCTGGATTGTTCTATCTGGTGCTATGACGACAGATGTTGGGCAATGGGTGTTGGGCATCACGTGTCTCGTGCCCCACAGGTTGAGCTTCGTAATTAAGAGAAACAGAAAGAGAAGAAAGAACGATAAAAAGCAAGTGCATGACCAACTCCTCAAGATAACCGGGCTCGTCAAAATGTTCACACTCTCAATTCATCTCGATGACACAACCTCACACTGGAAATTGAAATGACAGTAATTATTCTTAATTCCGGACATCTCCGTCGAAACACTATGAAGAACTATGAAAGTAAACCCAAGAAGTACATCTTCCAGGGTATCGTCTAACAACAAGCGTTGCACCAGCGCACCCCGTGGATCGGTGCCATCACTACCTCCGTGCCCTCGACTTAAGACCGACGCGCCTTTCCACCTTGAATTCCCTGTCGGTCTTTCCCAATCTGCTGCCTGTGCTATTCGGGCGCAGAAAGTTGGACCATGGCGGACTTTGCACGATAGCGGACTTTACCAGTCAGTGTAGGGTCCAACTCGTCTCCGCTTCGGGATGGGCGATGCTCGTTAAATAAGTGCTGACATGACATTGTCGTTCTATCCAGACGAGAAAAAGCATTCACATTTCCCATCACCATAAGCGCCGAGCCACACTTCAATCACCCCCTCTCTACATGTCCTACGATCAAGAACGCCGCGCAGACAAAGCAGGCCAACACTCACTCTGCACAGCCCATTGTCTGCCTTGCCATACAACGCCACCATGCATCTCATCCTCACCGGCGCCACTGGCATGATCGGGACCGGCGTGCTCGACCGCATGCTCCAAGCCAAAGACGTCACCAGGGTTTCCATCCTGTCACGGCGTCCCGTGCGCTTCGCCGACGAGGTCAAGGACCCGCGAGTGAGCGTCATCATCCACCCGGACTTTGCAAACTACAACTCCCCAACCCTCCAGGACCAGCTCAAAGATGCAAAGGGCTGTGTCTGGGCACTGGGGAGCACGAGCACAACACAGGTTACCGCAGAGGAGTACGTCAAGGTGACGAAAGACTACAGCGTCGAAGCAGCAAAGGCCTTCGCGAAGATGGGGACCGCGGAAGAGCCGTTTCGCTTCGTGTACATCTCGGGCGAGGGAGCGACGCAGACCCCTGGGATGATGACTTCGCTGTACGCGAGGGTCAAGGGGGAAGCGGAAGAGGCGTTGGCAAAGGTGGCAGACGACAATCCCTCCCTGATGGTCCTGTCGGCCAGACCGGCGGGAGTTGATGGGACGGGACATGCAGCAGTGGAGAAGTACGGTCCCGATGCCATTTTCTTCCACAAGGTAGTGCGGACAACGCTTCTGCCAACCCTGAGAATGTTTTACGGAAAGATGCACACGCCAACAGTAATGCTCGGGGATGTCTGCACTCAACTGGTTTGTTCACCCCTCCACCTTCTATCTGGGCAGGGAGTGGATTGGTATGTAGAGGTATGCTGATCAATCGACCCTCTAGGCTATGGGAAGGCTCGACCACAAACTCGAAGGCTACGGCGCGATCCGTCTCGGGACTCGAGCCTGGATTCTCAGGAACTGGGGAGTTCAGAGACTGGCCGAGTAAGAATCCCACAAGGCTCGTCGCTGGATATATGTCTCGGGGTCACTGCATGACCCGAACTGGGGGCCGATCATCAGCCTTTTTGAACATCGCCCGCCAGATAAAGCAAGTCTGTTCTCTGCTCGGTTTTCTTGCGACGATGAAGTGAATTTTGCCGCGACAGACGACGCTCAAGGCGGTGGCAGGGTCTTCATTCCAGGCGAGATAACCGCGACAGGTGAGACATGATGTAGTGCCGGCGATAGACTCCAAAGGGACGATGATCTACCCTCCGGGTGCCTGAGCATGGTCCCGGTATAGACGCAGAGGAATGCAGAACATTTTGACCCTGGCATCGAAAACTCTCTCCCCTTGTTCGTCGAGTCTCGTGTGCCTGCTTCGGATGAGGCTGGTGCAGACATGTTCAGCTGTGTACTGACGACCGAGTTTCTCCTTCTGCGAGACGAAAGACTTGCAAATTTCTTCTTCTTTCTTTCCCGGTCGGTACGAAGCGTTCGGAATTTTGGAAGAAGTCTGGAGGACGCGCGATGCCAACAAGCACAGGATGGGGTTTCCTTGACAGCTTTGTTGTCTCAGGGCTCCATCTAAGCTGAGACACCAACTGCCGAATCTCCACATATACGCGCTTGTTAACTTAGTCGCCGCCATTGCCGAGACTTCTCTTTTACAGACTGCTCGCCGGGGAAGGGCTGGGGACATCAAAGTGCCAGTCGATGGCTGGGAGTCGAGAGGCAAGTCTAGACGGGCAAGTAACACACGGGGTAGTGTTCCACTACATGCTATACAAGGTCAGGTCACTAGGAAGCCTTTGGAGCTTGGCCAACGACGCGACACGGAGACGGGGACTTTATTTACGGGTTGCAGAGCCTGATGCTGGGTGAAGAGAAAGAAGCTGGCCCATATTGATGGAGACAGTTACCAGAATGATGGTCAAGACAGAGACTAAGAGCGCCACCATGATAACGAGAAAGATGGTATATAGGCAGTGTATGGGTAAAGTAGTATCGGCGTGGCAGACCAATTATAGGAAGCCAGTGTCACTTATCTTTGGAAGTATATTGCCAAAATACCGTTCACAGCCTCACATTGCACCTCTGGTTCAAACGTGTCAGAATACTGTCAGTGTGTATCCGTAAGTCGAACTGAACAACACAAGGCATGGAATGCTCTGAAGTTGAGGAGGTTGGGTCACACTGAGCTTACCTCAGGCTCTCACATGACTCCGGCAGTTGTCTGCAGGCACAGAGACGGTATGCACCCACCATCACCCACGTCCACAGGCCACGAGCCAGAGGATGAACCCAATCCTACTGCCGGAGCCTCGACTCACTTTGCAAAGGTTGTGTTTCACCTCAATTACCGGACGTTGAACCTTAACCACACTATTCCATATGTTCACTGGCATTCAACGCGTTTATGAAGACTATTATGACTTCGCTGATGGGAATCAAGAATGATCTTGCAATGGAGCTGTGGTCGGTAAGATCACTCCCTTCCCAGCAGGGGGCATATATCTTGGCCACTCTCACAGACTGCGCCATTGTCCCCGGCACATCTCAGGAGTCTCATGTGCATCTCATAGCATTTCGAACCTTTTTCAAGTCGCCAAGTATACGATGGCTCGATTCGGTGCTCGCAAGGCTGCAGCCCTGGGGTCCATCACGGCCGCGATGCCTGCCATTGCCGGCTCGGACTTCATCACGACCGTCGAGGTTCTCTCGACTACGTACCTCGACTTTGGCGTGTGCTGGAACCAATGCCAGGACAATGGCTTCAACTTCAAGACCATGGAGACAACGCCTCCGGTCTACCACACCCTGACTCTTCCCATCTGCGATGGCGAGGCATCTACCTCTACCAAGCACCCGGAGTGCGATGGCTGCTACGGAACAGTCTTCTGCTACGAACCCACAGATGTTCCTTTCGTTACCTTGACCAAGACCCTTCACGGTCCTGCTCCTACCATCGAGATCATTGGCCCAGCCGATGACTGCGACGTTTGCACCGGCACCGTCTACATCTGCGATGGAGATGGCAGTGCCGACAACGGACCTTACACAGCTGCTACTGTCACCATCACTCTTCCAGGTGCTGACTCCGACGATCCTAAGATCACACTTCCCCCCAGCTATCCCGGAGGACCCTCGACTGTGATCATTGGTACTCCCGACTTCGAGGACAACCTTCGCACAGTCCTCCTCCCTAACGCTGCCCCTGGTTCTCCGACCAACACCGTCTTCCCCACTGATACCAACGGTAACCCCCTTTCCACCGGATCTCCGTACGTGGTAATCGGCGACCCTGCTCAGGCCGCTGACGCCGCTGGACGTAGCGGTGGTCTTCCAACCGCGACCTACGCCGATGGCGATGGCCCGACCGTCACCGCCCCTATTAGCCCCGACTTGCCTCCCGTTGTGATTCAGCCCGGCCCCGATGGCGGTGCTGATGCTGGAACGCCCTCAGACAATGGTGGCGGTCCTAACGGCTCTGACGACGGCTCGGGAGACGGAAACCCCTCGGACGGAGGTGACGTTGAAACGTTCTCGGACAGCATTCCTAATGACGACTCGGGCGACAATGATGCGGATAATAGCAGCCCGGCTAACGGAGATGATGGTGACGACAACGTTACTGGAGTTGAAACGCCCTCAGACAGCACTCCTGATGACGACTCGGGAGACAATGGTACGGATGATGGCAGCCCATCTAACGAAAATGATGATGCTAATAATGGCAACCCATCTGACGGAGGTGATGGTGTTAACAATGGGACGCCTTCAGACAGTACTGCTGATGACGACTCGGGAGACAACGGTGTTGATGTGAACAACAACAGTACTGGAGATGCAACGCCCTCTGATGGAGGTGATGTTGGAACGCCTTCAGACAGCACTGCTGTTGACGACTCGGGAGACGATGGTTCTGCTGGCAGTCCGTCTGACGGAGGTGGTGTTGCTGATGATGGGACGCCCGCAAATGGTGGCGATGGTGATAGCACACCTTCAGAAGGCAGTGATAACGAAGGTACATCCGCACAGAGCATAGCTGATGATGGCACTGGAGACGATGGTGCTGATGCTGGGACACCCTCAGACGGTGGTGATGGTGATGGCACACCCGCAGACGGCGACAACGGCGCCAGTTCGGGGGAAGATGGAGCTAATGATGGAACTCCGTCAGATAGTACATCTGATGACGGCTCGGGAAACCCTGGTGACGATGGCAGCCCATCTGACGCAGATGATGGTGCTAATAGTGGGACGCCTTCAGACGGAGGCGATAGTGACGACACACCCTCAAATGGCGGCGATAATGGGTCAGGAGATGACCAGGGCGCTGGCGACGGGACGCCTTCAGATGCTGGCGATGGTGACAACACACCTTCAGACGGCGGTGATAATGGGTCAGGAGATGACCAGGGCGCTGGCGACGGGACGCCTTCAGACGCTGGCGATGGTGACAACACACCGTCAGACGGCGGTGATAATGGCTCAGGAGATGACCAGGGCGCTGGCGACGGGACGCCTTCAGACGCTGGCGATGGTGACAACACACCGTCAGACGGCGGTGATAATGGCTCAGGAGATGACCAGGGCGCTGGCGACGGGACGCCTTCAGACGCTGGCGATGGTGACAACACACCGTCAGACGGCGGTGATAATGGCTCAGGAGATGACCAGGGCGCTGGCGACGGAACGCCTTCAGACGCTGGGGATGATGACAGCACAACCTCAGATGGGGGTGAGAATGGAACGCCTTCAGATAATACCGGTGGTGGTGACGGCGATGACGACAGTTCCAACAACACCTCTGATGGAGGCGGCTCGGACGAAAGCTCAGGCAGCGGGGGCAGCGGCCAGGGCGATTCGGACAATGATGATAGTTCATCCAGCGGAGGCAGTGGAGGAAGCGGCGATGGCAGTTCGGACGACTCGGAGACCGGAGGCAGTGGAGGAAGCGGCGAGGGCAATTCGGACGACTCGGAGACCGGGGGTAGTGGAGGAAGCGGCGAGGGTAATGCGGACGACTCGGAGACCGGAGGCAGTGGAGGAAGCGGCGAGGGCAATTCGGACGACTCGGAGACTGGAGGCAGTGGAGGAAGCGGCGATGGCAGTTCGGAGGACGACTCGGAGACCGGAGGCAGTGGAGGAAGCGGTTCTGGGAACTCCGACGACGACTCAGAAACCGGGGGAAGCGGAGGAAGCGGCTCTGGAAGTTTCGACGACGATGAGGAGACCGGAGGCAGTGGAGGAAGCGGTTCTGGGAATTTCGACGACGATGAGGAGACCGGGGGCAGCGGAGGAAGTGGTTCTGGAAACTTTGACGAGTAATAGATGTTAGCTACTACTTGTTATATCTTTGCTGTCTTGTTACTGGTGATAAGAAAGAAAATGCCGTTACCTGTTCCTTCTGTTCGTAGGTTGCTGCACACATTGGATGAGTACCTACTCCAGAATTCTGCGAGTAGTCCTCCCGGCTCTCATGTCGAGCTCTGGGAAACCGCAGATACTGTCTTTGGCACGCTGGGCGGGAGGTCAGAATTAGTTGCCTATAAGGGAGACATCAACCTATGATTCTTTCCTTGTATGCCTTAACGAAGGGTAATATAATGGTATTAATAAATTCGGGGTCGCATTGTGGTGTATTCTTTCTAGGAATACTGTACCCAAGCGATGGCTGGGTACCTAATACCTTAGGTACTAGTATATGTGTCTTCTCAAATCCGACGCCGTTCGTCGAAATTGCCAGAACCCCTTCCTCCGTCTAAACTCAAACCACCAGATTTAGCAGATTCTATCGCGCATCAACGTCAAGCACATGTGATGGATGTATTGCCTTGCGAGGCGCTAAGGATTAGAGACTCGAGCATTAGCAATAAGACGAAGATGTTATAATCTGCCAAGGGGATAACACAAAGCGAGTGCCAGGGTACTTTTAACAGGAAGACACTGGCAAACAATTACGGTAGGACTTCTCACATTTTTTTCTGGCCTTCATAAACATGCTTGTCGCAGGCACAAACTTAAGCAGGAAGTGCTGTGATCTTCAGCAAGCGCAAGCAGGCACAACAGCTCAAATGACGGACAAATCCGGCTTGTGTTAGAGCGAGTCAGTCGTGCAGCGTAAGGAGTGGTGTCCAGATGCCATCATGTCGCTCAACCATTGCGTAAGCAGCTTCGTTAACTTCATGATTTTGACCCATGCTTCTGATATAATCCTTGTTAGTCAGAGTGTTATTTTCTATCGAGTGGCTGACGTACCTTGTGTTGATCAACTTTCAGGCCCTGCAGCCTCAATAGAACAGTGCCAGACTAGCAGATGCCGGCCTCTTCTGAGACAGCGCGAGACAACTTGATCAATATGAGAGTAACTCTAAACGGGATTAGACTGGATGATGATGTTTGCTTCCTGAATATTCAATCCTCGGCCACCAGTTGCTCGTGTTATTAGCATGGCACGTGGATAGACATCGCATTTAATAAACTCCGAAAGAATATCGTCCCGCTGCAGGCCATCTAGCCTTTCATCGTACTGATATATTAGAACAGGGATGCCCATATCATTGGAAGTGATCTCGAGAATATCAAGAGAAATTACATTTTCATTAACAACCAGGAAAGCATTACCAGAACGGCCTCTGTCGCGGTGTTGATTGAAGATATCGATTACTGCGTTAACACGAGGGGACCTATAAGCCTCATTCACCTTGAGATCAACCTCCATGACGACAGAATATCCTTTGCTGGTATACCATTGATCTCAAGGGCTTCCAGAGCTACAGGACCCCTTTTTCTCTGCTTCCTCTACCTGTGGAAAATACAATCTCTGAGATCTTGATGATGGCGTGGTGCTGTGTCCATTGCTGAGCGCGCTTCAGAGCCATCATAGCCTCCTTGACCTGCTTCTGCTTCGCCAACCTAGCAAAGAAGAGAAAGGATGCATCGGATACACTGCAATCAGCTTCATCGACTCGGAATGAAACACGTTCAAGCTGAAGTGGAGGCAAATTTGCAGTAACAAGCTCGCGGGGTCGCCGAATTATGGTAACTTGTAACAGAGTCGCGAATCGGTTCCTGAACTTCCCAAGAGGAACGGTTGGAGAATTCTTCTTCTATTTGGGAGAAAGGGACGATTTATTCATAGCTCGCTCTCGGATTTACCTAGGTCTTCACTGCCCAGATACATAGGTCTCTGTAGACATCAAGCCAACTTCAAGCCTCTACCTGATTCTCAACGTAGCAACCAAGTCATATTATCTCGAAATGATCCAGAAGTCACAGTCTGCTTGTTTGCCAATGCCTTCCTGTTTGCAACACCCTGTCACTGCTTTGCATTGCCACCCTTCGCATTTGACGTCTTTGTAACATCACTCACACCAAGGACAAGATATACAAGTGCACCCAAAAGGTCTGTGGTACTCCTTGCACGCATTTCCTGGAGAATGATCGACTAATTTGATGAGGAATAGATGTCATCCTCCTCGGATCCCCCGAACCTGCCTATCCCGCGGGCACGCCAGTGGATGCGGATAGCAATATACTTATAAACGGCACATACACACAGTCAGTTGACCCGGCCTTGGAAAGGGCAGGGATCTGAAGCAGAATTGAGGATCATGATATGGGCATATGTTGCTGAAGAGCATCTTGAGCGAAAGCCCTGTAGTCGAGCGCTTACTGAGGTCTACAATGCAATCGCAGAAGGTCCAAATCCGAGCAGCCTACAATCTCAAATCCTCCAGGATTGATGTTTCGTCTTTGCAAGCGATAAAGAGAAGTTTCACGACACTAGGTATTGATGAGAGTTATTATACAGGAATCGACATCGGAAAGGTTCCGAATGCCAGACATGTGCTCCTCAGCGTAAGGCTCTAAAACGAGGCTGTGTGGGGAGAAAAGTTTCCTAAGGCTTCTCCCACTCATCGACCGCACGAGTCAAAATCCGAAGCTTAATACCATGATCGGGAGAGAAGAGATGGTCAAAAAAAGGGCTCGAACCACCCACCGCAGGGCTACTGGCGCACGAAAGGGACCAGAAGTGAGATAGGGTAGTAAGTAGATAATGAAGGAAAATAGAAGCAAGATAGCATAGAGATTGAGAACCTTCTCAAAATTATAGTAGCATTTGGTATTCCTCTATTACTTAGCTAGGGGCATGGGATTGAAGAAGACGTTAGTAGGATCGTACTCCTTCTTGATAGCCCGGAGGAAGTCAAGGTCTTCCTTCCTGAACGTCTTCTCCAGATTCAGAATCGACGACTGCATCAACGGAAAGTATGCCTCGTCCATCACACCGTCAACACCCTCAAAAGCCTCGTGGGTGCTCTGGCACCAAGCAGCCGCAGCCGGGTTGCTGCCCGGATCCGCAAAGGCGAAGCCCAGAATCTCAACCATGAGATGGACCTCCCGACTGGGAAACACGCTGGCTGGGTGTTTGCGGTCCGAAGAGACTGATTCGCCGTGGACCATGTGGATAAACATGGCTCCCCAGCCGGGAGTAATGAGAGGTGCCTGCTTGGCAATGGCGGCCGCCGCGGCGGGAGATGGCACGAGGGACCGCATCGAGACGCTCCGTGACTGGCCGCCTTGCACATGATGAGCACCCATCTTGGTGAACTGTCTCGTGTAGTCTGCTGGAGTTGCCGGTGCGACGGCTGCTTGCCCCCCAGGAGAGATGCTCACGACCTTCTCCAGCCATTTCGCCTGCTCTTCAGATGGAGGGCCTGCCCAGATGAAATGCACTATCCAGATGGCTGATGGAGCGCCAGGTGGGGTCATGATCATCGGCTGGAAGTAGAGCTCTGCTGGGAGCGTCTTGACGTCCTCGATCAGAGACCGGCAATTGTCGAAGTATGTACTGAGCGAAGCTCCTAGGTTGGTGCTGTCGCAAGCAATGGCGCCGCCCACAATCTACGAATGGGTTAGAATCATGCGGCTCCTAAGCGAATTCCCTCTTCGTTGTACTTGCCTCTGTGAGGGGATAAACCTTGATCTCTAGCTCAACAACAACTCCAAACGCAGTCCCAGCGCCGCGGATTGCTTTCAACAGGCGTTCATCAGCGTCGACAATGCGTCCATCGGCGAGGACGACTGTCGCCCCCAGAATCTGATCGCAGCCAAGGCCATACTTCCCAGCCATGATGCCATAGCCGCCATTCATAGCCCAGGAGCACCATCCGACGGACCCGGAATTTCCGCATGCCGCCATAAGACCTTCAGCAGCGAGGGCATCTAACAAGTCCTGCGTCAAAATGCCACCTCCGATCCTCGCACTCCGCTTGTCCTGAGCGACACGCACGCTCTTCAGATCTCGCAGGTCGATCTGCACAGCATCCTGGGCAACAGACCGAGCCGATAGGTCGTGACCGCCGACCCGGACAACGAGCGGTACTGAGTTTGCTGAGAGGTGTGCGACTAATGCGGCGACATCATCGGCGCTTTGCGGTCGGATAACGGCCAGTGGGACGTCAGGGCTGGCGACGAAGACTTGCTTCGCCGCATCGAAGCCCTCGTCTGACCGCCTGGTGACCTTGAGAGCCGGCCGGCCGTCGAGGAAGCTACTGAGGTGCTGTGGTAAAGCCATGGTGGGATTGAGGTTTGCAAAAAAGTCGAAGACAGCTTTAGATCAAACGTCTTGACCTTAATAAGGTGTTCGGCCCGCACCCTGTCCAGTCCAACTAAGCTTTTAGCGGAAGGACACGCCGCATCCACTCATGCGTAGATATACGCTGTTAACTAATCGCCCGTTTGGAGAATATCATACCCTTTTCTAGTGAAAGGCGATCTAAGATGGGCGTTTGGGATGGTCACAGATCACGTCGGATCTGGTATCTTTGTCACCGGCCATACCTCTAGTAGCGAAGCGTTCAGCTCACGCCAGGCGCAATGCATTTCAGCTGGCTGAGCGGTCCATGAGACCTGTTATACAGTGTCGTTGCTACCACCAAGGTAAGACGATTTATTTTTAAATAATAATAATAATGAGGATTGTTCGTGTATCCAGGAGAATGCAAAGTCGCTATAAGGATCGTTGCCAACTGAAGCTGCACACGCCTTCAATTAGTCTTCTACAGAGAAGCAGAGTGCACGGTTTGCGCAAGAGCCCTTGGCAGAATGGAAGAGACCTCAGAAACCCCAGCGATCCTGGGACATGAATTCCGCATGGTATGTCTCAGAAAGGCTGGCGAGGGTGACTTCGGCTCTGTTATAGTAAGGGACCCGGAGTGGTAACAGCTGGATATGGGCTCAGCGGATTACACAGGTCGATGCTGTGAAGATTTCCATCTTGGATTGCTACGAGGGAAACAAGGGATTGGAACTTCTCAGGATATGTTGTAGAACCCGAAGTTTTCACAAATAAGAGTAGATAAAGTACTGCTGGTGCCGGTGTTGTCGCCTTGCAAATGCGCCGGTTGACTTGCTTCACACCCGATTCGCACAAAACAAGGCCTATTACTACTACCTCTTAGTAAGTACCTGTATTATGGATGGTGGCCGACGCTTACCTCGACCTTGTCGCGGAGATTACACGGGCTCAAACGGAATTCATCACGCCTGCTGTCGTGAGCACTCTGTAATCAACCATAAGCAGATAGTCGATCGTATCTATCGTCAGAGAGGTTCCACAATCAAGTCGCTGCCTTGATGCATAGAAGCAAGAGGCATGTAGCTGACAGCGATGCCATTAGTGTTGTACCGGAAGTTGGACATCCATTAGCCTGCATCGAGCGGCCATGCACGTAGCGTACACATGTCTCACGGCTCTCGGGTGCGGAGGCGACTAGACCCAGCGGCGCGTGAGGAGGTCGTAGGTATAAAGGGCACATTCCTCGGCTTCCCCTCACTTTCCGTGTGCTTGTCATCCTTTCGTCCATTCACACTCCCAAAGAGCGTTATTCTGATCAAAGCACCGTCGTAGAGGAGAAGTGACCAACAATGGCTTCTACTATTGATATCACGGTGAGCGACACTCTTAACTGCTGTCGATGATAGACCTCCCTGACCGAGTGCGAAGTCCTACAAGGGCAACATCATCAACGGTCAATTCGTGACCACACCTGCCACGCGACACTCAATTGACCCAGCCACTGCCGAGCCACTCTATGAAGTCCCCGTAGCTGGGAGAGAGGACCTCGATTCCGCTGTTCAGCATGCCCGCAATGCGTTCAAGTCCTGGTCCAAGACATCATTCACTGAGAGAGCCAAGCTGATGCTCCAGTATGCCGATGCCATTGAAGCTAATCGCGATGAGATCGAGAAGCTTTTGACCCAAGAGCAGGGAAAGCCATTGGGCCTCTCCAATGCCGAGGTGGGGATGGCCCTGCAATGGCTGCGAACCTTCGCGACGATGGAGGTCAAGGACGAGGTGCTTGAAGACACAGAGGAACGAACCATCTATTCGACATTCCCACCCATTGGAGTCTGTGCCGCGATCGTGCCCTGGAACTGGCCCATCCTCCTGGGGTTGGGCAAGGTTGGTCCAGCACTGATGACGGGCAACGTCATGATCATGAAGCCTTCCCCGTACACGCCCTACTGCGACCTCAAGCTCGGGGAGCTCGCCATGTCCATCTTCCCGCCGGGGGTGTTCCAGGTCCTCAGCGGCGATGACAGCCTCGGGCCCTGGATAACGGCTCACCCCGGAGTGGACATGGTCAGCTTCACCGGCTCGATCGCCACCGGGAAGAGGGTGGCCGAGAGCTGCGCCAAGACGCTCAAGCGCTACGTTCTCGAGCTCGGGGGCAACGACGCGGCCATAGTGTGCGACGATGTGGTTCTCGACAAGTGCATCCCCAAGATTGCCATGCTATCTTTCCTCAACTCGGGCCAGATCTGCATGTTGTGCAAGCGCATATACGTGCATGAGAACATCTACGATAGATTCCGGGATGCCTTTGTGGAGTTTACCAAGAACAACATCAAGACCGGCGGTGGCTTCGAGGAGGGCGTGACAGTCGGGCCGGTCCAGAATAAAATGCAGTGCGTATTTGGCGAACTTGAACTCTTTGTGGGGAACGGGAGAATAAATGCTGACAGCGCTTGCGGCAGGTTCGACATAGTGAAGGACATGTACGACGAGATCCAGAAGCAGGGTTGGAAGACTGCCCTCGACGGTAAAGTTCGCTCTGATTCAAAGGGCTACTTCGTTGAACCTGCAGTCATCGACAACCCGCCTGACGAGTCCCGCATTGTCGTCGAGGAACCTTTCGGCCCAATTGTGCCTCTCCTGAAATGGTCGTCTGAACAAGAAGTCATCGACCGCGCCAACTCGCTCGAGACTGGCTTGGGAACATCGGTCTGGAGCAAGGATCTGGGACGGGCGGAGAGGATGGCCCGGCAGATCAGTGCAGGCAGTGTTTGGGTGAATTCCCACTTCGATGTGGCCCCGAATGTGCCGTTTGGAGGACACAAGGAGAGCGGCATTGGGATGGAATGGGGGATTGAAGGCTTTAAGCATTATACTAATTCGAGAAGTCTTTGGGTCTGGAAGAATATCTTTGAATAGACACTAGCACGGACCGCTTAAGTCGTCAGAATGAGAACAGCATGAGCTTGAGAATCGCAGTAATAGTACCTACTTGACCTTGGTAAATGGAGCTATTAGCATCCTAAAATTTGTGGGGGGACGGGGAGCGGACGGGCCTGGATATGAGGGGCCTTTACATCTGCAATCGCCAACCGTAGCAGTGGACGTGGACGGGCAGTCCGAAACCGAGCTTCCAGAAGCACAAGAAGACGGTGATTGTCGCTGGAGACTTAGGTGAAGATAATTCAAGACTCGATTATCAAGGGATTGGCGCCTACCACGGAGCTGGGCATCACGAATGATGTGACGATGCCTGTGCGATCGGAGGCAGCGCCTGGGCGCCAGAAGATGACGTATCGCCACTGAGGGAAAGTTGTCTTCAGCACGAGACCATGAACAAGTAGCGTTCGAGAACGCACGAATTTCCTCCACGTAATAGATCACAAAACGGACCCGGTCAAAAGAAATCGATTTGCAAGCACAGCGTTATCTGCAGAAGGGGAGTGCTTCCATCCATCTCAGTATGCAGTACAACCCTAGAGCACGTGAACCCGGACGCCTCAGGCACCTTCAGGTCAGTATCACCAGCGGAGCCAAGGCTGACCCGACGTTGCATTCCATCACCATCACCATCCCTGCCGCAGCCTTCCCACCATGTCTGTCGGGCTGACCGTGCGCGTCCTGCCAGCCAAGGTCCCCCCACCCCAAGGTTCAGACAGCTGCAAGTATCCCACCATCCCGTCTCCCCCCTAAGGCCTAGCGTCTCAGACAATGCGAGCTCTGCGTGCAATGGGAATCCTGGAATCTCAATCACGCAATCAAGCCCTGTGAGCTCGTGGTAAAGTACCTTTTGGCGGGAGCAATGGCTTGCGCGCGATCCCCCGGGCCTTGAAGATCCCCCGAGCTCTTTATGCATGGCGGTGGAGTTAATGTCATCTCGCACCAGCCTTTTGAGCGTCATTACGCTTTCGGTGCAACCGCAGTCAGCACCAGCACCTCATATACAGCATGAGCTTCCCTGCGCCCTGCGATTGACTTTTTCTTTTCTTTTCCTTTGTTCGTCTGTCATAACGATTTTAGGAAGCTTCGCATTTTAAATACGATCTTTCTCTCTTCTGGTTGCGACGCAGATCTTCGCAGATTTCGTGCGCGCGACACAAACAACAAGACCACCGCCGGAATGGATGTGCCGAAGACGAAAGACGATCCGCCGCACCACGACCCGGATTTGAGCAGTGTCAGCGTCGGAGCTCAGGATGAAGCCGTACTGCCCGCCAACACACTGGATCCAGTGTACGAGGCGAAAGCAAAGGTTCTCAATCGAGCGATTCAAGAAGTTGGCATGGGATGGTATCAATGGCAGCTGTTTATCGTTATTGGCTTCGGATGGGCGTCCGACAACCTCTGGCCGGTTAGTCTTTTATTCTGTTTGTGTTCATATCGCAGCTGACATTTTAGTCATGGTAGATCACGACGAGTTTACTATTGACGCCGATCGTCAATGAGTTCAATCCGTCGGAGGGTCCATTGTTCACACTTGCGCAGAACATTGGCCTTCTCGCAGGAGCTGCATTCTGGGGGTATGCACACCTACTCTCTTCCTTGCAAGAGCATTGCTGACCCGAGAGAATGTGTGTTCAGATTCGGCTGCGATGTCTTCGGACGTATTATCGGCTTCAACACAACCCTGGGCATCACCGCTGTCTGGGGAATGATTGCCGCTTCGGCACCCAATTTCGCAGCGATAGGAATTTTCGCTGCCTTCTGGAGCTTTGGCGTTGGCGGAAACCTGCCCGTTGACTCTGCCATCTTCCTGGAGTTCCTCCCAGCGAGTCATCAGTATCTACTGACCATCCTCTCCATCGACTGGGCTCTGGCACAGGTCATTGCCAACCTCGTTGCTTGGCCATTACTCGGAAATCTGACCTGTCAACAAGACGAAACGGATTGCACCAGGTCCAAGAACATGGGGTGGCGCTGGTTCGTCCTAACGATGGGCGGGATCACGCTCATCATGTTCGCCTCTCGTTTCTTTCTCTTCACCATTTACGAATCGCCCAAGTATCTCATGTCGAAGGGTCGAGATGAGGAAGCAGTCGAAGTCGTTCACAAGGTCGCGAGACGTAATGGAAAGACTTCGTCTCTGACTATTGAGGATCTTCGGGCGTTCGAGCCTGAAGGTTACACAGCTTCTACGGGAGCTGCGACAGCTTTGAAGCGAAACCTTGAGAAGCTCGACGCGAAAAACGTGAAGGCACTTTTCAGCACTCGTAAACTCGCCATCAGCACAGGTCTCATCATGTCAATCTGGGCGTTGATCGGCCTCGGTTTCCCGTTGTATAATGCATTCCTGCCATATATCCAAGCAACGAGGGGAGTTGAGTTTGGTGACGGCAGCACTTACATCACGTACCGCAACAATCTCATTATCGCTGTTCTGGGAGTGCCCGGAGCTATCACTGGCGGTATCATGGTTCAACTGCCGCGCATTGGCCGAAAGGGCACTCTTTCTTTGTTCACCACGTTGACGGGCGTGTTCCTCTTCATCTCGACAACTGCAGATTCCTCCAACGCTCTGCTCGGGTACAATTGCGCCTACAACTTCTGCAGCAACGTCATGTACGCCGTGCTGTACTCCTACACACCCGAGCTGTTCCCGACACCCCAGAGGGGTACGGGCAATGCTCTGACTGCTTCCTGCAACCGAATTTTCGGTATCATGGCTGTAAGTGCTGAACTGGCAGTCGGTCGAAAAATAGAATAACTGACTGACTAAATTTGACAGCCCGTTATCGCGATCGAAGCCAACATCAACACATCAGCACCAGTGTATGTTGCAGGAGCTCTGTTCGTGGCGGCTGGACTTTTGGTACTGCTTATGCCATTTGAGTCGCGGGGTAAAGCAGCCATGTAAGGGAATCTAAGAAGCATAAAGATGAAAATAGTTTTTATTACTATCATGTTAAAAAAGCTGTCTCTCCAATCAAAAATCGATCTTCATATCTCACAAGATTATAACATATAAGTGTTTTTATGCTGGTCTGTCATAGTGGTTCTACAGTGGCAACTGGCCCCCACCCTCCCCCCGAACTTCTCAAGTCAGCATAATTGAACCCTTCCGCTGGCACCCTATTTTTTTGACAGATGGCAGTGATTATAAGGTAAGCCTGGCTCAACTACCTGATCATATGCCTGCCTGATCTGCCAGTAGTATCAGACGTATTGTTATAGTGCTGCACGCAATACCAGTACTGATTCCGAGCCCCCAAGTCATCCTTGATTGCCTGAGTGGAACTTCGCTCACAACCAGCGCCGATGTCATTGACGCGTCGCGACTTACGAGCAACATGGCACATCTGAGGCCTCCAAGGGCGTTCCTCTTACCACGCAGGGTCCAGCCAGGTTATGTTCTGAGTTTCCTCAAGTATAATGCAGCTCGTTGTCGCAACTTCCAAATGCCAGCACAGACATACAAATGCCACGTCGATGCCGAGCCACTACACCGATATCAACGAGGAGGCTACCATCCCCTCGGATTAGGCGACGTTCTGAACGATGGTCGATACAAGATTCTGCACAAGCTAGGTTGGGGTAGTTATTCCACCACATGGGCTGCAAAAGACCAAAGGTATGTCTATGTCAACTTGGATGTGAAACCTGTCGTTGACTTTGATGTAGCAAAGACCAATATGTCGCCATCAAGGTTTCAGTTTCAGACGTTGGGAATACACATGAGCTTGATATCTTACGGGCAATATCCGTCCTCCCAAGAGGCCATTCTGGGTGGTCTTGTGTGAATCACATGTTGGACGATTTTACTGTGGTCGGTCCCAATGGAACCCACGACTGTCTCGTGCTTGAACTCGTCGGTCCCAGCGTGGCCGATGTTGTTGCAACACACTGCGAGGATGACAGACTTCCGGCAAAGCTCGCGAAATTCTTTGCTCACCAGGCCCTGCAAGGAATTGATTTCCTCGCATCTGCCAACATTGGCCATGGGGGTAAATTGATCCATCACCCATGGATGGCTTCTCTACGTCCTGCTTACTCGACTTTTAGATCTACACACCCGTAACTTGGCCATCACAATGCCTGATTTAAATTCCCTGAACGAAACGGACTTTCTCGACAGGCTTGGGAAGCCTCTAACTGGGCCGGTGAGCAGACTAGATGGGAAGTCTTTACCGTGCAGTGTCCCATCCCATATCGTTCGGCCCGCTCCATTCCAGAAAGGAGACATAGTACTGTCCTCTCAATCAGTCAAAATCATCGATTTCGGAGAGGCTTTCTTCAATAATAACGCCCCGAAAACACTGCATACACCTTTGCCTATACGAGCACCAGAGGTCATCTTCGGAGAGGCACTGGATCATCGAGTGGACCTATGGAGCGCTGGATGCCTGGTACAGCCTCCGATTGCCTTCCTATCTAGACGACAGAGCTGACAGACGTAGATTTTTGAACTCGTCACCGGCCAACCTCCCTTCGATACCATCATGTTAACCCCGCCGGTCCTTGTTCAACAAATGATGGGGTTCGCCACTGACGGGCTACCATCACGGTGGCGGGACAAATGGCAAGCAATGCAAAAGGATCTGCCCGAAGAAGATCAAAGCTATACACTTCCTGAATGGTTGGCAGAGGTCTACTTTGACGATAATAAACACGCCGAATTCACGCGGGAGGACATCGTGAGCGTGGGTAAAATAATCGAAAGCATGTTGAGGTTTGAGCCGTCTCTTAGGGTCGCGGCAAAGGATGCACTTGCTGATGCTTGGTTTGACCGAGGCTAAGCTATGTCATTACTAACATCGGAGGGTGGCTGGGCGTGTATCACTGTAATCGAGAGAAATACGTCGGTCTTGTCCTTTCGCCATGGCTCCCTTGCGCCTGTTTCAGCTACCTTTCGACTCCCTGCGTTAGTCAGTCCTAACACAGTACATGGAGGGAGAGTGGCAGTCTAGAAATGCTCTTTGTCGCTTCCTTGCTTGGTTGAGAAGCTGGGCATACGGTGCGTGAGGAGCAACGTGGTACCGTGTGGATTGAAGTTACAAAGAGTTCCATTAGTTGGAAATCCGAAAAGCGCTTGAGCGTACTGTACGAGTAGCTGTACACAAACAAGCTATTCATTTCTTCGTTCGTATGTTCTTCTATTTGTTCTATCAAAATCTGGATATAATATAACTCGGGAAAATTGAGCAAAGGGGCGGGACTTTTGGCTATCGTCGAAACATTGTACTTTACTGACTGTCGCTCACTCATCGTGAGATCCAGGTGTCTGGCCACACATAACGGCAGGACTATGGCCACACCATGTCGCATCATTGAAGAAATGCAACATTCTCAAATCTTCATTAAGTTGAACCTGACAGACATTACAATCTCGATTTATCCTTTTCTGCACCTTGGTTCCAGGTTCTCGATGCCCAACCGCCTTCGCCTCCATCCATTTGCATCACGTGAGCGCTTATGCAGGGACCCGTCTACGCCAACACCGCCTCGTCATCTATGTCGAAACAAGGTTGAGCCCTACCAGCACGCAACAACTGGTGCAGATGACCCTGAGCATTCCGTCTAATTACCTTCGGCTATCTGAACAGCTCCAAGTCTCCCTATTTTGCCAGTAGACAGTCGGACTGAGGACAATGGCACGTGGGGAGGTCCCACCGTCGGGGCCAAGCGTGACCTTCGCCTCAGGACGATTGGACGGAGCACCGAGCGAGCCGGACTTGCGCATCGTCCATTTCAACGACGTTTACCACGTCGACCCGTCTAGTTCTGAGCCCGTTGGCGGACTACCGAGGTTCATCACACTGTGCAGGGAGTACAGAGACGGAGAGCAGTATGCGGGGCAGTCCAAGCTGCTCACTCTCTTCTCGGGAGATGCCTTCAACCCGAGCTTGGAGTCTTCTGTGACCAAAGGTAGCTTGGCTCTTTCGTAATGGCTGTGCCGATTGATTAATGCCAGTGTAGGGAAACACATGGTCCCTGCTCTGAATGAAATTGGCACTGACGTCGCATGCCTTGGTGTGAGACACGACCCTCTGTCACCAAATTCAGTACCTGAACCCCCCTGCTAATCCATATCGTAGAACCACGACTTGGACTTTGGTGTCAGGCAATTCGAGTACCTCGCGGGGAAATGCAACTTCCCATGGCTGCTCGCCAATGTGCTCGATCCGGCACTTGGAGAGGATGTCCCGTTGGGCAACGCCAAGAAAACCCACATGCTCACGACCTCGAATGGGATCAAGGTTGGTCTCATTGGCCTGGGGGAGCGCGAGTGGCTGGCGACCATCAATAGTCTCCCACCAAACCTCATCTACAAGTCTGCCACCGCGACGGCCAAAGAGCTCGTGCCGAAGCTGCGGGCCGAAGGTGCCGAGATCATCATCTGCCTGAGTCACCAGCGTGAGCCGAATGACAATAAGCTTGCTGCACAGACAGAAGGCATGATTGACATCATCCTTGGAGGTCACGATCATTACTACGGCCACAGTTTCATCAACGGCACGCATGTTCTGCGGTCGGGAAGCGACTTCAAGCAGCTCAGCTACATCGAGGTGCGGAGGAAGGAAGGCGGCTGGGACTTTGACATCTGGCGACGCGATACGACATCAGACATTCCGGAGCATGTCGAGACTATCGCTTTGGTGAACAAGCTTACTTCCAAGTTGCAGCATACGTTGGCGAAAGCGATTGGATGGACAGCGACAGGATTGGATGCCCGATTCAGCACCGTGCGAATGAAGGAGTCGAATATCGGAAACTTCGTTTGCGACGTGATGAGGCAGCACTATGCGGCCGATTGCACCATCATGGCCGCAGGAACCATACGTGGCGACGAGGCAAGCCTTGATTCGGGCGACACATGTGAAAGAACCTTGCTAATTGCTTACAGGTATACCCACCAGGTGCCATTACGGTGAAGACAATCGTCAACTGTTTCCCATTCGAGGATCCTTGCATTCTGATCAAGGTCCCGGGCCAAGCCATCTGGGACGCTCTCGAGAACGGCGTCTCGCAGTACCCTGCCCAAGAAGGGCGTTTCCCGCAGGTGTCCAACATCTGCTTCGAGTTCGACCCCCAGCGCAAGGCGGGACAACGTGTTCTATCTCTTCAGATCGGTGGCGAGGTCTATGATCCAGATCGGAAGTACCTGCTCTGCACAAGAGGGTACATGGGCAGGGCGAAAGACGGCTTCGACAGCCTGTTGGTTGAGAGCGAAGGCGGCAAGGCCGAGGAGATTGTGGACGAAGAGAGCGGCATGCTCATCTCCGCCATCCTCCGCCAGTACTTCCAGGCCCTCCAGACCATCGGCCAATGGAAGCATCTCTCCGACCACTGGAAACACGTAGCCGAGAAGGTCGAGACACCGCTCATCGAGAGCCCCCTCTCCCCCACAACGTTTTGGGAGGAAGGCTTCAGCGGAGGCGCGCCGCGACGACACCTCGCCCGCCACGCCATCAGCGAGGAGACCAGTGAGTCATGGAGGGCGTTCATGCACAAGCGGTTCGGCCTGAACCTGAAGCCGGTAGATGGTCTCGATGGCGAGGAATCGAGCGACGAGGACGAGAGCGTGGAGGAGCAGCATCATCACCAGGAGGAGCAGCATCAGATACAATTCGAGGTGCTCCTCATGCGGAAGTTCGGGGCACGGTGGATGCGCAAGGCTGGTGTGAAGTCGGAGTGCGCCAGCATGAACGAGAGCGAGTTTGCGGTTGACTGGACGCGGACGATTGCGCCTATCGTAGAGGGGAGGATCAAGATAGTTGGATCGTAGATGAAACAGGCAAGCGAATTGAACAACCACAATTCCTCCTCTCATGCTGACGCGTAGAATGCAAACTAAATTTGCAGCCAAAGCCCGAGAAACCCGGAAGCAGACGTCCGCGCCTTTGGCCAAGCCGGCCGGGATGCTGCAAGGTTAGCGACAGGCACATTTCAAAGAGCCAAAAAAAGTCTGAGTAGGCCCGCTGCACAAGGATTCTTGTCTCCGAAAGGAACGAGTCCAATGAGGTGCTGCGTTGCCTTATAGAGCTCAGGCCATCCTCTAAGAGCAACATACTTGAGGAAACGAGATAACACCTCTTCATGTACTTTGATGAAAAGAGATCATCTACCAGGACCTCCTTCAGTGTCATGGAAGGGAGCTTGATACAATGAGTCTGTAATATGATGGCAGTCGCATCCTTGATCGCCTTGTGGTGTTCCCTTGATCATCGTGAACGCTGCCCAGTTTCTCAAAGCCGTCGTTTTTACGACAGAATGAACCAGGCTCATGACCAAACCTTTGAAGGAAGCCTTTTCAAGAGACACACAGTCCAAACGCCATGATGGGATCTCGAAATAGGACATTCCGCATTTTATATGTAGCGTGTCTGATGCCCTTGCCAATTCACCTCCAACTCTGCAACACAACCAGCCTGCAACACTCACGATCAAGCGATCAGAAGAAGCCCTTGCAACCACTGACTGATTGACTAACCACTTCAGCCAAAACTCCTCTCACTTACTAACCCACCATCTCTCTCTCTCAAGATGTGTCTCCTGAAGCACTGCTACGTCGCATGCGACACCTGCGACACAAGGGTCGACATCAACGACCGCCTCGAGAAGTGCAAGGCCGAGAGCGACCGCCTCGCCCTCACCCCGCCCCCGGCCCAGGACCCCGAGCACAAGGTCACGGACGTGTACAACGTCGAGATCGTCCGCTACGAGCTCTGCCCCACGCACAAGGCTGAGCTCATCAAGGAGTCCGGTGGTTACCGATACACCTGTGACGCGAATCATGGTGTGGATGCCGAGCTGGAGGAGTAAACTTTCCAAAGCCCCATCCAAAGCACCCTCTGACTGAAGATTGAGACGGACTTTTTTTTTGTTTGTTTCTCTCAGAGAGTGTGTGTGTGTGTGTGCTGACTGCCAGAAAACATGGGAGATGGACGGGCCTGGACAAAGAGATGGCCGTGTGACTGGTCAAAAGGCTGACTGGTCCTGCATGGAAACCTCTTTGGCTGCTAGTCAAGATATCCCTACAAAAGAAAAAGGAACCCTTTTTGATTCCAGCCTTGCTTTGCGCCTTCAACTTGACCGGTGAATGTCGGCTGATTGAGACACTTCATGCTTGACCAGTGTAGACTGTAGAGTGCAGAAGTACCTTGTGTAGCTCACATTGCCTCATCACATCTGTGCTGCTCCCAACCTCTTAAGACCCTGAACTGAACTGGAACCAGCAGGGGGGTGATGACAACCCCTCTTATCATACCGTATCCTTGTGGACTGTGTCGATGATGCGCTGATCTGTCTACCTGTCAGGGGGGGGGGGGTCAAGGACCAACAGCTCACCGGGGTCCTCATGCCACGAGAGACATTAGAACCGGGGTTACGTAAATGACTTTTTTCTTTTTTGGAAGAGAAGGCAAACAGACAATGGCGTCAAAGTTAGGTTCTAGTGCTCTTCTGCTGACAAGTATTGGTTCTTGGATGCATGGTGGCGGCGCCTTCAAGTGTTAGTCCAGCGGTACGGACTACGTATAATCACATATCCGCGAGCAGGGGGGTTCCGGAGTCCAGCTATATGTCGAATAGTATGGCCAAGGAGGATGAGCACATCATTGATTGATAAACTCCGCCAATAATGCGCCCGCAAGCCCTGTGATTCATCTCGTCTTCTCTCGGACTTAACGCCACGTTGGCGTTCCCCGAGCTGTCAAAGCGACGGTGCTCCTCCCAAGGCCGAAGCAAGGATCGCCAACCAGCATGTCTCACAGCCCATGCCCATGCCCGCCCCAACGGCTCGTACGCTCGAAGATCAGTATACCAATCCGTGCCCCAGATCCAGCACACCTGCCCCCGGAGCCGAGACCGTGCGGTGCTGACTTAACAGGGGCTGGCGGCCCCCCCGGTCAATTTGTCTCGTTGGGATGGAACCCCCGTGATCTCAGGAACATGTGGTGATCACTTACACTTGTCGTCGCATGCGGTGTGGCCAAGTCTAGTCAGCCTCGTTTGACAGGGACCTTCCCCTCAGCAGTCTGTATGATAGGGGGTATCGATCCATCATCCACCAAGAGATCGCACCGGTGCTCTGCCCCAGACGCCAAAAGCCTTTTTAGTTTGCAACGTGGCGACTAAAGCCCGGGCGCTTGAGCTTAGTCGAGCCGGCGGCCGGTGGACATTAATCAGGGGTGGCATCCCGGAATTTAAGTATTGGAAGAGGGGGGAGAATGTCTTACTTAGGTACACTTGATAGAAGGCTGCCAAGTGGCCCCGAACTTGTCGCCATTGCTAACCGAGTTGTGCTGGCATGCCTGCTGTCTACTTGCATTGACCGATCACCTCTTCGGAACTGCCTCCGTGATCTGGGAACCGTCATTTTCCCCATCCCCATCCCGCAAAGCTCGGATGCCTAGGAGGGAACGCTTTGAAGAGCTGAGGAAATGTCTCGGTCCTCACCCCCCCTGTCCAGTCGGGGAATAGTCCACCACACAGCCAATGAGCATCCATGCCTGGTCTTATCGTATTGTGCTCCGAGCAGCAGCAGCAGGGGCAGCTGTTTTACTTCTTCCTGGATTCGCTAGTCAAAATTCGAACAAGCATTAGAGAGAGAGGCACAAATGTTCCTTCTCGGGCATGGTGGTGGTGGTGGTGCAGACTGTAGATCCCCCTCCGCGTGTTTGACGGGACGAGAAGAAGCAAAGTGCCCCGCGCCGGGGCGTCAGGCTGATCAGGTTAACGAACGCCTTTTTGGCGCGGCTTACGCGGATAAAGTAGAATCTCTCCCATCTCGGCAGCTTCATTTGGTTACATGATCAACCAGGCAATGGCTTCCGTACGACCAGAGGGGGTTGTCACCATCATGTGGCTTACCTATGATGTTGGACGGAGGCTCCGGGGTTGAATAGGCCGTGGACGCAATGAGTATCAAGTGGCAGGCTGTGTTGGAGAATGTACCTAGTATGTATAAAAAGGTGTCTGATTCCAACAGAATGATCACAAGGAACTCCACAACACAATCTCAATCAGAATCTGGTTCCTCCTCTCCTCTTCTCAGTTCTCAAGTCTGAACCATCCATCAGAAACAACAACCATGTGCCAACAACTCCATTACCAGTCGTACTGCACCAGCTGCCGACGATACGAGAACGAGGTTGACGATATCCGATGCTCCAACGCCTCCCCATACTCTGCCATCGGGGCTTGTGGTGCTGTCACTCCGTACAATGCTGGCCAGAGATGCCGGGAGTGCATGACTTGTATGCGTTGGGAAATCAATGAAAGAAGGAAGAACGAGAGAGCTGCTCGCAAAGCACCAAAGAAGAGCAAGTAAAGGTATGTTGGAACATGTCCAAGAATAATGACAGTGGTACTGACTCCTGCCAAAGGTCGGACTGCGTGTAAGTGGACAGTATCAGCTGGGCACTGCTCTCTTGGGGGTTTCTTTTTTTTTTTCAAGTAGCGGAATCACACCCGCGTACCATATGGCGTTTCATTGATGATCACGGTATTCTCCAAGCTCGACCGTCGTTTCCATATTTGTTGGGTCACGCGGACCTCTCCTGAAAGGACGGAGGTGGATGAATGTCTCTCGGTGTTCGTAGGCCGTGATGATCAGGCCCAGGAGCACGATGAAAATCACCAAGGCCCAGATGGTCTTGCTTTCGGCAAGGTTCACATTGCCATATGGCTGACCAATGTCGTTGTAGTGGTTTGACCAGATCGTAGCCTGGAGTCGCTCGAAGCGAGGGATGTGGTCTGTGTTGTTGCAGAACGTGGTGTTGCTTGACGCCATGATGATTTGGGTACTATGGGAGGTTTTTGACGGGAAGTGATGTTTCTTTTTGAAGTTGCTGTATTATAGACAGAGAAGACAATGTCCGTTCTCGACTGCAGAACGTTTTCTCTTATGTATAGCTGGATGTTCGGAGATGCGAAGATAACCTTTGTGGCAGAGCGGAGCCAGCCAAGGGTATTCTTGAATTTTACTTTACTGCAGCACGGTCGAATTTGAGAATACAACTCCGACAGTAACCTTCACATCACATCCCATGGAAACAAGGTGTGTCAGTGAATGTTGATTACGTGTGCGTGTACTCTTGGTACGTAGGGGAATCTATAACGATACTGTCTTGTAGAGCAACAACCACAAAGAAAGAAAGAAAAAAGAAGAATGAAATAAGAAGAAAAGGAAGAAGAAGAAGAAGAAAGAAAGAAAAAGAAAGAAGAAGAAGAAACTCCCATAAGCAACATCCCTGAAATGTCTGAACCTCTCAAACCTGCGCAAAACGAACCGCCTTGGTAGGCTTCTTGATAAGCTCAACAGTAGAGCCAAACGACGACTGACTCTCAAGATCATCAGGCGTAGCAGCATCACCAGAACCACCACCACACTGCCTAGTAGTAGTAGTAGCAGTAGTCCTCCCACACAACTTCCCCTTGGCAGCCCTCCACGCCCTAGGCCCGAACTTGAGCGGGAAGTAGATGAGCGCGAAGATGAGCACGATGCCGATGGTGATGAAGGCGATGAGCATGATGGCCAGGTCGGTCTTGTGCATGCCGCAGTCGATGGACGTGCACTCCTCGCCACGAGGCGCGAGGATCTGGGGACCGACGCGGATGCGGGAGTTGAGCAGGGCCTTGACCTCGTCGCTTATCTCGACCTTGGGCTTGGCTTGCTCCTCGTCTCGTGTAGTCCACCACGCGTACTCGGGGTGCTCTGGCACGGCCCAGGCGGAAGACGACGGCTCTGCGTCGTCAACATCGTCCATGGAGTCGTGGAACTTGTGCACCTCGCCGGTGAGAGGATCCATTAGTGAGCTGAGGCCACGGGGACCACGCTCCTCCTCTTCCGGCTTGCTCGACGGCGTGGCGGCGGTCAGGATGCTGGCGATGTCCGCCTCCAGGGCCATCACCGCAGGATCGGTAGGGGATGGGGGCGGTCCAGTGACGCCGCCGACGGGACGGGATTCCTCGAACTCGTCGAGGAGGGCGAGGATCTTGGCAGCCTTCTCGGCCGTCATGTTGGGGTGAAGCACGCGTGGCTGCTCCGACTCACGGCGCTTCGTCTGCACAGTTGAGCCCTCCTCCTCCTCCTCCTCCTCCTCACCACCGCCAGGGTTGACCCGGGGGATTTTGATCTCCAGCGCCGGACTCGCGACGGCTGCTTCGAGGATTTGCTTCTGGGCCGCTCGCGCCAGGTCGGAGAGCTCCTTTTCTGTGAAGGGCGAGGGCAGATCCTCGAGCTCCTCGAAGGGGATGCTGACGAGCTTGTACAGAGGTGTGTCGGCGAGCTCGGCCTGGGCTCCCACGAGGTTCAGCACTTTCGACTTGGCTTCGTTGACCGCTGCGACGTCTTCTGCGGAGAGCTCGGGCGGCCCGGTGGTGCTGGCCGGAGCAGCTGCGATGGTCCTCGTTGGCATCTCTCCTGTCTGGCTGGCGGCGGCGGTCTCCAGAGACTCCAGCCTGGCCTTCTTCCTCTCCTCGCTGATCTTCCAGGGATCTCTGCCGGCGAGCATGATCCTGACAAGAGTCTTGCCGAAGTTTCTCTCGGTGTGCAGTGTCAGGTCTTCCCTCTCTTGGGTTGTAGATGACATGGCTGCAGCGGTGAAGTTCTTGAGCAGGTCAGGGGCGTAATGTTGTATGATGTTCTTCTTGGGTGTGACTGTAAAAGGTGTGTTGGTATGGACAAACAAGTTCTTCCAAGCGAGAGAGAAGAGCAGCTCTTGAAATACTCGTCTGATGAATTTCTGGGTTTTGACGAACAAGACGTGTAAGTTTACTATCTCCGACGCGAAGTCAAAGACGTGTCGACTTAGTTTGCACCACTTGCACATTCGCCTTGCGTAAAGTGTACAAGTGGTAAAGTAAGTTTAGCCTTAAAGTATAGATTCATTTGACAAGAGCTTCAAGTTGCCACATGTTCGCCTTGCAATCTCAAACCTTCACCATGTCTGCGTCTCCGAGGATCCTCTTGATGTGCCGTCCTGAGTGATCTCGACCATGTCCTTTCAGACTTTTGACGGGTTGATAAAAAGCCTCAAAAGTCTAATATTCATTCTCTGTAACATGCCCGGGCCCTCGTTAAACATTTATCTGCATCGGTCGCGGAATGAATGTCTCGAACCGAGGCTCTGCATCAGCCAGCTCACAAAGACGCTGGTCAATCCCATCTTTGAATCTTGCGACTGTCCAACACAAAGAGGAGATTCTTATTCCGGTTCCCACTCCGAGAAAGCGCCACTGCAAAAGACGAACCGAAACTTTGTCCCGTCTGGAAGTGTGAGTGTAGCGCAGCGTATGAGTTCAGCGCTTCGGAGAATGATAGAGTGAACTCGACGTCAACCTTGGCGACAATAAGCTTTGTCGTGATCCCGCTGAGCAACATGACCTCACACAACTCTCCATCATTGGTGTTGGTTCGGGTCGGTTTGAGCTTGAAGTTGTGCGGGAAAGCTCTGCCTACCAGGGACAAGCTTCGACCGCCTTCAGGTTTCTTCATGAGGTCATCAGGCCAGGATGTAGAGTTCTCAAACATGATCACCTCCACCTTGGAGTCCTTCGCCATGTCCTCTGCAGGTGTTCCTCAAGCGAGGATGAAAAGCTTGATGACACACTCGGTACTGAGACATGGTCTACCAGCGGCTGCCGCACCGTCCTGTTGCGCCAATGATAACCACCTTGATTCTTGCAAAGGTTTTGATGTTCTGGCGTCCATTGTGATTACCGCAGAGTTGGTAAACTGAAAAAGTGTATGTAGTATTAGACACCGGGCGAGCTGAGCCGATCCTAGCCACGGATCCTCGCAGCCATGCCAGCGCTGACACAAAGGTCTTGAAGTTGCATACACAGTGTAGATGGGACATGGCAAATAATACAAGGAGATCCAGTTTTAGATACTTTTCTATAGAACGCGTTACAGATTTGGACCTCATCACCGTGCGAGGAGGAGCGGGATAATCAGAGCGTCGACCCAGCCTCACACTCAAGACCATTGGTATGACATAATATCCAACGTCTTTGATCCGAGTGGCTCAGAGTCCAGGTCGACGTTCTTGCATCTTGGGCCACCGCGGCAGTTGGATTAAATAACAAAATTCTGCCATTCGCTTGCTGGCATTCGGTGCTCAACCTCTACGTTACCAAGGGTTAACTATTGTGGGATCAACTATGCTCTCTGAAAGATTGGCCCAATGAGCGTCAAGGGACATTCCAGCTCCAAGTCAATTCCTAAAGTATATTATGACTTGAGCAGAATCTCTCCAGAATTGAGGCTGAACAGGCTGAGGTGATGCATCTGAGTAGGTAGTTTTACTTTGAGCCATCCAGACGTAGCTTGACTGAGGTCTGCTATACACTAGGGCTATCCATGATGCCCCTAAATTACTGCGCAACACGGCTTCCGTCAAGCTGCTCCGCTGCATTCTTGCTCCTCGGCTTATCGACATTGCTGTACTGGTTCGCGTCCCCTCCGAGCGCGTGGATGGCGTCGGCGCTGTTCTTCTTGCTCTCCTCGCTGGTATCTTGATGCATTGGGTCAGTATACCGCCCCACTGGACAAAGAGCCGTCTTTCAATGGAAAAAGGAGAAGGAAAAAAAGAGACAAAAAAAGGAAAGGGGAATAAAGAGAGAGAGAGAAAGGAAGAAAAAGGGGGCTCACTTGGGTTGGAGAGGTTGGCTTTGTGGCCTTGGATCTGATGAGAAATATCCTCCTTGCCTTGGTTCAGCTCCTGCATGTCATCGGAGATGACGGACCTGTTGCCGGCTGAATCCATGCTGTTCGTTTGGGGACCGCTTCTTGTTCTTTCGGTTTGTTTGGTGAATGGGCTGAGAAGTGAAGATATTTAGGAAGCTGCTGCTGCTGCTGGATGGCTGGCTCAAAGAGAATCCGGGGCGAGTGTGGCGGAAAGATATAAGCACGACGTTCAATGTTGGCATGCTTTCACAATGACGACAGTTCTGGTCCAGCCGGATGTACAGCCCCAAGACGGAGATTCTCAGCCAGTGAAATTCGATTTTGTTTTTCCAGCGACAAAAGAGTCGTGCGATCGAGATGAGTCGCGTACGAAGGGGGCGCGTGCTTCCAAGGCAGCCGAGCAGGATGATGCAATGTGGTGGGGGGCTGAATGGTGGTGTGCAGCCTCACTTGCTCCGTCCAGGGTTCCAGCGTCGATCCACGCATTGCAGTAGTCCAAGGCCATCCAAAGAATAGTTTATGTAGTAGGTATGTCGCAGCAGGCAGATCCAAGGGGTCCGAGAGAGATTTATTCCGTACTGCCGCCTGGTTGTTGATGGAGTCGTGGATCCTTAGTCACATGGCATTCAGTCTCTGCTTCTTCAGGTCCCAAATATCTGCGGCAAGGCCTCGCCCGCCACCCTCTCGCCGAGCCGCGTCACGAAACCCCAAGAAGCCCGTGACAGAGGCTCGCCGACCTCCCCTCCCACGCGGACGACCTTGAGTTTGCTCTGGGCGAGGACGAAGCCGCCGCACGAGATCTGCACCACGCGCACGCCCGGGTGGAACAGGTCCAAGGCCAGGTGATGGTGCAGATACCGTCCGAGAGCCTCGGTGAAGGGCTGCTCTGCGCGTGCGGCTGCTGAGGTGCGCCACGCCCAGCCGTCGTCGGTGTTGGGGCCCGCGAGGCTCCGTCGTTGGCGAGGATCCGTTTCCCAGCTCGCTTTGTTCTTCGGTGTAGCCTTGAGTGGAATGAGGTTCTCACCGGCACGTGCGAAACGTCGTAGATCTTGGGGGTTGATCGTTATGTCGATACTCCTCAATCCAGGCTCAGCGGCCGCAGCCTCGTGGTCACTGCTAGTCTGCGCTTGGTTCAGCTCATCCTCGGAGCCAGATCCATCGTCTTCTTCTTCCTGCTGCCGCTTCTGAGCCGGCAGCGTGAAGGCCAACGTGATGACGAAGTCGGGACCTTTGCTGATGATGCCCATATCCTGGATCCAAGCCTCCCATATGCTGACGAGGGTCCGGGTTCCCAGGGACACTTTGGCGACGCGGCAGTCAAAGGTGCTGGCGATCCATTCCGAGATGACAACCTTGAGCGGCTGCGGCATTCTCAGCAGTAGCAGCGGCAAGTGCACGAAGTGACTCTCGTTGGGCGTGTCCTTGGTCTTGGTTGCGAACGGCTGGGCTGCCCATCCCGAAGCTCGAGGTCGCTCAGTAGTAGGAAGCATCAACGCGTTGTAGGCTGCGTTCTCATGTCGAATATGGATCCAAAGCCCTTCCTCCTCTTCCTCAGCAGCATCTCGTTCGGTATTGCCCTTCGCTGCTCTTCTCTTCCCCTTCTTGGCCCTGCGAGTCGGTTCTTCCGGCCCAGCCTCCCCAAGGACATCCGCAGCCTTGAACCAGCGGATCCTAACCTCCTTCAACGGCCCGACCTGATGACCGCCCACCGTCTCCGTAGACTCGAGCCCGATCTGTACGCCTCGCACGACATCACCGACCAGAGTATCGCGTAGTCGGCTGGCGAGCTGGTCGAGGCGCGTGGCGTCGAGCTCGCGGGGGCCAACGTACAGAGGCGAGACACGGTGGGTGGAAAAGGTCGTGTTGAAGAACGGAGGGACGGTGTCGTCAGCCGGTAAAGTCTGTTCTTCGACCGAGACGGAGCGGTCGGGGTCCTGCGAGGCGCGCTGCGAGGCTTCGGGGCCGGCACCGCTGAGTCGCGCCATGGTGGAAGCTACCGACGAGTGGCATGCATATCGTGCTTGACCCCAGTGCTGAAGAGATGGGAGGTATGCCTTCAACACCGAATGAGTTGGGTTAAAGAGAGGTATGCAATGAGAAAAGAGTGTCTGACAGTTGATCCAAAGAGTTATGACAGAAATTGGTCATGGGACACCCTTCATCGCGTGTTGATGTGCACGATGCATCTCGACGCGACGGAGAGGTCCATCTGGGGTTCGAGCTACCCTAAACCCACAATTGTCGCCCGGCCGACTCAAATGCCACGATGAAATGATGCTTTTGAAGCAAGGAAATTAATTCAAGAGAATGTCATATATTTACATTGATATATACTCTGTGTTGGAATCAGTGATCTGCTATGCTGAGCTATGTTACCGCTTGGTACTAAGTTGTAAGCGTCCATTTGAGAGGCCGATGGAGACCCTCAGGAAGGTCAATGTGTACGAGTAATCATAAATGCACCATATGTTATTTTGGTCCAGAGACTGTAGACAAGTGTATGATGCTGCTTTACCAACGTGAAGGATACTGTCCTTTAACTGGTCAGTCCTGCAGGATCAAGAAGGTAGAAGTCAAGGTCTGCCGGCTGTGAAGGGTTCTACGCATAAGGTACCCCTACAGAGTATACCAACCACTCTCTGCCAACATCAAGTCAAGCCGACTTTCCATCATCAGGTGATTAGACTGGACTTGGCTACTATATTGTCCTTGGCTGTATGTTTGAAGAGTATCGACCGATAAACAGCGAATTTTCTTATTCCTTATTTTATTATTATTTCTGTATTTTCTTAATGTCTGTAAACATCGCTCTTGGTTCGCAGGTTCACTGGCAAACCCCCCCATGGCTTATACGGTACTCAAATAAAGCCACTTGCTCGAGCCAAAATGTTGCGGTCTCTGCGTTCACAAATGTCACTGCCACAGTAACTTATAATGGATGACTGTTCCTAGGTCATAGACTCGCATCAAAGAACCGTCTGCAGAGGAGGCTCTGAAGAGTCAAGTCTCTGGTCAGAAGCGTGCGTGTCTGAGATATGCTACCTATTCCCATCCACTCTCACCAGATCTGCACCTCCAAGGGCGAAACCCATCAATGAAGTCAAATCAACTTGTCGTCCCTCTCCTTCTGATCACCCTCTTCAGCCCCCGGACCAGCTCTTCTCCCGGCTTACTCCCTGCCTCCCTCGCCCTCTCCAAGCCACCCTTGCGCAGTCCTCCGGGCAGAACCAACCAAGCGACAGTGATGAAGACCAAGATACCCAACACGAAAGGCTGCAACACCGCGACACCATGTTCCTGCGCAATCGCCCCGACCGCGTAGGGAAAGACCGCGGCCCCTCCCCCGCCCAAGGCAGTTGAGAACCCAATCGCACTGACATGATGCTCTGCCGGTAGGAGCTTGGTGGCCACAACGACGGCGGCAGGGAAGAGGGGACCGAGGAAGAAGCCCAGCAGCGTGACGAAGACCACGGCCGCGACGAAGTTGGGGACCAGCCAGTACAGGACCTCGAGAACGATGGCCAGGATCAGGTACACCGTGATGGCCAGCTTCTCCCCGATGCGACCGGTGACGAAGCCGAGGACGACTCTCCCAATCGTCAGACCGAGCCAGAAGAGCGTGACCGTCAGCCCGGCCAGGAAGGGCGCCGCGTCCCGCACCCGCAGCATGAAGGTGACGATCCAGCCGCCCAGACTGACCTCGGCACCGACGTAGCCGAACAAGAAGACGGCCATGACCCAGGGAATCGGGCCTCGCAGGACCTGCCGCGTCGTGATCCTCTTCTTCTCCTGCGCTTCCGAAGCCGACCCAGCAGCGCCGCCGCCGCTGCTGCTGTTGTCCTGGTAGTAGTAGTAGTTCATCTTCCGCCGGTACGCCGCGCCAGTGGAGGACCAGAACGCCGAGGCCAGCACGGCGAGCTGCACCACGCACAGGCCCAGCATGAGGTAGAAGAAGGTCCACCACGGCAGCCCGGCCCTGGTGACGAGGGACGTGGCGACGAGGGGCGCGATCGTCGCCCCGAGGCCGTACGCGCCGTGCAGCAGGCCCAGCAGCTCGTTCGCGTTCCTCATGTTCCCCACGTACGCGTTCCAGCCGCTGTCCTCGATGCCGTTGCCGAAGCCCGTGAAGATCAGGAGGCAGGGCAGAATCGCAAAGGACCGCCTGGGGTGGAGGGCCAGGGGGATGTACCCGACGATGCGGCAGAGCGGGCCGAGGATGGCGACGCCGCGCTGGCCCAGGCGGTAGTGGATGTAGTTGTTGGTCATGCCTGCGAGGAGGGCGCCCGGGAAGAAGACGATGAAGAGGGTTGATACCGTGGTGTAGTTGATGCCGTAGTACTCCTCGATCTGAGCCTTGTTAGCATGACGTCCACCTCGAGTAGGTAGGTAGTTTGTGACTAGGCTGTGTGTTGTGTTGAAGCTTACATATGGGAGCAGAGCCTGTTACGATATTAGTAAAGTAATATAAACTGCAGAGTCCAGGATAGAAGAACTCACACCTATACAGGCGTCGTTCATGCCAATGACGATAAAGGACCAGTTCACGGCGAGGAAGCGGTACGTGGTGATCGGGCTGCTGTTCCAGCTCTCACGACCATCCTGCGCCTCGGCCGCTTCCACGTCGCGGGCGGACTGCTGCTGTGTATCGACGTGCACATCCTCTGCGCAGTCTCTCGCCGTGCCCTTTTCATCGTCTTGTGGTTGCAGTGCGGCTGTTGTTGTTGATGTGCCGATCTCGGCGGCTCTTACACCGGCGGGCAGTTCTGCATCGCCGCCCATCGAAAGCGAAGCTCTCACCAAGACACCTCCCTTTTTTATATCTTATTTTAATTTAGAGGTGCAAGTGACCTGGTTTTTCTTCGTTGAATTTTGATCAAATTAAGTCAAGGAGTAGTTTGTGGGCTCGGCGGTGATGAAGCAAAGCGACAGACAGTAGAACACTCCTACGGCTCGTGATGGAGGGGCCGACAAGTTCTGAGAGGGCGCCACGTTATTGATCTTCAGACTCACAAAGAGGACAGAGGCGACTTGCGATCAGGAGGGGAGTGAAATGTATGTTGGCGAGAAAAGAGGAGGGAGGAGGAGATGGGAAAGGGTTTTGTCGTGGGTTTTTATTCCCGTGGCTTACAGTACATGCCAAGCTTGTTCTCTCTGCCGGCCTCGTCGCACTCCAACACCCAAGCATAGTTTTTAAATCAGGTGATATGTGTTTCCGAGTCTAGTGAGAGTCCATAGTCACAGGCCGGTTGACTTAGGTTTTTTACTACAAGAAGCGCGAGCAGACGGCGGTCTCGTAGCCACGGAGTCGGGCATGAGGGGCAGACCGACGGAGAATTACCGACCCTGGACAAGCCATCACGATGCGCTTAATTAAGAGGCGTTGTCCGGGCATGCGGGTTTGCTTCTGCTGTGGATACGATTTGCCGGTTGGCATAAAGCAGCATGTCTGTGGCGAGTCGTAGCTTATTTGCTATGCCGGACTATGCAGACTAACACGCATAAAGGCTCACATGGGTTCTGACACGAACTAGGAGATCAAGTACAGGTCAAGCACAGGTCAAGGACACGAGCAGAATGCCGAGATCGAAGGACGTGAAGAGAAGCAAGCAGGGGCTGCAGCCATACCGAAAGCAGACGATGAGCCATGAGGATCTATTCACCACTCATCGCAGATACCTTAGTGCTCAGTGAGCGTAGCCAGAACGCAGACAGAACGGCTTGGCGATCTCATCTGCTCGTCGCAGAAGCTCCTCAGCGTCCCACGTGGCCGACACGAACTTGCTCTTGAGGAAACGAGCCTCGGGCGAAGCGAGCCAGACGCAGAAGCGACCGGGCAGTTCAGCTACCAAGGGGCCTTTTTGTCAGTTCTCACGCGCCGTAATCAATCGGAGGAGTAAGAAGATGAAGAAGATGAAGAAGATGAAGAAGAAGAAGAGGAAGAGGGGGAGGGGGAGGAGAAGGGCCATTCATGAACAGGGTTGCAAATCATGACATGTACTTACGTGCGTCCTCTCCCATGCCTGCGAAATCAGTCTTGACCACGCCGGGATGGACATTGACGACGTGGAAGCCCGGGTTCTCGTCGGCGAAGCAGTCCACGAGGGTCAGCTGGGCCGACTTGGCGATGGAGTAGGTGCCCATGGTGGGGATGAAGTGCGGATAGCAGTGCATCCTGGTGCTGACGCTGATGAAGTACGGCTGCTGCTGCTCCGTGGTGGTGGTGGTGGTGCTCGCGATGGCCTTGGTTGCCTTGATGGTGTGCAGCGTGCTGGCGACGTTGGAGTGGAATCCCGCGACGAGATCCTCGGCCTGGAGCTCGACGACGGGCTTGACCGCGCCGAGGGTGCCTGCGTTGGACACGACGACGTGGACGGCGCCGAACTCCTTGAGCACAGTGGCGAAGGCGTCGCTGGTCTGGTCGAAGCTGGTCAGGTCGGTCGGGATGGCCAGGACTTTTGTGTCGTGGCCGTGACTCTTCCCCTCAGCGAGGATCTCCTCCCGTGCGGTCTCGAGGACCTCAGCCCGTCTGCCCAGGATCGTCACCGAGTGCGCGCCCGCCTGGGCGAATGCCACGGCTATTGCTTTCCCGATCCCGGTCCCGCCGCCGGTGACGATGATGTTCTTCCCGGCTGCGGATAGCTCCTTGCGCGTGGGCGAGATGAAAGGGTAGGGCTGGGAGTGCACCAGGTCGGTGAAGTCCGACTGGGACTCGAGGGCTGGATAGCTGCTCATTGTGAAGATGAGGAAATGTGGATGGAAACAAGGAGAGAAGGAGGAGGAGGAGATACTGCCACAAGTTTGGGGGATGATGGTCTCAAGGTTCGAGTGGTAAAGTAGCGCGTGTCGGAAGCGATACCTGAAGAACTCCACCCACAGCACAGAGCAGGTTAGGCCCAACGTGTGGTAATGCGGTCTTTGGAGGTACCGAGACTGACTCGTTGTACTTGACACGTCCGTACATGATGCACTTTGCTTCTTTTAATCCTTTCCATGGTTGAAGGTTTACTTGGTCTTTTATACCGTCAAAATGGGGCCATTCATCCGGCAAGTCACCGAACGAGCCCTTGGATCCCTTCTCCAAGTACGCACGGAACCGAGCATCCTCACTCTCCAGCCCTGCTCTCTTTCCGGGATCAAGAACCAGACAACTTTGAAAAGAAAAATGGAAAACAGTTGAAAAAAAAAAGGTGGAAAGGGAGAAAAGGAAAAGAAACGTACGCCAGAGCCCATCTCACCAGAAACAAGGTCGCAAGAAGGTGCCAGTGCATTGTAGATGGGGTACCCCGAAGAACAACGTGCCCAGGATCTCACCGATCAGGCCGCCATTTTTAAACCCTTTGTCATATTTGCATTGGAGAAGCTGATCGAATACAGCTTGGTAAAGACGGGATTCCATGTATCCGGTGATCTGGGCGTTGTATCCATCCGAGAACAGCGTCAGGACACTGACCGACACTCGCTGACCCTTGGGAAGGCTGAGGCTGTTCCACGTCCATCAAACTTGGATTCAGCGACGTGTCTGTCAGCCTTGGCAGACATTTCTTTGGTCGTTGGAGCGTCTATGTCGCTGCTGTTTTAATCTGGAGCCTGAAGATGAGCTTGATGAATCCTGAACATGTCGCCTTCTCTCGGGACAGTCTAGGCTTCAAGTAGTTGAAAAGAAAGCAGCCTCTATGATCGATGAGAGGGCGCATGAATGTAGTATAGCATATTATTGAAGCTTGATTAGCATACAAGTAATGTAAGTGGTAAGTTTTTTTTATTGTTATTAATCCAGAGTAACATGCGTCGTGTCGTGTGCTTTGAGGATTGGCCCTACCTGTGTCTGTGGACAGCCTTTTGCCGTGTGCATTGGTCTGGAGAGACTGAGTGTGAACCACATGTGAGTGTCTTTGCTGCATCTAGTTGGATATGCACTTCTCTTACCGTATATCAGGGATCTTTCAAGTACCCATTTTTACCCGGAGTGCCTATCATATGTACAGTAGGTTATGCTCTCGAACCTCCTCACTTTCGGTGGTCTTCTGTGTGAGTCGCCAAGATGATCAACTTCGGACAGACCACCTTCTGCAAGGAGAATGGATGCTTGACCATCCGACCTCATAAAGCCTGACCAGGTCGTCCACTTGCAGAACTGGGCAGAGGAGGTCCGTAACTGGAAACCAACAGAGACATCCGCCTTTATGCCTGACAAGGTTTGTAATGGCCTGTGGTCTAGGATGCCAAGCTGAATCATGACGGTAGAAGGTCAACGACAAGGGCGATACTGTGCTTTGCCGCACAGAGGTAGAGAAAGGTATAAAGTCCCGAGGACATTACAAATTTAAATGTCAGGTGATGCATCCTCAAACTTCAATAACATCAATCATCACATTTCTTCCGATGGTAGCAGTCATGCGTGCGCAGCTGGGCATGTAAGTCGGTGCAGCTCGAACCCCACCACAGCGAGAAGCGAGAAGTGACGCTCCCTCCAAGTGTAAGTGTCAACGCAAAGCATTCGAAGCAGGGGTCAGAACCAGTCAAAGCTCCGTGAGCCAACAGAGAATACGTTGATGCCAAGCGACAATACTTGGATTTATCAAGCGACATGATGATGCCCTAGTTCACTACTACCTTATATATGCCACTGTTCGCTGACGAGTGGATGGACCTGCGTCCCAGATGCGAGGCATGATTCGCTGCCCTGAAATGTTTGATCTCAATGAAAGAGAAGATGTTTCTTTATTAGATGAATAATAGATCAAGTGTAATATAATGATAAGCTATAGCTGATTTAATTTATATACCAAACGCAGGATATAATCTACTATAGTAGGTACTTGGACATCCTAACGTCTGATAAAAGCTACTCTGGTGAGAAATCTCGCGCCATGTCGGTGCTGGCAGAGCACGCCCAGTTGCTGGAGGATGCCCAGCCTGTCCAGCCAGACACCCAGCCGTGGAGTAAGGAGTAACCACCGCCGTTGTCCGCCGTGGTCACGTTCCTGGCTACGATGAGTAGTGACCCGGTCGCGCTCAGAGGGTTCGAGTAGAGCAGAGCGCAGTCCACAGGCTCCATGCGTCGTCGAGTGGTTCGAATGGAGGACTGCAGAGAGTGGATCAATGTTTTGTTGCGCAACTCGGGCTCCAGTGTCGCGGCGTAGGGAAGCTCCCACCATTGCATGTGCGACTGTGCCCACCATTCGTAGTTGGTCAGAGGGTCAGATTCGGTACAGTTATCACGAGCCGATAGGAAGTCGCTGGAGACGACCGCTCGTGGGAGGATCGCCAATGGTAGAGAGACAAATATAGCCGAGTTCCAGCTTAAGCGGCAACATGATCAGCTACCTACTTAGCTACCTACATCCCGCCACATTCGGTTTGTTCAGGAGTGGGTAGAATACATACATCAAGTGGATGACGGTTGAGCATACCGCGATTGCAAGCCACAGGCCGACCCGGGATCTATGCATGAAGCGCATGTGCATCATGCTGGGTGCCCCGTCGTCCAGCGAGAACCCACGTCGGTGAGCCTCCTTGATCTCGCGCCACGTCGGAGCAGACAGGATCTGCATGCAGTAGTTCCCAGACCCGTGGAGAGCAGCGAGGACAGAATATTGCTCGCGACGTGCAGGGCGGTATTCGCGTTCTTCATCGCTGAGCAACTCCCGGTGCTGATGGTCCCGATGTTTCGGCCGTCGACGGGGAGAAGGAAAGCCAGTGCGACGATGGACGCGACCATGGCCAAGAGCGACAGGCAAGCGACCGATGCCTGGATCCTAAGCATGACGGTTCTTTTGGCGACTCTGACGCGCAGGGTTTGTGCTCGTTGATGGGCCGGGTCGACTTCGGGGATGTAGTTCTTGAGGAGGCTTATTCTCGGGAAGCGGCTGGAAGATGTGAGAAGGGTACCTGTCTATGAAATAGAAAGATTTTGCGATTTTGAACGAACTGCTGAGCTGAAAGAGGCTCATTTGTAGAAAGAAGGGGATCCGAATCTTCTCCTCTCCATCTGCAGGTTCTCCATCTGCAGGTCCTGCGTTCTGCGACGTGAGTAAGCCATAAGTGCTGTTGCCCTGTACAGTCGACACGATGCCCGGCTCCTGCGAGGACGGAGAGGGCGGTTGAGGATCATCTTGGTGAATCTGACTGCGAGCAGACGAAAACGTTAGTGTATATTCGGATGCGTATCCCAGCAGGAGAACAACCTGAGTTCGATTGCTTGAGAAGGGTCAAGAAGCGGAGTTGTCGCCATTGCGATGCTCAGTAAAAGAGGATCGAAGCGTGGTTCACAGCGACTAAGAGTCTATCAACACCAAAGAACACTCTTTGCAGCGTATGTAGGCAGAGAACGAGCTTCCAGGACGTGGTCGCCTATATCTATAGTATATGAATGGTTGCTGCTACTTACACCAGGCTCCATGTCTGTTCCATGTCTGGGCTACATGTCTGACCGTCAGGTGCCATATAATCTCGCAAAGACCAGTTTGGGAATTCAATCACAGAAGATTGGTATATTTTTAGATTCTCGACTCAGCGCATACCTTTCATGCGCTACATTCAAGACAAGGCTCTGAGGCCCAGATCATACCTGCAAGCCTCCTTTTTTTGCTTCCAGCACCACTATCCACCCCTTACGACTTCAATCAGCCTCTTGTAGCTATAAATGCTTTGAAACTCTGGCTCTTTCTTAATAAAGAGATGGAATGTACGCGAGCTATATAGTCAGATTTCGTTGACAAGGAGAAAGTTATGTTGTAGAACTATTGTACACGTCTCCCTGCTTGTGCTATCTCGGTTCAAATCATTCACCACATAAAGAGGCCAATGCCGCACTTCAACTTGTTACGGGGTAAAGCATATTTCATCGCAATATCTGTCAGAGCCATTTGAGCCGACAAACCAATGGGCAGCTGATATGGCTTGACCACGCACTTGCATGGCGATGATGCTATTCTTGGTGAGAATCAGGCTCTGGACAGCACGCCAAGGATAGCCACCAACACCCCGGTGAGAACGTCCCGGCGTCCATGATCTATCTTACGGTAGACCCTCCCTCAGCTACCTCTCTAGGTAAGTACCTTGAAGCCCCGCGCATTTTCTGGTCAGGAAAAGTTTGCAGGCTGGTCAGGATTTTCCTCGTCAGAAGAGGCATGTGGTGATCTAACGAGGCTTGTTATCTGACTATTGGTTGGCGAAACCTGCGGTCATCCTGACGAGGACCGTCACCTTACCAGTCTCGTCACCTTATAGACCTAGTAAGGAACCATAATCTGTATTATCGCCAGTCAGGCCTGTAGCCTGTCGTAACAACTTCCCTACCCCTTAGCTATTGCCACCATCCCCACACACACACAATAGACGCGCCAGACATAACTCATATACCCACTTACATAACACATACGCACCTATAGGCGCACTTGTATAAGATATATCGCGATTTCTTGATGGATTGGCTGTATCTCGAATTGATTGAAGTAACCCTTATGAATCTAGCTACTAGCCTATCTCGCTCCTTCCTTCTGAATAGCAAATAACCCAAACCCGTACCTAAACCCGTACCTAACCCTGCCTATTTAGGTAAGTCTATTACAGCAGCTGACCGGCTTATATGGCAGCTGACGGATACCTTACAGAGGGGCCACTCTTACACAGCTGGTCAGGTGACGGGCCTCGTCAGCTTGCCACAGCGAATTTCCCTGACCAGAAAATGGCCGGGGCCCCAAGGTAGGTACCTTGAAGCCCCGCGCATTTTCTGGTCAGGAAAAGTTTGCAGGCTGGTCAGGATTTTCCTCGTTAGAAGAGGCATGTGGTGATCTGACGAGGCTCATCATCTGACCATTGGTTGGCGAAACCTGCGGTCATTCTGACGAGGACCGTCACCTTACCAGTCTTGTCACCTTACAGACCTGGTAAGGAACTATACTCTGTATCATCGCCAGTCAGGCCCGTAGCCCATCGTAATAACTTCCCTGGCCTGGCCTGGCCTAGCCGCCCGTACCTACTAGCCATCGCATGCCACTATCCATCATCGCATGCATCCATCCCCACACACACAACAGCCGCGCCGGCGTACAACTCACACACCCAGTTATACACCCACTTACACAACACATAGGTGCCTGTAGGCGCACCTGTATAAGGTATATCGCGATTTCTTGATGAACTGGCTGTATCTCGAATTGATTAAAGTAACCCTTACAAATCTAGGTACTAGCCTATCTTGCTCCTTCCTTCTGAATAGTAAATAACCCAAACCTATACCTAAACCTATACCTAACCCTACCTATTTAGGTAAGTCTATTACAGCAGCTGACCGGCTTATATGGCAGCTGACGGATACCTTACAGAGGGGCCACTCTTACACAGCTGGTCAGGTGACGGGCCTCGTCAGCTTGCCACAGCGAATTTCCCTGACCAGAAAATGGCCGGGGCCCCAAGGTAGTGATTCTCTTCAGCCTTCCAAACTCCGGCAAGTCTGTCCTACCTTGGCCATGCGGTTTGGAGCTTCAAGTCCAGCTCATCAATTACCCACGTAGCGTCCTACTACAATCATTATGCACTGGGGATCAGGCTTCCCCTTCTCTCATACATAGAATTGCTGCCATCGCTCGAAATCTCGCTAGAGGCGACGTCGGTAGGTGAGTAGTAGCTACAAAAAAGAGAGACTATCCAATGACCCTTGATGAACTACAACCCAAGGCGCCTCACCATCTAAACCGTCCGCACGATCCTCCCTGGGAGGCTCCGGGTACTTCTTGACGTGTTCAATGGCCCAAATGACGTCCTCCCCAAGAGAAGGCGGTATCCGGCCCTCGCCATGCAACGTGCCCAGCCCCGCGAGGCGGAAGAGAAAGCCGAGATACTCCTGCGTCTGGCCGTCGTCCCACGGGACGTCGTGGAACTTGACGCGCTCCCTGCGAACCCGCTCGGCACGCCGCTGCTCCCACGCCTCCTGCTCCTCCGGCGAGGGCAGCGGCACGGCGTTGCGTCCGGACCAGAGCCGCGCGATGGCGATGGCCTGGTACTCGAAGCTGCGAAAGGTCAGGGTCCGGGGCACGCCGACGACGGCCACGGTCGGCCAGTCGCGTAGGAAGGTGTGCCAGAAGCAGTTGCGGAGTTTGTTGAGGTCGTAGTCCCACAGCGGTCCGCCGTTCGCCTCCGCGTCCCAGAAGGGGAACGAGGCCTTGTAGCCCGTGCAGTAGACGACCACGTCGACGTCGTCGAGGTGCGTGCCGTCTTGGAAGACGATGCGTCCGTCGGGCTGGAACTCGCTGATGACTGGCTTCCATGCCATCCCTGAGGGTGGCTCATCCCCGTCCCATCTCGACCTTGACCTCCGCGAGACGTAGACGGGGGCCCTTGCCACGCCGACGCACTCGGCGCTCACGTCGTGCCCTGAGGCCGAGTTTCCGATCACGAGCACGCTCTTGTTCTTGAAGATGGACGGTGAGCGGTAGAATTTCGAGTGCATCACTCTGTTGGGAAACCTGCGCTTGTATGCTTCGAGGCCGGGTACGAACGGAACCTGCGATGTGTCAGCTCTGGGTGCGGTGTTCGGACATTGTAAGCCTTTCGTACGTAGGGAACTGAATAATGGCCGTTGGCGAGGATCACAGCATCGAACCGTTCCTCCCACCAGTGGTCCACGTGCTGCACCGGATCATACTTTCGCAGGGTCAGGTTCCACTGCTCTCGCCCAGCTGCAGACCTGGACAATCTTTCCACCGTGGTGTTGAGTTCCAGAACATCGTCTATCTCATGGGACGAGAAGTAGGTTTCGATGTACTGTCGCGCCACATGGTGCGGTACGAATGGCCCGTACGCGAATGGGGCGTCGGAAAAGCTCATGGCGATGCTTGGGACATTGGTCCTGCAAGGCCGATCAGTACATTTCATGCAGTCAGTACCTTTTGAAGCGAATTGGAGGCTCTTCCTACGTCAGAGAGTCGTATATCGGTGTTGTTGCCCACCTCTCCACCTGTGATGGCGGTATAGTCCGAGGCAAGTCAGACGGAATAGCGAGTGGACGGTCGATGTCTGGCGGCAGTCGTCCAGGCAGAACGGCGTCGTGATGGCCCGGATCAGCATCGTAGATCCTGAACAGCATTCCAAATGAGTGAAACTGTAACTAAATCGAGCTCAAAAGGAACAGAACCGCAATACTACGCACCATGTTCCGCCCGGTGACGACCTCCTTTCAAAGACCTTGATGCGGTCAAAGTACTTTTCGGACTTCAAAGCTGCAGCTGAGATGGCACCTAGACAAAAGGTCAGCTTCACTTGATTTTCATAGAAAAATGGACATATAATGGGAATAACAGTACCAGCTGCGCCGGCACCGATCACAGCAACCGACTTGACTTCCATCTAAGCTGTCGTGACAAGTGGTGAATATGGTGTCGCGACGTGTAAGTCATCAAGCACAGGTACTAGTAGTCCAACGCCTCTTAAAAAAAAAAAGCCACAGAAATAGACGGACGTTGCCGCGCGGGGGGGATCGGAATGAAATGCGCGAAGCATGTTTAAGAGACACAATCATACATATCATCGTTCGATCTTATCAGTAATGCAACATGCGAATGCGACAGCGGATGTATGGTGCAATGCCGTTGCTTGATGGCGTTTCCCCCTGTATCCCCGCATCGGGGTGAAGGTGCCGAATACGCGCCCGGCAGAGATTACAAATGCGCCTGGGATGAAGTTGCCGATCAATTGCATATGTTGAAAAGATAAGAGAGAGAGAGAGAGAGGTGAGGACGTTGATGTTGGCATCTCACGTGTCCGAGTTTCGGAGCTTTGTTATCATATCAAGCGTGGGGTTGCAACTCTCAACGCTCCTTGCCCCTCCTCACTCCTACATCGTACACTTCATCAATTCCATTCCTCCAAGCGATCAACACGACAAGCGAAGGAACCGAAAAGGAGTTGAATGCCAACCTTCGCAATAACAGCATTGAAGTCTTGGTCCCTGGGCTGCAACGAGGCCTGTGGATCGAACCGTCCAGCGATTGTCCTCTCGCGGGAAGCGTGGTCTTCGCCATGACCAACGTCACTGATTCTGTCGTCGCCGAGTCGCCTCCCAGCCATTCTCGTATCCAAGACGAGGAAGCACCTCTGCTCGAAGATGAATCCGCCTCGCTTGGACACTATTCGACAGTTGCTTCAGAAAGTCCTGCCAAACACGCAACTTCATGGTACATCTGGAGGATCGTCTGGACCCTTGTCGCCATTCTCATCCTCACCGTCTTCGTCAAAGGCTGGATCGATGCCGGTCGGGACGTACAAGTCAGGATTCCTCCGTTTCTCACGCATCTGCGCTGCATCTGAGCCCAGACTAACCTGCTCATCAGTTTGATCTACCAACCGCGCTCAAGAAAGCGTTGGGAGGGGGCCTCAGTGGCGCTGCCGCCATGATCCTTCAAGTGTTCCTGCTCATGGTGCGTCATTCTGTGAGACGGAATGAAATGACACTGTCACGGAAAAGCTGACCCTGAGGTTGCCTACAAGCCCCTTCGCACCATCATGAACTACCAGTACCGCTTCGGGTCGTCCTTCACCGCGGCCAGCAAGACGCTCTACCGCGACGGCGGGTTTCCTCGCTATTACCAGGGAATCGGCGCTGCTCTGATTCAAGGTGCGAAGACTTGACCGACTGTGATGTGGTCAAACAACCGCTTGCTGATTCTCACGGGACCCTCCAGGACCTGTTGCTCGATTTGGCGACACGGCTGCCAACGCCGGTATCCTCGCTCTGCTCGCGTCTAATTCCTATCTCAAGGGCCTTCCAGCCGTGATCCAGACCATTTTCGCCTCATTGTGGTGCGTATAGGTGAACGATTGCTCATGCATTGTCGATCTTCTTTCTTACCTTCATACAGCGCAGCTGCGTTTCGCACTATCCTGACACCCATCGACACGTTGAAGACCACCTTGCAAGCACAAGGCGCCCGTGGAATGCCTCTCCTCCGCGATCGCATCAAGCGCCACGGCGTAACTACCCTCTGGTGGGGAGCCATCGCCACGGCCGGCGCCACGTTCGTTGGTCATTACCCCTGGTTCGCAACCGTAAGCAACTCGACTGGACTCCATCATTCATGCCTCCTTAGATATTTGTGCTGACGGCAAGGGGAAAAGTACAACTTTCTCTCTGGGGCGATCCAAGAGCCGCCCAAACGTGAGCTCCCTTTGTGGCTCGCAAGGCTGGCGCTGATTGGATTCGCTGCTTCCGTTGTCTCTGACCTGGTTTCCAACTCGCTTCGGGTCGTGAAGACGTTTCGCCAGGTCAACGACACTCAAGTCTCCTATTGTAAGTCCCAAGTCCTCTCCCCTGTAGGCGGCTGCCGAGGATCGGAGAGTAGACTGACACACACCGCCAGCACACGCTGCACGGCTCATCATCGCAGAGGAAGGTTTTGTCGGTTTCCTCGGCAGGGGTCTGAAGACTCGCATTCTCGCCAATGGTCTGCAGAGCTTGCTGTTCTCGATCCTGTGGAAGCTGTTCCTCGACCTGTAAGTTTCCTGGTTTCGCGACCTGATCAGTACAACATGCTGACAGTTGAATGGCAGCTGGGAGAAGTCACAGTAAGGTAGGGCTGTGAGAGTTGAAGCTGCAAGGTATGAGAGTCAGGTCCTTTTTGGTTCGTGACTTTGGCGACTTGGCTACCAACAGCATGCCACGCACGTGTAACCTTTCGGATTCTTTCTTAGAGCAATCATTGTGCAGTGGCCCCCCTCATAGCAACAGTACATAAGCTCGCAGTTTAGATACACATAGAGCGAAACAATTGAGCTGTCCTGTGATATTGTTTCCCAGGTTCGGGATGAAGTGAGTTCTATGACCAGTCCTCATTAGTATCACAATCCTGCCGCAGCACTTGCCTCACTGAACCCAGCCTTAAACTCTACAATACGGAGTTTGAGTAAGAAAAGGAAAAGAAAAGGGCTTCAAGTCGACAAGAACGAGTTGAACGGCCTCAATACGAAACAAAGAAGCTTCCGGGGGCTCACTACGCCCCTCGAGGCCAAGAAACCTCAGAATAGTGCCAGGTAGCTCTCTGTGTGGATGGACCAGCATGATCTGATCTTGTAACCCGTTGTTTGGCCAGTCAAATCGGAACAAACAGCGGAAAACTGCAATTGTGCGAACCGAGCAGCACTCGGTGAATAGCATATGACATGTCGTCTGAACGCAAACATCAACAAACAACGTAGCAGACGATGGAGCTGCCTCCTTGAGTAAAGTGACGAGCGAAGCTTCCCTCTCCGCTCAAGCACTGGGACGGTAGGTAGATCCCAGCGTCAGAAACAATGCACCACTACAAACGCACACTCGGAGGCCTGCGTCCATCTGGGACACAAACTTCTTGCTTTTTTTCGCCACAGGATGCCTTGCCCGCCATGCTGTTTTCCGTCCTGTAGCCAGGTGGCGATGCGGTGACTGGATCTTGGTTGGGCTGATATGGATCTTGGTTGGGCTGATATGTGGGTGGCCGACCATCTTGACCCAGCAGCCTTCATTCATTGGATTGAGGTGCATTGAAGCAAGAGCCTGGTGCTTTCAGGTAAGTTTCCACGGCCCTCTGTCATTGAGTTTGCTATTGAGGTGAATACGGCCTGTTCTTCATATAAATACGATCAACTGTGGCCCATCACACTTGCTATGCCATGCAAAACCTCTGGCTTATGTGAAGCTTCGTTTTCGCAAGAGTCGAATCCCCCCAAGGTTTGTATTGTCGAAACTGGCAGTCAAAGGGACAGTAACTTTACATATATCCCAACATTCGTTACCCGTCAACACTTCCACCGACCCGATGGACGCCACCAAGGTCGCGAGCCTCAAGAGGGCGTTCAAGGCGTACCTGGATGGCCAGAGGTCTGTGTCGACGCTGCACGAGGCACGAATCTTCTTCGACGCCACCAAGGTCCAGGACTCCCCCAGTGAATGTCTCGAGCAGATCATCGGAAGTAAAGCAGGGCTCAAAGCCGTTCGCCAAAGCGTCCGGTTGAGCCTGGATAGGAACTACGTCAGGGACAACCTCTTCCCTTTTCTATGGTTCTTCTCGGACTCTGAGGTTCAAGCTCTCTACGACGGCACCTTTCTACAGCAGCTCATCATGGTAGTTGTCAGTCCTGCAACTGCTTGGAACAATATTGTCAAAACTTACCGTGAGGACACCATCCTTCATGGACAGATCGAGTCGCAGACGTTCGCCTGGCTTTGCTATCAAGTCATCTCCCACCCCGACAAGGACCTCTCTGATCTCGTCGACGGTATTATGGAAGCCCTCGATGAACACTCGCTGTTTAAGTCGCCCTGGGTCGAGACTAAGTTCATTGGGTATCAGGTCCAGAATGCCTTGTTTGCCAGAAATGCCGGCAAAGATGGAGCTGATCTTACCTTCGGTCAGGGTGGCCCTGGAGGAAGACACGATAACGACTTCGAGAACTTCCGTGAGATAAGCATTTTTCCAACCCCTGACGAGTTGACATCAACACTCAAGCCATTCCTCAGAACTGCAGGTGAGGTCGCAGAGACAAACGACGCCCACCGAGCCTCGTGCCACCTTGACAATCAATTTCGACTCTATCGCGCGGATTTCCTCGCCGAACTGAAAGAAGATATCTCGGCTGTGGTCGATGACAAGAAACAAGGGCGTCGACGAGGGGAGGTGTTGGGAGGCCTCAGCCTCCAACACACCGAACTCGCCCACAGCGATCCAGCACGGAATCCCGCTTACGCATTGGATGTCTCGTTCACCTCTGGGCTTGCGCTTCCCTCGAAACTGGACGAGGATGGCAGATGCAACTATCTCAAGACCAACCCTCGCGTTCTGGGGCATCTTAACCTTGGGGTTCTGTTCCACGACAAGAAGATTATCGCATTTGCTTTCATTCAACGCAGAGCCGAGAATCTGGCACTCATTCCGCCGGTTGTTTCCCTGAGGTTCGTCTCGGGGTCGGACTTCATCAACGCGGTGCAAGCCCTCCTGAAGCAGCCCAGGCTTCAGTTCGCTGTGATCAACACCCCCTACTTCGCCTATGAACCAGTTCTGGACCGGTTGAAGGACATGAAGGAGGTTCCTCTGCAACACGATCTTTTCATGATTGAGCAGCCGCCGAACCCTGACACGCAAGGGTTCCAACCAACCGCGTCTGTGAAGGATTTCATCACACGGTGTCGCGAAAGGGCTGCAGAAGGTCGGAAGATACAGATTGTGGACAAGTTCTACCAGCTAGATGAAGCTCAGGCTGCCGCGCTCACCTTCGCCTTGGAAAACCCACTTGCTGTGATTCAGGGACCACCAGGTATATATGATTTTCCAGTCTCCTGCTTTCTCTGATACATGTTTACCTCACGATTGTCAATCAGTTCACTAATTTATATCCAAGGAACTGGAAAGTCTTTCGTCGGTGCCTTGATCATCAAGGTCTTGCTAGAGCAGGCCTCTCCGAGAATCCTGGTCGTCACTTACACCAACCATTCGACAAACCAAATGCTCGAGGATCTCTGCGAGATCGGGATAGACCCAAGTCTGATGTCACGTCTAGGTTCAAGGTTCAAGGCAACGGCGAAGACGACCGACATGTGCTTTGAGTCCCAGGTCAGAAGCAGCGGCGGAGGGCTTCGGCATGGGCAGTGGACTCGGATCAATAGCCTCAAAAACGACATAATTCAGTTGCGTGGGGATCTTGACTCAGCTCTCAAAACACTCAGCCACAAGATTTCCCTGACGGAGAGATTGTGGTTCCTTGAGTTTGATGATAACAAGCAATCGCACCAGGCATGGGCTGCATTTCAGCCTCCGCCCATGGATGAAAGCTTCAGAGCGGTTGGAAAGGATGGGAAGGAACTTCGGGCACAGGACAACTTAGCCCATTGGCGGCAGGGTAAAAAGCCAGGTCCTTTCCAAGCTCAACTTTCCCAGGAAAGAAAATCAGTGTGGGATCTTTCGCTGGATGCGAGAATACAACTTTGGACAAAATGGGATAATGCTCTGAGAGAGAATCAGATTGAGGCTGTGAAGAATCTCGCCTCTCGGATCGAGGGAATGCAGAAGGAAATCGATACGGCCTTCAATCAGAGCAAGTATGCATTTGCTGCGACTCGGCGCATCATTGGATGTACGACTACCTCGGCTGCGAAGAACACGGATTTGATCAAGGCTTTCCGGCCAACTTGTATCCTTGTCGAAGAAGCTGGAGAGATCCTGGAACCACACGTGTTAGCTGCGTTATGTCCAAGCACGCAGCAACTGGTCCTGATTGGAGACCACAAACAGCTGCGCCCAAAGTGCAACAGTTACGCTCTTTCAGTGGAGCACGGCGATGGCTATGATCTCAACAGGTCGATGTTCGAGAGACTCATTCTCCAGGGACGGAGACATGAGACACTGCAGAAGCAGCACCGCATGGCGCCAGAGATATCGCAATTCGTTCGATCCCTGACATATCCAGACCTACTTGATGGAGACAAAACGCTTGATCGACCACGGATCCAAGGTATTTGCAGTCGTGTCATGTTCATCAATCTCAGTATGCCTGAGGATGCTGTCTCGCAGATTGGAGACAGGCGTGACCCGGGAAACAAGGGCAGCAAAGAGAACAAGTTTGAGGCGGAGATGGTCCTCAAGGTTGTCAAGTATCTCGGCCAGCAGGGTTATAAAAGCAGTGACATCGTTGTCTTGACGCCTTATCTTGGTCAACTCCGCCTCCTCCGGGACATGTTGAGCATGGAGAACGATCCAGTCCTGAACGATCTCGACTCTGCTGAGTTGCTCCGAGCTGGCCTCCTGACGCAGGCATCCGCAAACCTGGAGAAGTCTCAAATCAAATTGTCGTCGATTGGCAAGTTATCTATTCCATTCAAGCTTCCACTTCTGTTCTCGCTAACAATCAAGTAGATAACTTTCAAGGCGAAGAGAGCAACATCGTCGTCGCATCGCTGACCCGCAGCAACAAGAGAGGCGACATCGGGTTCATGAAGGAACCGGAGCGCTTGAACGTCCTCATTTCCAGAGCCCGGAATTGTCTCATCATGATTGGAAACATGGAGACATTCATGAAGGCACCCACCGGGCAGAAAGTGTGGCGTCCCTTCTTTACGCAGCTGAAAGACAACGACTTTCTCCACGACGGGCTTCGCGTTCGTTGCGAGAGGCACACCGATCAGACAACAACGCTGTCAGTTCCTAGTGACTTCACGGAGCACTGCCCTGAAGGTGGTTGCAACCAGACCTGCGACGCAGCTCTCTCTTGCGGCATACACAACTGCGAACGGAAATGCCATCTCCTGAGCGATCACAGCAAGGTTTCTTGCAATATCATGGTCAAGATGAATTGCGAAAAGGGACATGCTCATTCCAGGAAATGCAGTGATAAAACAGCCATCATCTGTGACGTCTTGGTGAAGATGCAGTGTGGAAAGAAGCACCAGTACTCCAAGAAATGCTGTGACAAGCGTCATGGCTGCCCTGTCTGTGAGGAGCACGAGGCGGATTTGCGACGTCGTGTCAAGCGAGACCTTGATCTTGAAAAGGCTCGATTGACTCGTCAGGAAAATTATCGTCAAGAGCTTCAGCAGATCAAGGATGAGATTGCCCGCCACGAGCGCGAGACAGAGCTCAAGGACGAGGAGAAGCAGGAAGCGAAGTCCATTCTTGTGCATCGCAGTAAGTTAGAAGCCCTGCGCAGAGCCAAGAAACTCAGCGAGGCCTCCGAAGGGTCTTCGGGTGATTCAGAGAAGCAAGGAAGCAACACCACAGGTGAGGCTCCAGGCAACGAGTTTTCTGACGGCTCAAACACCACCAAGTCCCCTGCAAGAGATGAATGGGAGTCATCCAAGCGAAACGAATTCGCGAAGAGCACAGAACTTGATACTCTCATGAGCATGATTGGACTCGAGGGCGTCAAGCGCATCTTTCTCGATATCAAAAGCCAAATTGATGTGACGACTCTACAGGGACTCTCAGTGGCCAAGGATCGATTCGGATGCACCTTGCTAGGAAACCCCGGAACCGGTAAGACGCCTTGATTCATCTGAGGAAGCTCTCTTCAGATGGGGGATGCGCGTGTCAAAGCAAATGCTAACCAGACACAAAGGCAAAACCACGGTTGCACGGATTTATGGCAGGTTTCTTACTTCTATGGGAGCCCTCCCAGGCAACGCTTTCGAAGAAACGACAGGTTCCAAGCTCGCGAACATGGGAGTCAACGGTTGCCAAAAGATGATCGATGGTGTCCTGAACAGAGGAGGGGGTGTCATTTTCATCGATGAGGCTTACCAGCTTTCTTCTGGGAACAATCCCGGCGGTGCTGCTGTTCTGGACTTCCTTCTCGCTGAGGTCGAGAATCTTCGTTCCCAGATTGTGTTCATCCTCGCGGGTTACGCGAAACAGATGGAGTCTTTCTTCTCCCACAATCCCGGATTTCCCAGCCGCTTTCCACTGGAGATGAAGTTCGAGGATTACAGCGATGAGGAGCTTCGTAACATTGCCGCCCGGCAGATCAACAAGCGCTTCCGTGGCCGCATGAAGGTTGAAGATGGGATTCATGGACTTTACTGTCGCATCCTCTCAAGAAGGCTCGGTCGAGGTCGCGGCAAGGAAGGATTCGGCAATGCTCGTGCAGTTGAAAATGCTCTGGCCAAGATCTATCGCAACCAGGCGCGGCGCATCAAGACGGAGCGGAACCAGACGGGGCAGCAGGGAACGAGCCCGGGACCAGCACCTGATCCTCTGCAGCTGACGAAAGAAGATGTCATCGGACCCCAGCCATCGAAAGCTCTCTTTCGATCAAATGCTTGGGGTGCCCTCCAGGATCTCGTAGGTCTTCAATCTGTCAAGGAATCTGTCCAGGTTCTCGTCGATACCCTTGAGGCGAACTACGAGAGGGAACTTGTCGAGAAGCCCATCGTCGAGTACAGCCTCAATCGCGTGTTCCTGGGCAACCCTGGTACTGGCAAGACGACAGTAGCAAAATTGTACGGCGAGCTGTTGGCGCAGATTGGGATCTTGTCCAACGGAGAGGTTGTCGTCAAAAGCCCAGCTGATTTTGTTGGCGACGTCATTGGCGCCTCAGAGAAAATCACAAAAGGGATCCTGGATTCGACAGTCGGGAAGGTGTTGGTCATTGATGAGGCGTACGGCTTCTATAGCGGAGGTAAACACAACCGTGGCGCGGATGTCTTCAAGATTGCAGTAATCGACACCATTGTTGCCAATGTGCACAGCACACCTGGAGACGATCGATGCATTCTTCTGCTTGGCTACCGCGAGGAGATGCGCGACATGCTAGAGAACATGAATCCTGGGCTGAGCCGACGATTCCCTCTCAAGTCTGCTTTTGTGTTTGAAGACTTTGATCCTACGCAACTCGCTACAATATTCCATTCCAAACTCAAGAAGCAAGGCTTTGGCGTTACGCCCAAGGCCGAAGAGGTAGCTCTGCAAATACTCGAGAGAGCTCGCAATCAGCCTAACTTTGGCAACGCTGGCGAGGTCGATATCATCTTGGACGAAGCCAAGGTGCGTCATCAAAAGCGAGTGACCGCCGGCAAGACGAAGATGAAGGAGACCCTCGAGGCTCTTGACTTTGACGAGGAGTACGACCGAGCGACGAAGGCCGACGTCACCCACCTGTTCCAAGGCACGGTCGGCTGCGAACGAGTCGTCGGCCTTCTGCAAGGTTATCAGACGACCATTCGTCGAATGGCGGGCTTGAGTATGGATCCAAAGCAAAACATTCCTTTCAACTTTCTCTTCCGTGGACCACCAGGAACTGGCAAGACAACAACCGCTCGCAAGATGGGCAAGGTCTTTTACGACGCTGGAATCCTGGCTTCTGACGAGGTGGTTGAAGTTTCAACCTCCGAGATCATTGGACAGTACGTCGGTCATACAGGACCAAACGTCAGAAAGGCGCTTGATAAAGCCTTAGGAAAGGTACTCTTCATTGATGAGGCCTACCGTTTGGCCTTAGACGCTGGTCATTTCGCCCAAGAGGCTCTGGATGAGATTGTCGATGCTTGCACCAAGGAACGGTACCACAAGAAGCTCATTATCATCCTGGCTGGGTACGAAAAGGACATCAACCATTTGTTGACCGCCAACTCAGGTCTTTCGAGCCGCTTCCCAGAGGTGATTGACTTCCAGGCTCTAAATCCGTCGTCATGTCTAGATCTCCTAGCCAAGGACCTGACCAAGAAGAAAACAGAGGTTGAGTCATCTGGAAATAACAACTCCATGGATATTGCATGCTTGACGGAGAATGAAGTCCGTATCAGGCTCATCGACTACCTTACCCGGGCCTGTCAACTCGAAGCCTGGGCTAATGCTCGAGACGTTCTGACCTTGAGCAGCGCCATATTTAACGCTGCTATCCAGGCTTCCAGCTCTGGGAATGTTGAAGTGACAGAGGAGATTGCAGTACTAGAGATTGAAGCGTTCGTTGAAGAGAAAGAAGGCCGAGATCTGGCAAAACGAAGGCCTCAGCCCCAACAGCCTGCTGGACTCCCAACACAAGTTGAACGTGATGAAGATCCCCCCGCTCAGCCATCTGCCTCCTCAGCTCAATCAAGTGGGCAAGGAAACCGGAGCACTTCTCCCGAGGTTGAAGACAAAGAACCGCAAGAGAAGACTGACCCACCAAAGCCTGAAACAAAGATGCCATCGATTCGCGATGCTGGAGTATCCGACGAAGTGTGGGAGCAGCTTCAAGCAGACATCAGAGACCAAAATGAAAGGGATCAACGATATCAAGAGCAGCTCCGGGCTGAAAAGAAGGCGAACGACGACTTAAGGCAGCTCATTGTGAAGGAACTCATCGCCGAGCAGGAGAAGAAGGATGAAGAACATCGAGCCCGGCTGCGCGCCGAAAAGAAGGCGATTGAGGAATCCAGGCGACGTATAATGAAGCAGATTGCGGAAGAGAAGAAAAAGAGAGAGGAGGAGGCGAAGATGCGAGAAAAGCTCGACCAGAGAGGGCTTTGCCCGATGGGATTCCAATGGATTCGTCAAGCGGGAGGATGGCGATGTGCTGGAGGATCACATTGGATCTCTGACGCACATGCGTCAATGCTCTAGCTTTGAACACCTGATATCCAATCGGCAAGTGTAGGTTGACATGGCTGATACCAGAGCTATCACGGATCACGTTCACGGAGAGCAGTAGTCGCAAGCAGAGAAGAGAGAATTGAGACGATTCTCCTAAAACTACTTTTAGGTACAGCAAGTGTGGGCGTGCAAAGTCTGACTTCTTCTAGTAGCTACCTCCGTCTCCAGTTGCCATAGTAGGTCGCCATGACCCCATGTGACGTAATAAGAGCTGCCTGGTCGAGTTTCACAAAGTCTGAACTTGAGGCACTAGGTGAAGTCGATGTGGGCTTCCAGTTGGTATCCTTGGCTAGAGTCCTAAAGCAATTGGCAATGTAATACATTGAACAGTTAATAGCAGACTCGCGACGCGGCGCAGGAGATTCCTTGCTTCTTGGCAGCAAGCCATAGGTCCGTCTGGCTTTCTATTATTTGGTCATCGGCCTTTGATGAGAGCTACATCGGTCATCTTAGGGTACGTGAAGCAGCCATCTCCCATCTTCCCCGAGAGAATCCCGGTTCTGTCATCCTCAAAGACGAGTGAACCGCCAAAGATGACGAAGAGACCTCGTTGCTGGAGTTAGCCTCTCTCACTTCAGTGTGCACCCACCCAGTTCAGGCTCGACCGAACTCCAGCAGACCTTTCAAAGCTTGTGCACTTCTGCCAGAATGGAAGTGGTTCACCGCCGTCTATGAAGTCCCACAATGGCAGGTACCGTGCAATGTGAGCTGTGGGCAGTCCTTGCCAACATGCGATTGCCGACGTATGGACAGGAATCACATCACATGAGGAAGCTATCTTTGTTCGGAAGCCTGACTTGCTTCGAAACAATGTCACTTGCTCTCTGGATTGGTAGCTCAGCAAATGACATCGAGTTGCAAAGGCCGTGGCTACTTTGGAGTCGACTGCCTTACAGTACTGGGGAGGACGTTGTTCTAGCCCCCCATAACCTGGGTTTCGTGCTTTAGATTCCAACTCTAACAACTGATCTATGTTACTTATCTTAACTCCTTCAACCACGACCTCATGACAATTAGACATCATGAAAGTTACATTCGAACATGCGCATCGCTGGCTGGGTATTCCATCTTACACTGCAGGGTATCGAAACGCGTGCATATCCAGCTCCTGACTGACGCAAACAGATCTGGCTCGTCAATTCGCATTCGCTGGTTGGACCACGAGGAAGAGAATCTTGCGCATCATGGTTTCCTCTTTATCATCCTTCTTCCGATCCTTCTCGACCTTTGCCATGTCTTTCTGGTACTCCCTCTCAACCTTCTCGCGCTCGCGCTGGATCTTCTCAAGTTTCTGGTCGGACTTGCGCTTGTTGTCGCCACGTGCCTTCCTCTCCTCCTCGTCCAACTTCCTCATGTCCTTCTCGTAGTCCTTTTGCGCTTTGCTGCTGTCTTCGAGCCAATCCTCATGCATTTTGCGCCGACCTTTTTGCAGCTTCTTCTCCTCCTTTGTTCGCTGTCGCTCGCTGACGAAGGTGTGCATCTTGCTGAAGGCATTGCTGGGGGTTTGCACTGCTGGCAGCGACTTGATCTCCAGTGGAGAGATCCATGGGCCCAGAGCGTCGATCCGCCGTTGCTGAGCGCCCACTGACGCAGAGTCCTCCACACTTTCCATGGGTAACAGGATGGACGAGTTCTTGTTTAAAGTACCTTGCGCATCTAATATTGGCATATTGCATAGTTGCGCCACTGCTTCGAGCTTTGCGATGCGAGCACGGAGGCCTCTGGGCGCGAAAACCTCTTCGTTTGCTTTTCGCAGCACCATCTCGACACGCCCTTTTGACATGGCAATCGTGGTGATGGTTGCAGCGGCATTGACAGCTCCACCGACAATCTGTGCCGTGTGAAGCGGCACCATCCCCGCGATGTTGCCTGCCAGGCCTAGGACCTGTACTGGGGGGCTGGCCACAGCGGCTCGGTTCAGGCGGTCGACAAACTCGAGAAATGTATCTTGGGAAATGCCAAAGCCGTTCAGGACCGGTGCATACGCCCTCAGGAATGGTGAACCTAATGCGGGACTTGTCGCGGGAATAACAACGAGCTTGTCGAGGCTTGCGCTTACAGGGGAAGCACCAAGGTCGTAGGAACGCTTCTGTTCGGCAGCCGCGTGCCGATACGCCAAGTTGCCATTACTGTAGTCATATTGATCGTCATGACTGCGCCCCGGAATATATTCATCTTGGTACATGGAATATGCCGGAGGCTGGCTCTGGTGTTGAGGTGGGAAAGCCATGTCGGGGCTCGGGTAGTTGACGTTGAGAGGGTGTCGGACCAGAGAGCGACTGTGTTTATAGACACTACAATATAGTAAAGGAAGATAGGATGTGTTTGGAGTGCATGATGATGCCTTTGCGGATGCTCACCTGCCTCACTATATATACACGATAAGATCTGAGGATCGTTGGTATGTCTCATGCTTTTCAACTCTGCTAGACCCGTGGAAGTCGAAACCTCGAAAGAACGGCTCCATTGGGGATAGCTGTGAGCAAGGCCTACAGCAAAGGTTAGAAGGCAATCCAAACTCACGAACGGAACTCCACAACGCTCTTGAAAGCAGTGGGCACCTCTGAAAATTGATAGGGAGAATTAGACTTATCACTGACCGGGATACCCCTTTTGGGAAACCCCATGCGAAGGTCAGCAAGGCGACGAGTTCCAAACAGGATTAGTTGCCGATCATTTGAATGCGCCCTGAGTGGAGGCAGTGCCCCAGCACTTTGCTCCTTTGGGGCCATTGCGCGAGCTGATCAGGTGGAATATCTATGGAGTTGGTCAAGAATCCAACGTGCGAGAAGAACGATGGTGCCTTATCGGCTCATATGTATCAAATTCCCGCTGTCAATTTCGCATGGCCCTTACGATACCTGGTCTGTGCCATGCACTCTTGGTCAGAGTCAGTAGATTGGTCGGCCGCTACGCAGATATTCTAGAGTCCGTATCGCGATATGACGTCAGCGAGGGGGTCTGGACTCGGCCACATTCAAAATGCACACTCTATAGACCGACATCTTATCGCGTCCCACACGCGCAGGGACAGAGATGCGCAAAAACGGACTGCGCATTAGTTAGCCTGTAGCGATTTTATTTTGTCCTAGAGGCCGTCGTGTTTTACATTATTGTTTCAAGCCTCTACAATATTGCCGGAGCAACTTCATCTCCCTACTGGATATACTTGCCTCGTTCCACTCTAAGTTCAATTTCAAGCCGCTCCCACACTTACCGCCACAATACCACAAACAATTAGGGAGCAATTACAAAACATAATTTGGGAGGATATATAGAGGTCAGTATACTTCAAGAATAAAGCTTTAAAAAGCTCTCTCTTCTTCCCCTTGCGTCTCGATCCCTAAGCTCGGACTATCCTTAATCCGAAGCGGCCGTCACGTTTCTGCACCTGGAAGAGGGGACAACTGTTACCGCGGCCGCCTCCATCACAAACAACTCACACGTACGACGGCCATTGTTGATCTGGGAAGCAGGCACAGCAGAATGCAGATGAGTGTGTCAGGCAACGAGAAACCTCATCTCTGTGGGGCTCACGGAGTACATACACCGGTTAACCGCCCAGAGAGAGACCGAATTTGAAGTAACGACCAAACAATAATTGCGATCATCCAGCAGAGGCTCAGATGGGACACAATGAGGCGATCGGCCTCTTCCGACGCCCCTTATGCCCCCTCAGGCGCGCTCGGTGATGCGCAAGCGCCAAAGATTGGATAAGGTGGTTAGTCTAGCCATTTGCCTTGTGGCTATGTCACCCAGCTGCAAGCTTCGTGAGGTCCATCCAGTCAGCATGTATATGATGTTGCACTGCACTGCCGCAGTGAGCTTCTCCGGCTGACAGTTCTCCTCGTCTAGCCTCCCGCACCGCACCGTCTGGTTGCCTAGCTCCCATTGTCTGCCTGCCCTTCTTGAGGCCTCATGACCGACCGCCATCCTGCCTCCTCAATGACTCTCTCTCCTGCCTTGTCATCCTCCTCTTCATCAACCCTCTGGACTGCAAAGCTTTTCTCCATTTATCTGCCGGACACCGTCTTGGCATTACTCCCCTCGTCGTCATCCCCCACTGTTCCTCTTTGCTTTACTGCCTGCCTTACGGACTGTGTACCCCTCATCCAACCTCATCTCACCTTACTCATCCCGTTTCTCGATAATCTCCCTCTTCGCAACCAAGCATCATGTCTCGCGAAGAGTACTACGAGTATGAGGAACGTCGTCGCATCCCTCGCGACCGCGACCGCGACTATTCTCCCGATTATCACTCCGGCGTCACTGGCGCCCCTCCACCCCGCCGCCGTTCCCCGTCACCCCGCCCCGGCGGTCCTCCTCAGCAACAGTCCGGCGACAACTTGCTCGTCCCTCCATCCTCTACGGCCTCGTCCCGTCCCCGCTCCGTTCCACCTCCAAACACAGCTGTAGTCCCTCGTCCACGCTCGCGTCACGACGACTACGACGACTTCTCAGACGATGACTTCTCAGACGACTACTATGACCGGCGACGTGTCTCTCATAGGAGTCGTAGCATGAACCCTCCTGCTCACCGGGATCGCTCTCGTAACCGTCGAGACTCAAGAGGGAGCGATGATGATGACGACAAAACCGTGGTCGACCGCGCTCGAGGTGTCGTTGATAAGAACTTCACCCATACACCTACCGGCATCGGCGCCTCCCTCCTCGGTGCCGTAGTAGGTGGTCTTGCCGCTCGTGAAGCTGCCTCCGCCGCCCACCGTCGTCGCCACACGTCCAAACGCCCCGATGCAAACGAAGAGCGTACTCGACTTGCATCAACAATCGTGGGAGCTCTGGCTGGCGGCATCGGAGCCAATGCACTGGCCAACAGGGTTGAAACCTCGAGAGTCAGGGACAAGGAGCGACAAAAGGCTTGGGAGGAGAAGTGGGGGAGCAGTGATGAGGATGACTACAAGGGCCGGCGGAGTAGCGAGGGTAGGAGGAGTGGTGAGAGGAGAGAAAGGGACAGGAGTCGGGGAAGACTGCCGCCACCGAGGAGGGAGAGTGATGATGACTATGATTACGTTTATGATGATCGGGAGAGGCGAAGACGTAGGGACGACGATTACCGATGATGTGCGCTGACTTGATGGTTAATCTGATGAGGATGCCAATGACTGGATGATAGGTGCTATACCGAGGCCTTACTGATTACAGGCGATGCGTGAGCGAAAACGAGTGCGGTAATGACTGAACGGCAAGGATAAACTGCACTTACGGCTGCTTGCAACGACTCTACGGCTATCCTACAGGAAATAAATAGTGTTCACACTTCTACAATAAGGTTTCGGAGAGTTTACGCGTCTCAACCCCGACGTACATGTGAGACAAGGTCTTGAGATCATTATTCTTCCGAGCTGCTACCTTGACACTGTTCTACATGTCCATCGCTCCACCTAAGCACGCTTCGCCAATACTTGTGGCCCATCTAGCCATTTCAATGATAGAAGCCAACGGCTTTCACCAACCTCAGTGGATATACATCCGTTCTCTCTCACCCTCCCTCATTCTCAAATGCTCCTCCTCCACCCTCCTCTTCAAGCCACCCCGTTCCCTCTCCACAATGACCTTGAAGAACCCCGCCACCTCCCCCAGAGCCCGTTCCTGCTCCTCACTGACACCCATGAGATTGAACAAACTCTGCGCGTCCACGATCTGCTTTGCAATCACCTTGTCAGGCTGGCAGAATGTCCTGACCCTCATTGCCCTCGCATTGACCTTCATCGTGTGCAACAGACCTTCGATCTCAACAGGATTCCCTGACCGTCGTCCGTGGAAGATGAAGTCGTTGGCATGCAGATCGAGGAGGTCGATTTGTGTTTCGAGGTCGTAGCGGAAGCCGATGACGCGTGGGCGGCCGAGGGAGTGCCATTGTGAGGCGACCCGCTCGAGCTTGTGGGGGATGAGGTTGCCGCGATCGAGTTGGGAGGTGATGTAGGAGTTGAGCGCGTTGGAAATGTGGTACTCGAGCTCGCAATAAAGTAGGCTTTGCTCACGGGCGTCGAGAGAGACGGTGATTGAGGGTCCAGCGTCTTTGGCAGAGGGCTGAGAACGACGACTTGGGTAATGAAGCTCAGTCTAGAGCAGAGTAAGTACACACACTGAGCCACAACGGTGATGGTGACCTACCATGTCTCTCGCAATCTTTTTGATCCCTTCCAGGATCCCAATCCTCTTCGAGGGCGACCTTTTCGTCTGGTCATTGACAGACTGCGTCCTCTCCAGCCACCCGTTATCTCCAATCATTATCTTCCCACCCTTCTTCTCCGAGGGGAAGTCTGGGCCACGGAAATACGACGCAAGTGGTGAAAACAGGGGGCTCTCGATCGAAGCAATAGCTTCAGCACGTGTCGGCATCGGTGGTAATGGCACGTTCGAGCCCTGATGAGACGGGACATGGCGCCGTATCTGCTCTGCATTGCTCTGCGTGCGTCGTGGCGATGGGGAACACCTGATTCCCTGCTGCAAAGCCCGCGAGCTAGCATATGTGTCGCTCCCAATCCACTTCTCAGGGCTGCGGTCTCGGGCCGGCACTCTCTCCTGTCGAGGGGCCGGAGGCGGCTGATACTTCCGCGGCTTGAGTTTCAGTGGTTCAGGCTCTTGGCTGTGGTGACGACCACCACAGGACTGTCGTCCGCGTGAATCATCCTCCGTAGTTGACCAATCAGTAATATGCTCGCACTCGAACGGAGTCATGAGTCCTGTACTCTGTTTGATCTGCGGCTTCAGTGAATCGCGAGGCCCTTTTGAGCCACCTTCCACTAGGAGATGCGAAGGAGCGGCCTGTTGGCGACGTTCAGCGAGGTTAGGGAGCTCGGCGTTAGGTTTGGACCAGCCAGGCATGAGTTCGCCTACTGCTGATGCGTCCATGTGAGAAGCATCAGGATCGCCACCGGACTTTCGGAACACGTGCCGAGGATTGCCTGGCATGAATCTAGCACCTTTTGGCTTTGGAGACGACGAGCCTCCTGATACACGAGATGCTCTTACAGGACTGCAATCTCGCTTCGATGTTGTGAACCTATGTTGGACACTGTCAGCTTTGCCCATGAGGAACAAAGAAAGAAAGAGGTCTCTTACGCGTCTGTCAGTTTATTGACCTGGTTCTCGGTCAAATTCATACGTATGTGCAGAGGCTGCTTGTTCTCGCGTTTGCGAGGAGACGAAGATTGGGACCGAGACATGGGCGAGACAGGAAGAAAGGATCCATGAAGAGGTGTGATGTTTGGCGTTGAAGGACTCGACTTCAAGCCTGGAGCTGATTCTGCAGTCTCGACAGCCATAATATTAGCCGGCACACCTATATCAAGGTAAGACGGAAGGAGTAACAGAATATTAAATCGAATGAATGCGTGGCTGGCACGAGATGGACAAGATGTTCGCAAAAGGTGCAGATGGCATTGATGGGAAATAGTGAAATTGAAGAAGTGGCTGGCCACGACGAGAACACGCGCACAAGATCATCCTATTGTTGTTATTATTCATGACAAGAGCTTCCATTGTGCAATTATTGTTGCTGTGGCGATTTTGGCAATCAAAATAGTCTCATCTGGCGGCAACTGCCCGCAGGTGTCACCAGCGCAGCCCGACAGCTGCAAGGGAGTCCAGAGATGCAAAACCTGCATTCACCTCACATGGAGGACTCTGGTCGCGCTAGGTCGACACTACCGAATCCGAATGACATGTCTGGCACGGAATTGCATCATACGTTGATTCTCTTGACCAAGCCTGAATGCATGTCGCACCTCTTCCCGAGGTTTGCGCCGATTTTGGATGTCGTTTCACGGCCACTCCAGTCGATATCGGTAATCCAGCCCGCCATCGAACCACAGCTGAGGTGTGAAAGGTCCCTGGAAACCCAGCGAAAGCCTTGCATCGGGTAGAGTAGCCTCTTCGACCTTGTCCATAGCCTTTTCCTCGGCCACAGGCAATTCTTTGATCGACGGCGGTAGCGAGTGGCCGTCCGCGACCAGGCCGAACTTTCGTGCGAATGATGCATTCGGTATCTCCCATTCACTGACTTGCGGCTGATCCTTTGTGTCCAACAGGGTGCATATCGACCTGTCTCTTGGCAAGCTTTGTGATCCCGCTAGCATCGCGATTTCCGTCTTTCCGGTTTTCTTCCCGTACGATTTGAACTTCCCATACGTCCTGATCATGACATCGGATAGGGACCTTGTCCGAAATGTTGTTCGCTCCATGTTACGACCCTGGTCTCTCTCTAATGGTCTGGTCGAAGCCGTTTCGTTTCCCAGGCTCGTCGCAGAAACCTCGCTTAGATCCAGGGACCTTTCCTTGATGAATCGTCCTCGATGTGGACTCTCTGGGTTCCACTGCATCTCATGGAATTCCTTCGGATTGAGCCGTCGCATCGGCCATGTGCCCCCGTCTCGAGAGGAAACATAAGTTGTGCAGTCGATTGTCCAGCTTTTTCGATGCCGTATTGGAGAGCTCGGGGTGCGAGAGTGTCCCATTCCATGATCAGATAACATGATCTTGTAACGGTCCGGATGGCCAGCTCGCCACTTGACAAGCGCTGTCGTTGGCGTGATGTTGGTGCTAACAGTCGTGAGGTGCGGTATATGAGGTAGTTCGAGGTTCGCCTGGAGCTATACCTTAGTCAATGGGATCAGGACGTGCAATCCTGGGCCTCCTACATGACGGTGCATGTGGTCATGTCTCCAGCGTTGGAACGCGGCACCGGGGTCATCTGAGTGGTTACAGTCCACCTCAATCATCTCGTAGAGAACACCACCGGCTCGGCCCAAGTGCTCATCACCAAGATGATCTCTCAGTACAAGAAATACCTGAGGTTGAGGTCAACTCTATCCAAGCTTGTAGTCTGGTGTTCGCATTACCACCTACCAGCTGAACGCCGTCTCCGTAATGGTAATTGCGAGGAATATGAGCACAGTACCTTACAAGGACGTTGCGACATTCTGAAAGAGGAGAGTGTCATCTTCTTTTCCGCAAAGGGATCGTTCGATATGCGGCACTCACTATCTTCATCAAAAATCTGATCCTTCAATCTGGTATACGGAGCTGCAACTTCCGGGCTTAATGGCTCGCTGTGACTTGACGAGTGGATCATCATGTCGATGAGGGCAGAAAATCCGAAGAATGCGCAAAGGTTGGAAACCAATCATCCATCATTTTACAAGAGAGATCAAAACGATGATGCCTTCATTGGTGTCGCATCAAAAGGAACATCTAGAGTCGCTGAGGCTTGACAAGGAGACCTTGTCAAGAAGGGACAGCCAAGTCGTTTCTCCCGGAGAATGGCAGGCGGAATCAAGGACCTTCCACCTCGACGGTTTCGTGACTATTGAAATGAGGTTGAGGCAGTTATGTAAGGGCAACAGCACACTTCAGCGTCCCGTTGAGTTACTAGTTCTCAGGTTTGGTATGTGGAAAGAGCTGCCTGGATGTCCACTGTCCGGCATCGGTCCTTCTTGCCATGATACTCCAGGCAGCAGCATTAACCCTGACGCGACACAGGCAATCAGTCGCCCTCTCATTCTTCCCAATAACTTCAAACCATGCTGACCCTTTCCCAGGAGCAATGAAACCCTTCCGCAAACTGCGCGATGGTCACCTGACCGATGGAGAAACCCAAAATGGGCCGCCCGACCTTCTGGGTACCGTTCCTTCCAGGGAGAACAATGATGTCAACAGTTTGAAGCAATTCCACCTTAACCCTGAGCATTTTCGGAGACAGAATTGAGAGGTAATGAAGAAGATCGTATTTGTGCTCACCACACTCCGAACGCCAGTAAACTTGAATGCGAGTATGCTTTCTGTTTCAGTTTAGCAATGCCATGTGGCCAAGGTGAGGTTGACTGTTAGTCTGTTACTGGATCTTTTATTTGATCCTACTGTTCGCTGTCCTTACCCTCTGCCCCTGTGCCGGGATGCCTCTACTCAGGTAGCAAGCTTCTTCAATGTAAGTTGATTGGATGACACTTTGGTCCGTCTAAACAAGATCTTGACTGACGAACATTATCCTTTCATTGACCCAATCAGCCAGTTTATTGATCCTTCTTGAGCACACTCTCCCTTCATCTATACCGCCATTACAGAGCAACCCTCCCAGCACAGTCCTAGTAAGACTCTCGAAAGTTAATACTGACCCAGAACTATTCTTCCGATAGCCGCACTCAACTCCCGGCAGATGAAATGGACCAAGCTCGTGACTTGCTATTATAGTCCCCCGCATCGGCTCCGCCCCGTCGGCCCCGCCTCATCGGCTTCAGTCTGGGGTTTCCTGGGGATCGCGGGGAAGTGAATTTGCTTCTTCTTATAACTATTCGGGGGCTTTTGACCCGAAGTGATCACTCATAGTCGAAACTTGACAAGAAGCAGTAACACGGGAGACAGTCCCTGAGGGGAGAGTGACAGACTATAAAAACGCCGTCTCCATACCCTTGAAACTTCACTGTCGGCCTTCAACACCGATGGCTCCACTTACGAACTGTTATCATGAAGTCTCGCTTGCCTCTTTATGTTTACTCCATTATGGGGTTGCTGTCTGCTAAAGTACTTTGCAGGACGCAATCGAACTCGTGAGTGTAGTTCCGATAAGACAATTCCTCCGCTAAGTCCATGGCAGTGAGGTGTACGAGCCCTTCCTCCCGACAGGATTGGCCCTGCGATCCGCGCCATCCATAGACACCAAACCTTTCCAAGAGTTCACCTTGGACTCTACTGCTGACACGGTCGCAACTCTTGACTATGGACACGAAGTTGCCGGAGTGCCCTGGTTCGAGGTCACTTCTCTGACAGGCGCCGTGCAGCTCGAGATCAAATACACCGAAGAGTTCCGCGGCCTAGAAGCGCCCTTTGCCGATGGTCCTTTCCTCTATGGGAATCAGTTGGGCGCCAATTTCCGGGTCGAGACGCTCAACGTGACCCATACTGGCAGGACATCTGCTTTTCTAGTACAGGGCGGCCAGCGGTGGGAGTCTGTTCGTCTGCTAACTGAGGGTGCCATCACGTTCTCGAAGGTTGGCTTTGAGGCGACGTTCCCCAATGTGAACCCCGAGGACGAACCGGGGCAGTTCTCCTCTGATGATACGAGGTTGGATGCAATCTGGAAGCTGGGGGTTCGCAGCACCGAAGCTTCTTGCATTGAGCAAGGAACGCAGCCGGCCACATGGCGGATCGACCACGAGAAAGGCGCTCGCATCGCGTCTCTCCGCCCCATTCAAAGTGACAAAGCTCCATTGATTGGCAACAACACTCTCGAGTTCGAGACTATGATCGAAAGAGGCGGGTTGTGGTGGGGCATGGCCTGGGCAATCGGCAGTGGTGGAGGTATTGGACTTCAAATCACAGGAGAACTGCCCGAAGACACGACGTTTGTGAACCACAACTATACACTATCTCCTCGAAACACGTTGCAGGTCACCTCGGGATGGGGTCAAGTCAACCAGACAACTATGCCAACGTACCTGCTCAAGACCTTTGACCTCCCCTTCTCAGTCCGAGAGAAAGTGTGGTACAAGATCTCAACAACTCTCAATGACGGCTACCTTTCCGCTTCCATCGACGGAGTCCCAATCTTCAACATGTCATTGACAGAATACCGTGTCATGTTCCGTGGACAGCTCATGCCAATCACGCTCACCGGGCGCTTCGGACTCGGGGCATACATGGACCAGGAGGCGTACTACCGCAACGTCAGCCAATACGATCAGGATGGCAACATGGTGTACTCCAGCGAACTGACTTCTGAGGATACTCTGCTCGAATATGGAGTCAAGACGAACCTGTTCACCGTTTGTCTCGATGGGCCTAAGCGAGACCGGCTCATCTGGCTGGGCGACTACTACCACACTGCGCGTATCATCGGAGTCAGCACAGGCCGCTTCGACATGCAGCGTGGAATGTTCGATTCCCTGCTCGGAACGCAGCTGGAGAATGGCATGGTCAGCATGAACGCTCCCCTTGGTTACGAGGCCAACACGACTCTCTTTGCGGACGCGTACGGGTTGGAAGACTACCAGCTCCTGGGCCTTTTATCCTTCTACTACTTTGTCCGTGACAGCAATGACCTTTCCTACGTGAAGGAAAACTGGGAACAGTTTAGTCTATTGGTCGAATGGGCTATTGCTAACATCAACGTAACCGGCGATGGATTGGCATACCTCACGTACGGCTTCACCGGCCCTGGCGACGGCGCTTCAGTGAATTGCATGACAGTATACGCTCTACACTCCATGACCGAAGTCGCGCAGGCGATCGGCGACTGGGGCGCGGTAAAGCGCTGGACGTCTGCGGCGAAGGGCTTGACGGAAGCCATCCAGCAACATCTCTGGAACGAGAAGCTCGGCGTCTTCAGCCTGTCTCCAGCGTCGCCCAACGACTTTTCCGTCTCGGGCACAGCCTTTTGCATCAGTGGGAAGGTAGCAACGCCAACACAGATCACACGCTCCATCAAAGCCCTTGACAAGCTCGCCACAGGCCCGGGGTATATAGACAGCACCCAGGTCGACCCGGCCAGCCCAACAGCCAGCTACAGCCCCAACACGAACGGGTTCCTTCTGTCGGCACTTTACGAGTCGGGCGAGTACGAGCGCGGAGCGAAGCTGATCGACACGCTCTGGGGGCCCATGGTCGACGATGTGCGGACGTCGTCTGGCGCGAGCTGGGAGTATGTGCTGCATGATGGCACGCCTGGGCTCGGGATGTTCACCTCGCTCGGACACCCTTGGGGCGGCGCAGCCACCTACGTCTTGACTGAGTGGGCTGCCGGTTTGCGAGCGGCGCCTGGAGTCGGGGGCTTTGGCTTTGCGGAATGGGTTGTTGCGCCGGAGGCAGGTGTGCGAATGGGGCTCAGGCGCGCGTCTGCTCATGTCCCAACTGCCTTTGATGGGATCCTCCGGGCGGAATGGGAGATGGTGGGTAATGGCACTCTGAGCGTTGTGATTCAGGCACCTGCGGGTACGAAGGGGAGTTTCCAGTACGGGGCCGTCTCGAAGCATCTGTGTGGCAGGCTGGAGTATAAGTTCACGGTTGAATTATAAGGTCGATTAGGGCACGAAGTCTTGCTTTTTACACGGGGATCCAAACTTCAAAGCCCTTACACAACAATACCTTCAAAGTTCCATCGTGAATTGAATTAAGACTTGACAAACAGTTCTCCTCAAGCATACGCTGCACTCACTCATCAACTATAAAGTTGCATGATACAGATTGGCATCAAACTAAGGATATCTACCTGCGCAGAACGTCTACATCCACAATGATCCTACACCAGTGACCACCCAAGCGCCATCAAGAAATCACACCACCGGCTCGCAGTTGTTGAATCTCCTCGGCGTCCAATCCAACAAACTTGGACAGGATCTCGTCCGTATGCTGGCCTAGCAGGGGCGGCGGCAAGCGAATAGTAGGTTGTGTTCTCGAATATTTCACAGGGCTGTTGAGGAGTTTCAGCTTGCCGCAGGCCGGGTGGTCAACCTCGACGACCATGTTTCTAGCGACGACTTTGTCACGGGAGTAGATGTCAGTATATACACTGTTCTTCTTCTTAAAATGAAAATGAAAGATGAAAAATAAAAATAAAAATGAGGAAGAAAAGAAAGAAGACGGCTGAATCGGGCTGCTTACCGTGTTCATGCTCAAGAGTATCCTTCAGGTCATTGACCTTTGCATACGGCAACCCCGTACCGTTGAACGCCGCGAGCCACTCCTCGGTCGTCTTCGTCCTGGTCACCTCCTCGATCATGGGCTCGAGCGTATCCCTGTTCCGAACGCGGGAGGAGTTGTCGACGAAGCGTGCATCCGCGGCCCACTCGGGGCGGCCGAGCGCCTTGGCCAGGACGCCGAAAAGACGGTCGTTGGCTCCGCCTATGAGGACATCTCCATCGGAGGTTTTGAAAGCTCGGTAGGGCACGACGGATGCTGTTTTGTTCACAATGGTCAGCAGCCGTGAGTACATTTTCTTTTTGTTCTTGTGGTTGAGCATGCCACTGTGAGGGGAGGCTTACGATGTGAGGTGCCCCATCTGCCAGTGTCCCTTTGGCCGGTCACCAGGACAGACTCGGCCATGTTGCTCAGGGTGGCGACTTGGCAGTCGCTCAGACAGACGTCCAGGTACTGGCCCTGTCCTGAGCGTGCCCGTTCTATGATGGCAGCCAGGATGCTGTTTGCTGCGTACATGCCGGTCGTGAGGTCGGTGATGGCGACGCCGACCTTGACCGGTGGACCGTCGCGAGGTCCGGTGATGTGCATCAAGCCCATTTCCCTGCAGAGTTGCACCACCAATCGTTAGTTCAAGCAGAAGAAGAAGAAGAAGAAGAAGAAGGAAACTGGGATTGGATGATGGCATCATTCGTCCTTTGCAGTTCTCTTCCTTCCAGGCGGGAGTGGAGGGGCCTGCTGTGAAGTAATACGTACGCCTCAACCATGACATCGAAACCGGCTCGATCGCTGTAGGGCCCCGTCTGGCCATAGCCTGTGATGCTGGCGTAGATCAGGTTCGGGTTGATGGCTGAGAGGGTTTTGTAGTCGAGGCCGTATCTGGCCAGCGTCCCGGGAAGATAGTTCTCGACCACGACGTCGGTGTTGGCTGCGAGCTTGTGCAAGATCTCGACGCCTTTCTTGTCTTTGAACGACAATCCTATCGACTTTTTGTTTCTATTGGCCTAGAACAGCACCAAAGCATATCTATTAGCAAGCCACATTTCCCCTTCCTCTCGGTATGCTGAGAAAGACATGCTTACAGAAAGATAGTAGGCGCTTTCTCCTGCTCCCGCGCTGTCGCTCGTTTCGTAGGGCGCGTATGGCGGTCCCCAAGCCCGTGTATCGTCGCCTCGGACGGGATGTTCGATCTTGATGACTTCAGCACTAGACGTGAAGCCATGTTAGTTGTTGCTGGGTTCTGATATGAATTTCGTCCTGAGACCAGAGCGGTTCAGCGGACAGGAGATTGGTAAGTACGTGCCCCAAGTCTCCCAGGATCTGGGCGCAGAATGGCTGTAGTGTCGTGTAAGCGCGCAAAACTGCACTTGTGGAAGGGGGTGGGTTGGCTTGCTTACACCGGCGAGAACGCGCGAAAGATCCAAGACACGGATGCCACTCAGCGGAAGACCACCGTGCTTGCGATCTGAAGGGCTTGCTCCGGTTGACCTCCATCGCATCTGCTGGCATGGCTGAGGACGCTGTAACAGGCGCAGCGCCCGTGCGCCACGGCCAGCCATTTGGGAGACTTGCATTTCTATTACGATGTCGTCCGACCAGGAGTCCAAAATCTCCGTTGCCAATGTTCTTGCGAATACCAGTAAAAGAGCAATTATTTACGAGACGTATCGACAATTGACAGATCTACAAGCCGAGTGTTTCCTTGGAGCTCGTCTTGATCCCCACACTGTTCATGTGGGACGCTCGCCAGGATGCGTCGACGAAAAGCAGCAGCAACAAGTTCCACCCCAACAATGTCGCGGCGGGGTGAGAAATAGTCTTGGTTCTATGTGGGAGCCAATAGATAGACCGGCTAGTCATGCTCTTTTACAACGTAGATTGGCGCTCCCACGAAGTTTGCCGGGGGGGCTGCAGCAAAAGCTGTATAAGCCGTGAAGCTGTGCGTGGCTGTAAGTGGAGAAGGGCTCTTACACCAGAAACTCCAGTCTCGGAGCTCTCCTTGACCCTTGAACATTTTTGTGATGTCTAACAGGAAAAAGGTGTAAGCTCTTGCTGCGGGAACTTCTAGGCAAGAACAAAAACAGAACTGGGACAAGGACGTCTGACCACACTCGCCATGGCCGGTGTTCTGTTTCGAGGCCCGGCATGCCTCCGGCCCTCCATGTTCGTGCGCATGTTCTCCGCGACCACTCACCGCCCAGCGATCAACAAGATATGTTCCAGCACCAGCGAGGCCATTGCCGGGGTCAAGAGCGGCGACACACTGCTTGTCGGAGGCTTTGGCTTCTCGGGCGTCCCATCAACCTTGATCAACAGCATCCGAGACCGCAAGGATCTGGGGGAGTTCACCGTCGTCTCCAACAACGCCGGCATGCCTGGTGTAGGTCTTGGTCAGTAAATGGATGATGCGAGCCCATACGGGCATTGCCCCCCCTTCTTCCCTGCCTTGTTGTTGTTGTTGTTGTGTGTGTATGGCAGCAAGAACGCTCATCGTCGCCCATGATTGCAGGTCAATTGCTCCAGACGGGTCAGATCCGCAGAATGATCGCTTCTTACGTCGGGGAGAACAAGCTCTTCGAGAGCCAGTACCTCACGGGCAAGCTCCAACTCGAGCTGATTCCCCAGGGTACCATGGCCGAGAAGTGCGCTGCTGGTGCTGCTGGGGTTCCCGCGTTTTACACGCCTGCAGCGGTAGGGACAGTGGGTGAGTGAATGAACTTGAGTCAATTCGACATTGCTCTTTTTTCTTTCTTCTTTTTTTCTTCCTTTCTCGTCGGTAACCTCGTACTGACCCGCTCCTAACCCCCCTACACAGTCCAAGCAGGAGAGCTTCCCGTTCAGTACAACCCCGACGGCACAGTGGCGGTCATGTCGAAGCCTAGGGAGACCCGAGACTTCAACGGCAAGACGTACGTGATGGAAGAGTCCATCTTCGGCGACGTGGCCCTCGTGAAGGTGAACAAGGTGGACAGGCTGGGCAACTGCACGTTCCGCAAGGCGCAGAACAACTTCAACGAGGCCATGGCCAAGAACGCCAAGATCACCATCGTCGAGGCCGACGAGATCGTGCAGGTCGGCGAGATCGCGCCCGAGAACGTCCATCTGCCCGGCATCTACGTCGACAGGGTCATCCTGAGCACCGAGCCGAAACAGATCGAGAAGCTCACCCTTGCCAAGTCTGCGGAGGAGATTGTGAACTCAGGTACCTATGCTGGATCTCAATCCCGTACCATGCTCTGGGCTTTCCAAGTCTGAAGTCGCGCATAGGCGGTTGTTGTGAGGAAGTGGTGGCTAACTGACTGTCCTTTGCGTAGCATCCGGGTCCAGCCAGGGAGGAAAACGCGAACGGATCATCAAGCGCGCTGCGCAAGAGCTGAAGGACGGCATGTACGTCAATCTCGGCATTGGGATCCCGCTGGCGACGCCCGCGCTGCTCCCCCCTGGCGTCGAGGTGATCCTGCAGTCGGAGAACGGCATCTTGGGCATGGGCCGGTATCCCGAGAAGGGACAGGAAGACCCCGACCTCATCAACCCTGGCAAGGAGACCATCACGCTGCAGGAGGGCGCATCCATCTTCGGGAGCCACGAGAGCTTCGGCATGATTCGCGCCGGCAAAATCAACGTCACGATGCTCGGGGCCTTGCAGGTCAGCATGGACGGTGGTAAGTGCTACTACACCCACGACGAGGGCCTGATGCAGCAGAAAGCGGAAGGACACACTCGCTTTACGTTTGTCAGATATCTAACGAGTTCGATGTCGTGACTAGATCTGGCGAATTTCATGCTTCCGGGCAAGGTGAAGGGTATTGGAGGTGCCATGGATCTGGTTGCCAACCCAGAGAAGACGAAAGTCATTGTGACCATGGTACGTTTCTCCGTGTACTAATCTGGTGATGACACACACGCGTCTAAACAATCTTCTCGCAGGAGCACGTCGATCGAAAGGGAAACCCCAAGATCCTGAAGAGTAAGTCGTCATCATCATACATACATACATTACCCTTAAAAGCCTGGTACAGTCAAGAAGCTGACGAGTTGTCCTTGCCAGAATGCACCTTTCCTCTCACCGGCCAGCGATGCGTATCGAAGATCATCACCGATATTGCCGTGTTCGACTGTACGCCGGCCGGACTGGTGCTTCGGGAGTTGGTGCCAGATGTGAGTGTGGAGCAGCTCGAGTCCATGACCGAAGCGCCCTTTGCGATAGCAGATGACTTTAGGCCGTACCAAGTGTGAGGAAGCAGGACTCTTGCGTGGGGAAGGCTCAATGAAATCAACGATGTGAGGTAGCCCTGGTTTGCTGGACATGATTAGTACATAGACTACTTGTTAGCATGAGCAGCGTACAAGGCAAACTGTCTGCACCCCGTAATCACCACGCTTTGAGTCCAGGTGAATGCCCAGGTGAATGTGCCCAGACACCTCCTCCGCACTTCCCCGCAACTTGGAGTCTGGGGAAGTGCTGACTGGGTCCCAGAGCGGCATGCAACCTCCAGGACAGCAACGTGCAGCAGGATGTGAAGTTGTCTCAGTGGGACGCAGGCTTGTCACTACTTCGTGGAGAGGCTTGTCTCTGCAAGGGTCCAGGTGGGACTTGAGGTGCGCATCGGCTGGTGGGGTGGGACAGCAGTGCATGCCGAGGCCTGAGGACGGAAAGACACCAACCAGCATCGGTCAGCATACCGTAATGAACCAGGATTGGACTTTCTTTTCAAAAGGAATTTGAGAAAATAAAACTAGAAAAAAAAAGGTTTCAAATATAATAAGAATAAATTAAGAGTGACATAAAATTAAAATTACATGAAAATGAAAATGAAACTAAAATACAAATCTAAATTCTTAGTTCCTCTTAAGAGATGGTGGAAGACATACTCCATACTTGCGTCCTCCAAAGTGGGTTGACATAGTACCCTGTATTCACTTATTCCAGGTCGTGACATTTGATCACACTTTGCGTTCAGGTGCAGACTTTTTTGGAACTTTCCACCTGAGGGGACTCATTAATTTATTTGTCATTTGGAAGGAAGCGTTATTACAGTTAACTCTGCAGAATGACTCTGTCCCAAGCTCTGGCCTAAACTCCGTGCCCATAGAGAGAGACCTCTCCAAGTACTCACAAACCAACCCTGACTGCACAGCCACTCTCCAGAGGCATCAGGACTTTCCTTTGATAGATATTTATTCTTAACCTTGTAAGATTCCTTGCAATATCAGTTTATAACTTTTATCGATTCTAGTTTTTCTTACTAATACTAGAATAACAATCTCCTACTAATGATGATATTTTTAGTATTAGTTCTTCTAAAAAAAAAAAAAGTCGAGAATTAAGATGAATTCTCTGACTTCTCTAGATTTTTCTTCTTACACTCTCAAGGTAAAGTTCAAGTGAATGCGAAAAAGAGCTTACCTGTCTTACGTTCTCTATCTGAACTCTTTCACGTTTCAAGGAGGAAAAAAGTCTTCATGCCCTCTTCTCCCCCCGACTACACAGGTTCAGAATCTCCACAACCTGCGCCTCTTCCGTGATGCACACAGCATTCGTCCGGATCCAGATATCCTCGAGGCTATTCCTGGCCAGCGCAGCAAACTGATGCCGCTCGATGCCCACATCCTCGAGGTACCGCGGCATGCCGAGAGCCGATATGATGGCATCGAGCACATCGCCCAAGTCCGGGACCTCACCACTGCTGCCTCTTTGCCCGACGAGGCGCTGCACTTCCTCCTGTCGCAGGAGCAGGTCTCGCACAGCCGTCTGCCGCTCCACGTTCGCGTTCCGGGCGAGGTTGTACTTGCACACGGCCGGGAGCAGGATGCAGCTTGTCTCGCCGTGGCCAACACCTAAAGGACCGAGCTGGTGGCCGATTGCGTGGCTGGCCCCGAGTGGCACTCCGCTCGAGACGGCGGCCATGGCGTCCACCACGCCTTGCTGGCAGAGGTGGCGGGCGTCGAGGGAGTCTGGCTCACTGGCGCATCGTAGCAGACCCGACACCAGCTTGGGGAGGGCGACTCTTGCGCGCTCGTCACCCTCGTCGTTGGACAGGAGGGAACACAGCGTCTCGACGCAGTGGTCGACTGACCGGATGCCGGTGCTCAGCCATACCCAGGCTGGTGTTGTGAGGCACAGCTCCGGGTCCTGGATGACGAGGTCGGGGTTCGCGCCGCAGCAGAAGAAGGTTCGCTTTGCGTGGCCGTGCGCTTCGGTCCCGCCGGCGATGGCCTGGTACTCGCCCCCGGACAGGGATGTAGGGATGTGAATGAGAGGGATGGCAGGCTTGGCCATGTCCCTGCGCAGCCTGGAGTTGCTCTCGGCTGTGCCCCAGAGCGTGTCCAGTCCATCCAGCGTCGACACGGAGTTGGCCAAGGCCAGGCGAACGATCTTAGCAGCGTCCGTGATGCTGCCGGCACCCAGCGTCACGATGCAGTCGATGTCAAGGTCCCTGGACTCGTCAACCGTCTCGACGACCTCGGCGAGGGGCGTGTGAGAGCTGATGCCGACTCGAACCCCGGCGATGCGATGGCCGAGTATCTTTTGTAGTCGTTGTAGAGCGTCCGTCTTGGTCGCCAGTGATTTCGAACAGATGACGAAGATTCTAGAGCTGGGCATGTCCCTTTGGCAGTGAGCCAGGACTGCCTCAGGGTATCGCAAGCCGGAGGAGACGCGAGGTGTGGCCGACCCTTGATAAGCTGGTCGACATAGTTCCGTCCCGAAAGCGAACGGAGCCTGAGCAGCACTCATGACGGCAAAGAAGAGAATTGACTGGACGATGCAAATGCTTGATGATGGGTTGAGTACTATAGACAGGATAGAACTGGCGATACAAGAGCTGGCTTCTTGCTCTGCTCCAGCCACACAGCAACGAATGCCCTTGTATGAGTTAATGCCCGTCTGGCGCCGGTCTCGATCAATGCACTACCACACAGACAAGCTTCAGTGAGGGACCAGGTGGGAAGCTTGTGTGTGTGTGTGTGTGTGTGTGTGCTGATCCATGGCCGACATCATCATGTGGGGAAGAAGGCATCTACAAGTCGTCCCACTCAGAACCCCGGGAGCAGCAGAGACGGTTCTGTTCCACGGCTATGGCAACGGGAACAGGGTCTGAGATCTGAGCTGGCGCAGTTGACAATTTGATTTCCAAGTCAAACAAGCACTTTTTGCAGCGTGTGATTGCTGTTTGGGGTTATATCCTGCTCCCGTGCACCTGTTCCGTCCCCGTGTAAGACGAGCTTGTCAGGTCCTCTTGGAGCATTCTCCAGAAGACGCCCGCCATGGCGACGGTGTCCCGTATTTCGAGAGGCATCCGGACGAAGAGACCGGACGATGTCGTGGTGCTGTCGGCAGTTCGCAGCCCCATCACACGATCGTTCAAAGGCCAGTTCAAAGATGCCTGGCCCGAAGATATCCTTGCACCGGTTCGGCGCCTACTTACATAGTCCAAATTCTCCCATTAGGACGAGAGAGACGCTGACTCGAGAGGACCTCCTTGGTCATAGATCATGGCCGAAGCACCGCGCCGCGCCGGGATCGAAGCCGGCGACGTGCAGGACGTGCTGATCGGCAACGTCCTCGCCGAGCTGGGCTTCGCAAAGACCGGCCGGATGGCCCTCCTCCACGCCGGGTTCCCGACCTCGACCACCTTCCACACCGTCAACCGCCAGTGTTCGAGCAGTCTGCAGGCCTTGACCCATCTGGCCAACGCCATACGCGCCGGAGACATCGACGTCGCCATGGCCGGTGGCGTGGAGAGCATGACGAAGAACTATTCCACCCGCGGCGTCCCCGTCGATGTTGGGCCGTCTCTGAAGGCCACAAAGGTCAAGTCGGCGGCCGACTGTCTCATGTCCATGGGCATCACATCGGAGAACGTGGCCGCTCGGTATGGTGTTAGTCGTAGTGCGCAGGATGACTTTGCTCTGCTGAGCCACACGCGTGCCAACCAAGCACAGGCCGAGGGTCGCTTCGTGTCGGAGATCGTGCCTGTCAAGTACGAGGTTCTCACAGAGGGTGAGAACGGCGGCGATCAAAAGGTGACCGTCGAGGTGACAAAGGATGACACGATCCGACCCGGCGTCACTCTGGAGAAGCTCGCCAAGCTGAAGCCGGCATTCATCGAGAACGGTGGCAGCACGGCTGGGAACTCGTAAGTCACGCCCTGTTGAAGTTTGATGACATGGCTTGTACAAATGCTTCAAAAAACAAGGTCCCAAATCTCCGACGGCGCATCCGCCGCCATCCTCGCGAGACGCTCCTGGGCCGACGACCGCGGCCTCAAGCCCATCGGACGCTTCCTGGGCACGCAGGTCGCCGGCTGCGAGCCCGACGAGATGGGCATGGGCCCCATGCACGCCATCCCGCGGCTGTATAAACGCGTCGGCCTGTCAAGGGAGGACGTCGACATCTTCGAGCTGAACGAGGCTTTCGCCAGCCAGACCCTGGCGTGCATGGACCAGCTCGGCCTCGATGTGGCCAAGGTCAACCCAAACGGTGGTGCTATCGCGCTCGGCCATCCGACTGGGGCCACGGGTTGTCGACAGCTCGCTACGCTGCTCGCAGAGCTTGCCAGACGCGACCAGGAGATTGGTGTCATCAGCATGTGTGCCAGGTTGGTGATCTGTTCGTTACATACTGGAGGATTCTCTAGACTAACGTTTTGGCTCTCTTCTCTCACGGTTGTAGTACCGGGCTAGGTGTCGCTGCTGCTTTCATCCGAGAATAAGTCGAGGGTGTCCTCTGGCTGCCACGACAGGGCCGGAAAGATCTGATGGGGGGGTTCCGTTGAGTAAAAGAAGCATACTGTTATTGAATAGACCTTTACTCGATCATGAGAAAGCCCCCTTTCCATGTAAGATGCCGTCTTGCTGCTCAGGGTTCTCAAGGGCTCATGAGACATGCGCAACTGGTACTCACACACACACACACAGACATACACACACACAGACATACACACACACAATACAATACAAGAAAGTTGAGGCATGACAGTGTGTTGGACTTGGCTCTGTAACCCTCATACTGAAGAGACACAACCCTCAGAGTCATGAGCTGTTTCTATGCCAAGTCTATGCCAAGTTCGTCCAAGTCATTATCGTCAAGATGCCAAAAACTCAATCACAGACGTGTAAACCACCAGCATCATTCCTCCACCCGGTGCAAAGCGCACAATCTTAGGCACCAAGCCTTTGTAGAGCGCCTGGAAGCCTTCTCTCCGGTAGAGATCCAACACCGCCACCCACACCCACGGGATCCTGGCCTTCCCCCTGGCGTCTGGAGCCACGCTCTGGATGCGACTCTTGACGACGTCCAGCGGCGTGTTCAGCACCGTCGCCACCGTGCCCCCGATCGACCCTGCGACGAAGTCATCCATCATACCACCACCACTCTTGCCTGCCGAGTACCGGCCGAGCAGAGACCGCACCTTGAAGATGCAGCCGAAGTAGCCGGCGTTCCAGACAATGTGTCGCCAGACGGTGCTCTCGAACCCGCGGTACAGGCCCAGCGGACCGGACTCGCGGGCGATCTGGGCCGCGCAGTCGACGATGCCCCTGTACTGCAGGGAGCTTCTGGGGTCTTGCAGGCGGATCTTGACCAGCTCGAAGGGCACGACGACCAGGGCCTCTGTCGCTCCCGTGCTCGCGCCCGTGAGCACGGCGAGCGATTGGCTGTTGGTCCCGTTCCCGAGCAGCTCGCCGTACAGTCTGCTCCAGAGGTCGTTTGCGGCGAATTTTGTGGCCCTGGGCGCATTATGGATTCATGATCAGCATCGAATTTTGCGCTGGCATCTATGACGACTGCAGCAAGTCCAGGTAAAGGAAGAAGAAGAAAAAGGGGTCAGCTGGTGTGTTGCGTACCTTTTCGGTGTTTCCATCAAGATGGGCGCTGTGATTCCACGATAGAACCGACTGAGTCTGGGATGTGGCGGTAGGGAGTCAACACAGTCCACTCCGGCTATGGATTCGCTAGCTGACGTTGATGAACATACCCGTCTTCCTTGAGAATCTTGGAGAAGCACTGCATCATTCCAGAGTATTGGGGATTCCCACCGCCACTGCGCTGAAGCTGACTGCAAAGCATCTCATCAGCATGGGCACAACAGATCCTCTTGCGTCCATCCATGTGTGGAGAGTCGTCTCTTACAGTCGCGTCTTGACAACATCCAGCGGATACCTATGAGGGGAGTCTTGTCAAATCCAAGTGTGTCTCTTGCCACTGGGGTCTGCTGCATTTTCTTACATCACCAGGACCTTGCCCATCAAGACACATGTTAGCCTCTATACATGACATGTGCCTATCACCCTTTGAGTGCAGGTATGATAAGCGCTGCAGATGGCGAGCACATACCTCCGATATACCTGCTGTGGCACCTATTCAAAGTGGTCAGTTTCTTAGTCTCTTGATGTGAGGGTCTCGAAATGCTCTCATGAACGAACCTGCCAACACTGTATGCGAAAACGGGGGCTGCGCCTTGGGAGACGCCATTGTAGTTGAAGTCGACGTCCAATTCTGAAGCAAGACAAGGTAGAAGGCCCAGACAAAATCACCAACTCCAATGCAAATGCAAAATGCCAATGTCGTGTCGGTTCCTCTCTGAATCCAGCCTTGTCAGTGTCACCAGCAGCTCGCGTACTGAAGCAGCACCTCCCTCTTCTCACGGTATAGCCCACAGCATCTACGCAATCCACACATACCAGGGCACACCATCCTCGGATATTTCCTGGCCGCCTCTTCGGTTCGGTCCCACATAGCTTCTTCGAGCCACTGGCCCCCTTTGCATCTCTCCATGGCCGTCGTCTCAGGGTCCACCCACGCACCGTGACGGCGGATCGTCGGTGAGGCTATCCCCACATGGGGCAACTTACACACGTCCGCCCCACAGGGAAGATGCAACGCGCGCCGCCGCCAAATGTGGAGAGTGGATTGCGTGGTGAGCTTCTCTCCTCGTGGGACGGCTTGCACGTCTTGGACATCATGTGTTCTTTGTCTAGGTGCCGATACCGAATCAGTTGAGTCAAGTCCCCCCCCTTTCTCCCTGTCGTGGATGGAACCCTCCGTTCCGTTACTGGGCCATCTTTATATAGCATACGCATGCATTCATCGAGCGCCCGCCTGCCCAAGCCGGGCATGCCTACTTCCACATACCACATACCACAAATACACAAAAATCCAGAACACCATTCATTCCCCATCCCTCCTCCTCCTCCTCCTCCTCCCCCGTAATAAACTCCTATCTTCTCCTTGTCTTGGTTGTGCTGACCCTGTTGTTCTTCTGCTGCCATGACCGTCCTGCCACCACCACGCAAGCCCGTGAAGAACCCGGAAGAGGTGTTCCACTACACCGACTTGCAAAGGACGAAACCCACGCGCGAGAATGACCCCTACGAGTACCAGTGCGGGTTCGGGAACCGGTTCCAGTCCGAGGTGATTCCCGGCTCGCTGCCCGTCGCCCAGAACAACCCGCAAGATCGCGGCTTCGGCCTCTACACCGAGGGCATCACCTACTCGGCATTTGCAGCGCCTCGCCACATCAACAGCAGCACGTACATGTACCGTGCACGACCTTCTGCCGCTCACTGTGAGTTCTTTGCGTTCCACTTGCCCCTTCTTGATCCTGTTTGAAGAAAAAAAAAAAAGAAAAAAAAGAACATTCCCGCTCATTTGTCGTCAAATTCGAACAGTCGGCTACAGCGAGATCGAAACCAAGTCTCACATCGAGAACTCCTTCCTCAGCTTGAACCCCAAGGTGAAGCCGCTGCCCCAGCAGGCCGAATGGTCACCGTTCCCGCTGCCCCGGGAGGACGAGAAGATCGACTTCACCGACGGTCTTCACACGCTGTGCGGCAGCGGCGACCCGAACCTCAAGCAGGGCATCGCGCTCTACGTGTACATGATCAACCGGAGCATGGAGGGCAAGGCCTACTGCAACACCGACGGGGACTTCCTCATCACCCCGCAGCTGGGCATCCTCAACGTGCAGACGGAGATGGGCATGCTCTTCGTCCAGCCTGGCGAGTTCTGCGTGATCCCGCGTGGCGTTCGCTTCCGCGTCAGCCTCGCGGACGGCCATCCCGTCGCCCGCGGCCACGTCACGGAGATCTGGGGCTCGACTTGGCAGCTGCCTGATCTCGGCCCGCTCGGAGGCCACGGGCTGGCCAACCCGAGGGACTTCCTCTTCCCGGTGGCGCACATCGATGCCGACCTCCACGTGCCCTTCACGATCGTGGTCAAGAACACGGGCAAGCATGTTGCCATCAAACAAGACCACAGCCCCTTTGACGTTGTTGCATGGCACGGCAACTGTGTCCCGTACAAGGTAATGTCCCTTTACTCTCCTTCTTCTTCTTCTTCTTCTCGTTATTCCTCCTCCTCTTCTTCTTCCCGCTTTGCCTCATTCATCGCCTCGAGAACCTGGTCTGTTAGCTGATACTTTGATGGTAACCCTCCCCCAGTATGACCTCACAAAGTTCGTCGCCCAGAGCACCGCCACCGTAGACCACACCGACCCGAGCATCAACACGGTGCTGACCGCGCCGTCTCTCGATCCGCACCAGCCGCTGGCCGACTACCTGTGGTTCGGCCCCCGGTGGGACTCGGCAAGCAACACGTTCCGACCGCCCTACTTCCACCGCAACAGCGCGTCGGAACTCCTGGCCTGCATCTACGGCCAGGGCCTGGGCCGGTCCGACGAGTTCCAGCCTGGCGGGTGCAGCTTCGAGGGCGGACACACGCCCCACGGGGGGTTCGGCGACGAGTACATCTACGAGCGTCTGCTGCAGGTGAATGAGCCACGAAAGATCCTCGAAAGTATGTCATGCTGCTTGTCTCCTCCCCCCCCCCTCCTCTTATGGTGACAAGTTCTTTTGCTCCCCCCTTTCACATCACATCTGGGTATATAGGACTGACACGAGAGGAATTTGGCAGATCAAATGACAATCATGGTCGAGTCTTCGCGCACGTTCCTCTTCACCGAGTACGCTCGCGAGATCTGCGGCGTGATTCACACCCAAGGCACAGACCCCAAGGTTTGGGACAGGCTGCCGGATCACTTTTCCTCTCATCCCCTGACCAAGTCACTGCTCGCCCGCGTCGCTGAGGATAAGGCGCGCCAAAGGGAGGCCAACGACTACTACCACTCGGTCGACATTGGAAAGGACGCACCACTCGTTGCTTCACTTTCTAAATCCGCTTCGTCGTCAGCCTAGGTTTCTGATTCGGACCGGGGGGTCGAGGGGAACAAGGTTTGATTTCGAGGGCAGAATGTACTCTATCCCATGCAGATAGCCGAATGTAACAGCACAGGACCTCTCAAAGTCTGACCCACCGCCTCATCCCAGCCGTTGGTGAAGATCATCAAGTTATGCGTACACATTTGGTCGCCATTTCTTTTTTTCATGTTGAACAGGACTCATATGTCCACCTCCATGTCGACCAAAGAATCGCTCATTGCCCGTAGAACTCGACTGAGTCCTTCCCTTCCCTTGCCTATGTCCTCCATGAGGTGAGCAAATTCAAGAAGAATCATCCTCGCGCATTCATAGCTTCCATTACATGTTGTACCCATAAAGTTGAAATGAGGACTTTGGCGGATGAAACGATTGGGTGCTCTCTCTGAGCCTGTATTCTCTGGCAGAGCGGTTTCATTCAGATCCCACGATTCGTACCCTTGGAGTCCTATAGTCCTCCAGTCAAGTTCGTCCAGGATCTCAAACGACTCCATGGGTGAATCCTTGGGGCTTGCTTGTTCGTCATGGACATCTTCGCTTTGAGGTACCATGAAGACGTACAGGGCAAGCACTAATGCCGCCACGAACATGGATGCCTCTGAGTGCAGCATTAGGCCATGATGCGTGCGTCGGCGACTCATGGCTGCATACACGCCCGCTGCGTGCAGACAAGCCCTTCTCGCGGCTTGTGTCTTGCTCCACGACGCGATGATACGCAAGGCTGCATGTGCTTCTTCGACGGTATCTCGACCTGCCGCAATCTCCAAAACCTCCACGTTCACAAGAAGCTGGATGTTGAGGTGATGCCACATCGAGATACAACTCGGGTTCTCGTGGCGCAGGAAATCTGGGTAGGCGGTGTAGATCTGCTCCAGGCAGTTTTCGAAAGACATGCCTCCTGGTTTGTGTGTTAGTTGGTAGATCCGAATCGGTATCATGTAGCCTTCTAGGTTGACGACATTCATGGGTGACCAGGGAATGATGCGGCATCGGATCTCGAGTATGTGAATCCATGCAATGGATAAGAGCCCCATCACACCCAAAGGTGGAAGATTCTTGGCGCCCGTCAGGGTCGGCCAAGGTGCATGGAGAGAGATTGCCACGAGCTGATTCTGCGCGCGATCCCCCTTTTCTATGAGGCGGGCCCAGGCTTGTGCCGTCGTGCTCTTGAACAGCTCAGTCGAACATGGCAGCTCATACTGGATTGCATGAGTAGAGATCAGCGGTGCGCGCACCAATCGACAAGCCCACCATGCGTCAATGACGATCAGCACGGATGTGAGTCTAAGTGCCACAAAGTTCAGTATTCCGTTCGCGGTTGAGATGCGCAGCTGTGTTGTGTGTGAGAGAGAGAGAGCATGTGGTCATTGTGCATACCTTTTCAGTTCCTCAAACTGAGCCCATCTTCTCCATCTGGTTCCTTGACTCTCAACGTCACCCACAACGTTGCTCTCGCCATGTAACCAGTGCAACAAATCTGAGCTTGTCGTTGTGCTTGGTCGTGGCTCAAAGAATCCAGTCATCTGGGCAATCTACAGGCTGAATGTTGAGCATTTTCCTGAGCATTTTGGATGGTTGTCTTTCAGGGGGCCGATGCAGCACTCACTGTAAATGTTTGCTGGTATAGCATCTGAGCCATGATCCTCTCCTGATTCCACTGGACAGCCGTGTCAGGTCAGAGCCGGTAACAAGGAGGACTGCACGTTCAGGATGAGGGAAAGCAACATACCAAGTCGGGACACAAGGATATAGCACCAAGAAGCAGAGTTGCAGAGCCAATGTCAGAAATTAGTCGACGAGAGCTCCCGCGTCTCAACTCTGGCTCTGCGAGCCTTGCACAGCACTTCTTTATAGCAATCTGCCCAGGTTCAGAACATACCCGTGACTTGCGCCAAGCTTAATTAGAGTCCAAGGAATAAAGCTTACCGGCAAATATGTATGGACGTGTCGCTTAGTTCTGTCTGCGTCAAGCAGTATCAACCCCAGGAGACATAATGAGAACAGGAAGAGGTTTGAGGTCTTTCGAGACCTGAAAGTAGACTGATGTATAAAAGACACCAGGTAGACCGGCTGTCGAAAGGCGATGGCGAGTCCGAGGTTCAGCAGTCGCGTCGAAGGGAAGCCAGTGTTGGACGTGGCACTATCGCCACCATCGCTGCCGTTTTCTGCAACAAAGCATCCTCTTCCAGAGCCTGTATTATGGCTCTGGTCCCCCGACTGCTGGACGAACGTACTGGGATCGATATCCTGCCACATCCCTTGTTGTCGAATATCATCGATGATCCACTCCAGGCTTTGTGAGCGGGTACCGAATGATATACAAGAATTTGACATTATTCCATCGCCAGTAGAGATCTCCCTGACAGAAGAGACAAGGTCTGTCCACACATTGAAAGTCGCAGAGTTACTAGCACTGAGATCCAGCCTATTGGGCCAGATCCTCGACACTAGGTCAAACCGTTCGTCGGGGACGTTGCTCATGCGATCCTGGCTGGAGGACTCGAGGCGGTTCGTGCTGGGAGACACAGGAAAGGGTAATGAGAAGTCGCTCATCATATTGAGGATATCGGTATTGCTGTTGTTGTGGAGGAAGTCGAGTATGTCCGCAGTGACCTGCCCGTCTTGATGGAAGAAGATGTCCCCAGGCACCTGTTGTCTTGGCGGAGGTAGCATGCTGGTGACATGTGCGGCACTATCAACTTCCATGAAGGAGAAGTCTGTGATGGCACGCGGTGGTGACTTTTCAAGAACATCATCAGCGATAGGCACATCACCTTCGTGAACATCCTTGGACCAGGAACGGGCCATTTCTTCTTGCGACAAGACAGGATTTCGGGACACAACGCCAGGGATTTCATCTCGCGAGAGCAGCATAGAAGCCGTTGCGAGCGTGTCAAGCTGGTCGGTAGATGTATGGGGTCGTGCTGCACCCAAAGGAGAGGGACTCGGGATGGAGGAGATGGAGTGTCGACCCGTCTGAGCTAGCGACATGGCAGAGGAGCCGGAAGACTTTTTTGGTGATGTGTTTCCGTCCGCAACCGCGGCAGTCGAGGCTTGGCCATGGTCGGACGCATTGCTGGAGCCATTCACAGAACTACCCTTGTGCATATGCTTCATGTGTCGCAGGAGAACATCGCTGAAGCCAAGGCCGAATTGGTCAGTGTTGTTACTTCTCACGGTCGGAACAGAGCCAAACATCTGGGGTTCGAGCTGGGAGTGACGGAGCGCGAACTCACCTACGGCCGTATCGGCGCCCACATTCTTGACATTGAAACGGCTTCTCGCCCGTGTCTGCGCAGAAAGGAAAATAAAGGTTCAGCTTAAAAGCACCCAAGGCTTTCTTGGTGGTGTCTCAGCAGGATGCGCACGGCAGCACAGCCTGGCCAAGGGAGGTGGTTCGCAGAACTTACGGGAGCGCTGATGGCGCTGCAGGTGCTCAGCCTTGTTGAACTCGCGTTTGCAGAATTGGCAGACGTTCATCCTGCAGAGGAGACAGGCCGTCGCGAGCCGTGATCAGCGTTTCTCATATCAAACGCAGGGCACATGTATGTAGCTGCTCAGCTCAGCAGGGGGTGATGACGCTTGGGGGTCGAGTGTTTGCCCATGATCCTCAGCCCTCAAACAAAACCTTCCCTGCGTGCGTCGGTGACGAAGTGATCTGTCTGTGACCAGCGACCGCGACGATTATGTAACTCGGCATACGCGGCAGGGTCTGGTCTCCTTTGGCATCCCTGGTCGACGCGGAGGCTAGGGCAAACGCCCCCGGATTCCGTGCTTCTTGATCATGGACCGCATCGAAGCTTGGTTGTTGTGTGGGGATGGCGGCCAAGAGTGAGGGGACGGATGTGGGGAGCTAAGGGCAGCTGATGGGGTCCTGAGGGGACTGGCAGGGCACAAGGGTCGGGACCGCTCAGGCGCAACAGCCAATGTTTACCTCCCTGAATCAATCAAACGTCATGAGCTCAGACTACAGATATATATAAGTATAAATTATATATATATACATATATATATATCAACATCAACATCAAATGCCGTTGTTGTAATCTGCAAAGTGCTGCCAGGATGTAGACCTACTATCATAGATGTCAGTGCGAAAGGTCGAGTCTGACTTGCCAAGTTCCCTTCATATTTCAGCACTCAAGACTATTGAATTATTAGTCCCGTCTGTATAGCTGTGTCGTAGAGACTATTTCATCTGTCATGATCATATAGCATCTCACCAGTCAGCAGGACATCCTGGCCGTGTTTCGGTCGGATGAACATGTAACGGCATGCATTCCCTTTCGATATATGCGCGCCTGTCGATTGCAAGTCTCCTCTCTCCTCTCTTCTACCTTACCAGCCCTGTCAACTATGATATCGGCAGTATGACATCTTAAACAGCGACTCGCTTCGCGCCAATCTGGTCCAGCATCTCGGCAAGGTCCACATCCCACGTATCGCCCATCTCCCTAATCACTTGTTCAGCCTTGGCATCCCTCAGCCTCAGCTTCAGCCGGTACCGCTGCGGCGCCGTCACGAAACCCTCCGTGCACTCCATGTCGTCCAGCTCCATGTGCTTGCCAGACTCGTCCACGGCGTCCTCGACTTCGAACGCCCAGAGCAGACGCGCCATGATGATGAACAAGCTGTTCCGGGCGATGTTGCGTCCTGTGCAGATCCGTCGTCCGAATCCGAATCCAGTCTGGGGGAGCTCTTTCAGCTTGGGTGGTGGTGTGACATCGCCATCCGAGCCTTTGGTGGCATCGGCGTCGATCCACCGGTCCGGGTCGAAACTATCCGGGTTCGGCCCAAACACCGACTCCTCCCGGGTGATGGCGAAGTGATTGCCGACGACAATTGACCCAGCAGGGATGTGGTGTCCCATGTACTCGTCGGCTACTTTTGTCGCGTGCGGCACGCCTCCCATAGCAATAGGGCGCCATCTCAGAGCTTCATTGACTGGGTGGGCAGTAAATGTCAGTTATCCCGAAGAAGATGAAATGGGCGAGACATACAGATCCTGCATTCTGCCAGTGTCAAACGGGGATCACTTACGAACGGCCTCGATATACGTTAGCTTAGGACGGTCTGCAAACGTGGGCAGCCGATCCCTGCCAACCACTGTATCTAGGGCTTGATGAGCCTTTGTGACCCAAGCTTGCTTTCCGAATAGAACCCAGGCCATGCCGAACCAGCACATGGCAAGAGTGGATGTTTCCAGTCCTGCATCAGCAAGTAGACCCACGTCGAAGGCAAGCTCAGTGGCAGACATCCCTTTGGCCTAGGTGGTCCATCACTCTTAGCAACTACATTCATCTTTGTACATGACGCGGAGACTTCGAGTACAACCTCAAAGCTTCAGATCCACACGGAGGTAGGTAGATCGAGGTGAACGGTGGTGGGAACTCACCTCCTTGGCAGCCAACATGGCTTTAGTAAAGTTCCAGCCGGGGTTGGTTTTGCCTTTTTCCAAATTGCTCATGTGCAGTTTATGCTGCAGCTGGTAGAGGTCCTCGGCTTCCTTCTTCCAAGGAGCAAGCGGAGCAGGCAAGTAATTGAGAGCTGGGAAAGCGTCGACCAGGTACCGGCCAAACTGTCCCTTGGTCGCAAACTCCGTCTGGATGCGGACTGCGTCGTGAAGCTCTTGTTCGTCGCCAGTCTGCAGCCTGTAGCCGAAACACAGCGTGTAAACAACGCTAAGGCAGATCGTCAGCTACCAGTGTGCATCACACCTCATAAACAGTAGTTGACCGTAATGCTAAGGGGGAAAAGGGCACTTGTCCACGGCACTCTCCAGACTTCTGAAGTGTGGGTTCAGAGGATCATTGCTCCTGGTCAACGACACCACGAACCCCAGCAGAGGAAGCACATGAAGGACTTGGAAACTAACCTTGCAACTATTCCAACAAATGTTAGACAGAGTGTAAGGTGGGTTGTGTGAGAGCTACTTACCAACTCGTTCTATGTGCTTGTGGAAGTCGATTCCATTCGAGCTGTTTATGTCCTTCAGGATACCACACAGCAGTTGTTTCGACTCGAGGTCCTGAACCGGCTGGTAGGTGTCTGAGCTCGTAGCCTTGAGCAAGGAGGCTTCAAGTCGTTGATGAAGCTTATAAGAATCGTCGTAGGGACGAATGAGCATGTGCATGCCTTTGGTCACCAGCTCACCAGCCATCACCATTTGAGGGCGGTCCGAGTACTTTCCACTCCGCTTCGAGAGGATATCTTGCGCTACTTGTGTTGTCGACAGGATGATCAGTGGTTGACCACCCATGTTCAGGCTCATGACTGGGCCATATCGCTTGCTCCATTCGTAGAATTGCAGGAACTGCAGCTTCTTTTCTACCTGGTGAAGGTTGCCAATGATGGGCAACCCTTTTGGTCCAGGAGGCAGGGGAAGTCTAGACCTGCTCAGCAATCTCCCAAAGAGCAGGTATACCAGATAGAGGCCGGCAAAGCCGACGGTCAGCTGTGATACACCCATCGTGGATGATATGTGAGGGCTCGAGACAAGGGATGTGGTCGATACTGCAGACTTTCAAGCCTGGATGGAGATGAGAGGCAGGGAAAGTCAACATATCAATACCAAGGGGGGGCAACTGGAGTATTATTGCATTGCGAACAGGAGATGTCCTCTTCTACGTTCTGCGAGTGTGAGCTTGTGGGATACCCCGGATTCATCCTGAGGTGGGGGAGCGGTGCGGGAGGCGGGCCTTCATTACAAGCGTGCCAACCGCCAGCAGTGATTTACAACCGCCATATGAACCCTGGCTTCGACTGAGCGGACTCGAAGGAATCCCATAACGATACTGAGCTTGCACTTACGTGTAGGCAGCAGTCCATCCCACGTTCTCGCTGTATGAAAGCGGGGAAGTGATGTGGGAAGACAGGCATCTGTTCAGCAATGTGGGGCTACTGTCTCATGGAGTCCGGTATCAACGTTTTCAGTACTTAAGGTTTGTAGGAATATGAGAGGAAGTTGAAGCCTGAGGAGGAGTAGAGCGTGGTCACGAGTCATGGTTCTACGGGAAGTGTTGACAATACTGTTCTATGAAGGAGGCAAGCTACGGGTGGGAATTAGTCAATTTCGATGCGAAGTCGACTCTGTGCCCTCGGTATCTCTGATTATGAGATCCGTCGTACATGGATTTAGATCTCCTTGAATCGTCCTGAAAACGGTATTTTGGCATCTCGATACCTCACGGCTGAAGTCGGTGCTCGAGAAACACATGAGTCAGTGTCTTTGGCAAACATGTGAAACTGTGTAGTCTGAAGTAATGAGAGCAGACTAATTTTAGAAAACTAAAGAGATGCAGAGGAACATCTTCTTGGTAAATTCATTGTCGTCTCTCTTTTTGAGGACGAATCACCGTGATCTAATCTCAGCACCAGCAAAGATGTCCTTCCGTGGAGACTCTACAGCCCTGCCTCATCACCAACTACGAGGCTTGGTCTTGACTCTTAACACCATTGCCCTCACACAAGGCAATATTCTTGCCACCAAGCTATATCTGTAGAAATAACTTCCGCGTGATCTAGATTCCAGAATGAAACTAAAAGCTATTTTCCACGGACAATATCATCCAACACCTAAGCAAGCAAAGCAGGACCTGAAAGGAGGCGCAACATCCCCATACTCCCCTGCTCTCCCCGCCCCCACTGTGGGGAAGTGTGGGAGGGAAGCGGCAGTCACACGCCTGGAGGGCATAGTTTGTGGGGAACCTTCACCAGGGTTGCCGTTCAACTACTTCCCCACATGCTCTCATTCCTGGGACTTGTAGCAATCATGCATTCGCTTCCATCATCCAAGAAGCCTGGTAAGTTGGACGGCAGAAGGACTGTGCTGCTTTCTTTTTCTCATTTTAACATAAACTATCTTGAGGATCAGGTCTTCCCTCACTCTTCTCTTCTCCCTGTCCTCTATTATTACTTTAAAGTTTTTATATCTTTTTATAAGATGTTTCTTTTAATAAATTATATTTAGAAAACATATTTTTACTTATATTTTGCTTTTAAAAAGGTACTTTCTATTATTAGTAAATCTTTGAATAATAAAAGACTTTAGTAAGTGTTTAAACTAATCTGTCCCAGGTTCAACTTTTATGAATGGCTGAACTGACCCGGGACGGTCAAGGGAGGCGTTGCCTCGTCCTCGGTTATATGGTTCAACAGTAATGTATCCAAGGGAGGAGGACTCGGGATGGAGGAGACTGAGTATCGATCCGGCGAAGCTAGCGATATGGCAGAAGAGCTGGAAGACTTTTCTAGTCATGTGTTTCCGTCGCAGCAGACAGGGATACCTACTCGTGTATTGCTTTACCTGTGTTGATGCCACTGGGTCTCGATGGACTAGAAGGCAGCAGTCGCTACATTGCCGTGCAGTCGCTCCATTTAGAAGGGTGAGGTCTAACCTCAATCACAACATACCAGACCCCTATATTGCATTAGAATCCATGTCCGCAAGCAAGAATAAAGAGCTTCCGCCAGCTTACGGCCCTAAGCTACCAAGGAAAAGATACAGTCAATGAAATCGAAGAGCACTGGGCCAACGAATCGGCTAGCACGTTATTCTGCGACTGTGGAGAGGCGTGCAAGGCGAACGCGTGCGCCAAGTTCGCCCAAGTCTGGTTTGGTTTTCCAGTCCAACACTCGCCAGAGGAACACGGGGCTTTCGAGGCTACTTGGCAAGCGAGAGGGGGCCGGCCAGAATGGCGAGCCTTACTTCAAGTCTACAACCGAAACGTCGCCAGCTTGATGCGCACGGGCTTCTCGTGGTCAGCGGAAGATGTGGTACCTACGCAAGGTGAACTGCCTATCGTTTAATACGCCCGACCGGCATAGGGTTGAGCTGTACCCGGAGGCGAAAGATGACAATGTGCAAAAGCTTCTCAAACGAAAGTTTGCGCGCAGCTGGGGCAAGGCCAGCGATGATGGTCCTTGGCCTCACGCTTGCTGTTATACGCTTTTTGGCATGTTGTCATCTAATACCACAACGCTGGCCTGGCTAGGCATTCTGTACGTGTATGCGGACGAACCCTCCGTTCTGATCAACTTTGATGTCAAGTCCGTAACAACCGACTCGACGGTGCTTGGGGCTGGGCTATGAATGGATTCGGCCAAACCGTGTTTGATACGCGAGGCGGGCCGGAGGAGGCGTTTAACTTTGTTTTTCCTGGTCAATTGCAGTGGTGGTCCTGCCCTGGGGGATAATCATGGGCAAGGGAGAAGTATGACACGTGAATAACTACCTAGAGACTATGGAGTTGCAGGTTCAAGAGGTCTGACATGGCGGTCGATCCGGCGATACCAGAGGGGACGTCACCTTGGGCTTGCAGTAGTGCTTGACACGAAGGCGAGGGCTGGAATTCGAGAGGCTGAGCTGCCAAGGCCAGACGGGACATGTAGAAGTCAAGAAGCGGAATCCACGCCTAGACTGCAGTCAAGGCCACCCTCTCATTTCGTCAATTCCTCTTTGCCCTACTAGTTCCATGGGTCGCTTATCATAAGCAATGCAGCTTCTCGTCCTAAATTCCTAATTCCTAAAATAGTTTTTTTTTATATAAAATAGTAATCTTATATAAAATAGTATTTTAGGAATTAGGAATTCAAGACAAGAAGCTGCGTTGGCTCGTAAAAAGTACAAGTTCATCAAATTCGTATTAAGACAAGTATCCAAAACTCCTTGGTTCAAGGTACTAAAAAACAGCCTCAGCATCCAAAACAGCGACTTACATCGAGCACGTCTATCTCAGTGGAAGAAACGCCTCAGCCCAGCTGCAACATTGACGCCATGGGTACCTCGCCCTCCCTCATGCCCACCGCAGGCACCTTCACCCCCCACCAGTACACATCCCTCTCCTCTTCCTTCCAATCCATCCAGATTTCCTCCAGCAGCCTCCCAACCGTCTCGAACTGATCAAAGTTCGACACCCGATTCCAATGCCGACAATACTTCCTTGCAAAGTCCCGGTTCCACTCATTGCCCACCTCCGAGGCTGCGAGGAAAACAGGCAGGAGCACCTGTTTCTGGAGCGTCTCCGTCCGGGGGATGCATCGCGCGCTATCCAGAATGACGCGACTGAGGTGGTCGATCTTGTGGAGAGCGTCTGCATCTGGTGCCGGCTTGAACACCCTCTGTGCATACAACAGGATGGCATGCCTCCAAGCTTCGACACAATGATATCGATTGCGCAAGGTATTGGCGTCGCCTGGCGATCCAGCATGAACTGGCTCGTTTGACTCGGTAAAGTCCTCGACCTGCTTCACAATGGCGTCCACGGCAGAATGGTCAAACATAGTATGCTCCATCTGCTTCGTTTGCTCATAGATGGCAGCAAGGCTAGACAGACGGCTCATGGCCGCTATGAAAGGCAAAGGACAGCCGTTCAATGTGAAGCTAGACCATCCGTCGCTCTCGTTCACGTCATAGTTTACCAGAATATCCATGTACGCTTTCGGCAGGCGAGGTTTGCGTCTGGCAACCAGTGATACAGTAACGTCCCACCTGTGGAGAGGTTAGACAGAGAATTCGCCCACATGCGCTTGCTTTCCTACTCACCAGACAAGCATGGCTATTTGAGCACGCAGACGGGGGCTGTAATGGCTCCATTCGGTAAGCCCAGCTTCCTGGATCATCTTTCGGGCTCCGTCTAGATGCAAATTTACCATATTATAGGCGGATTGCATTGACTATGATGTGTCAGTACCCGTTAAAGACACTGCTAATGTCTGGAGGGTTGTATGAGGCTTACCTCGAAGTTCGCCAACACTAGAACTGTGTCCAGCAGCGGCAAGAAGTCTGAACTCGAATATGATGCGGTACTGAGTAGCTGTAAAGATGTCGACCAGTGGTTCTGCGCTTGATCTTCGAGTATGATGCTTTTTTCCTTCTTCGCAAGGTGCCGTGATGAGATAGCCAATACACCATGAAGAAGAAAGGGATATTTTTCGATGGCAATGGAAGACACTCGGAAGGGGTTGCTTGGACAGTCAGTGCTGAGGGGAACAACACAATATTTTGTGTTGTCTACACCTTGTCAGCCAAGTGCAAGATACAACAGGGCAACGCGAGACAACTCACAGGATTCGAGAATATCTTGGTACTTGTGTGCTAGGCTCTGATAGGTCACCCCGGTCGGGACCTCCCGGAGAATCTCCAGAATATCATCTTCCACATCTACAGGGTCACCATAGCCTGCAACATCGAAGCCACTGTACGCAGAGCTTGTTGAAGCTGGCGATAATCCCTCGGACAATTGTGGCAGGCAATCCGCCGCAGAAGGCTCAAGCAGCCCTTGTTGGCTGTCCTGGAAGAAGCCTGCAGGGAGCTGGTCGGGCGGAAACACAAAGCCACCGTACAATGGTAGAGTTGTACTTGTCATGGCCCACGAGCTTTGGTCCCATTGCTCCGACTCCTCGGCGTCACGAGGACTTCCTTGTGATGACTTCATCGATTCGGATGCTGTACTTCCTCCAGCTGCAGTTGGTGACATGGCAGACGACTCATCTGCTGCAGTACGAGGCTCTGTCCCGAGCGTAAACTTGGAGAATAGCCCTGCGTCGCTTCCTTTGGCGTAGGAAGCCTTGGACTTCTTCCTTTTCTTGCTTCCCACCTGCGCGGTAACGAACTTGAGTTCCTTTGTCCGTTGCTTCTTGTGTGTTTGTGAGGCATTGCAGATATTGTCGGGGGCCTTTTTGGCAGCACAGGTGATAGTATTCTTTTTGTTCTTTGGTGTCATGGCATCCTTCCAGACCAAGTCCAAGGCGAATCCCTCGCATTGCCGAGACTGTGATGAGCAGACGTCACAAGTCGGCTGTCTCCTATCGCACTTTTGACCAGATGTTGCGCAGGTTATACAATCATACGGAATGTTATCTTGCCTCTCAACGTCGCGCGACACTGAAAAGTGACTTGCAGAGGGTGACCATGTCTCAATCGCCGCCATCCTGACTTGGGCGGATCTTTCCAATGAAGCCGATCAAAGAATCAGTCTGCCACTGCTGGGCGATTGATGTCTTCGGATGATCGCATAAGCATCTGACGATAAGTGTCTGATGATGCAAAGATGGACAAGGAAGACCAGGATGATGATGGTGCATGGAGGTAGAGGTGGAAACGATGGAGGGGAGGGATGGGGATCGTGGAGATACAGGCGAGTCGAGGCGCGAGCTCTAGCTCCAGGAGGGCGGTTGTGGGGCTCATTCTTATCCGCCTCAATGGGTCACATCACATTCACTCCCACCTTACTCGCAACACCATTCAGCCACAGGGTTCAGCTTATCATGTGTTATCATCACAAACTCAGAGGTTATTGATCTGTCTATATGTGTCCCATCATAGCTTCGGGCGCAAACCCATTGCTTCCTCAACAAGCTCAACCGCCTCCATTGCGCAACCATATGAGCACTGATACCCAGCTCCTCCATGCCCGTAATTATGTACAACCCACGTCCCCTCGATCCTCTCCTTCTCAACTCTGGCTCCATTCTCCCTCGCCGGTCTCAACCCAACTCCATGCCGGATAACATCTAGATGCTCGATGCCCTTGCCTCCCGTAAGCTGAGGGCAGACCTCAACTGCTCGCTTCATGATTCGGATCGCCAAGTTTGGATCCGGTTGCGATTCCCAGCGATCCTTCTGGTAACATCCTCCAAGGATTGTACCTCCTCCTGCAGCACGTGTCATGATGTAGCAAGCCTCTTCTGAACCGTCGTCTGTCCCGGAAAGACCTGTCATTTTCCCAGCGTCATTGCGAACGATGACAATTTGGCCCCGGGCAGGATGCACAGTCTTGTCCTCGACCCCTCCAAGAGTTGCAGCCGCGAGACCTGTGCAGTTGATCACCAGATCGACGTTGCCTTGAGGATGTACGCCTTTGGCGGTAGCATCCGAGATGTGGGTAAAGACTGCGCGCTTGAAGATGACACCATTCTTGAGGCATTGAGAGACCAGATAGGGCAGGTAGATCGCTGTGTTGATGCAGACTGAGGTGAAGGATGTGATTGAACTGAACTCGGCAGAAGGCGGGGGTTTCGATTGGAACTATACGCAAGAACCGAGGGTCAGCGACGAGCACTTGTACCAGAAGCTGCTTTTGGTCTGCCTTACATTGGGGACAACATCCTTGAACCAAGGTGTTGGCGATAGCAGCTCTGAGAACCACTCTGCTGTGGCCGACTCTGCATCCTTGACTCGGTTCTTGATTTCACATTCTAGACGGAACAGAGAACTCGTCAGCAAGTCTCTCCACGGACAGCTGGCCTAGACGGAGGTTCGACGGTTAGACACCACAGGACTGCATACCTTGGAAGTGTACACCCGCCTCTGGATGGTTCTGTGCCAGGTCTTCCAAGGGAGCCCAGGTATTTTCATCCCACTTGGCTGCCCTTGTGCCACGAACAGATACGCTATGATCTGGAGTCAGTATATCATCTGGGAACCCAGCTTGAGCGTTTTAGCGACACTCACGGCATGTAGTTGGCCCCAGCCCAGGGTGACGCATATTCGATGTCGTAGTCGCCCGGCATGTGCTTCGCTGCTACCACAATGCTGTACCCCTTCTTCTTTGACAACAAGAGCGCTGTTGTCAGCCCAGCGACGCCCGCCCTGGTCAGGTTTCAGGTCAGCGATGTAGCTTAGAAGCGTTTGTGCCCTGATACCTACCCAACGACGACAATGTTCTTCTGAGCCATAGTGAAGGATAAGATGGGGGTGGTTTGACGATGTCTGGGGTTCTTTCAAGTCACCTCGACTCGGCGCAGAGTAATGACAGTAACCTTATGTGCTATTTGGTTGCTGGACAGCTCGCTCAATTCGGTAGACACCCGAGTTGGTGATACCTTATCGGTATGGTTCCTTGAGGATCTCTCGCTCGATCCCGTACCGAAAATGACAATGCCGAAAGCTCTCAAAAGATGAATGGCTCCTGGTCTGATCACGAGCTGCTCCACTCCGAGTACGGGCCTTTCGCTTCACGCCGGAGGCGAATTCACTTATCAAGGATAGGGTAGGCAGACTGATTGAGGGGAAGGCTAAAGTTGACTGAAGCCATCCCCTCCACTTTGCGACCGAGGACGACGTGATGGTGGCTTCATACTCCACTCACACCAAACCAGGAAGGGAATTACTGTTTTGGGAATTGCTGTTGACAGGACCATGAAGATAGGACTTCCGCTGGTGCTTCTTCCGAGAGGGGAAATCCAGATATTCTGAGAATTGGAAGTTGCTTATTGTAGCTAAGGGATGGACGAAGAGTCGGTTCAGAGAAGATACATAAGACGCGAGCTCCTTATCCAGTCCTGGGATACCTCATCAGTTAGAAACATCAAGCATCATCTTGCGATAGCCAAGTTCGTTCTCGTTCTTCTCTTGTTCAAGTCAGGATCACACATACCACGAGATACCCTTCAGCCACACATCGCCCGTCATGGCCACAATGCAGAAGATCTTGGGTGATTACCAGGAGCGCAAGGCCATTCTTGATAAGAGCACACACCCTTTTGCTAAAGGTGTTGCCTGGATCGCAGGGAAACTCGTGCCCTTCGACGATGCCACGATCCCTCTCAAAGAACAAGGCTTCCTTCACGGCGATCTCACGTATGACGTTCCCGCAGTCTGGGATGGTCGGTTCTTCCGCCTCGACGATCATATCGACCGTCTCAGCGCAAGCTGCAAAAAGATCCGCATGACACTACCGCTGCCCAAGGAGGAGATCAAGAATATTCTCCTGGACATGGTTGCGCAAAGCGGTATCCGCGATGCCTTTGTCGAGATCATCGTCACTCGAGGTTTCAAGAGCGTCCGCGAGGCCAAGCCCCATGAGATCAAGAACAACCTCTACATGTTCATCCTTCCCTACATTTGGGTGATGGAGCCTGAAGTTCAGTACGGAGGCGGCACTGCGGTCATCGCACAGACAGTTCGACGCACCCCTCCCGGATCGTTCGATCCTACCGTCAAGAACCTCCAGTGGGGAGACTTGACCCGAGCCATGCACGAAGCCCGCGACCGCTCTGCAACCTACCCTTTCCTCACGGACGGCGACACGAACATCACCGAAGGCTCAGGCTTCAACGTTTGCTTCATTAAAGACGGTACCCTTTACACGGCCGACCGTGGTGTGCTCGAAGGCGTGACTCGCAAGAGCGTCTTTGATGTCGCGGCTCGGGAGAATATCCCCGTGAAGTGCGAGGTCGTACCGGTGAAGTTGGCGTACGAGTCGGATGAGATACTGATGTGCACAACTGCTGGAGGCATCATGCCCATCACGCAGCTAGATGGCAAGCCGGTTGCGAATGGCAAGGTCGGACCGTTGACCAAGAAGATCTGGGATGGGTACTGGGCGATGCATTATGAGGAGGCGTACACAATTGAGGTGCCGTACGGCAAACAGACCGGACAAACCAACGGGTCAGTCAACGGGCAAGCCAATGGACACACCAACGGATACACAAATGGGCACCAGTAAGGGAACGGGATGTGGAGGATGCGGGATGTGGACATGGAGAGGGAAAACCGATGTTCTGGATCATAAGTTCAGCTTGAAAGAATGAATGCCGAGACACAATGCCATGCACAAAATGATGAAACGGTGAGATGCACGTGCTTCGTGCTCCATATCAGACGGATGCACCCATCATTTCTAACGGTGCTTGTTTTGGGTCTTCCGTTTGGTCGCCTGTTTGGACATTTGCCACGGCCAATGCCGCCTCACAGCTGTCAGGCAACGCTGAAGCGACGACTACGTAGCTTCTGCCTCATCTGCCCCCTCCTCTCTTCTTGTCCATCCCCGTATCAATCTGGTGTCTGCCTTCATCATCAGAGTTGTTCCTCGGTCCATCTAGACTCGGCCCTGCCATCACCACAAACGCATTCGCAGCTCTTCCTTCTTCCGACAGATTGCAGCTGTCCCCGCATTACCTCCAACGCCGCTAGTTGTATTTATTCAGGAGCACCATCTCCCGAACCTTGGATCCGTGCAGTCCCCACTAGCATCTCACGCCGCGCGTGCAAGCACCCAACCAAGTCTGCACAGGACCCGTCCGTGACCCCAAGCGATCCCCAGTCCAGGTCCAGAATTTCCCCAAGTACCGATTTCGCTTCCCGGCCGCCTCTCTGTCACCCGTTCGCTCACGCTGGAAGCTCTCAGTCTCCCCCACAAGACTGCTCACGAGGGAGACGACACGGTAAATACCTTCCCCATCGACCCTGTTCAAGGCCCCCAGGTCCCGGTCGGGCGGCGAGCTACTGCTCCTGCAACCAAACGCTAATCCTGCTAATGCCACAGGCCCAGAACCACATGCCACAGCGTGCCGAATAGCAGCTGAGGCCAAGATGGATGCCGCCTCCAACCGCCGTCCAGCACCTGAATCTCACCTCGACACTCGATGCGACAGCCTCTCGGCTGATGCGCACGGCTCAATGTCCATTGCCTTGCTAAATCCGGCTGCAGGCCCCGGCTCCAAGCTCCAGTCTGTAGCCCGTAATGGGTTGCGACGTCCATTTCTCCAACCCAATGAATGATGCCCCAACTAACAATGACCACGGATTCCTCCACCTTTCAATGCCAGTCTCTGACACCTCCGCACATCTCTTAAACCACTTGCCGCTATCCATTCCGACGACTGTGTCCGTCCTCGCCGTGACCCAGTCCCGCCCACCGCAACGGCTTGCTTCACCGGGACTACGCCCGTTCTCCCCCACTCTAGCATCTCCATCGGATCCAGGATCCTGAGCTTGTTGGAGCCTCTCACTCCCGATCTCAGTGCCGCGTCCACCTGCACGCGACTTGCTCCCCGGCTGGAGTACTAAGGGTCTCTCGGCCCTGCATGGTGGTAATTCATTTATAGTCTTCCTTCTTCGCTCGTGGATAATCTTTGATTTCTTCTTTCCCACCTCGATCACGACATTTCCATTCCAATAGTTTGCAAGATACCCTGAGTGCCTGCGCAGTGCATGACGTTGTTCTCAACGCCTGTTGACACTCTCTACCACTACCATCCTCGCCATCATTATAGCCATGCCTTCTACTTCTACGCGGCAGAGCGACTCGTCGCATTATGATATCGGTACGTTGAACCTTGCGCAAGAATGATCGCAGCGAGGCTGTACACAACATGCTGGAAATAGACTGACGTGAACCAGTAATTGTTGGTGCTGGGCCGGTCGGCCTCATGCTGTCAACCTGCTTAGCGCGCTGGGGCTACAAGATCAAGCACATCGACAACCGGGCCGAGCCGACTGCCACTGGCCGTGCGGACGGTATTCAGCCTCGTTCGCTTGACTTGCTGAGGAACATGGGACTCAAGACACCCATCATGGCTCACAAGCCCGCCCGTGTCTTTGAAGTTGCCTTCTGGGACCCGCCAAAGCGTGGTGGCAAGGGTATTGTGAGGACTGGGAGCTGGCCGAGTTGCCCGAGCTTCGTCGGTGCCCGTTACCCTTTCACTACTCTGCTTCACCAGGGCCTCATTGAGCGCGTCTTCATCGCCGATATGGAGAAGAACGGGGCGCATGTGCAGCGACCTTGGACCATCACAGACTTCAAGACAGACCCTGCTACGGATGCAGAGTATCCCGTGCACGTGGAGTTGGCACATGTAGACGGAACGGCTACGGAGACTGTGCGCGCAAAGTACCTCTTTGGTGGTGAGGGTGCAAGATCTTTCATCCGCCAAAAGCTTAACATTGGTGTGAAGCACAAAGATCCCATCTCCTATGTTTGGGGCGTCATGGACGGCGTCGTCAAGACTGACTTCCCCGACATCAAGGTAAGTCATTGGCATATTTTCGGCTCCTGAGAATTGGCGATTGACCATTTCCCAGATGAAGTGCACAATTCACAGTGAGCACGGATCCATCATGGTCATTCCCCGCGAGGACAACATGGTCCGTCTTTACATCCAGATCGCCTCTTCAACGGATGCCGATTGGGACCCACGCAAGACAGCTACCGAGGCCGATGTCCAGGCTTCGGCAAAGAAGATCCTCCAGCCGTATTCCATCGAGTGGGAGCGAGTTGAGTGGTACTCCGTGTACCCCATTGGCCAAGGTATCTCAGACAATTACACCCTGGACCAAAGGGTGTTCCTCGGTGGTGACGCCTGTCATACACACAGCGTAGGTATCTCCGCCCTTCGACAACTTGCTACATTGGCTAACGTACGTACAGCCCAAGGCAGGCCAAGGCATGAACTGTGCCTTCCTCGATGCTCAGAATCTGGCATGGAAGATCCACGCTGTCGAGGGTGGCTTTGCGAAGCGAGATCTGCTCAAGACCTACGAGTCGGAGCGCAAGAAGGTCGCAGAGATGCTTCTGGACTTCGACAACCGTTACGCTAAGCTATTCTCAGAAAGACCTCCCGCAGCGGATGAGGTCGAGGCAGCTTCCAAGAATCACGGCACCAACGAGGCGGAGAACGACAACGAATTCATCAAGACCTTCAAGGAGACATGCGAGCTCACTAGCGGCTACGGATACTACTACGAGGGCAATGAGCTGAACTGGACTCCGGAGCGCAAGGCCATCTCACCAGCTATTAACCCCAAGGGTGTCAAGGTCCGCCCGGGAAGGCTATCCATCAACGCCAACGTTACACGAGTGGCGGATGCCAACGTCGTGCACCTCGAGCAAGAGATCCCGTTGAACGGCTCCTTCAGGATACTGGTCTTCGCTGGCAACCCCGCCAAGACTGCCACCGCCCTCCGTGATTTCACTGCAGGCCTCAAGAACAAGCGCTCCTTCTTCTCCCAGTATCTGCGTGATGACCTCGACAAAGTTTCACACCACGAGATGCACAACCCACACAGTTGGTGGTTCACGTTCTGCACCATCTTCGCAAAGCCGCGAGCTGAGATCGAGATCAGTCGGGACGTGCCTGACCTGCTGGCACGGTATCACATGCATGTCTACGCCGACGACCAGCGTGACTTGCAGATCCTGGAAGCTAAGGCACCGGCTCATGCCAAGATTGGCTTCAGTGACGAGACCGGCGGCGTCGTGGTTGTGAGGCCCGATGGCTACCTTGGACTGGTCGCATCCCTTGTCGAGGGGTCTGGTACGGTAGATGCGCTGAACGAGTACTTCTCTGCGTTCTGCTCGAAGAAGCTTGGCGGCGAAGCGGCACAATTGTGATTTTAGAAACGGTGACAAGGTGAAAGTCAATACAAGGAGGGACGACTAAATGCGGGCGGAACGGAAGCATAGCCTTTTGGAGAGGTCAACGTATCTTTTAGCTGTATGATCAATGAACTTTATCTACAAAACTCGAAATGAAGACTTGTCATAAAGTGAAGACCACTATTTTATAAGTGATTCTGGATATGGCATAATATCAGACTAGGTAGGTTATCATGTATGTGCATGGGCTAGATGCGAGAAGCGATGCAAGTCATCGCCGTCTTCGTCCAAACAGGTATACTCCGAGGTTTTGCCGGCCGGGGACACTGAGCAAAACCTCCGACTGACAGGCATCTCCACTACAGCTCCAGCATCATCCTCGACTTCAGTCAGCCAGACCTCCCTGGCTTGATCGATCTCCGACGTCGACCGAATCATTTCGACACGATACAGCGACTAAAACCGACGGAGAGAAATCGCGCCAGCTGTTGAAAATCTTTGCGACACCAAGGCTAACCACACTTGCCACTTTCTTTGACAAAATCGGAGGACGCAAATCCCTTTCGAAGCGACGAATCTATTTCGGGAGAGCTGCGCATCGACCACTTGGAGGCAGTTACACAGCCCCGGGCGTACCGCCAATGGAGATCTTTTCAGAAACGACTCGATTATAGGAACAAAGAACGCTTCTTGTTGACCTTCCCTCGACCTTCACGGCTACGGTTGCGACCAGGCCGAGGTCGTCGCGCCATCTGGCGGCGCCTCTGCTCCCCGAATTCGATAAAAAGATCCTTCCCATGCTATCTTATACAAACACATGGTATTCGGAGACTTCACTGCACATATTTCGACGATGGTCGGGCTATTCAGAGCAAGCATCAATAGCTTGCGATCTCTAGCTTACGGTATGGTCACATAGTTGCGGCCAAGACGGTCAGCATTGACACAGATGATAGGAACCCCGAAGAGCGATAACGGAAGCATTCACGCAAAACCCTCCTCATCCCACAGTGATCTGCGGCTTAGTCTGCGAACGAACGGGGTCGAGGCGCATTCCGATGCTGTCCCGGCTTCGACGGCAAGAGACATCCCAGGGGCATTCCCAGGCGAACGCGAACAACATGACTCGCAACCAAACCTCAATCCCGCAGATATACCTCTTCCAGAATCACTACGAGACGATGACGGTCTTACTACACCAATCACACAACTCTCTCCTCTGCATACACCAGGACAACGCAAACGGAAACGTGCTGCGACGGACTTGCCGTCGAAGGAACCCCGAGCACCGAAAGAAATCAAAGGCCAAATTGCCCGCGAAAGGCCGCGGAGTACTACAGAAAAGTTTCTGCACTTCTTGAAGGGAAAGTCTCGTAAGGCGCATGATGATTCTGATAAGGAGAATGATGGCACAAAGTCAATGAGGAGTTTGGTATCAGCAAGTTTCTCGGATAGAGAGCAAGAGTCGAGAGTCTCGTCCGTGCTACGGGAACGCAACCAGAGACGTCGACCGCCGAAACACCTTCAGCCCAGCGGCTGGGCTAAGAAGGTATGGCGCCCTGTTGGAGTTTCAAGACCCACCAAACGACCGCGATTCATACCTGCACGAACACGAGAGTATGAGGAAGATTCAGAAGACGAGCTTGCAGGCGCTCAAGCGGAGGAACCGAAGGCGGATGAAGTACGATTGAAGGCGACCTCGCAGCCTATGATAGGCTCACCATTCGGGTATTCCAGGAAAACTAGTGCTCCGAGGCCAAGGCGTGGTGATATTGATTCCCTTTTCAACGAACCCGATGTCATTTCCATGTCGCCACTGGAGCTCAGTAATGGTATGCAAGCGCTGATTGAGGAGACTAAGCGCATCGAAGCTGAGCAAAAGAGGGCAAAGGAAGAGGCGGAGAGGAAAGCAGAGGCAGAGAAGAAGCGAAAGCTGCAGGAGGAGAGGCTTGCCAGATCAGGTGGACTACGGATACCCAAGCAGCCGTTCGTGGTGCCTGTCGGTGATGCCTGGGAGAGACGAGCCTACGACACATTATCCGCAGCACCGAACGAGAGTCTCGCCTCAACTGCGGAGGGCACAGAGTTGAGGCGACATGACTTTGCCAAGGTCGTGCCGTCGACAGTGTGGCTCAATGATGAGATTGTCAATGGTGCGCTCCTCTGGCTGGATCGGGCTATCAACTCAGCCGCTGGGATCAAAGACCCAAAGAAGCAGACGCGAAAGTGCCTAGCTTTATCTTCCTTCTTCTGGAAGCGGTTGGTGGAGCTTCAGGGGAAGAACACGCAGCGGACGTTGCGAAGATCCGGTGTCGAGCCGCGCAACTTCCTGGACATTGAGACAATCCTCCTTCCTATCTGCGAGAGCAACCATTGGACCCTGGTGGTAGTGCGGCCAACCAAACGTACCGTTGCTTACATGGACTCGATGCGACCAGACCGTCCTGTGACCGACTTCAAGCGCTATACCAGCCTCACGCTCGCATGGCTCCGTGACGTTCTCGGCCCCAAGTTTGAAGAAGATAGATGGAAGGTCATTCGCCACGACGCACCTCGGCAGAACAATGGCTACGACTGTGGCGTTTTCACAATCACAAACGCGATGTGTGTTGCTCTAGGCCTCAGTCCGATCGACTCGTACAGAGAAGAAGACATGCCAGTGCAGAGAATACGGATTGCGTGCATGTTGCTGAACAACGGGTTCAGCGGGGATTTCGACCTGAAAGTTTACTGATGAGAAGGGGGTTGCCTCGGCGATGATGAGTACGACCACATGTTTGTGCGGTATCTGGCGTTCAGGGGGGAAAGACCAGGCGGAGATCTCGCGGAGCTCTTCCTTGCTTCCCATTTGTTTTACATATCCAAGCGTTCTTTCACGATGATGTGCCTTATTTTTTTCACGCCTATAAGTTCGTTGGTTAGGGAGGAAAGACATTAGGAAGCCTGGCATGGCACAACGGCAACTACCCTAAAACCAATGAACACGACACTGACGAAGGGAAGAAGGGGGATGGAGAAGGGGTAAGAGAGGGCCATCGATACCCAGACAGGCAGGCAGGCAGGCAGCATTGAACTTGAGGAGGATATGCAAGCTGACGACACGTGTTGCATGGCATGAGTGAGAGAGCTTGAAGGTGTGACGTGTGGTGGTGCGGCAGGCTTGGCATGGAGGACGTTGAAGTTGTGTTTTCTTCCGCAATGAGAAGTGTCGATGGATATCTGTAGGGTCCTAATGACCTGGGGAAATGTGAGAGGGCAACATACGACATCCGAGGCAATCACCTCACGATTCTGGACTCCAAGCACCACTGCATGATGAACCGTGATGCATCAACGACCAAGACAGTCTCCCTCAAAACCTGCTCCAGGAAGGTGTCCCGGGCCTTCAGGGCCGCCGAAGGGCGCCTCTCCCGCGATGAGATCGAGATTGGGGCTGATCCTCGCAACGGATCCGCCTCAAAAGTCCTTCTCCCGTCGCTTCTATGGGTCACTATCCCCATGTCCTCCCCACGTCGAACCTAGCTCCCACGACGCAATATGCTTGCTGTGGAACTATGACAGGTAGTTCTATGTATGAAAAGGTCAAGTCCACTTTTGAGTGTGAACATATGATCACGTATTCCGGTCAAGGTTTCGCGAACGGACGGGTTTGCTCGGTCTTGGCGGACCATTTGCCCGTTTCCCTTTGGCAGCCCAGGAAAGAAGCTGGAGCCCATTGTGTCCCTTGATGGAGGAGGGGCGGAAGATAAAAAAAAACTTGTCAAGGCAGGTGATGAGGGAGGTGATACCACTCTAGGGGGGGAGTTTCTGTTACGAATTGGCGGCGAGGGGAATACGACGGTGGACGGAAGCAGGAGGACAAGACGCGGCTGCATGGTTACATACACAAACCGGTGTGTTTATGCCGTTTCGCTGTGCATAGTGGAGATGAAGCTGCATTTTCGTTCACCTTCGGCTCAGCAATGCAAAGAGTGTACAGGCCTTGAACGGTCATCATGCCATTGCTCGGCCCATCGCAGCAAAATCTTCCCTTGCCTACCTCCTACTAGCAGGACGCTTTGACACACGCTGGGTTCCACGATGAAGGCATCGCCACTTGACTCGGCATGCGCCGAGGGTGGTGTAGGGATCTTTTGTTTGGACTTTCCTTCACGAGAAAGGAATTGAAAAAAAAAAAGTTCCCAGAGAAACCAGAAATCCTTATGCCGAAGCCGTAGAGCCGTGTCTTTCCACCGTCGCTCGGTCGAAAAAAGATCCCTTCCCTGACAGGCAAGACCCACGTTTCCCGTCGAAGGGGGTAAAAAAAAAAGCTTGGTATCTAGGATATTTCGGTTTTACAATGTCCCGCGGTGCTTCCCTGCGACGGCTGCCGGGATTCGGAGAAGCCGTCTTACATGTGTTTCTAGTTGTCACAGTTTCGGCAACGCGTGCCTCCCGAGCCGGGTAGATCGTGATTCTATTGAGCCGCATTTTCCAGAGTGAAGAAGTGGAAGAAGAAAAAAAAAAGCAGGGGTTGTTTGTTAGTAACAAGTAGACTAAGTGGAGAGAATAGTGAGGACACTAGTATCGTGAGATGTCCTAGGGAGGGGGGGGGGCGGAAAAGCAGGAATAAAGTGGAATTTTCTTGAAGCGAGGAGAAAAATTCTAGAAGGGCTGATGAGGCTGAACGGGGTGAGCCGAGCGACGGGCAACGACAAGCAAATCATTGATGAGGCGGCTGAAAGACGGTGGGCTGGATTGGTTGAATATGCGACGACTTTGCTTTCTCCGTGGCTCGGGGGCAGGATTGCGTTGTTTATTCTCCTCGAGCGGAATTGCTCCTTTCGTCGATTCTGTGAGAATGTGGCTTTCCAAGGTCGGGCACACACACCATCCCCTCCCTCGTTGATGATGAGGCGTGTACGGGGTAGGCGAAGGAGACTATCGAGATGCTTCGTTACTCCCGTCATCGGCCCGGCAAGGGAGGAAAGCGAATGGGTGTGAAGGACTTTGGTTGGGAAAGGAACTTAAGTTGCAGTGAGATAGATACTGGCGGGTAGTAGATGGAGCCAACCTATTCGTGTTTTGTGGTTCGTTTCGTTCATTTCGGCGTCAAGACCTTTTACAAACTGGAAGGATGCCATTCAAACGGGGAGACGGCACAGGGATGCCTGCGAACGGAAGGTTTCTAGAAGGGCGGTGGAAGCTTCCTATCTCCACGGGGCCAGGATGCATGACAGGGCAGGGGAGGGGGGCAATGGAGGAGAGAAGATGTGTGCGTAACAAGACGGGATGGACACTTGTGGATAACATACTGTAGGTTTTCTTTGGTTGGGTGATGTCCATGCTGGTTGATTGGTTCTTCTCGTCAATGCGTGTAGTCAATGAAACAGCTGCAAGGAACAGCAGTCTACTGTACAGTAGATGGGCTGTTTGTCTCGCCTGATGCGCGCAAGCCCGTGATCATCGAGGGGTTTGCGCATGGATCAGAAGGGCAATCAGCAATGCCACCGCCGCCATCGTCACTAGAGAAAAGCCACAGTGGCAAAGAGAAAGGGGAAGACCGAAAAGCACGGGCAACAACAACAACGATCAAACGACAACAGACAATAATAGGACAGTGAGGGAAAGTCTAAAGAGATGTCACTGGATCTTGACCGGAACTGGCTGCTATTGGTGAAATCTACAAAGTTATTTCCTGAAGCTGACGAAACTAATGCGAGACGAGAACAGACTTTATTTCTTCTTCTTTGTGAATGAATGGTGGCGGTCGTAGTGGTGGTGGTGCGAGCGTCATTCTGCAGTGGCGGGGGGGGGGGGGACGCAGGCGTTGGTGGTAGGGGCAGTCGTGGCATGGAGTGAGTCTTGAAAGCCTTTTCCCTTTTAGCGCCGTGCACCCCAGACGTGGCTTTGCCAGATCTGTGAGAGGAGGCAATCGTTAGAGCGGCGAGAGGTGTCTTTGCGGGCGTGATGGAGGGGAGGAATGGGGAAGGGATCGACGCTGGAAGGGTGGTCGGGACAGCAGCTGACGGGGATTAGTGTCTCTCAACAACTGTGCCCAACGTTGTCTCCTTTATCATATCGATGACCTAGGTAGTTTGTATGTTGAAATTATGTGCCGTTTCTCATCTTCGGTCTCCTCCCTGTACATACATATGTCGCTGTCGCCGTTTCTGTTGCTGACAAGCCAATAGGGTTCCTAGTGGGCTGAGACTGGCCCTATCAGCGCCCAACAAGTAAGAGCGCCCGCAAGTTAGACTGACCTTCGCCACAAGTGCTGACGAGAACTGCTGACGCGAATGATATGTAGAAGGACAGTCCTGTAAAGTAAAATCCTTAGACGACAATGATCACCGCTTTCAGAACTACCGGTACCGCCATCCAGGAAGGTGATTCTCAGACAGCAAGCGTGCCAAGGTGGGTAGCTAAACCCACCACAGAAGCCAGCAGCTCTCTCAAGTGCCGAAACGTCGCAGTGGTTTGATTATAGCACACACAGCGGCACCCACCTCTATCTCCGTCGTCCCATCACATTCCCTGCCCATTCCCGATATTATAGCACAGGTTCACCGACATAAGACTCTCCAAGTGACAGCTCTGGCGTGTACTCCGTACAGTGCTCCTCATCCAGCGATACCACTCAACACGCAGCAGGCCCATACACCCACGGCACATGACGCTTTGACATGAACGGAGATTTGGACTTGCTCAAGTAAGACAACAACAACAACAACAACAACGACAACAACGACGACGACGACGACGACGACGACGACGACCACCTTGCCAGGGGTGGGAATCATCAATTCAAGGAGACCCATCCCTTTACTATTCATTTGGGAAAGAGGGATCAAGAGAAGGGCTGCCATTCATCTCGATCGAAGAGACTTGGCTCTATTCCAAGTGCGACCTGCCGAGTTGGGCAGTCCTAAGCCGGCGTCTCGGGGCGCCGGGGTAATCAGGTTTAGGTCGTCGGAGTGTCTGGCTCTTTGACCCTGCTGCGACTGAGGGTCGTGACCTTCCTAGATACTTCAAATGATACGTATGCCGCTTTCCTACCTTACTACCATTGACATAGGGCTTGTAATGAGGGAGAGACTCCTTCATTTTACCCCCATGCATAGGTACAACTAGGTGCCAGTGCCTGCGCACGCGACCCTCTACCGACTTGGCAAGTTCGCCAGATTAGAGTTGGTGCTGGGCGAGTCGGAGATTTGTCTGCGTGGGGTGTGGTTCCTCTCCTACAACTAGTTGTATGTACAGTGCGTTGTACACCGTACATCCCTCTACATACCATACCATTGGGAGGGCATACTAGCACTTGGTGGTCGGCTGCCCTCAGGATTTTGAGTTTCCGGCTCCGAGATCGTTCGCTTGTTTGGACGGGAGGCGGGGGTAGTAGTGGCTGGGCTTTTGTGTCTTGGCGATTGAGAAGGATGTCTGTTTTCAACATCAAAGCATACTGTAGGATGGATGATGTTTGCTCTTAATTTACCATTACTTTTTCTTCGATAGTATAGGTGAGTGGTAGCAGGTGACCTGCCGGGACGTGGGTTTTCGTGGTATTCTAGGTGGGACTCTGCGACGTTGTCAATGTCTAAGTAGTACTGTAGGTAGAGGAGGGAGGAGGCAACTGGAGACGATCAACCAGGCGCTATTTTGGAGCGATTCGCAATTCCTGGAGGCTGTGCTCTCACGTGGTGATGATGCGAACGAGCAGAAAGTGGCGACAAATGATCATTGTCTCCGAAGATTACGACATGTTTGAGATAACGTCTTGTGCTTGCTTGTGGGGGGATCGCGGTACGGATGTCAAGCACGTAATCAGTCAGACCTCTTGTCTCCCCGCTAAGCGCACCTTAGGCCATCCAGGTTCCATTCCATACCCAGACACGGCCAGAAACGTACTGTAACACGTCAGGTCAGGCTTGCAGCCCGAACAATAGGTATGGAAGACGCAGAAAGAACGGAAATAAATGACCGTTTTAACACGAAACTTTGGTACAGAACCAAGTCAGGGTTCAATCTCCAATGAATCTCTTCTCAACCTGTTCTCTTCCGTACCCACATCACCCATGCGGGCGCATTGAAACGCAACTGACACCACCTGCATTCAGATACAACAACATGCAGCTTGCGCTTCTTTTTGGGATCTAGGACACTAGACCTAAACGTGCATATACGCACGCACACGCACAATTGGGGATCTGCAATTCAAAAGACAGGTGAACCACCTAACACGGTATCGTGCTCGACTGTATGTACTGTAGCTCGGGTTTTGATAGGTGCAGCAACGGAGTAGACTACATATGTAGTGATGAGCACTGTACATATGTTGAGATCAGTTGCTTGGCGCGGCCATGCTTGGCCTCCCTAGGACCCGCGGAGGAAGCTACCCAACGCGGAGAGGGGACGATGGAGACCATGCGAGGATGCCGAGACAGGATGCCCCGCGATGTCACCCCGGTCTTGGGAAAGAACAGACTTGTATCGCTGAGCTTCGTGATCCATAGCATCCGCTTGATAGAACAAGTCATAGGACGATAGTCATATTATCAATGCATCCAGTCATTCGTCCGTGTTGTAGAGTTGCGATAAGCCCTCCCACGGCCGGGAATGTTAACGCGTAGCGGGTGACGAGGAATGGTGGCCCTCTCTCTCAAAGCCTAACGGACGAAACACCACTACACTTTCGGCCAGACAGTCCCCCTCCCCTCCCCGATCGTATGGCGTCAAGTCGCTGCTTTAGACTCCAGGCTCCTCCCCTCTTCAACCACATCACTACGCAGCGACAATAGGAAAAAGAAGACGGGACGCGGCGAGCCGGTTCGGGCAAGGTCGTCACAGGTCAGGTCCATTCTAGAACAGTGGCACAGAGCAGGGCCAGCAGGCGAAGGCCATTGGCTGGAGTTGGGGTTTCTTCTAGCGTTGCTCTAGCGTTCTTCTAGCGCAAGCCACCAGACGAGGGGTGCAGCTGTACGTGGAAATACTTCCGATCGCGCGGAGTTTGCCCGACACCATCAGGTAGAGAGAAAGTACAGACTAGATGCACAGTTGTGGACCCGCTGTAGGTCCACCCTTCTCGCCCAAGGCCTTACCTTATTCTCTCGTCTTCTCCGTAACACACAGCGTCCCTCGTCATGTACTCATTGTGTCTGGACTTTTCTGGGCTGGACATGGCTAGCCTGGCTGGCGCCCTATGGTTGACAAGCCAGCAACTTCAAGCACCTCTACGGCCTGTCTGCTTTGAAATCCCGTCCTCCTTGCGGGCGCGCGCTGTGCCTTCCGCTTGCTCATAACGTTAGGCAAGCATGTGCAACGCTACTGTAAGTGTACAGAGAAAGGGCGATGATGGGTTGGCGCACAGGCCACAAGCACCTACCAGCTGGCAGGTTGTTCTGTAGGTGCTGCAATTACGGCCTCCCCGGGAACACTTCAATTCTGGACCTTTGGGTGGTCTGTTTCGCTCATGAGATGTTTTGACTTTGGGTGGTCAGAATTCATGTCCTGGTTGTTGGAACACAAGGGCCATTTGGAAACGAGCTCCGAACCCGAGCAGTTTGTTCGTGATGGCAGATCGTTCGAACAATCCTGTCCTTCCTTTTGTTTGTCTTGAAGTGTCCACTCACACGCACCCCCCCTCACGGTCAATCTCCCTTTCACTATTCAGATCTATGATCCAGGTTCTGGTGTGAGGAAGTCTACTGTACGCTCCTTCGCACTCTTCGGTCTATCGTATGCTTTGTACTGCTCCGGCCGTCCATGTTCTCGTAACGCGATACAAGATCAAGCCCAAGCCGTGCCATGTACGAAGTCACCCTGGTCAATCAAAAGAACAAAGAACAGATAGACCGATCCCCGCCAGCCAGCTTGAGCCGCTGGTTTCCCTCTTTTGACGCCGAGGATGCCGACAAACGGCTGATGGGGGACAATGACTGGCCTGACTCTGACCCGAGCTTTGGTCCGATGGCGTTTGCTTTACTAAGTGGAATTGATGGAACTGGAACAGAGCATGCCCGCTGGGCCACAGTAACGGAGGCCCCGTGGTTGTGTGGGTTCTGGCTGTGGAACACTCTCTGGCTGGCCGCACTGCACTGCCTACCTGTGCGCAATGGGGCAAGGTCAGTGCATCGTTGCGCTCAGTGGGTGGATGTATTTCCAGTGGTCATTGCCAGGGCCTGCGCCGGTTTGAACTGGGCAATGATGGAGGAACTGGGCCTGTGAGAATACATGCAACCCCTCCCGAACTTGGTGGGGCGAGCGTGTACCCTCATGGGCGCCTTCCCAGTCAAAGATGTCAGTCGCTGGAGCTGCTGGAGTCCACTGGGGGGGGAGGTCAAGCAGTGTGTCAAAGACTCAGAGGTCAAATGTCGGGCGCGCCTTTCCCGTCACTCGACCTACGCACACCCCCTCTTTCCGTTCTCGCTCTCACTACCTTCCCTGCTGAGAGTCGCTCTTTTTCGCTCTTGCCGCCCTGCAGCTCCTCGCTAAAGCCGCCCACTGCCACCTGCAACAAGGCTGCTGTGACCTGTTGTGCACCGCTAGCGGATCACCACAGGTGCCTCTGTCGCTTCTGCCAAGCCCTGTCCGGTGCACATTCCATTCCTTCTTTCCTCCTTCTGCGCCTGCTTCGTTTGTACCTTCTTCCGCGCTGATCGACACTCCTCCGTCTCGTCCTCTCTCTCTCTTTTCTCTTTTGTGTCTCCTCCTCCGCTTCTCCTCTCCTCTTGCCCTGGTCACCTTCTTTCTTCCCTTCCCTCTCCTCCTTCTCCTCCCTCTTGTCTTCTCCTCTACAATCTCTTATTCTCCCTCCTGTCGGTGTCTTGTCTCTCCACTACTGACGACCCTCTCTCTCGGGCGATAGTCACTTTAATTCACCCTCCCCCTCTCGCCGCCCTTAATAAGTCAATCCACAGACGCCACTACCACACCCCCAAGAGAAACACCTCCCCCCCTCCCCTGCACCCAGCCCAGCCGACCTTCTCGCGCCATTCCAGAAAACGCCGTTTCCTTTTAGGCCTTCGCTCTGCCGCCTCTCGACTCGTGCTGCTCCTTCTTGTTCACCCACGACTTACTCAATTCAACGATTCTTTCTCGACGACAATTCGGGTCCCGATACTTTCGCTCTTCAACAAATTCTTCGCTGCGACAGGGTATTTTCTTTCGGAGTCGCCCTTGCACGAGAAACAGTCGCGAGCACTACCACCAAAACGTCACCCATCCACACAAACGCTGCCAAACGTTCGTAGCCCTCGCTCCGTGTCACGATCGACGAACGTGGTACAGTCGCCCGCCAACTATCCAGGGTTTCCCGCCGTTGTCGTGTCGGGAACTTACATCCAAACAACCAACCGTTGCATCGCTTGCCTTGGAAGCGTTTGCCTCTACTTGGACACCTGCAGCCAATACAGCGTCACGGCCCCCCCACAAACGATAATCTTCCGACCACCACCTTGCGCCTTCGCGTTTGGTCAGTCCTGCCGATTGACGCATCCATCTTCTGCAACACCGATCGTCGGACCTGTCCTCGTCTACGACAACGAGTCCTGACGACAGTTTCCCCCATCGCTATAACGTTGCCTTGATTCTGTGGGGCTTAACTGCTAGGCAGTCATACTCTGTTCTAGGTGCCTACACGAACGGACTGCGATCAGGTCGCCGCCCCTCGTGCCAAATCTGGATTCTCCATAATCCCGCGGTCCTACATTGGCTGAACTTCCCGACCTTATCTTGATACAGCCCCAGAACCCTGGGACCGTTCCGAACTGGCGCGCACATTCTCACAATCTTGAGCTATGGGCAAGACGAGGCAACGCAGAGAAAAGCCGTCCCAGCAACCCGCACACTCAGTCGTCTTCGTGACTCCGAACTGTTGTTACCAGTCCTCGTCGCGGCCCGTCTCCGCCTTCGAGGACTTCACGCTGTTTGATGAATCTAGTCCACGTGCCTCAAGCGACGTGAACTATTCCACGTCGTCATCCCGTCGAGCCAGCATGGGCTCCCACCCGCCATCACTGAATGATATCCTCCACGATGTCTCTCCTGCACCGTGGACTCTGACAGCCTTTATGGCTTACCTCTCACAGAACCATTGCATGGAGACATTGGAGTTCACCCTCGACTCGCAACGCTACGCCACCTTCTACGAGCAGCTTCTGGCTGAGAATCCACGTTCCGACGATAGCAACGACCGGGTCTGCTCGCTGTGGGAGAAACTCATGCAGGTCTACATTGTCCCTTGCGCTCCCCGCGAGGTCAACATTCCCGCTCGTGTCCGCGACCGCTTACTCGCCATCCCTTATGGCCCGACTCCCCCTCACCCTTCGCAACTTGCTGAAGCTGGACGCATCATTCATGAACTCATGAATGATTCCCTCCTCGTTCCGTTCCTCGAATCCGTGGCCCCCCTGCACGTCGATACAACCTCGCCTCATCACCGCCTACAGGCCGGCCCCCATTCTCCAGCCTCCGGGCACGATGTCGACGCTCTCACTGATGACAGCGACATCAATTCTCCCGGGCCACTGGAGCCGATGACTCCTCCCACGACGCCACCTACGACCAGCGAACTCCTCTTCAGCCACTCCTCCGTCTCCCGTGCCGTCGCGGCGCACAATAAGGGTTGGAAGAAGATGGGGGCTCGTTTGGGATTCAACCGCAAAAGCTCCACCCGCAAATCAACCCCAACATCGTCCAGCGCTGCCGCTCACAGCGACGTGTCTGTCAGCGACATCAGCCACTCCAACTCGTTATGAGGGTCACAGGCCGTACCTGAACTACCATCGCCCAGCAGCCATATTGACCAGCTGTCTCTATTCTCGACAAACTCCTCTCTCGAATGGGAGGAGCCGCACCCTGGTCATCGACTGCTTTCGCCTGTCGAAACGGGGGGCGGCGTCGTCCATCTGGAGCAGCATGGCAATGAACCACAGAATGAGGTACAGCAGGCAGCTACTGATAGTAGGGAGGGCACGGTCGGGGATCTGACGACCTCGGCACCTGTGTCGCGCGTCGCATCAGAAACTAGCATGTCCGACGAAACAGTGGATGTGGACATGGAGGTGGAGGTAGTCGACGCGATGGTTCGGCCCAAGGACAGCATGTCCTGCGGACAGGTACTTGGACCAATCTCGGACATGTGTCCGGCTTTGGTCGACTTGTCCAACTACCTGGACCGTTCAGCGGACAGTAGCGATAGCGAGAACGACGCTACCATGCTCGACACCGATGGCTACCTTCACTTTCCCGAAGGTTCAGATGTCTATGGCTGGAACGCGGACTGGGATCGACTACAGGCCGGCAATTTCGACCCCCTCGCACCTCGCAGCCGTGGCAGCCGCAAGGCCACCAAAGGCAGTCTCCTCCAGCGAGTGCTTAGCGTCAGCAAGGCTACCGCTGTCGCCCGACGAGCGGGATTCACTGGTTGAGCAAATACTGGTCAACTCAACTTTTCTTTACTACGACAGACCACACCTCCATCCATCGCGACTGGACTGTACTCTTCACTCAACGCAAAAGACATGGGCACGAAAGAACCAAGAGTCCGCATACAATGGATACCAATGCATAGAAAATTGGCGGGCGAGCATGATTTAACACATTCATCGGTGGTCGGGCAGCCGGAGTTCTCCTGGATAATTGGAGGATGGGGTGATTTTGATTTTGATTATGATGTTTATTTTTATTTTCTTGGACACACTTATGAGATCACGCATGGAAACGCATGTCATGGCGCTTGGCTTTGGATATTCCCCATTGTATCATGGGATCATCTTGTAGAAGTACAGCCTTGGACGAGAGGACGAACCGAGCCTCGCGAGGGGGTCTGTTCGGTGACAATTTTGCTTGCAGAGATACCACTACTATCATGACTATTATTCACTCTTACGCTTTCAGTGCCGTTGTCTTTCACGTGTGACCGAAGTGGCTTCTAGGGGGGGTTCCCGCTGGACTGATGACACAGAGAATGACAGGCAGGACCTGGGGCTGAGGGGGCGGGAATAGGTTGGATATTGCGTCAAGCGTCAGGCACTGGAGCGATTACTCACTCGAAAATCAAGCAAAAAGCAGATAGGTGTCTCTAGAACAACAATAATCGATAGTCTGGTCCGTTTCGAGGTTCGGCTGTCTCCACCGTGGGATATGCACCAGCCCACATGACTCGGCAAGCAAACAAACCCGATGGCGGCTGAGGATGAAGAGTCACTTTTGCCATTCCAGTAGTCCACCGATTCGGCAATCCGGGTGGAGATGTTCGCCCATTGGACTTGAGCCAAAAAGAGAAAGAAGCGCGGAAAAGAGAAGCGAGGGACATCCAAGGATTTGGATATCGCGACTCTCTCTGTCTTCACTCCCCAAGGTCTGGCGATGGGAGAGGAGAAGGGGGGGGGGGGCAAAAATGGTTTATTTAGAGTTTGGAGCTTTACACGGCGAGGTGGCTATGCTGATTGGAAACTAAGCGCGGCAAGCAGCCATTAGGGATGTTTCCAGGGCGTCGTCATAAGACTGACTGCCCGACTGAGTTCGGGAAGAGGGCTGGACAAAGTCGGTTGGACCCCTTGATCAACGGGCGGGAGGGAAGGATTCGATGATCGCGTGGTGTGTGCAAGGTAAGGCAAAGGGCTTTCAAAGGTAAAGGTAAAGGTTGTCGGCGGGTTCCGGTTCCTGGGCGGAGTATCCGATGGCGTATTTTTTTTTCCTTTTCGCCACATTATTGATGATAGATGAATTGTTTCTTCACGATGGTTTCGCGATGTAAGACTAGCTTTCAGTGTGGTGGTGTTTTAGGGGTGTTTGAGTCAGGATGGGCGCGTACACGGAGTTGCATGACTTGTGTCGTTGTTTTCGCCTCTTCCTCTTCCTCGTCCTTTTTTTTTTTCTTTTTCTTTTCTTTTTTTCTTTCAGCCTCGGGAACTCCCCCACGGAGAAAAAAGTGACTGTGCTTTTTGCAACAGTATGTATAATGCCATACAAGAGACGCGGGGGGGTGTGTTGTGTGTGTCTGAGAGATTGGTTCGAGTCTCAAAGATGGTAATAATTTTAAGCTACTCGCTAACCATGACTTTCTCTGCTCGCGCGCCCTTCCGCTGTGGATTTGGGATGTCAAAAGACGACCGAGATCGCCGCTCCACTTTCTCGCTTAATTCGGGCAGTGGGAAGCATCATTTTCCCTTTCCTCTGCCTCTCTCTCTCTCTCCAAAGAGGACTACCCACTGGAAGGCAGACCCCGGGATGGATTCCGCGCGGGTCTCGGTGGCCGGCATCGGGGAAGGCGCTGGCGGGGGGGGAGGGAGAAGGACAGCGATGGAGCTTGCTTGTAGTTGTAGATATGTGGGGGAAAGAGGACATAAGCCGGTTGGTGGTGTGAAAGGGAATGGGGTAACTTGGTGATGGTCCATCCGGCTTTACAGAGGTGGAGGAGGGAGATGTTGGGTGAAAAAAAGTAGATGTTCACGCCCCCCCCGCCCGAAGCCGGGACGGAAGCGAAGCGAAGCTGTGGGGTTATTATTAGTCAAGAATGAGTTTGAAGATTCTGGAATCGTTGGGTGGGCTGTGAGCTATCGATGGGGGAAGGCGTGCTGAAGGCATTGTAGAAGGTTAGAGGGAGTATGTAACGGGTGATTGGAGTGGAAAAGGCTCCGTCATGCGGAATGAGTTCCCAATGGCGTGCTGAGGTTGAAGTGAGTTTGTGCATCCAAGAGTGTGAAGAGGAATATAGTGTGGTTTGGACAAAATCACTGAGCAGGGACGTTTGTGACAAGCCCTCCTTTAGCCTGGGGAAGCAGGACTGTGTTGCTTTGAAACTTCGACTTGGCGTGTTAGTGAGGTTTCTATGCAATCATGTAAGTGCTTCAAGATGGACTGGTTGTTTGTGATTAATTCAATGGTGTCGCATGTTATAGTTGGTTGAAGCATACGGAGCCAAGTACAAAACACTTGGACTTGTGCAACTCATCAGTACGAACTCGTTTATTGATGGAGCATTTGTGGTTTTCTCAGGGTTGGTGTCATTCAGTTTGTAAAGCAATTACCTCGAGTCCAAACTCCTCAGTCGGTATTTGTTGATTTGCGTTTGCTGAGGCCAACTGCTGAACGTGCTTGTTCAATAACACTTCATGGACTGATTTCTTGAGTCTTGCCCTTTGCTTGTTGTATAATAAATATATAATCAAAATGAACAACTGAGCAAAAGAATAACTAAAGATCACATGATGAAAACTAATAGATTGATATTTAAACTCTCTATATTTGATATACGCGGAAGTAATATCTTGCTCCTTCGTGATTGTCAAGTGTGCTCATCCAAACTTCCCTGCTGAGTAGAAACCAAAGACTTCAAATAGACGCATCGCTAGCCAAAGTGAGGAAGATAAGACAACCACTGCGTCTGGAGAAAGACCCCGTCCGGTGCATATGGCAGGGCGAGGAATGCCTCGACCACCAGAAAGGCCCTCCCCGTGAGGAATGCGAGCATCGCAAACATGGCGTAGAAGAATATGGTTGCTCTGGAGGTGAGAGTCCTGAAGATGAGCCTGGGCAGATCCATGAACCAGATGGGTATCATCAGCAAGGCATAACACACGTGCACACGCGTTCTCGCGGCACGAGTCTGCGCTGCCTCGTACGCGGCTGTCCTTGCTTCGAGAGCTCTCCGCAACGGCCGTTTCAGCCACGCATCCACGGCTGTGTACGAGTCGCTCCGCCTCCAGACGGCAATGAAGATGATGGGGGTGAGAGCCACCAGGGGCACGAATGCTAGCACGCCCATGCGCCACAGATAGAGCTCGACCTTGGATCGGAAGGGGCCGTTCCACGCGAAGCCGTGGACGAGCGCGTACAGAGTGCAAGCAGCCAGGAAGCTGTACCCCGAGCTGCCGAGGACGATGAGCTTGAGGTTCGTGAAGGGATGGTTCGGGTTGGCGAGGGTGAGCCAGTCGGCAGAGTAAGGGCTGTGGTCCCAAGTTTGGGAAGGGTTTTCTTTGGCGTGGGCGTCCGCGAGCTGAACAAGCCGCAGGATGGTGGTGAAGTCCAGGATGCGGGCGCGGGAGTTGGAGGCGTCGTAGGACGTCCGTTCGAGCTCTTCAGGCGTGAGGTCCTCGTTGATCCTGAGGTGCACCTTGAGCCAGCGGGACGGTCGCTCAATCTCTTCGTCCAAAACGCAGAGCTTGAAGGTTGTGATCTCCGGCGGCGAGATGATGACGATCGGGTACTCTTCCAGCTCCCAGGCTCCAGCGACCTCGTTCTCAAGCCAACCCGTCACCCTCTTCCAGAACGGCTTCGCGCGATACACGTCTTCCTGGCGGCGCACCCAGTGGAGTTGACCACTCCTGACGCACATGTGGGCCGCTGTTCTCGCCGCCTCCTCCGTGAGCGTCACGGCGGTGGGCTGGACGATGTCCAGGGGTTTATGCCACCAGAAGACGTACGTCGCGAAGGTGCAGATGCAGTGCGCGGCCGTGTTCAGCTCCAGCACGGTCAGCGGCAGACCCTGGCCGGCGCGTCCGATGGTGTTGATGATGAACCAGGAGATCTGCGTGCAGACGATGAGCTTGGCCAGCTCGCTCGATTTGCTCTTGTCGGCGATCTCGGAGGCTGGGAGGCGAGGGAAGACGGCCGGGTGGTGCTTCGCGAGGGTCTTGATGCCGTCGCTGGTCAGGGTGAGGCGGCTGTGGTTGTTGGGGAAGGGGAACGGGTGGCTGAGGGCGTGGTTCTCGATGGTGAAGCCGCCCATCACGGCGTACCAGCAGTGGAGAGGTGACCAGGAGGTTGGTCTGAGTGATGGCTTGGACGTTGATGGCATCCTCGTGGCGTCGTCTCCTGTTGTGACTTGAAGAGGTTCCACGGCAGATGCTTCGACAGAGGAACGGTGCTGCTCTAGGGTCCTTTTCTCTGGTGCTTCTCCTCTGTCGATAGAGGTTGAAGTTGCCTCGACCTCGATACGGTCTTGAGGTCCGGCCAGCTCCTCGTCTGGTGCCTGTTGGTCATCCCCGTCTTGGCTTTTCTTTTGGCACCCAAGTTCAGTCTCCTTGTTGATGAACTTCATGAGAGAACGATGCTCCAGCCATTGGTTGAACGCAATCGCTGCGACCTGCCATCATACGTCAACGCAGCTCACCCTGGCAGCGACAAATACGAATTCCGTAAAATATGATCAAAGAGCGAAGAAACCTACCACTTCGGGCATGATCAGAGCAAGCACAACATACTTGACCTTCTTCCACAGGAAAGACGGGCCATCGTCGTCTTCAGCCACATCTCGATGCCTCTTCCGAGATGAACCGCCTGCTTCCCTGGCTTTGGGGATGTTCAAGTGTATCGCTGTCCACACACAGAGAACCAGAGTGAGGATGCAATCCGACAAGACGTTGAAGGTGCCCCTTTCGTCGGGCGACGACACCCATCGCGCAACCGTGCTGAGAGGCTGGTCTCCCAGGGCAGAAATGGTCATCCTGCACTACTACACCGTGAGATATATATATATGTATATATATACATATCATAACAGTCCAGAGTCACACACGGCTTTTGTAGCGCTGTTCGCCGTCGCCTCACTCTCAAAGCTTGCGAGAGCTCATGGCGACAAAGGCGGGAAAAAGAGTTGCTGAGGATGAGAGAATGAAAACGCACATTTTCTGTTCAGCTGGCAGAGAAAGGCGACTGGGGAGGGGGGTTTTTCCTGCCTGCCTGGCTTCTGCAGCTATGGCGCCTATGCATGAACCCCTGTTGGCGATGGGTTTAATTGGCTTCTTCTAAGCCGTCTCGCGCGATGCAGATGCCACGGACGATAATACCAGGGCTATTATATGGAGTAATGAATTCTTCTCCAAGAAGGAACTGATCTGATGAGGTTCTGATTCGACACACGGGATGTTTTGTCGAGCGTTGAGAGTAGTGTCGCATTTTGTTGGCAGGGCTCGCCGCGGAGGATGAGATACAACATACAATCTGTCATATTGTGTTCGTTCCAGGGCGGATATCTGGACAGATGGCTGACGGAATATCACGATCCATATCCGATGCATCAGGAAGACCTTGGGCTCTTTGATGTGGAATGCCGAGAAGGTTAGCCTTGTCAAGGAAAGATCAAGAGTGGGCAAGCAAATTAACATCGTGTTTGGACAACCTAGGTGCCGGGGGCGGCGATGATGACACACAAGGCACACTATGATGCTAAGATAGGTTCGGCCGTAAGCTTGGTTCATTTGTTGTGGATATCCTTACATACTTCAATAGACACATTACAGATGGCATCCCTCACATGGTCATTTATCGTCCCTCAGCACACTGAGCGAACAGCAAATCCACAAAGGCACCACCAATCTCCGCTCCCTTCAGCTTCCCATCGCCATGGCTGGCACCGGCCGTCCGTCCCAAGTTCTTCAACTCAACTCCCACCGCGCCATCCTCCCTACCACCCACCCTAAGACGATGATTCTGACCAGCAGCCTGTGGTGGCGGTGACGGGAGGGCGGCTGGCTCAATGCCTACTGTGATTTCTTGCGAGACGAGAATGCCGCCATAGGTCCCTGTCTCCGCCGGTACGAGACTGTGGTGCGATTGTTCGCTTTCTCCGTCCCTCACCAACTCATCTGTAGAGCCCGATTGTATGGACTTTGTGACCGAGGTCCGCCTCTCCGTCACTCGAACGATGGGGCTGCCCTCAGCCCCATCAACCTGTTTGGAGCTGGAGGCTTTTCTCTTAGCCCATCGCTTGACGAAGCTACGCCGATCATTGGTATTGTTGTAAGCCATGCTATGCTGCTGAACAACGAAGCCTAGTTCGCGATGGACACCTTGGCTGAAGGCGAGCTGGTCTTGTAATGAAGCTTGTTGGATCTTGAAGAAAGACAATGGAATAAACTCGCAGGTCGGGCTGGTGGCAACAGTGTGGATAGGGATCACGAGGCGGAAGGCAAGAAGTTGCATCGTTTCGGTTCGCTCGCCTCGTGTGGTTGGAACGTTGACGATGCGCGGTGTGAAGAGCGCTTCGTTGAAGAGAGGGTCCCGAATGTACTCGCGGAGGTCTGTGATAGCGGCGAAAAGCTTTTCTGCCAGCTTGGCATCTGATGGTGACACGATGCTTGTGGGAGCCTGCTTGAGTATCTGCAGCATCGCGGTCACAGTCTTGCCATTAAACCGTTGCAGGTAGTCCATCTGCGCTGTGTCAAGTGCCGGAAGCTTCAGGCTCACGGACGGTAACGTGGACTTTGATGACTTGTTCACCAGAACGTGGAAACCAGATGTGTTGACCTTGGCTCGCATGCCAAAGAAGCCTATATGCACGCCCCTGGCTGGTTCCACATTGTTCTGCCCGTATGATGCCATTTGCCGCAGCTTGGACTCCATCTCGGACGACTGAATCTGCATTCTTGAGCGGAGCAAGCTGGCAACCTGATGGACCTCGGCGAAACGATAACCAGCTGAAGCAAGTCGCGCAGCGTCGCGATCTTCGACGTGGCGCACGAGGAACATAAGAGATCCACGCCCATACTGCTCTTGACCAGCCATCCCAGCTGCCTTCTCAGCGACACTAGCAACACTGGATGTCTTCTTCAGGTTTGCGCGAGATCTCTCTCCGAAAGTGCCGGTCGGCAGGATCTCATCCCACAGAAGGCCGGCAGAGGTTAAGGGTTGGTTCAATCTCTCGCAGAGAACCGAGGCGGCTGTGCAGAACAGCTCGCGGAAAATGAGATCGTAGTTATCGACTACTTCGCCATGTGTGCTGACAAGCTCAATGCCGAAGGACTTGTTCCGGTCAAGACCGGGCCGGGCAAGAGTGGTGAGGTGCAACTTCATGCCGGCGATGAGTGACGAGATGGAAGGCCAGCTACGAGAGGCCTGGAACATCCAGTGGAAGAGTGGGTGCGCAACGTTGAAGCCTTCCTTGGCATGCTTTCGAGTGTCAGTCAATGTCCACTCGCCGATGGTCCTCCGAGCCAAGGCTTACCTTCTCCAGAAATGAGTCGGTGATCACAGCGCTGGGAGCAACACCGTCGGTGTCAACCAAGATCCTTCCGTACTTGTCAAACACGGCGGCACCGAGGGTCACCTTCTGGGCCCTTCGTGCCGATTTGCTCATGTTCCGCGCCCTGAACGCTGCGGATCCTGCAATGATGAAGCACGCGCTCACAGACTGAGTTCTTGTCAGATATACACATCCAACCTGACCATGAAATTGGGTGCGAAGTCGATGCACTCACCAAGCAGATGACAACGATGACAGTGGCATCCCTACCTGGACCCGAATTGCCATTGTGAATCCTCTTCAAGCGGTAGTTTGTTCCAACCGCTGCAACCCAGTGCATCCCCGACACTGCACCAGCAAGCACTATGGCCGACAACAGCCTCTTCCACCACGAGTTCGCCCATATCGACCTGAAGACGAAGAACATGGCCAGAGCAATGGTGCTTGCAGCGCAAGCGATGACTGCCGCACCAATGACATTGCCCAGATCATAGACGCAGATGTAGTTCTCGATAGAGGCGTTGCCGAGGTAGTGCATTCCACAGATGGCAGCACCGCTCAGGATCCCCCCTGTACCGACGCGCCACCATGATACGCGGTTGTTGGATCCGACGGCGACGAAGGCGGCAAGCAAGACGACGATGGGGACGACGAAAGAGATTGCTGTGAAGCCACCCGAGTAAGCAATCTGGAGCTTGGACTGTCCGGATGCCAAGGTGATAGCTCGGTTGCCGATAAAGTGCTACATTGGTGAGATTCAAGTTGACGATGCGTCAGATCGGGGAGGACTCACCATGCACCAGATAGCCACGCCGCCCATGGTCACCGCCGAGCTGACGAGCAAGACGCTGTGTTCCATTAGTCATGCCGTGGTTTCGGTATCTTGGTGAGTGAAATACACAATACTCACTGGTTGTAGAGCCCATTGAGGCCTGTCCTGCGGTTGATCAACTCCAGTGTTGAACCTGTACCCACAAGGCTCACGAAGAAACTCAACGCCACGAACCCAGCATTATAGCTCTGGCGCATGATATCTCCTCCATACTCCTGGAGGAGCTCTGCGTCAGACAAATCAGACAGCATCTTTGCCAGGGGTCAGTGAGTGCTAGCAGGCTGCTGCTTTGAAGTAATGAACAGAGCGGGTGATTGTGATCATGAGAAGAGACACCGCCTGGGTCCTGATAGAGATTCCAGGGAAGGTCTCTTCCGGGATCCAGGACGATGATATACGGTTCGGATATGTCAAGAATCGATCCGAGCCCAAGTGTCTCAGTGGCCAAGGAGGGGGGGGATTCTAGACAAGCGGCGGGAAGGAAAGAGTCTCTCTTTTTATCAAGCCGCGATCAGAACGTCCACAAGTGGGTAACTCAGACTCGAGGTGTAGTCACAGCACGGCTGTCACTGTTGATATATCGCATTGACCCCTTGCCTCAGCGCCAAGAGATTGAGAAGGAGTGGGGGAAGAGGAGCAACAAGTCCCGGGGCAGACAGAATGAAATCAAGGTCGCTTTCGCGACGTGCACGTCAGAGACAGAGCCAACAGATGCCACGAGTGGAAGCAGACCTGGCACCCAAGCCTTGCGCGTAGCCCCTAGGCCTGTAGCGGAATGAGCGCCAGGGCAGAGGAGGGATCGGCGTTGAAAGAGGCTTGATGCTCCCCGTTACAGCTGACTTAGTTGTACATACTGTAGACGCCTAGACACTGACTGATCTATCGCCTGCGCTAGCCGAGGAACGTTGACGGCGAGGGCACTCCTTTGGCGCTGCTTCAAAAGTAGGCGAGACCCGCCTCGCATGTGTGTGTCTTAGGTACCGTATGGATGTGATGGACTGGGTTCTCCCTACATTCACATCCATGCCGCGCATACTGTAGCTATCACTTGTCATGTCAGGCCATCCCATGCCGTGCTATGCCCATTCGAACAGCTCCCTCGCATGCCGCAGAAGCAAAGAATACGTCATGCTCAGAGCTGCTGAGGTGGCTGAGGATCCAGCTTCTGGTCGAGGTGTGCCGAAGAAGCAATGAAACCTCCACAACCACGACGTAAAGACGGCAGATGGGCGCGCCTCGACTCTCCTACCGTAGGGATCCACGCTCGAAAAAGCAGAATGGAGTGAGTGGCAAACCAGCACCGTCGCTATCTTAAGCTGGTGGGTCAAGAGAGGTGTCTAACACTTGGGAAGCAGCGGCGCGCGTTGTGGAGGAGGTTGGTGCAAGGAGAGACACACAACGAGGTGACAAGCGGGGAGTGGTTGGTGACCAAGAGACGGAAAGATGGACCCCAGCCCACAGCACAGCACAGCACAGCACAGCACAGCACAGCACAGCACCACAAGGGGTCATAACGAGTGGGGCATCCTCCTCCTCCTCCCCCAGGCACCCATCCATCCACTCACCAAATGCACTCACCAATCCATCAGCATTACTCAATCAACCAGCGTCCTGAATACAGAACACTCCCCAGGTCCCAGATACGTCCTGCCGCCCCCATCCAGCTCGCTTGAGATCAAACCCGATTCATTCCCAAGCCACCAAATGAACAGCTCCTCTTCCAGCGCGGCACCTGAATGGATGGCCAGATCCGTGGGAAAGGTGGTGCAAAGTCCCTATCGGCGACTCACCAAGCCTCCCCCCCACCACGAGTAGGACCAGAAGGCGACCTGGTAAAATGGAAAAAGGAGGACTAGAGCAAGCCTCCAAGAGGCACAACAGCCATTTTTGCTCGGCTGTGTCCTCGACAAAGTTACGGCTATTGCAAGCTGAGCTCGGAAACACAAGGCGCACGTGCATGCATGTGCCGAGAAGCAAAAGCCCAATCTCACTCCATCCCAGAGTCTCGATCCGATCGTGGGTCTGCCGGGCTCAGATTAGATCACCGTTCCATACCGTTCTGAAAACTGGTCCCGACGACAGTCTTGATTTTACAGTTCAGCCAGTCGTGACTATCTTGCGGCTCTTCGCAACTCAACCCCGTTGCAGCAGGCCTGCATTGTTCTTCTCCCGCAGGTTGCAGCTGCAGCAGCTTCAGCAGGGAGCGCCTTATGACATGCTACCTGGCCCCTGCGTCGATCTCTCTCGGATGTAACCCCGGGTTCAACCCCATTGCCGCCAATCGCATCGAGCGTTTTCCTCATCTCATCAGATCCCGGGCTGTGTTTCTGAATGATCTAGATTTCGAGGCGCATATACGCTTCTGCTCAGTCCCAGAACATACAACTAGGTCCGTCTTGTTGGGAGTTGGGATTCTCTCGGACCAAGGCCTCGGATTTCTTGTTTTTTTACTCCGCACGGCCCAGCGCTTCATTAGCTCCAGCTCCGCAAACCAACGGCGGGCGACGGCCGAGTCCCCTTTCGATCTAAAAAGGGCCCATAATCAAGGGCCAGCCAGCCAGCCACCAAGCCATGGCTCTCCTGGACTAAACATGAATGGAATAGGCCTACCATACGTACGGAGTAGCGTCTGCCGCAGCCGAGGCTTCCTATCCATGCGTATCGATCAGGTTCATGAATCATGTCTCGTCGACTTCATGGTCTCGACATCTACTTTTTCTGACTCGTCGCCATTTTCCGCTTCAGAGACTCACGCGAGACACCACGATACAGTCGACGATCCCGATCCGCTCCCGTCCGCTCCGTGTATTCTGAGTCTTTTTAAGCACAAAGCAAGCGTGCGTGCGTGTCCTATAGCCCAGTGAAACCTGCATGCCAATAGTTTGTCCCCGAAAGAACGGCACCAGCTGCGGCTGCGGCAGCGCCAGCACCAGCCTCAGCTTGGTCCATCGACTACTGCCCTCGCACACACAAGCCACTCTGAAGCCACCCTCTCCACACGGTCACACCTGCTACATACCAGGCTGGGACTGGCAAGCATTAAACCTGTGCGCACGGCCAGCACACTTGTCTATACTCGTACCTCAATCCCGGTTGAGAGACCGTGCGCTTCTGCTTTCGCTGCGACGAACATCGGGGCTTGCAAAGTCGTTTCCCTATTTGGTGCCGGCGACCAAGGACCCTTGTTCTACTAGTTTCTCACGGATAGAAGCGAGGACTCGCACTTGTCAGTTGAGATACGACGGTGCGTTTCGAGTTTCTTGACTATACTATTAGAGCTACGGTGATAACTCTGAATTCGGAACTTTTATTTGATCATGCGGCGAACCCTGAACAGCCTTGGCGATTAGGAGAGGGCAATGGCGAACGCTTTCTCGTGAACGCATTGACAATTAAGATGGACTTCTGACGAACGGACCGGGACCTGACCCTTTGAGAAAGGAGAGGAGAGGCTTTGCGATAGTTGCTTTTGCGTGCTTTGCCCTTCGCCACCTGGGAAAATCACGCAAGTAAGCAATCGCGTTTTCTCGGTAGAGTAAGCCAAGACAAGGCTGTGCATCGGTAATCGAAGCTATCTAGATTACATGTCTTGAATATAAGACAAGCCACCTGGGATACGTTGTCAATGACTCTTCCGGGCTCCTGGGACAGCTGATCGAGGTTTAACTTTTACACGGATAGGAACTTCGAAGGGATTGAACTTGAGCGACGGGTAGCCTCCTCGCAGCACCATTTTGTTATGGCACCCTGTCCCAGTGGGTCAGGTCCTGTCATATCTGCCAAGTTGCCCTGCGTGATCCATGGAGCTATGGAGTGCTGGGTCTCTTTGATTTCCCACGTGTCATCATCAGGCTTGCCCTTTGCTTGGCAATAGCTGTGGGTAGAGAGACCCGGTCGTATTGAGAGACAAGATAGGGATACTCCAGGGTTAGCTTTGACGCAATCGTCGCTCCTTCGAGACTTGCCCCTAAGCGACTCAGCGGGAATAGTTGTAGTTGTCGGGTCTGTCTGTGATGGGGCCATGTGATATACGACGAGCCTGATTTGCGTGCGCCTGACCTTTTCAGGAAGGTATGTCGTGGTGCGCAGGGACTCAGGCCTATAATTTCTCAAGAGCTCGAATACTGTGTCAATTGCCTAGCATACTCTACATGCCTCTACTCGACATCTCTCCGACTCCTAAGGGGGGGCATCTCGGCCTTTCCGGTTCCCTTCGGAAGCCATCGACAAACACCGAGAACCAGGAACATAAAGCCAAGGAGGATACACTGTCACCCATCATAGGCGACATGTACCACACAAGAAGCTCTTGCATTCTGGTGAGGTCTCTGTCCCTCCAATGTCATAGACTGAATCCCTTTCGGTATGCTCTCTGCTAGAGCGTCCTAGCCATTTGGCGATGTTGATCTACTACTCCTCCTGTTTCCACTGCTACCCTGCCGCGGCACAAGTATAATAAGTGCATTGCCTGCGCGCCTGAGCATAGTAAAATGTCCTTCAAGCTGTCTCTCAAACCCTCCTGCATATGTTAACATCTGCCGTGTCGCGAGCCAATAGTATTGGGGCGACTTATGCTCAGCGACCTCTTCGTGTCACTCACGGCCTCTTGTGAAAATTTCACATCTGACCAGCCACGGCTTTGGGTTAGTAGGCAAATACTACTTCATGATCCAAGGAACACCGTAACCATACCGCATGTTCTCTCCGAAACAGATAGTCATAGCTACAATAGGGCAATTGATGTGATGCAGGAGAGGAGGGATGGTCATCTGAGGAGGGGGCCGGGTTGCGTGCAGATGTGAAGGGTTACATGCATGCACAAGAAGAAACCACAAACTGCCATTGGTCTTCTGCCTTGGTCGGATACGACACTGTCGTCACTTCTCAAGAACTTACTCAGCACTCCTTCATCCCCCGATCGAATGGCGCGGTAAGCGGTTCTCTTCATATAACATGGTACCTACTTGCCTACATAACTCTCACGAACAACTTCACAGCCCATGTCGAAAGAGAACACTTCTCAGCTGGAATCATACAACCATGCTATTCGATCCTCAATCGGAATCTTTTCCTAAGAGGACTGAACTTCCCAAGATACCTGGCGCTCCGGAGATTGCCGCGTGGTTCTGGGGTAAAGATGATGAGGTAATTCCTGGCTTGCTCTCCACGCACCCTCACCTATGAGAGAAGTATCCTGACGGTACGTTGTGTGGATTAGCATGGGAGGTTGAACCTCCTGACTCCAGACCGAATACTCAAAGCCGCGCAAAGTGTCCAGCTTGGTCATGTTGTCCCGATGAAGTAAATCCGCTCCTCTTTCGAGTGACTGATGTTACCTAGTAGAGAGCTTGTTCTGACGTCGATGCTACATTTAAGCTTACCTTTGAATGTGCCTGGTCCAGCCATGTTTGGTCGGGAGAACTTCGAGCACACGGTCAAGCAGATCGGACCAGGAGCCTACGATGATGTCTTCACTTGCAACCCCCAGTCAGGCACGCAATGGGACGGCTTCAGACATGTGAGCCGAACTTGTCTTGCCTTTGGTCGCGCTGAGCTGGCTGCAGAAGTGCTGACATCTTAGTTGAGTTTGCGGATCCGGGTACCCAGATGTTCTACAACGGTGTGAGTTCATCCTACTCGGGCCCATCTGACCACTCAATGGGTCTGAGCATATCTGAACAGTCTCGATAGGTCAAGTTGGAGGATATCGAGGAAGAAGGCAAGAAGACTACTGGATGTGGTGCACAAGCATGGGCGCAAACGGGAATAGGTATGTTCTGCGTAGGTGATCAAAGGCAACTTCGGGCTAATCAATGCTTCCTCAAGCTGGACGTGGAGTCTTGGTGGACGTGTATTCATGGGCCAAGCAGCAATACGATCCGCACACCACACATCGCATCTCCGTCTCAGACATCAAGGCCTGCGCCGAGTCGCAGGGCGTCACATTCGAGGTTGGCGACATCCTCCTCATACGCTGCGGCTGGGTCCATAAATACTTGAGCCTCGATGCTGCAGGTAAAGAAGCCTTGGCAGAGAAGAAGACACTCCCTGAGCACGCCTATGCCGGACTGGAGCAATCTGCCGAGATGATCGACTTCCTCCACGACTACTACTTTGCCGCTGCGGTGTCTGATAATCCCATGTTTGAGGCCTGGCCGCCAAAGTCTTTTGCCGCCAAAGATCACTGCCTCCACGCTTTTATGCTCCCCATGTGGGGGATGCCTATCGGGGAACTTTGGGATCTGGAGGCCCTGTCGGAGAAGTGCGCCAAGGAACAGAGATACTCGTTCTTCCTGACCAGTTCGCCAGACAATATTCCGGGCAGCGTGAGCAGCCGGCCCAATGCGATGGCAATCTTTTAGGAACTCATGTTGCCTTAGCTCGAAGAGATGAGGTTGTCCATGTCCATCGTCAGCCGGCAGGCTCCTTAGCGCGAGGTGCATGAAGGCCAGTAGCAACTCCGCTTGTACTAGGTCAGGAACCACATAGAACAGATCAAACCGGCTAATATAACAACCAGTGACGGCTTTCCCTCAGTTAGATTCTTGCCTCTGGTCACGTCCATTCAACTTATCATCAAGTTTCAACAGAATCGTTCCAATGCAAGCCTCAAGCAAAGATGGGGTGGGACGGGGGGCGTAAGGTATGATGTTTAGGCGTGGCTTTTTGCACAGTGAGAGCTAAGTGAATGCTAGTGATGCGTTTGGTACATGATGCAAAATGATGTGATGTTTGAGGCTTGAACAAGTCTTGCGTCTCGGCTATCTCTAAGCGAGATCAGATCCAAGTTTTTGGCTCGCGCACGGATGCAGCCTCCACAACCGCCCGGCGCTGCCACCAAGCCGCATTGTCGATGGCGGAGGACACCCCTAACGAGAAGAGAGCGAGAGAGAGTTTGAGCTCCATAGTCAACGGCTTTATCGAGGACTGTCGGCCAGTTGGCGAAGTTCCTCGGCAAGTCTAGACAGGTAGAACTGGCGCATGTCCTGAGGCACTTGGCGAAATGCGTGGGCCATCTTCGCCACGTCCTGACGCCCCTTTTCATATGCTGAGAGATCTCTGTTGCCATACACATCTCGACCGTCTGCGTACCCGCTGCTCAGATCCCGGAAGAACACGTTGACCGCCACACTCATGTCTGTCAGCGGAGCTGCAGTGTGAAGCCAGGCTGCCGGCAGGAACAGAGCATCCCCTTCGCCTAGAATAGCCTCCCGAGGCTGCGTGCCTGCTATTGCCTGTGTGCCAAGAGCAGAGAAGACATCAAAGCTCGAGGAAGATGCACCGGGAGCGAATGCAAGTTTGGTCGCGTCCCGTGGCGGGAACAAGATCATTCTTTTAGTGCCACGAATCTGCGTATAGATGTTCGCCATAACCTGCCGGAATTTAGTTTCTGGAGTATCATACATCGCAGTGGCAGTCGTCCACAGGGGCGTCGTCACCTGGACTTACATCGTAGTGCAGCCACATGTTGGCCCGGCCCGATAACCTCAGGATCGAACTAAAAAGGCTGTCCTTCACAAAGCTGAGCTCTGTGGGTAGCCGAAAGTCTGGCGCCAAGGTGGGGAAATCGTCGTCAAGATTGGCAGGAATGTCCGATGGCTTTGACCGAGACAAAGCGCGAAGATACATTCGGCCTCCTTTCTCCATCTTGCCAATGACACTACCAAAGGACTCCGTTACATATCTGAAGTTCTTCGAGTTGAAGTCGAGTCTAGGGCTATCAGATACGCTCTCGTGAACCGTGACCTTTGGCCACGCCTTGTCAGCACTATGTCTTCACCACGGTCCAGAGAAAATACTTGCCTGAGTATCTGGGCCTACTTGTGCGCAAAGATATTGCGGCGTCCAAGAGGTCAAACATACCCCAAAGTCGAGGCCCTCTATGATCACGGGTGTTCTATTTTCGAGAACTGTCCGAAACTCTTCGGGACCCCTCAGTTGTAGCCGTGGGATGCTTTTCACGGCCACTGTATCATCACACGTTGACAGCACCGCATCAGGCCCGGCATGATTTGTTGTGAGTATAGGCGACTCTAGCAATCTGACGCTAGATAAGTCCATGACTGGGCGGTTTGGGACTATCGCGATAGCGTGTACTCCTTCCGTCCAAATAGCGTTTGAACAATAGGTGGCAGCACCACCTCCAACTATGACAAGTTGATCACGATAGGCTGCGGCAGATGATCCGAGCATAAGTGGCCATCGAGTACTTGTTTCCGTGGAAGGTAGAAACGCTGAAGGCATCATGAACTTTTGAGCCGCCAAGGGCCATTGCAACACGCTCTGTCCTAAGCAGTCAGAGTGCGGACTGGTGCCAATGCCACCCACCAAAGTTGCATATGGGTGTATGCAGGTCACAGTGGCCCCAAAAAGGGCTGACTTGGAACAAGACCTCAAATCTCTCGGGGGTATTTCGAATCGAAGATGTGACTGCTCATGTTCACTTAGCAACAGCCTGGAAGTAGGCATAGAGATAGATTCCACAAAACTTTACCTCTGCTTTTGTTGTATCAATGTACCAACGATACATCGGCACTTCACGATCTGGAATGCCCGCCTCAGTAAGGCCTCCGCAAAGAATTCCCGTGAAAGTTCCAACTGGTGCCGGCATATCAGAATCGTTGACATGCCAGGCAGTAGCACCAAACAAGGTTGGTTTCAGGGGACCGTCAATCTCGCACTTCGACCATCCCTTGTCTGGATGAAAGAGAAAGCTCTCCGAGGACACCCCTCGAGCATTGCGGCCACCTAAGACAAGTACCATAGAGGAACACCCGAGGCGGACTGCAGAGTGACGGTACAGCCCAGCAGGCATGTCCCAAGTTCTCTCCCAACGAGGGCGTGTTCCCCTGATGTAGAGCCAACATTCAGAAAAAGGCTCGTCAAGAGCTTTGTGTTTCCCTCCTGAGACGAGGATACCAGCATGGCCTAGGTCTGAGACTGTAGAACACGATCGAGGTGACGGACCAGTAGTCGGTAAGTTTGTCACGAAGTTTCCAGGTGACAAAGCCAACGCATCATAAGTCTCGGCTAGCCCATTTCTGTCTTGCCCAAAGATGCTCATGAGCAGCTCAGCCCCTTCGGTTGTGGTATCTTTCATTAAAGCACTAAACTTGCGCTTCGGGTTTTTGGCGATGGGTGTTCGAGAGACTTGGACATCGTATCGCACAGATTCAAATGTAGCCGTGTCTGGTTCTGATATCTGAGATGGCTGGTCTTCACATGAGGCGTGAAGGAGGAGGAAGTGGCGAGCAAGGAGAATGAGGTCTTCCCAGTCGTCGAATGGCTCTGTGACATTCAAAAGTTTGCGTGAAGAATCATCGAAAAAATCGGAGCCTACCCATACTTCCCATAGATTCCATGTTCGCACACTCTTGAACCCCTGGCCCTGAAATCTTTGGCGCTGCGAAGCAGTTGTTGGATATGAGTGAAGACTCTTGAGCGGTGCTTGCACTTTTTCATAGTCGATCAGGAGCCTTGCGGCGAATGGATGATTCGGTCCCGCTGGAAGGCAGTGCTCGAGTAGACAGAATTGTGCGTGCATGTCGTTGTGTGCCCACCCGATCAATTGATCGGTTGAGTCACTTTCATTGAACATCAGTGACATTTCAGCCAACACCATCACTTGACTACCATCCGGAACCAGAGGATTAACGGTGGATCTAATAACGTCAATCTCAGAGAAGCTACAGCCAACCTGGCAGTACTTTTCGCTGGTGAGAAGGACCGTATCTGACTCAAGGTCAGTCGCGTGGTAATTGCTGCCAATCAGCTCTCGGAGGCCTGGTGTCCGGAGGATGGTGTCTCGTTTGCTTTGCATGACGCTTGGGAAGTCGACGTCGATGAATCGAGCATTGCTGCATGTATCAGGATGTCTGTCGTTCATCTTCCAAGGCAAGACATCGCTAGGTTCGCACCAATCAGTCTATGCATTCACTCGCATGGTTTCCAGCTGTTGTCATTTACCTTCCACCACCAAGATTGATGATCACCTTGGGTTTCTCCTGTCCACAGCCTTGGAGGAACTGGGACACAACATTTTCAACAGCCTTGGCTCTTAGCGAGAAGATCCGGTTGAGAAGGGGAGAGCGGCGTTGTGGTTTTTTGACAAAGTGGCGCACATACTGGGGATCCTGGGAACAGTAGTAGCGCTCAACACTTCTTTTCGAAACGGTGTCAAAAGTATTGGTCTACATGTTGTCAGTGTATTCGATCCTGTTGGCCTGGACTGGCTTGAAACTTGCTGCTATGAGCTTCTCCTGAGGCGTGACAGTCACAGCGCTGGGAGGTGGCCCGGCTGTGTTCACTGGACCAGACATGGTCGTGCAGGGAACTTAGTGTGCAAAGGCCAGGAGTTCTTCAAAGTGTCATCGTGGTATCTGCTTTCATGTTTCATTCGCTGGAGACGACCCGTGCCGCTGATCGGCTGTCTCCAGCTCGATCATGTGATGGGTTTTTCTGTTTTCGAGGTTGGACAAGTCTCGTCGGGACTCAGAAGGTCCATATTTTAACCAGACGAGAGCCCACGAGAAGGTGCGGAATCTTGCTTAACTGATTCTCTGTTATTTCCATCTCTTCAGAAGATGATTCGAGTCAACATTCTCTTATTGCCCTCTCCTGCTACCAATGTCAGATTATTTTATCGGTTTTATGTACTCCGTAGCCATGTTATGCCAAATTGCCTGGGTGCTAGGCAGCATCGAACCCTTCCACAGCCCACTGCCGTCGACTTACCCGGTACCCACGATGCTGTCCCGCCGTCCCAGCCTCCTCCTCTACCACCTGAACTCCACAAACAGCTCCCCTCCTTCGCGCTCTTACTCCTCTCATCGCTGCCTTCACCTCCTGTCATTGGCAAACAACCAAGGCTGTGTTTCCGTTACAAGCTTCGACTCCTGTATTCAGTCTGTTTCGGGGTCTCACCAGCTCCCGGCAGGTGCATTCTCGTCGCCTGTCTCCAACACAGCCATTTGTGACGAAAGCGGCGCGCAACACCAAGACACAGGCACCAGCGACTAAGACATTCATCCAGAATTGTCACGATCTGGATGGGCGATACGCGTCGCAACATCTCTGCCTGACCCGGGGCATCATAGCGCTTCTTCTAGGCATAGACCAGATCATCTATCCATATTGACTCTTCCTGCATCGAGCTGTCGCATACAAACTTCTCTATCGCGACGTCATTCCTTGAGGCCAGGCTGAGCGTCGAAGCGCTGCAGCAACGACTACGAGTCACACTTAACGCGGTCTCTTTTTCTCGTCAAAGTTTGTAACTATGGCGAACCCGGCCCTCAACTTCATCACCTTCAACCAGGACCACAGCTGTCTTGCTGTCGGCACCTCGAAAGGTTTCCGCATCTACCACACCGACCCATTCAATCGGATATTCAGCAGCGACGATGGCAACATTGCCATCATCGAAATGCTCTTCTCTACCTCTCTCGTGGCTTTGATTCTCTCACCCCGCCACCTCGTCATCCAGAACACAAAGGTCCGTCTAGCTGCCGGGCTTTCTTCTCAGCCAGCCCTCAGACACAGCTGTTACTGACATCCTCTTCCCCAAACAGCGCGCCTCCGTCATATGCGAACTCACCTTCCCTTCGGCCGTTCTCGCCGTCCGCCTCAACCGCAAACGCCTTGCTGTTGTCCTCGAGGAGGAGATCTACCTCTACGATATCAGCAACATGTCACTACTCTATACGATACCAACCTCCCCCAACCCATCCGCTATCTGCGCTCTCTCCCCCTCCTCCGAGAACTGCTTCATCGCATATCCACTACCGAAGCCTCGTGAAGAGCCTGACTCTCGACGTCCCTCGCACGCCCCTCCACAATCGACCTACGTCGCCCCGACCTCTGGTGAGGTCCTCGTCTTTGATACCTTAACGCTTAAAGCCGTCAATGTGATCGAGGCCCACCGCTCACCACTCTGCTGCATCTGCCTCAACAACGACGGTACTCTTCTCGCCACAGCCAGCGAGACTGGAACAATCATTCGTGTCTTTTCCGTTCCCAAAGGCCAGAAGCTCTACCAATTCCGCCGCGGTACATACCCCTCAACCATCTACTCCATGTCTTTCAACCTCAGCTCCACCCTCCTCTGTGTCTCCTCCATCTCCGACACCATCCACATTTTCCGCCTCGGTGCTCCTCCAGGACATAACACTCCAGCTGGTGCCGCCATAGAGCCTCCCGGCTCACCCCGTCAAGACCGCTGGTCTCGGGGTAGAAGCTATCACGACGATGCTGACTCCGGCAACAGCGCAGCGGAGTCTCCTAGAAGCGATGCAGCAGAGTTGGCGACAGGCGGCAGTGGAAGCAACAACAACAACAACTCATCCGGCTCCAGTCACCGTCGTCAAAGTGGCTCCTTCAGCAACATGCTCCGCCGCTCTTCTCAAATCATGGGTCGTGGTGTTGCCGGTGTAGTTGGCTCCTATCTTCCGCAGTCCGTTACGGAGATGTGGGAACCGCTCCGTGACTTCGCCTACATTAAGATTCCCAAATCCTCCGCAGTCAGCCAAACCAGTGGTAGTGGTAGTACCCCGGCGGGACCACTACGTAGCGTTGTCGCCATGAGCAGTAGCAGCCCTCAAGTTATGGTTGTGACGAGTGATGGAGGTTTCTACGTGTACAACATCGATATGGAGCATGGAGGAGAGGGATACCTGGTCAAGCAGTTCTCGTGCGTCTGACCCTGAGCACCATCCGATCGATCTATTCCCGCAGGCCACTGGTGCTGTAACCAAGCATCACCTCGCGTCTGTCACAGCTAATTTGCACGTGTTGAGACTGACGTAAGCGCGATAGGGTCCTCGAGGGCCAAGAACTCGGCGGCGAACCGGGCATCGACCGAACGTGAAAACTCAGGGCCTGGCTGTTTCTATCTAATCCTAGCAGGCCCAAAGACTTTTCATTACTATTGCATGTACGAGTTGGGCATTGGGCGCGGAGTTCTTTTTTTTTCCTACAGCTCTCTTGTTCATGTATCCACCTTCCTGCACATCAGAGTCAAGCATCATGTCAATTTTCCCATTCTTTCTTGGTGGACTACTCACTCCGAAGATACCCCTGCCGAAAGTCACCTTAATAGGCGGAGTTTCATCCCCATACGAAAGCGGTACGAACCTCCAGAACATGAGAAAAATGCGTTCAAATGTAACTACGACTTGCTTTGTATGGGCTCGTCTCAGCAATGAACCTTTCAATTTGGTTGAGAAGCTCAAGCCACAATTCTGTCATCCGTAATCAAAGAACAGCCTATAGACAAGATTGCCACAGCTCAAGCAGTACATCGTACCTATCAGTCATCAATTCGTCGTAACGTGAACAAGCCCATTGTGTTCCCCATGTTGCTTGCTTTCCAGTTTGTCCTGTCATCGCTTCTTCTCCGAGCGTGTCCCATGAGCATAACTCCAGGCAAAAATAAAGGAAAGGTTCGTATATGTACATCAAAGATGAGTGAGCCTTGTCCACAAGGCACTGCACTCTTGGTCCCAGCATCCAATCATTGTAGCATGTTGAGCAACTTTCAAGCAACATTACCTTCGGCAACAAAGAGCATCTCATGATAGCCTACCGAGCATAGGGCCGATTCATCAACGCGATTTCCCTCGCGATCTCACCCCACTCAGCATCGCGCTTGATGGGAGCATCGGGGTCGCCGTTCTTCTGCAGGGTTTCCTCCCATTTGAGCAGCTCGTATGCGAAGCGGAGATGGGGTTGGATGATCACATTCAGACGGCGGGCGCGGACAAAGCAGTATGCGCGTGGAAAGGACATGTTAAGGGCCCGCATAACCTCTGCGATGCAGATAGTTGCACTGCGCGACACGCCAACGCGGCAGTGAACGAGCGTCGCCGTTCCGTTTCGACGACCACGTTCTGCAGAAAGGTTAGCAAAGAAATGCGGCATGCACGTGTGATTGTACTGCTTACCAATGAACTCAAGACAACGATGAAATTCAGCCGTCAGGGGATCGATGCCGTTGTCTTGAACACCCTGGACGACGCAAACGTTCGCCGATCCCCATTCTTCCATATCGCCATCTCGCCACATCGCTGTTTCTCCCACGCTGAGAATCTGGTGAATACCTATTTCTCGCAGGAGATCTGGGTTATTGGCATGTCCGAGGTTACCAAGATACAGATAATCCATGACTCGACTTGGCAGCGAGCCATCCAGGCCAGGGAACCAATCTGGTTCATCCTGGATCATCTTTGTGATCTCCGTCAAACTTTTCCCAGTACATTCTGGGGATTCTGATAGGAGACGCGGGGCTAATGCCGTCAACAGAGCAACATCAGTCGGATATGCGAAGAAGTTGCGACGCTTTGCAGTGTGCAAGCTTAGCCAGGCATCGGGAACAGGCAATCCCGTACTATAGCTGTAGTATGCGACTGCCAGCATGCTAGACTCAGTATACCCATCAGCGCAATGGATGAGAACCTTCCTTGGTTGGATTTCTTCCTCGCCATCCTCATCTTCATCATCGTCGGTCGTCATGAAAGAGTCGCGATCAGCCTCTCGTGGTGGACGTGTGCCGTGAGAAAGGTGGTAAATCCACTTGCAGGTCTCCAAAATTCCATCTGCTTCGGAGTGCGTCCATGTTGGAGGCAGGATACTACCCGAAGAAGGGAAGTCATGGAACTGTTGACTGATCTTTCCAACAAGACAGTGGGCGGCCAGCTCCAACGCGCCAGGGTTCAACCTCCCCATATCGCTGCATTCGATTAGAATGTCGAACTTCTGCTCTTCTGGTGTGCCCAATTCTGGTGTCGGGCCGAGATAAACATTATGGGATATTTCCGACGCTTCCGTCATCATCCACATCTCCTGCCTCTCCTGCTGTACCAGGTCAAGAACCGCGCCGGTGGGCCGACCTTCTGAGTCAACAGCGACATATTCTGCATGATTCTTCTCGAATTCTTCGAAAGAACTGGTACAAACGAAGGTATTGTACCTCGGTAGGCCGATTTGGCCGTCAATAATCTGTCCTTCGCGCCATGCTCGCTGAGCAGCAACGATATCCCACGCAACCTTGTGTGCTAATTCGGCTACTTCGCCATATACGATGATATCGGAGACGAGTGCCACCTTGGCTGGTTGAATGTGGAAGTTGCGCACGGAAAATCCGTCCCGTGGATCGTCGATAAATCCCGGGTTTGGATCGTATCGCAGGATTTCTTCAGGTGCGATAGCTCCCTTTAGGCGAGCCTTCGACAAATCGCCGTCGGCCTTGACAAGTGTCACGCTTCTAAGACAGGAAGGCACGTTTCTGTGGACACGTCGACGAGCGGCAAAGAAAGCCTGCTGGATATGATTCTGAGGATGTAAACCATGAAACCAAGGAAAGACGAGTGAAGGATCTGGTAGTGGCTGCCGCGCAGCGTAATCGAGGGCATCGATAACGTTGTCCCCGTCCAGCAGGAACAAGAAGGCACCGTCTCTTGTCAAAGAGTGGAAGTCATGTGGAGGGTATAGCAAGGAGCTCTGTGTGTAGTCGTCTTCTTCTGATGGAGATCGCGGTGGTGTCGTAGGCTCCTCGGCAGCGGGACCTGTCGGACATACTGGAATGTGCTTATTGGGAATAGGTGCTTGTGCTGCTGTTTTATGGCTTGCGATCGAAGCATTGATTTCCTCGAGGGATAAGGGTGGTGTGATGGGGACGTCCAGAGCCGATGCTGGTCGGTGTGGGGGGATTGGTCTTGGGATGGCGATTGTGGTCATCTTGCCGTGACGAGGGGCTCAGTTGACATAGGTTGAGCGGCAGAAGGACTTGTCGGCGCAGTGTAGAAGCTAGGTTTGTGAATTTACTCAACCTTGCGAAAGAACAACATAAGCATGAGCTTGAGTGGAACAAACGGGACGAAAACAAGACTTACCTGGCTCGGAGGCTGGTGCGTTTGCAAACAGCCAATCATGCCCGGGCGAAGCTCTTGCAAAAGATGCAAAAGATGTGAAAGTTGACCGGGGTTGACGGAAGCTCCCAAAAGCGTCGGTGGAGGGAACTTGGATCCAGGCAGTAAGCCCGAGAGGTACTACGTCGTAAGTATAAACCAGCGGATTGTCAAAGGTCGATCCGATTACGTTGGGCGATCGAATTCCGCTGAGATCCGGCGGTTCCACCAGTCAAGAACAAGGTCTGGCTCGGTAGGTCCTTGCCCGGAGCTATGCAAAGAGTGATAGAAGCTCTTTGCGACACAGGGCGATGTCGCGATGTTCTTGGTTGTGATGCAATCGGAGCGGGGCACAAGAGCGATAGCGTCTGAGGGTGAAAGTGTCCGCGTAGGGAACCCGAACACAACGGATCCCAAGGACAGGTCTGTGGAGAGGGGTCCAAGACAGTGGCGGTGGAAACTAGAATCGACAGCGATGACGGTATTCGGGAGATAGAGGAGAGGCAGTCGAGGAATTGGAACAGGGAAAGGCTAGAGTCGGGCAGGGTGTGTAAGAGAAGGCTAGAGGTGAAACGCAACGGATGAAGAGTTGAGGAAAACCAAGAGGCGAGGCGAGATCGATAGAAGTGATAAGAGAGAGAAGATGGACAAGAGGGAGACAGCGAGCAATCGACCACCCACCCTCAGGCGCTTGGGAGAGGAGTGGCAGGCTGCAGCTGCAACCTTCAGCCAGATGCCGCTAGAGCGAGCAGGACAGTGCAGTTAGGCTGTTGGTGCGTGCAGGAGACTCCTGTGCTGTTTTGTGAGGATTTGACATGTCTCAGGTTGTGGCCCTGGTTATGACCCTGTTTTTGTTGAGGTCCCGATCAAGGAATCTGCGCTACAATACTGCTCATTGATAGTCATTGCATCCCATGACCTCGTCGATGCTATCTATGATGGCCGATTTAGATGGTGGCTTTGGCGCGGGGTGAGTTGGCGTCGTATTTGTCGTCGGTGTGGACTGGGCTGGACTGAGCTGTAGTGGGCCAAGGAAGCTTGGAGATGGGGGCGACAGGGGGGCCGGGGGAGCTAAGGCGCTGAGGGGCGGCGGTCGCAGGAACGATCAGCCAGTGGCTCCAACCAGTCGCTCCCCCGCATCCCGCTATCGCTCGCTACGGTCACTGCTTCTTTCCTCATCCCCATCGTTAGATGTAATGGCTGTAACCAACGATAAATTTGCCTCCTCCCTTCTCGATGTTGGGAGAGGTCTGGATGGGGTATTGTAATAGAGGAATTAGCCAACCGATTAGACTTGGCTGCTTCTTAATTCACATTCCATGTCACCACTTCCGTCCAGACGGCCCCCTCCTTTTTGGTATCTGTGTATCTGCGTCCTCCGTCCTCCCACCATCACCCAACACCACCACACATCACATCCCTGCTTTTCACCACCCAACAACAACCAGACAAAACACTACTCCACGGCCAAAGGCACAGCACACAGCGTTGCACCGGCTCGCCGCTGCCCCATCCCGAGTGTGTCAGGGTCTACTTCAGGCCCTTGCCCAGGCCCAACACTAGACTTTGCCGGCCCAGCCACCATTCGCACTGTCGTGCATTCATCTTCTCGATGGTTTGCCATCCACCTGCTTCGGTCAAGCCTCATATGCATGAAGATGCTTCCGACTCGGCTCTACAAGAGTCCGTCTTTCCATTGAACATGATATCGCCACAGCCTTGATTCTTGCAAAGTCTCGTTCTCAGACTGAGCTGCAGTCGGCGACTCTCAAGCGGCTCAGGGAACCATCAGGTTTCCAACAGATCAGTCTTGTGCTCCCACTCTCTGACGCTCAATGCACCAGGCCTCCTCGCTTTGACGCAGCCAGGGTCGGGAGTCTTCCTTCAAGCCCATCATTTCGCTGGGATCTTAGACAACATAGTGACCCCTTGTTCTTATCGGGGAGCCTTTGCAGAATCTCGAAACACGAGAGCATCTTCAAATACTTCTCCCTGTACATGAATCCCGGTTGCAGAGCACGCCAGGATCTGCATTACACCAAAACCCTTGGCCAGGATCGTCACGTCCCGTTGCGCCAAATAGTAGATCGAACAATTGGCGCTACGGCATGTAGCGATAAGAGCCCGTGATTTGGTCTGCGGTCTCAAATAAAACAAAAAAAGATCTCGTCATAATGATGAACATAAGGTATTACAATTTGAGCCACAGGCGCTCATGATTGCTGTGAGGTGTGAGATAATGCAACAGGAAGACAACATCATGCACTGAGGCTTTCCCTTCGAGATTGTCTTGTCACTAAATGCACCGTCACTCGGAGCGCACATGACCGCTGGTCCTCCCAGTCTATCTGCCAGCACAATCACCCCCATTCCTCCCACATGAACGTAGCGTTGCAGTTCATCAGCCACTAGACAACTGCCTGCATTAGCGTCATATGCACCTAAGCAACATTGGTTGCGCCTCCCTTGAAGCCAACACCAAGAATTGGCAATGACCATCCATCCACCTGCGCCAGTTATCAATTGCCCGCTGAAGAGGCCATCTGGAGACCCATTTCCCGACTCCGCGCTCGCGACTAACAAAACCCAACACGCAAGCCTTGTTTGGTATATCACATAGAGCTAAGTTCATCATTCCTCTTGACTATAGAGGACGTCGATGTTTGGCGATAACGCGAAATGAAAAGACGCAAAGACTAGATACAGTCATCAGCTGTGTGGAGACGGTGCGTAAGATAAACGTCGCTATCCGCTCCCAGGTGGCGATTAGTTGATGTGAGGGTCGAGAGTTTGGGCAACATGTTTACCGTCAACCATCGGATGATGTTTATGGCGTTCTCTCTTTGTGCAAGTGATTTACACCCATCCTTCATCTCGATGGCCAACTAGTTCGTGAAGCATCCGTCAACCTTCCTCCGCCGTCACGACTGCTATTACGTCGTGCCACACAGGGCATGAAGGGGAGTTTTCTGGTGTCATTATTGATCAGTTCAGGAAGTAAGGAGAGAATGACTTCAAATACTTAGTTGTGGATGAAATCGTGTGACCTGCCAACGCTTCGGTCTGATTCGCAGGCAACGGCAATGAGGCCCAAGGTCCAATAGAGATGCGAAAGGCTTATCGCGAAAAAAGGTCTTATGTCAGTTTTTATTCAGATATATGCCAGTGCGGAAACACAGAAAATCGTCTCCGTGCTCTCTTAATGCAAAGTTGTTCAGACAGAAATCGGGATATGCTTGCCAAACAGAGGTACTCGTGCAATGATGGTTCAGGGTGTCTCGGAGTCATCTTTAGAGTCACGTGATCCCGCGCCCGATTCGTTCCCAGATTTGGAGCTAAGCTCCAAGCTTCACTTCACGCTGGAGATTCACAACTACAGTCTTGGTCAGCTAGTTGCAACTGTGCGAACAGTACCGATCAGCCAGAAACCCGTGGAACTCTGGCACAGGGTCTTTGGACCCATCACAGTGTGCCCATCATGAAGTTCAACATCGAGTAAGTCTCTTGGACGATTGCTGCAAACGCATTTTCCTTTCCCTCCCATTGCAGTATGCTCACATAAGGTAGTGAACTGCCAGTACTTTTCCCGTATCCGAGGATATACCCAGGTGAGTTTCCAATCATCTCACTGAACCGCGTGTACGTATTAATGAGTCTGAGTACAGAGCAATATGCGTAAGTGGGATTCTGGAGAGGTCGCCGAAATGCCAAGACTAATTTGCCCTTGATGACATAGCTACATGTGTGATCTCAAAAGTATGTTCAGGTCCTGTATATGTGGTCATGAGCTCAGACTACTAACTTTTATTGTAGAAACTCTAGATGCTGGTGGACATTGCGTGCTGGAAATGCCCTCAGGTACCGGGAAAACGGTTTCCTTACTGTCCCTCATCGTCGCGTACCAGCAGTACATGCCCGTCAAAAGGAAGCTGATCTACTGCTCTCGTATGTTTCCTGGTTCCTCCATCGATATTTACGACTGCTGAAAAGGCGTAGGGACCATGTCAGAGATCGAAAAGGCGCTGGTGGAGCTCCAGGCTCTTATGAAGTACCGCGCTGAGGAGCTGGGCTACGAAGAGGACTTCCGAGGATTAGGTCTCACAAGTCGAAAGAACCTGTGTCTCCACCCATCGGTCAAGCGAGAGAAGAGTGGCTCTATCGTTGATGCGCGATGCAGAAGCTTGACGGCTGGCTTCGTTAAGGAGAAGAAGGACAGGGGCGAGAATGTGGACCTTTGTGTCTACCATGATGTTAGTGCCGCTACACTTTCAGGACGAGGACACTACATGCTAACGTTTTCTCAACAGAACCTCGATCTTCTTGAACCCCACAATCTCATCCCTAACGGAGTTTGGTCTTTCGAAAGCCTGCTTCGTTATGGCGAGGAGCATAAGCAGTGTCCATACTTCACTGCTCGGCGAATGGTCCGTCCAGCTGATCAAATCTCATTCACACAGCTTGGCTGACTACAGTAGATGCAATACTGCAACGTTGTCATTTTCTCATATCATTATCTTCTTGACCCCAAAATCGCGGAACGCGTCACCAAAGACTTCTCAAAAGACTGCATCATCGTCTTCGATGAAGCCCACAACATCGATAACGTCTGTATCGAATCTCTCAGCACCGACATCACAGAGGAATCATTACGAAAAGCGACTCGTGGAGCGCAGAACCTGGAGCGAAAGATCGCAGAGATGAGGGACACAGATCAGGAGCAGCTGCAGAATGAGTACCAAAAACTTGTCCAGGGTCTGCGAGATGCCGATGACGCAAGGCAGGAGGACGCATTCATGTCAAACCCAGGTACGTTCTTGGCGATATTGTATTCGCTACCTTCGTCAGCTCACGCCTGTCCCTAGCTCTACCAGAGGATCTTCTGAAAGAAGCCGTCCCAGGCAACATCCGAAGAGCAGAGCACTTCGTCGCCTTCCTAAAGCGCTTCATAGAATATCTCAAGGTTTGCAACGCCTCAAGTTCACTCGACAATCGGCTATAGAGAACTGACATCTTAGACAGACTCGCATGAAAGTCCGACAAGTCATCTCAGAGACACCCCCTTCCTTCCTCTCTCATCTCAAAGAACACACCTTTATCGAAAAGAAACCCCTCCGTTTCTGCGCTGAACGCCTCACGTCCCTTGTCCGCACGCTAGAACTCACAAACATCGAAGACTACCAGCCCCTTCAAGAAGTTGCGACCTTTGCCACCCTTGTCGCAACGTACGAAAAAGGGTTCCTCCTCATTCTCGAACCATATGAATCCGATGCTGCGGAGGTTCCCAATCCAGTTCTGCACTTCACATGTCTCGATGCTGCTATCGCTATTCGTCCTGTCTTCGAGAGATTTTATTCCGTCATCATTACCTCCGGTACCATATCTCCGCTTGAGATATATCCCAAGATGCTCGACTTTTCCACCGTTATTCAAGAATCCTACAGCATGACACTCGCACGCAAATCTTTTCTTCCAATGATCGTCACTCGCGGCTCCGACCAAGCCTCCGTCTCCACAGGGTTTCAAGTACGCAATGAGCCCAGTGTCGTCCGAAACTACGGTAATCTCCTTACAGAATTCGCGAAGATCACTCCAGATGGCCTTGTCGTCTTCTTTCCTTCATACCTTTACATGGAGTCCATCATTAGCATGTGGCAGGGTATGGGTATTCTTGACGAGGTCTGGAAGTACAAACTCATATTAGTCGAAACTCCCGATGCTCAGGAAACTTCCCTGGCGTTGGAAACTTACCGCACCGCATGCTGCAACGGCCGTGGTGCCATTCTCCTCTGTGTCGCACGTGGCAAAGTTTCCGAAGGTATCGATTTCGACCACCAATATGGCCGGACTGTGTTGTGCATTGGCGTCCCCTTCCAATACACCGAGTCCCGTATTCTCAAGGCCCGCTTGGAGTTCCTCCGCGAGACTTACCGCATCAAAGAGAACGATTTCCTCTCCTTTGACGCCATGCGACACGCAGCGCAGTGCTTGGGTCGAGTTCTCCGTGGCAAGGATGACTACGGGATCATGGTCCTTGCAGACCGCCGCTTCCAGAAGAAACGCACGCAACTCCCGAAATGGATCAACCAAGCTCTCCTTGATGCAGATACCAACCTAAGCACAGACATGGCCGTCAGCAGTGCCCGGCGCTTCTTACGCACTATGGCTCAACCGTTCAGGGCGAAGGACCAAGAGGGTATCAGCACCTGGGGTTATGAGGACCTGATGCAACATAAGGAGAAGGTGGATATGGAGAGGATAAGAGAGCTAGAGGAAGAGGGAGCGAATGGGGTGAAGTCACGGAAGGAGGGGTATGAGGATGATGACTTCGAGGATGACGATATCGACCAGGATATGATGGACATGGGGTACTGATTGCAAATTCTAGAGCGTTGGGCCTATACGATGTTGCTATTATGGATATCGGGATCAATAGATTGTACATCAGTGACAAGGATTCAGTCTTTTAAAGATCAATGTGGTAGGTTGACACATGACAATGGTTTTCTTCGTCCGGAGTATAAAGTCTAGTCCTTTGTCTAAAAATGCCGGCTTCATATGTAGTGTCTAGAGAGGGTATCACACAAATTTCAGAAAGCAAAAAGACAAGCATCTACCAAGGGCTCCTCTGACCTCTTACACGATGTCTGGCTGTAACAAATATCCTCCTTGTGAATCTCTTGGATCACTGACTGACCGGCAACAACCTCTTCGAAGCCTTTATTGCCCTTAGTCCCGGCAACGTTCTCGCTCTCCCTGGCTGCCTACCGATTTCGACACATAACATCCTCACAAAGTCTCCATTCGTCCAATAACTCGTGTGTGCACTCAGCATGTTCAGATACTGGATCTCCAAAGGGCCACCTCCGCTCTTCAGATACCAGTCGATCTGTCCGTTATCATTGAGTAGAAACGCTTTCCGCTCGGCCATCTCCTCACGGTTAAAATCGTGGACTTCGAGTTCGAGCTGGGAGGGGAGGCGTTGATGATTTGGGCGTGAGGCAGAATCGTCCGCTTCTGGATTCCTGGTGGGGTCTAAGGGGTTGGAGGGGGGCGCCATACCAGGGATGATACCACGAAGGGAATCGTTGAGGGACTTGAAGAGCGAATTGGTTGCGCTAGGAACGTGGGCTGGTTTAAGGCTGGATGCGTAGTGAGGGTCGACGGCGCCATTGAGGAGATAGGCAATCGGATCTTCCTTGGCAAGTATGTTATAAATGTTATCAACGGCAATACAGCCGTAAGTACCTTCCTCGCCCGTGATAGCTTCTGAGTTAATATCAGCGAGGTCGGCTCCGGGCTTCCTCCGCCCTCGTCGCGGGAGTAGAGCGCCACGTTCCAGGAGCAAGAAGAATCCAGCAGGGCTCCCGACAAGAAAGAGGTTGGTTGTATCGAACTCGAAGAACTGCGTCTCGGGCTCCGGATGAGATAAATTGAGCCTTGGCACTCTGGTTGGCTGGCGGGAGAGGATTTCACAAGCCATGGCACTGCCCAGTGAATGCCCAATCAAGTGCACACGACCGTTCTGTGAGAAGCCTGGGTTGTTACGGCACCAGAGGCGGTAGACGCGGTTGGCCTCGGACACAAGGGCAGAGATCATCTTGCCCTTGTGGTGAGACATGTAGAACGGTATGTCAAACATAATATCTGAAATCATGCTCCTCACGGCAGGAATGGTCTTCGGCTCAATATCCTTCAAACCGAACGTCTCTGGAGCATGTTTATCACGGTCTTCCTCTCTCAGAGGACCGCCGTCCTCGAAGGACAAACCCATCCGCCAGTTCAGAGGCAACACCATCATGCCATTGTGTCCCTCCCGGATCACTTGCTGCACGAGCGGGTTCCCCAACTCGATATTGACTGACCGCCGGAAAGCGTTGATGGCATGCGTGAAGTGGTAGCTCTCTACTCTTTCTGCCAACTTTTGCCCAATACCGTGCGCAACTAGGACCAGGTCGGTGACTTGGCCGCGATCCTTGTCAGCCTTGCATGCAACACAAACCTCGCCCCCAGCGTTTTCATGAGATTCTTCGGCGGCCGAAGCACCCGGTTGAGCAGGCACTTGCTTCTTGCTGTGAAGACGCTCCCAGCGCTTTCTGTCGAAGCCCCTTACGACCTGAATCCCGATGTTGACTCCCTTCATGATCTTCTGGACTGATCTCCGCCCGTAATACGCTGAAGGCTTGAGACTCGGTTTGAGTAGGTATGCCTCAGTCTCGTTCTTGTAAATGACATGATAGTTCGAGAAAGGCTTGTTAGGAGGCTCTTTTTCGTCGTCTTCTTTAATCTGGATCGGCTCGATGGATCCTTCAGTTGCAGCTTCACCACGGAAGCATCTCGCTGCACAGAAAGGTTCTGCAGAGACTATCGGCTCGTCGGGCAATGGCTGGCCTTTAACCTGTTTCTTGGTGGCCTTCGTAGTGTCTGGCCACAATCTATGGGAGACTTTTTCTTCGCCAGCTGGTCCGACATCGATAGCGCAACGGAGCTCGTCACTCCATGTCTCGGTCCAAGGTTTCAGCTCGTGATAACCTGCTTCCAGTTGATTTGCAACTAGTGGAGGCACGGGGAGCATGGTATCCCTGTCAAGCTATGAGTAGGTGACTCAAGGAAGGAAACGGGGGACAACTTACCTGTAAAACCATGTGGCCCTGGTGACCACCGCCATATCGTTTACAGGAGACCAGTAGATAGGCTTCATCTGCAGCATAGGCAAAGACACCATGTGAAGCCGAGAGACACCGACGGCAACATCAAGAATGGTATCTGGTACCTCTTTATCGTCCCGCGCCGGGGATTTCCCAGCATGTTCCATCTCCATCTCCTTCAGCGTTTGAGCCGCTTTAACACTCTGTGTTACTGGCGTCTTCGTCGGGAAGGATGCTTGTGCCGGAGATGGTGGTACGGAAGAGCCAGCTTTGGCCGGTGACGAGCTCAACGATACGCCTTCAGTCTCAACCCTGACGAAAGGTCTTCCTGATATCCCATCGTCCGTAGGCGGTGGCCGAACAGGGCTGGGACTGCCGAAACGAGTATGGAGCTTCGATGGCCGGTGCATGGGCTGCGAGGCTGAACGCGCCCTGCCCTTGTGTTCATCCTCCACATTCGCGCGCCACTTATCTACAGGATGTTGTATTTTGATATTCACAGGGTCAGAGGGTATTCCTTCGCTTTCGATAGTCGGATTGGAGTTGTCAGTAGTCGAAGCTTGCCTCAGTCGTGACATGGCGCTGGTGACATCTTGAAGCACAGCCTGAGGCTCGAGATCCTTCGTTGTGCGTCTGAGAAGGGAGCAAAATACTCTCAAAAGCGCTTCAGATACATCCAGCAGCAACTCTGAGCAGCAGGCAGGCATGGGCGTGGTCGGCAAACCATCATCCACAGGTAGGGACACTTCGTGCGTCTGGACTTGGCCCGGGTGTTTCTCAATGTGTTTCATTGCGACAGCCTCTACAATTCGAGACCTCTTCTCCCACGTCTTCTGCACCGCAGATTCGCTCTGCTCCCGGTTGTTTCTCGCATTTTCGTGGTCAGCTCGGTCTTCGTCCGAGGCAAGGCTGAGCCATGCCTTTTCGAGAGCATTATTATCGCCACGGCTGAAGGGCCGAAGCTGACTCTTATTGGATCGTGAGTCCGCCGTGCCAAGAGCCGCTGATGTCGAAAGAGGGTCGTCGATAGGGATCACAGAAGAGTAGAAGAACTGTGCCTCGACTGGGGGCAAGCCATCGTCCTTTGGAGCTCGCTGAACGGGTGCCAGACGACATTTGGCACCGTACGTATGGCCTGGAGCATTTGCCATCCTTGAATTTCCCCGTCGTGGGTTTTCAACTGAAAGTGCCGGTATTGATACGAAGGGATCCGGGGGTGAGCTCAAGGGAGGAAGGTCAGCTCTCTCGGATCAAGCGAGGGTTGGGCAGCCTCGGACATGTAGGGCAGTGATTGCAGGCGCTCACATCAAACGAGGGCAGCCATCGGGAATGGACATCGACAGTCGGGTACAGTGATGATGAGGCTCAGGAGCAGTGTTCGTAGCTCGAATTCTCGTTCATGGCCATGTGGCTCCTCAATCCGAAAACCACGGCGATGCAGTAACCCAAATGTATGACAGTCGACGCGGTGACGCGCGACGCTATGACGTTGCGTTGGCGGGGCTTTAGCTCGGTAGATGGCCCAGCCCGCCTATACAAGCTCACACCGAAGCACTTAAGGTTACGACGGAGCAGAGGGTGGCTCTGATGGTCTGGATCTCCAACCTTCAGCAAGCCGTCAATACAGTCTGATTTCCCTATGACCAGCAATCCATCGACCCGATGAAATGATGTGAGTTTACATCCAAGCACCACAGTCCGGCTACGAGACATGCATCACAAAGTGTCCCCTTCGCCGGGCCTGGGGCTCAGCCGCACCCTGAACTTTGCTCTCCGTACTCCTCTAGCAATAGACCCCTCGGTGCATCTCCCGTAAAGTCGGATACAATTTTTTCAGTTGGTCACCGACCCCCGGAGACACTGGAGGATGCCTCGGTGCCGATCTCCTGCTGATCCCCAGGGCCCAGATTGAGGCTGTGTGTCTGTATCTCTCACTGCATCGATCCGACAAAGCCCACCCCCTTTGCTGCAACCCCCCCTGACCTTCTGTACTCACTTATCAGCCTTCGCGCGCTCCAACGTTCCGTCTGCACAGCCGGCGCTGTGGCCCAAAAATACCGGCCATACCGTATAAACTCAGTAAATTGGCGGTGCCTGCGGGTCGTGATCGCTGTTGTGGCGGCGAATCGTAGCTCTGGATCGTGTCAATAAGCACCTGTCATTGCTTTTTCTGCTCCCTAGAAGAACGGCTTTGGTGTCAACAGGCCTTTAGCGAGGCTACATCTGGTAAAGAGCCTGAGGCGTAACAAGGATCGTGACCCACAGGCACCGCCAATTTACTGAGTTTATACGGTATCTTAAGAGCATTGGTTTACATTACATTGAGATGTCGTGACATTGAATTGTCGATCGAGTCGTTGACACCCTGTCAGCCTGCCAACTCACTTGATCAATGACATAAAAATGCTCGTTAGTTAGGGAAGTGGCGGAATCTTGAGGCGGGATCCCAGCTTGTCCAGATGACTATGAATTACCTCTTACGGCAAACGTCCGGCTGTTATACGGTCTTCTTCCTTGCTCCTCAAGAGTGCCTCGTGCTCAGCCAACCCGTCCCGGTCCCGTCTCGTCGACCCTACTGCCCTCAGTACACTGAAGCGCACCAAGTAGGAGACGCCCCATACAGCCGGGGCTTCCAGATCCCTGCGACTCGCGTAACGAATTAGCAGTGAGAGCATGGAGTCATGGTGACGATAGCTCACGCTACCTCGTAGGGCTCGCGCAGACGCGCTTGCGGGTGTGGCTCTAAGGAGACGCGGGACGAACAAGCGCAGCCAATGATGGGGAAGGGGAGAATAGGAACGGCCCCTCGCATACTCTGTAGTCAAAAACCTGAAAGCACGTTCGGCGATTTCTGATCTGGGCTTGGTCCTGACAACTGGTCTCGTGTTGTTCGATGTTGTAGTGACCGCCGGGCGTCGCGAATGAGAAGGGGGAGGTACAAGCTGTACTGGCCTTTCAAAGCATGAGTCGTCGATCCAATGCAAACTGGCAGAACTATCCAGGATCTAGGTCACTCTCACACGAGAAGAAATCACAGCAAAGGTTGCCCAGAGTTGAACCTGGGCTTCAACACAGCCTGCACGGGATTTGTTCAAATGACGGTGACGCGGCTAATGTGATACTTCGAGATCTACGGAAGGATTTCTGATGAAGGTGTAGGTGCTGGGCCGCTTGCCCGACACCGGGAGATATGATTGGTCTACTGTAGTTGGTTGTAGGAGGATGGTAGGGAAGGTGACACAGGGTTAAGGAAGGAACGGGTGGGCGGTGGGTGATGCAACTGCACCTGGAGCCAGGTCACGCCTGGTGTTCGACTTTGCGCGCACGCACTCGTTCGTTCCCTTCAGATATACCTGTCAGGTACTTACAGGTTCGCACTCCGGCAAGATGAGGCAGCAGGCAGGCGGCGCATCACATGTAGTAATCTCGGGTTACACCAGCCAAAGGGGCCGAACGCATTATTCGCTCACTCGCCAAAACTGATTTTCTGCACACACCTCCATCGAGATGATCTCCGTCGTCTTTGGATGAGCGTTACTCATACGGGAAGTCTGACATGTACACATGTCCTTGTATGTGAGTGAATCAGAGATGATGCACAGCGCACACGTAGGCAGCATCCTCGGCGTTTCTAGGTTTGGCGTCATCTGCCTACCATCTTTTAAGCTAGAGCACCGCCATGGTGAATCAGACCACGGAGAACTCTAGAAAGTGAGTTACCACTCGGTGGGATATGATGGTTGAGATACCACATTTGAGTGAAATGATATCTCGCTTGGAACACTTGAAAGTATGGTGAGCAAAACAACCGTAGTGTAATGAGGTGCCTGATACCGTAGGCAGCTGTAAAGAGCAGGCAGCAATGGGAAAAGGGCAACCTGGGCCCAGTCTTTCTTGTGTGACCCAAGGCCAAATCCGACACCCTGGCCCTTTTCTGCACCTTTGCTCCGTCCCACAATGTGGCCCACTTCTAAAAAGTACTGCCCACTGTCCCCACCATGCGATCACCAGCCAACACTGAAAGCACGCGCCAAGCATCTCAGAGGTCGATTGAATACAGAGGGGATCCCACCCTTATCTTCGAGGTTGAGAAACCTAGCTTGCTACATGACCGCCAGCTGAGGCAAGCTGTTTCTCCCCGATGGACATTCCATATCAATGTCATCCCATGTGATGTCTTCGCCTCCGCAAAGCACTGATGCAGGGGAACATCTGTGGGCGCCGTGATTGGCGCTCCTTGGCGTAGATAGGACCGGTTGGGGGCCAAAACCCATTGCCCTATGGCTGAGGGAACATGACGAAAGACTCACTCTCTAATGTCATGGAGTCTGTCGGCCCAAATACTGGCAATGCCCGAGCCGGCATTCGAACCCTTTCCCACAGTTCACAGTTCTTCATCGAGGGTACCATTCTGAGATACCTCCATCTAATCCGGAAGGGTAGCCGGCCAGAAGCATGGACTCAGCCGCTGAAACTTTCTGTTGAACTGCGCTTAAAACCCGCGTGGACGCACAAGCCTCGGCCGAGATGCTGGTACGGTGGCCCTACCTTCTCGACGATCCCTGAGCTGCCAGTGATGGCCGAGGCAGAAAGGCAACTTTCGTGCTCGAGAGCTCTGGCCCTAACAGCACCAGCATCAACCACCTGCGATCGACTCGCGCCCTGGCGTTCATCAATATTGGCACCTTGACAGCGGATCACAGGCCCTGCAACTCTACCAACCAATTCTCATCCTCGCTCAGGTACAAACGATCTCGCACGCTACCTGCCAACTCGAGCCAGTGAAGCATAGTGAAGCTCTTTCAATGTACAGCCTGTTGCGACTTTATAGTGGGTTCGCCAGAATTAGATGACGGTCCACAGAGCTGCGCAGGGATGAAGTTCAATCTTACAGCTCTGCTACCAAGATTGAATGCCTGATGTGGCTAGTTGCGCCAGACCGAGCGGTTTCAAGCCACATGAGCTGTGAGGACAGCTTCACAACTGACGGTCCGATTGGAATGCATGCAATTTGTACGAGGGTCACAGCTTCTGCACCTCATAGACGGATCGCTGGTTTTCGACGAAGACTGATGTAAGCAATGCGAGCTTGCGCACCCTCCGAAATTAGGGTACCGACCCGACGCATTGAAACCAGATGCTAGGACCACCAGCCGACAGAGCTGTCTGAGGCATCGCAGGAGTAGAGAGCACGTCTACCACATTATTGGAACCCACGTCAATTGACTTGGAGGTTGGAGCGCGGCCGACAGCCATTGATTACCTACGGGGCCATCCATCCCAAATGGAGAACATGTTGCCCACTCTGCTGCGTACATGGCATACCATGTAGAAGTCATGGAACATCATGCACCATAAGCGCGCTTGTCTGTCAGGTGAGGTAAGGCTTCGGATATATCCCTCTGAGCTTGTCCTTATCGGGAAACACGACTGGCCTCTGAGGAAACGGGTGCCTACTTGCCTTGCCTTGCCTTGCCCAGTAACCCGGACACTTTCTGTTCCAGACATTGCCCGGCTGTGAGTTGAGGATGAGGACGAGTGTGACCACAAGCTTGAAACCATTGGGACAAATCACTGCATTGGCCAGGAGGTTGTGAGCGGCTATGAGATGAGGGATCCAATCGTTCAGATGCCAGTGTAAGGGCAGCCAAACTTGCTGACCACCACTGAAAGAATCGGTGATGCGCTGGCTCTCTCATGGGCTGCTTCGCTACGTTTAAAAGGTCCCCGACGTGCTTGGAAAGATGACCGCTAATGACCCTTCACGCGCTAGGCACAGGGAATGCGACACAACCTGCACGCAAGGGTCTATTATTACTAACAGAACCCGCTTTGCTTTACATGGGTGCGCGGATGATGAGGATGGGGGCTCCTGGCCTGGGGCACACTGGAGGCGCGACGTCGGTTAGATGGGCTTTGGGAAGTGCTCAACAGAGCAGGGAGAGGTATCACTGGATCACTTGTCGAGCGCACTTCTGAACCCCCGGAGCCGCATATAATGCGCCAGTAGGCAAGGCTCAGCCCGTGCCTCGCCTTGGGCTGGACAGCGTCATCGCAGCCACGGGCAGTAGCTTGGCATGCTGCCTTAGCCTGCACCACTGGGATCTTCCTGTACTGTTCTGGTCGCGGAAGCTATTCGCGTCCATCATTAGCCAAGTCAGATTATCTCGTGGATGAGTGCCTGTCCTGATGAGGTGGCCCTAGATCTCTCTTCCTCCCCCGGTCTCTCGTCGTGGGCTGCTGGCGAGCACTGACCCACCCCTGGACCTCAACCACGACAAGGCAGAAAGAGTGCCCACAACCCATCTATCGACACACCCTCCAACCTGAGTCTGTGCAATCCGCTGCAGGCCAATCCTTCGCGTGTGCAACGCTCGACCGCCCCCGATGGCGAGCAGGCCACACAGATGATGGAGGGGCGTCCCCACTGGGCGAACCCTGGACCGACGACTCCAACATGCCTACGGAGGACTGCTCTCACGTTCAAAGAAAGGCCTGCGTCTGTCAACGGGAGACGCGACTTGATGGCCCCGGGGCGTGGATATGGGATGGCCAAGGATTGGCGTGAGGTGGGCGTGTACAGTACATGTCCATGCTCGCAGTGTTGTACTGTACCTCTGGCTCTCGCTGATCGACCTGGTCCGTTCATCGTCTCGCCTTCCATGATGACTTGTCCGTGGCTGTCCTCCTGGTCCCCTTCGCCCCCAACGGGCATAGCCATGCTCAATATCCACCAGGCAGACGCTTGTCATGGGCCTCTACTAAGGTGCACTGCTGCAGATCACTCATCTGGGCTCACAGTTATACATACACCTCCGTTACGGCCCAGCCCGGTCGAGTAACTCTGCTTGTTACCCAGTTTACCTCGAGTCCGTCTTCACGCCTGTCTCTTCGTTTATCGATCTTCTCTTCTCGTTCTTGACTATATACGTACTCGCAGTCCAACCCCCCTCTTACAATTTTCCAACATTCTTCAACGGTATCAATATTGCACAAGTTCTTCTACTTCTACGACTTGCTCCTATCGTTGCTACTCTCCCCGCGCTTTGGTCGTCCATACTTTACTTTGGACCTCCACGCATACACTCACCGTCGACAACAGCAGTACGGCGCATTGAAACCATTGGCTTCCCACTTCAGACACGAGCACTGCGTCCAAAACAGCCCTGACAGACTGTGGTCTCCGAATCTGTGACCAATTCCCTAGGCGTTACTCGGGGATTTGAGAAGCTCACGAAGCTTCACTGGTCAGACTAATTCGCACTTGGCCAGGCCATCTGAGCCATATGCAGCAGTCCTCGATATGGACCTCACGCCCCCTTCCTTGACTACTTCGCCCGTCTCTCCCCGACTCAAGGGCTTCGACTCTCCGCCTTTGTCGACCTCTGTCCTTGAAGGCGCCTCCAAGATCGCTGCGAGCTATCCATCTCCTGACCTCCTCGACTATCCTTTCAAAACTGTCTCACCTTACCTGAGCAACGAAAGTCTTCCGGTTCCTCAAGACGTGTGGAACAGCCCTGACAGTATGGTATCTCACTCAAACGTGGCTATGGCACCGTCATTGGGCCATGTACTACCAGGCAACGACTACGACAGCTTCAGCAACTACGATCCAAACCTGACAGATCCATCTTTTCCTCTTGGTGAGAACTACACAGCGCCTCCGGCCTCATCCCCTGGTGGAAGCAACATCTTGCGAACGAGTACCCCAGTTTCCAGGCCTGCATCTGCGGCCACACCATCGAAGCCTATGGAACCGGGATCTGCATTCAACTACCTGCCAGATCACTCGTTGCCTCCCTCAAAGCTCAACAGTCTTTCAGCGTATGGGCAGCCGTTTGCTATCAACCATTTGACCTCCTCAGGCGTACCATCATTGGCGTTCCCCCAGAGCGACAGCACTTTTTCTCACGGCTCACAGTCATTCTTCCACAGCAGCAGTGTGTCACTGTGGCCCACTGACGACCTCCATCAGCTACATGAGCCGGATACAGCCACAACCCCAACGTCTGCACCATCAATGACGCCAACTCAGGACAGCGTTCGCATAATCAGGAAGTCTGCATCACGGCAGCAGCGACGTAGCCCACGCAAGCACACGACGAGGGAAGAGGCGAACTTTCAGTGCACTGTGAAGGGATGTGGGAAATTCTTTAGCCGCAGCTACAACTTCAAATCGCACATGGACACACACGATGAGAAGCGAGAGTATCCGTTTCCCTGCCCTCTAGATGGTTGTACCAAGAAGTTTGTTCGCAAGACGGATTTGCAGAGACATCACCAAAGCGTACACATGAAGGAAAGGAACCACAAATGCGACTTTTGTGGAAGGCTTTTTGCAAGGAAGGACACACTACGAAGGTAAGCTCTGGTTGAATATCGGGAAAAGGAAGCAGCTGATTGTACATAGGCATATGGAAGATGGGTGCTCGAAACGATTTGATCTTGGAACGATGGATTTGAGGGCTGAAGGCAACGGACTCGGATCCGGGAAACGACAACACCCGGGAAAGGCCAGTTCGGTCACACCCTCACAGACAAGCATCTCCCGAGCAGCAGCCCCGGCTGCAATGACAAATCTGCCAGCTGGATCCAGCCTTGGGGGAGCAGCTGGGGCATCAGAGCCAAGTGGAAGATGGGCAGGCGCTCGCTGACATACTTACTTTCACTTTATTGTTGGGAATGGGGCCAAGTCAAAGTACCTGATGCTTGGCCGATGCGCGATCGAGGGGATTCTTCACTTCCCAACTGCATAGAAGGAGGAGGGACGGCCTCCGCGGGACCTTAATGCCGCCCGACGAACCAACATTGATTTGTACAGCATATGCATGACGACGGATGTTTCTGTTTACAGGGCTGATCGAACGCTTTCTGGACGGGATTACCTACTCTATGTCAGCTGGTGGCAGGGGCATGTCGCTGACGCCACCTGACTGACACGGCAGTACTGGACAATCGGCTAATTGAATGGCGTTCTACGGATCTGGAAGCCTCCATCTCTTCTTCTTTCTTTTGGCATCTCTCTTTTCACAGAGGGATATTTTGAAGCTTCGCTCTTTTTCGACTTTGGCGCTGGACTTTTTGGGGGGGTTATGAACTCTTCAAGGATACCCACTGGAAGGATTGCGAGGGAGTTTCCCCTCTCCCAAGGGTGCGATGCATACACGTTAGATGTCACCACAACGAGAAACGCGCAGGTAAAGGTTTACTCATGGATCACTTGATACAGCTCAGAATACAACACAGCATTCATTTTCCAAAACTTGACATACATATCTGACCGATTTTCTCCCCAAATTCATCCAGGTGACAAGGTCTTACCGCACCGGCAACAGACAGCAAGGCTGGATAATGCGAACCGAACCATGCACGGACGCCCAACGCAACCCCGGACCGTTGCAGACACGACATCCCCACCTGGCTAAGATAGAAGTCGCTTTCTCGACGTATCACCAAGCCTTCGGTACGAGCAAAACGGGCTCTTGAACAGCCCACAATTGACTTGATAACATAGCCCAGGCAGGCGGGCACAGGGGTTGGTGTTTAGCCTCACCCATGTTTGGGAAAACCGAACATCCCGCTCTCTGGCCTTCTCGATTGGGTTTCTTCTTTTGTCCTCGTCCCTTACTGACCCTCTTTCGATATCTGTCTTTAAACTTAGCTAAAATACGAGGAAGTGCTTTTTATCTCACTTGTTAGATGCTTTTGAAGGGATGCTGTTGGGTTCAACGATGTCTATGACAAGCATTAGGTATGCTTTCGGAGGAGGTCTCCTGCTCGCCGGGCGGTAGTGACAGGTCAAGTCGCAGGGAAACTGGATTAGAGGATTGAAAGAGTCCGGCTCGCTGTGGCTCCCAGGGTTCTTGTTCTATTAATATGTTTCAACGAGGCCCTGGTCAACCATATGTGCTCTGCCTATAGTATAGTTTATAGCTACTAATTATGCTGGGGTTATGGTCCAAGTCGGCTCAGCCTGTTAGAGTCACTTCGCCAAGTTGCCAGGGGTCTCCCACCCCATGTCTTTGGGACGAGGGTAGGTACTCCAGAAAGAGAGTTGAAATGAGACAACCAACGTTGTGCTCGTGCTCACGTGGCCGGGATTCACCGAGTCTTTGCCTTGCTGGCATTTTGGCATCGGGAGATTAGGGAATATGTGATTCACAGAGGAAACAGTGATAGGGCAACATAGACTGAAGTAATTAGATATATCCTTGGTTGGCTGAGCCCTCCTGCAGCACTCAGGACCAGAACCCCAGAGATGTTGGGTCGGGTCATTCCACAGGGGCTTACAGGGTTGAAGAGACGGCAGCCTAGGACCGTTCTCCGTGATTGTAGATATTCGGGCGCGTTCGTATTGTGGACAATAACTGCTTTTACGCGCGAGACTTGATGGTACTCGTCGAGAGCATGGATTCAATGTGACGGTGCCTACAAAGATGGACAAAGTGCGTGAGCCCACTTCAGAAAGACCTACAGCACCGCAACTTTGGGGCCTAAAACTCCCGTCAGCGTTACAGCAAAGTAGGGCGGTGACCAGGGCATAAGTCAAGTGAGGAAACGAACAGAGACAGCTTTCCCCAGGACCTCCGGCGGACGAAAGCCCGTGGCTCCGCGACGAGCTCACAGCCCCGTAAGGCTCCGGAATGTAAGGTCTTCGGGCGATGCCATTGCCTGCTTCCAGTAGAAAAGCTGTTTGGGTGGAGGGATAAGAGAACTAGTTTCTAGGCACAGATCAGGGGAGACAAAGAGGGCCAGGGGCAGAAGAGCAGACCAAAGTGGATAGGTTAAGAAAGCGCCTGGGGGGGCGTGAGAACAAGACAAATTAGATGATGGACGATTAATGATTGATTTGACAAGGATCGCGTAGGGCAGGGCCGGGCGTTTTAGAGCTGGGTGGGTTGCGGTCCGGGTACCGCATCCACCCCAGGTCTTTGGTTCTCAGGATCGAAGCGTGTTTGGGAGACTGTCCTGCAGTATGGAGTACATACAGCGTACAGTATGCTGTATGCATGAGGTATTGTGCGGTGGTGCTCTGTTTGGTTTGGTGGCTGCAGAAGGCGAGGTAGCATCGTAGGAAGGGGCTGAGTCGATCAGTGGTGCTTCTCACACGCTTCATCGTCCTATTGCATGTTATCCCTTCCAGGTCTACCCACTTGGCTGTTAGATGTGACAAGTCCTGCAGATCCTAGGATGCAACCAACAACAACACGACCATGAGAGAATCCACCAGGAAGCTACATAGTGGACTCGGGAAATGCTAAGAATTCAAGCATCCAGGCGAGGAAGGGTGTGTCGCTGCTTGGGCACTGTGAAGCACACTTTCATAACCCTAACATTTGCACTGGGAGCCATGAGACACACATTCAGCTGCATTGAGTGCTGGAGACGCGCCAGTCATCTTGACTCAAACACGTCTGGTCGATTCCAGGCGAAGAGGCTGGCCACAGTCCCTCGCAGTCCGAAGTCCTCCTGTGGTATGTATGTGGTGTATATGTATTTCGTATGTTTGTTCCCTTTCTGCTCTCGAGACGCATCGGTTGCACGGCAGCCATTTTCTATGTTGGTCTGCATGCTTGTGCGTGCGTCTGGGAGAGTGCGCGAGAATGACCTCTGCGGCAGCCGCGGCGTCTACGACACGTCAACGGGGGCATGAGCAGCGGGTTTGATTTGGCGACCGGACCCCCGGAAAGGGTGCAGCACGGGCGTCTGTTCATCTTGACGCGATGGCGCGGCTGATATGCACGGCAGATGCCAGGTTTCCCCCACGGCATGCTACAACTATGTGACGGGCTGTGCGAAGGTTGTGAAGTCCCTCACATAGCCATCGGCAGTGGCTCTGGCTGTTTGGTGACTGACCGGGAGAGTGGTGAGTTGTTCGTCGGACTTGAGTGAATGGAATCAGTAGGCGTCTACTCTTCAGCAACCGCGAGCATACAGAAGGAGGACAGCGAGAAGCATGACAAGGGTTGATGAGTCGCTGTTGAAACGACCAGGACCTGAGCATGGGGATATGTGCTCGTGGAATTCACGCTGTCGAAAGGGACAAAGGGCATAGACGCAGTCTCGCGTAGCGCATAACGCAACGCCTACGCACATAGCCGCGATACACGAGGCTTGGAGAGGATGCGCTGGCACTGTGCCCTGCTGTGCCAAGTCCGAAAGCAGGAACCACTTAACTATTCTGTTACTCTTTGCCCGTGTGCACTCATCATCGCCGCCTCCAGGAAAGCATGCCGGTGCTCCTGCGAAAATTCATGGCGGCAAAGCGGGTGACTTGTCCAGGCATCGAGTCGATATGGATCTAGCCCTGTGTGCCCAGGGTACGGTTCGGTCCATGCGCTCACGCCCTCGCTACTGGTTGATTGAGCGAACTGTGACGAACGATTGGACATTGAGGACTGTCACAGTCCAAAGTTCCTGTTGCCATCCGAGGAAGTTCCAGTCTCGCTTTTAGTAGCAAAAAGTTCCGCCAAACACCTGCACTAGCCAGCATACATCTGCAGGTCTGATGCAGGTGAGAGGGGGTGGAGAGTCGGAAAGAAAATGAGACTTGTGATACGGTAGGTATAGTCGAACAAGGCCAGCCCCAGGAACAAGGCGGCTGGCAGCCAGAGGTCTTCCGGAAGGATGGTGGAACAGCGAGGGAAGCGAGGCAAGCGAGGGAAGCTTGACACTCGGATCCAACGGGCGTCGACTTTGACGCAGGAGTGCCTTGGTGGCTTGCGAGATGGCGTTTCCGTGAGGGGGGGGAAGGGGGGTCGCTTCACACCTTCCTTGCCCAAGATCGTTCTGCCAAGAAAGGACGGCCTCCTTAGTGAGGATACATTGTTCAAGTCATCTTTTGAGCTTGTTTATGATAGTCTACAGTGCCACTTTTCGGGCTTAATTCTTTTTGAGAGCTTGCTTGACCCTCAGGGTTTCTTTGCCATGACGTGACCCGATCATCTGTCACGTGTCTAGGGTGAGAGATGGTGACACGGATGAGCACGGCGCGCGTATTTGGCCTCTTGGGAACTCTCCAGGGCACGCCGCCAAATCCTAGATTCGAACCGAGGTGCCCGCTGGACTCCTTGCCGGTGGCCTGCTAGCAAGCAATGACCGTAAGGGGCAGTCGCCGACAAGAAATCATCGAGCTTTTGTCGTCATGAGGAGCTTGGAGAGTTGTTTGGCTCAGCAACGCATCGGTACATGATGGAACAAGGTGGCCCTGCAGAAGAGCGAGCGCCCGTCCCTGCACAGCCTGAGCAAGGACGAAGCTCTGATGCAGGTCCTATCTACCCGCCAGACGCGTGTGTAATCTTCAGTCCTCCAGCTCTGTTCCTCGTCAAAGCCGGGATCTGTTGGGAGACCAAGGCCAGCAAGAAGTCTTATCTGCACTTCTTCTTGCCTGAACAGCACATCATCATTCGGTTTGGTGCACGAGCTGCGACATCCAGGCTGAGATCAGGGCTCCTGCACATGCCACGAGCCATGAAAACCTGGAGTGTACACCATCAGTTGCCTGCCCCTTGGCAGCGGTAAGGCAGATCGCTGACTCCTGCGTTTCGGTGAACTGTTGGAACCCTGGTCAGTGTCATTGTCCAAGATTATGGATCTACCGCTATCCTCCGTGCCAGATATCTGACTCGTGATTTGTTAGCCAAGTCAGCGAGCTTGCATCGAGCCAGTGTTTAGCACGCACTGCTCCGGGATGCCTGCACAGCTACCATGATATACAGTCCCATCCTCCCATCAGCAACTCACCAACCTCTGGTCCTCCCATTCGGGTCGCGTATTCCTTCGAAGGATCAGCCAATCCGTAGGTCAGAGCCTATCTCCCTTGCAGGAATCCTCCTCATGACCTTCCACACCTGCAGGTAGCGCGGCTATTCAGCCAATAAACGTACCGTTGTTGAGGCTCGACGGCAGAGTACGGCACGAATCATATCGAGTAGCTTCTTGTAGAAACTCTTGCGTCCAGGGTGTCCCTTGCGTAGTCGAGGGCCAAGAGCTACCATGCCACAGCCAGCGCTGGGGATGAATGCACACACCAGCCAGGACTATGGTTCCGTCCCAAGGGCCCGGAGACGATGTGCGGCCAGCCACTCAAGCACCTCGGGCAGCTTCCAGCTTCGGAGAGGTTCACGGGCATGCTTCAGAGGGGTTACCCTCCCGCGAAGGCTGCTTCACCGCGGCATCATGGGCGGCTGTATGTTGCAGGGGCTCCTCCGGCTCTTTTGGGATACCGACCGCATATGGCCCCTTACCTTACTTCGGACCTCGCAGGTGAAGAGTCATCCAAATGTTGTGAATATGGATGACCGGGTAGCTCTATGGATAAGCTGTAACAAGGACACCACATGGTGACTGGGAAACGGGCGGCCCTCCGTCTCGCGCAGTCGAGACGCAGTGTCGCGGATGAAGGCATGAACAGTCCATCGGTCGATATGTAATATGAGCAGCGTGTACAACTAAAGGTGGGTTGCTTGTCGGCGATTGCTTCGTTGGCAAAGTCAATGTGCCATAGGGATGGATGCCAAATTGTGCCTGTAGACCTTGGGAAGTGATTGCGTTGAGAGTTCAGCAAGAACCGGGATGACTGCTTTTCAGGTACTATTTGTCAAGGGAAGAGCCGCTCGACGGCAGCAAATCAAATCCAACATCGGTCAAAGGGACATGTAAACAGTAACAGGTTCGCTCAACATGTCTCACCTGTGTTGGGCTGCCTTGGAATGGCATCCAGTGAACCGTCTCATGGGTGATCTTTGGCTCCTCACCTGTACCATCCGTGACTGCAGCTCACGGCTGCTGTAGTTTGTTGATCCCACGATGCTCTCGGTGTGTGGCTGCAGAGCACGTTGTGCGACACACTGTGACTTCAGGAAACACTGGTTGGCCATGAAAGCGAGGTGAAGAACTTCGTGGTGAGCCAGGAGGGAATGGGTCTTGAATGGGGTATCAAAGGCTTCTATCACTCCTCCATTGTCTACTTTTCCACCAGGAGGTTCCCAACGTCTCTAGGCACCCTAACAAAGGCACGCAAAACTCCGCCCGACTGCCAATGCTGTTGATGAGGCTAACCCTATGGGGTAGCCTCGACTTGTGATTGTAAAGCTGGTATGTGATGCTGCACCACCACCACCGAAGATTACACAATTCGGACGGTAACAGGTGCTCATACGAACAGGCAGCGTTTCAGCATCTCCCAAGACACACCTGGAGGGCTTGAGTGCTCTGCCAACAGTGGCCATTCGTTGCCGAATCCGCAGGCTGATGCGATGGCATTCGGGCTCACCCTTCAGGCGCAGCTTTCGTGGAACGCTGTTATGACGGTACTCATACAAAGCCCTTCGCCAATTGCCAAAAGTTTTCCATCTTAGCCCTGCCCAGGAAGGATCGAGCTTCAGCATCGGTCTCGCAAACCCGACTACTCCATTTACGGAATGCCCGTGCCTTCTCCTCACCCTCGAAGACAAGCTTACACTCATTCAACGACATGTCTTTGAGCTCTCCCTTCTCGTTCTCTGCAAGTAGCCACTCGCGCTCAGCCCCTGTCTTGCTGTCCTTATCTCGGGATGGCGCATTTTCGGTCCAGTCAATACGCTGGAGCATAAGCTTCCGAAATTTGGTCGTGCTCCATTCACCACCCTCCACAACAACCAGGTTGAACTTGGGGTGCATGATGCACGTGCCAGTCAGGGCGAGCTGCTCAGCATTGACGCCGATTTTATAACGATGCTGTCCGTTGGCAAGACTGTTGATCTTGAAGACGAGGACGTGGATTCCCTTCTCTGCATCTTTTTGTTGGTTGACGGCGAGCTTTTCGTGTCGTTGCTCTTTTGTCAGTTTTCTCTCTTCATTTGTATCAACATGTTTCTGATGTCGTTCGGCGATCTCGCGGTTGACCCGTATCTCGACAGCCGTGGGATCCTTTACGGCAGCTGCGAATGATAAATATCAGCACACATGACTTGGTAAAAGACTGGGGTTGGTGATGTATGACTTACAGTCGCCAAGAACACGCATCAAATTGCCTTTCTTCACTTTGGGAGGAGGTGCGGGTACCAATCCGAGTCTGATCTTTGCTTGCATCTCCTTCAGGTCCTCCATCCTTCTTTGGCGCCGCATCTTTGCCTTCTCCTTTGATGTGAGATACATCGCCTTCGGGGGCGGCGCTTGGCGGTCTTGGGGAGGCTCGAGAGCGACGGGATGCTGTACAAGCTCTGTGATGATCGTGTCTGGCGTGCTGATTTTCAACTTGCTCGGGTCATCAATTTCATCGTAGTTGCTGCCATCAACTAAGCCCTCGTCCCACCACTCGATTTCCGGTGGAGCTTCTACTGCAAAGTTCTTCTCCACGTCCATGTCCTCATCGATGCCAGCTTTCCGAGTCTGCGCAGCAATGCGCTTCTTCATCGCCTCGAGAGCCGCCTGTCTTCGCAAAGCATTTGCCTGCTGAATGAATTTGCCCTTCTGATTGAATATCAACTGTCGTGAGTGTCGCTTCTTGCCGCCGGAAGGCTGAGCGGCAAGACTCTCGTCGAAGTACGGGTTGCTCTGGCCAGAAGCTCCTCCGAATGACGCTGGTGATCCCTGTCTCGGAGCATTTCCTTGCTTCCAGGTCTGTTGTGGTGCACGGCCTGATGCAGGGTTTGATTCTCTGGCGTTGTTTCCGGGCTTCCATGATCCCAGATCCTCCAAAGCAGGATGCAGACCAACATTCAGCCCACCCTTTGCTTTACTGGTCCCAACCGCAGCGGCTACACGTGCCTTAAGCGCAGCCATACGGTCAGCCGCAGATTCAGGCTTCTGTACTCTAGAAGAGGCATCGTGACGAGGAGCCAAAGCGGGAGACTTGGGCTGTTGTCGGTCCATCTTGCGCTTGACTCCGCCGCGTTTCTCTGTCGGCAGGAAGGATTTGACCCGATGAGGGGCGCCCTCTGGCGGTCGACTCTCCTTTCCGGAAAATGTGTGCCTTTGGAGGCGCTTTGTCCAGTAGTGATATGATTGAGCGCGTATTGGATTTTCGCGATGATGGTTGTAGTGGACGATGATAATGTCATCGCGATACCCCCAAGTTCCCTCTCGATGGAGACCCACCCCATGCAGCACCTGCATCCACTGTAGAATTCTGCCATACTCACCGCCAAAAATTTTGTGCATCATCGAGCTCCCCACCACTGGCCGCCGCCTCCATCCGTAAAGCAGCCCAAGGCTATCTAGCTTTTCGATTGCCTGCCAAAACCCAGCCTTGCGCCAGCTCTCAGCCCCCGATGCCAGGCCCAGTGGCAGTGGTCTTCAGCTTCTGAGTCCGATCATTTGAACATCGGCGCCATCATGAATATTGCAACGCCTATCGCCTCCGAGGTGGAGAGCGTCGAGTTCACGTTCCTCTCGCCCAAAGAAATCAAGGCAATCTCTGTCAAGCGCATCGAGAATGAGAGTACATTCGACAATTTGCTCAACCCTGTCCCAGGAGGTCTATATGATCCGGCTTTGGGATCTTGGGGCGACTCACCGTGCGTTCTGCGTTCCCAAACTTTCACTGGGTAACGCACATATACTGACCGTGCATCCAGGTGTACAACATGTAATCTGAACCAAGCAACATGCCCAGGTCATCCGGGCCACATCCAACTCCCCGTTCCTGTCTATCACCCTGTCTTTATGGACATGATCTACCGCCTACTCCGTGCAACATGCGTCTACTGCAAAGGCTTTCGTCTCCCTCCCAAAGACCTTCACAGATACACCTGTCAACTGCGACTCCTGCAGTATGGCCTGATTAACGAGGCCCACACCGTCGCAGCGATCGGAGAGACTGATCTTGGTCTACAATTTGAGAAGGATCTCGGCCTCGAAAGTGAGGCAGAGGAAGATGGCAAGCAGTCCATCAACAACATTACCCGGGCTCGCGACAAGTACGTTCAGCAGTGCCTCAAAGCCAGCGGCGCCACCAAGAGAGGAGACTTCACGAAGGGAAAACACGAGGGCGCTATCGAGATGCGAAGAGAGGTTATTCGAGAATTTCTGGCAGAGATTACCAGCAAGCGTCTCTGCAACAGTTGCGGTGGTATTTCCCCATCATACCGCAAGAATGGCTTCGTCAAAATTTTCGAGAGGGCTTTGTCTGGGAAGGAGAAGGTCAAAATGGCACAAAAGGGTTTCAAGAAGTGGGTAGATGCCCTAGCCCGGGTGCACCAGCAACAGTCGAAACGTAAGCAGCAGGTTGACGAGGCTATCGCCGACATTGAGGAGGACGCCATGGACATCGATGTTCCGGACCAAGACCCCGAGACGGCCCCGATTGACAATAAGTTGGAGCCACTGGAGAGATACATCAGCTCTATGGAGGTTCGTGCTCGTCTCGTTGAATTGTTCAACAAGGAGCAAGAGCTTTTGGCCTTAGTTTATAACGCAAAACCTCTCACGCGGAACTCACCCAAAGTCACACCAGACATGTTCTTCATGGAGACAATTTTGGTACCGCCGAATCGCTTCCGTCCTGAAGCACGCACTGGCGCGTCCGAGATCGCAGAAGCCCAACAAAACTCTTTGTACAAGGGGATCCTCAAAAGCTGTGGGAAGATTGCCTTGATCCACACGGCTCTTAGGGAGAACCGTGCAGATATCATGCAATTACACCAGGCTTGTGCCGAGCTCCAGGAAGCTGTCAATTCGCTCATTGACAAGGACAAGAACCCCATTCAGGGTGCCGCCGCCGCTCGTAATGAGGATGGTATCAAGCAGAAGCTCGAAAAGAAGGAGGGTCTCTTCCGAAAGAACATGATGGGCAAGCGTGTCAACTATGCTGCTCGCAGTGTCATCTCACCAGACCCGAACATTGAAACCAATGAGATCGGTGTTCCGCCTGTCTTCGCCAGGAAGCTAACATACCCGGAGCCTGTCACATCACACAACTTCCGCGATTTGCAACAAGCCGTCATCAATGGACCAGACAAATGGCCAGGTGCTTTCGCGATCGAGAACGAGAATGGGCAGGTCATCAACCTGCGTAACAAGTCGGTCGAGGACCGTGTCTCACTTGCCAATCAGCTTCTGGCACCCACAGACAGCAATGCCCCTACGTCAAGAAACAAGAAAGTGTTACGACATCTGACGAACGGTGATGTCGTCCTCATGAACCGACAGCCGACCCTGCACAAGCCTTCGATCATGGGCCACAGGGTCAGGGTTCTTCCCGGGGAGAAGACGATTCGCATGCACTACGCCAACTGTAACACCTACAACGCCGATTTCGATGGTGACGAAATGAACATGCATTTCCCACAGAATGAAGTTGCTCGAGCCGAGGCCCTTCAGGTTGCGGATACCGATCACCAATATCTCTCTGGCACGGCTGGGAAACCTCTTCGCGGTCTGATCCAGGATCATATTTCTGTTAGTGTGGCTCTTTGCAACCGAGACACATTCTTCAGCAAAGGTGACTACCACTCACTCGTCTACAGTGCCCTGCGACCTGAGAGCGGTCATATCCTTGGCGACAGAATTCAGCTGGTAGATCCAGCAATCATCAAGCCTGTTCCTCGTTGGACTGGCAAGCAAATCATTACCACCATTCTCAAGAACATCCAGCCACCAAATTGCGGCGGCCTCTTCATGAACGAGGAGACACAGCTCAAGGCTGAACAGTGGGGCAAGAATTCGGAGGAAGGTCGCGTTCTCATCCAAGATGGCGTTCTCATTACTGGTATCCTTGACAAGTCACAAATTGGTCCTAGCTCAGGTGGCTTGATCCACGCCATTCACGAAGTGTACGGTCCAACTGTCGCTGGTAAACTTCTCAGCAGCATGGGAAGACTACTGACGAGATACCTGGGTATGCGCGCCTTCTCATGTGGTATGGAGGACATCCGCCTTACTCCTGCTGGCGAAGCCGATCGACTCAAGGCTCTTGCTGGTGTCGACGCCATTGGTCTAAAGGTCGCTTCAAACTATGTGTCCATTGAGAACTGCACAAACCCGAAAGATCCACTCCTTGAGGAACGTCTTGAGGAGGCGTTGCGTGACGATAAGAAGCAGGAAGGTCTGGATCTCCTCATGAACGCTAGCAGCAAAGATATCACAGAAGCTGTTCAGAAGGCATGCATGCCTCATGGTCTCCAGAAGCCCTTTCCTAAGAATCAAATGCAGGCCATGACAACTTCCGGTGCCAAGGGATCAAGAGTCAACGCGAACCTGATTTCCTGCAACTTAGGTCAGCAAGTCCTTGAGGGCAGACGTGTCCCTGTAATGGTCAGCGGCAAGTCACTCCCGTGTTTTCAGCCGTTTGAGACACATGTTCGTGCTGGTGGATTTATCGTCAACCGTTTCTTGACTGGTATTCGACCTCAGGAATACTACTTTCATCACATGGCTGGTCGTGAAGGGCTCATCGATACTGCTGTCAAGACTTCGCGCTCCGGTTATCTTCAGCGCTGCGTGATCAAGGGTATGGAAGGTCTGCAGGTGGCATACGATTCGACTGTGCGGGACGCCGATGGATCTATGATTCAGTTCCTGTATGGTGAGGATGGTCTCGACGTTTGTAAGCAGAAATACCTCACAGATTTCCGCTTCATTCTCCAGAACGTCACATCAGAGGCCGCCCAGCTCAGGTATGATGCACAAATTGGCGAGCGATTGAGTACCCATCGCGACGCTATTGGCAAGTACATGAAGAGCGCCATCAAGCACGTAAAGGCAGGGGATCTCAAGGCGAAGGATCCGATCACCGATGTCTTCAACCCTGCGACTAATGCGTTTGCAACCTCGGAGAAGTTCTACGAAAAGATGACGAAATACCTCAAGGAGAACAAGGATGGGCTTCTGCGTGAGAAGGGTGAGAAGGGCAAGCAAACTGTCACCAAGCAAGCTCTAAACAAGAAGAACGCCGAGCTTCTCTTCGCAATGAAGTACCTGAGGTCTCTTGTTGACCCTGGTGAAGCCGTTGGTATTGTTGCTGGTCAATCCGTGGGTGAGCCATCTACTCAGATGACACTGAATACTTTCCACTTAGCCGGTCACTCTGCCAAAAACGTCACCCTTGGTATACCTCGTCTTCGAGAAATTTTGATGACGGCCAGTCGCCATATCTCAACCCCCTCTATGTCATTATACCCTAACGAGGAGCTCGACACCAATGCGGCAGGCGTCTTCGCCAAATCAATTAGCAAGCTTCCCTTAGCTGATCTACTGGACAAAGTCAAAGTTGAAGAGACAGTTGGCAAGGGAATCGGCTACGGCTTGGCTAAGATGTTTAAGATTCGACTTGACTTCTTCCCGTCTGAGGAGTACACGAAGACATATGCCATCAGTATTGGAGATGTCATGGACTCCGTTGAGAAAAAACTTCTTGGTCACATTACCAGGATAGCAAGGAGGGAGATCAAGAAGCGACAAGCCAACGCCACAACCGCAACCCCGGAGGTTGGTGTCTCATCCGGCGTCGTTGAGACAGCTGCGCCTACAACTCGTGAATTGGGCGAGGATGAGGATGAGGACGCCGACGATGATGCCACCAACGACAAGCAACGAGCCAATCGCGCCGAGGCTGTCTCATACGGTCCGAACGACGACGATGATGATGCCGTCCAACGAGCTAACGATGCCGAATCATCCTCGGAATCAGAAGACGAAGGCATCGGTGGCAGTCCACGGCCAAAGAGACGCAGGCTGGACAAGACGAATGACGCCGACTCCAGTGACAGCGAAAGCGACGAAGACGATGATGATAGTGACACATCGGCTGTTGGAGGTGCTCGTGCCGAACGCGTCGTTCAGGAATACGCCGACGTCACCAACTTCGAGTCCGACGAGAAATCCGGCGCTTGGTGCCGCTTTACCTTTGAATACGATGCCGGCATTCCCAAGATTCTCATGCTCAGCATCGTTCAAGACGCCCTGAAGAAAACTGTCGTTCAGCAAGTCGCTGGTATCGGATCTTGTACATACGCAGAGGAGAAGGAAAACAACCAGATGGTGCGGGTTATTCACACAGACGGTGTGAATATGAAGGCTATGCAGCGTTACAGCGATTTTATCAACCCCAACCGCATCATGACAAATGACATCGGCGCCATGCTCGACAACTACGGTGTGGAAGCATGCCGCGCGACCATCGTCCGCGAACTTGCAGGCGTCTTCGGCGGTCACGGTATCAAGGTCGATAATAGACATCTGAACCTCATTGCTGACCACATGACCCGCGGAGGAGACTTCACTGCGTTCAGCCGCATGGGTCTTCGCGGCAACGTCAGCCCGTTTACGAAAATGAGTTTCGAGACGACGCTTGGTTTCCTGAAGGACGCAGTGCTGGATGGTGATTGGGATGACCTGACGACGCCTAGTGGAAGGCTTGTTATGGGCAAGCTGGGGAAGGTCGGTACTGGAGGGTTTGATGTGATGACACGGCTGCCGACCCATCATGTGGATGTCATGGCATGAAGAGGAACTCACGGATTACATCCGGACTATGGTTGAAAGGAGTTTTAAGGCTTGTTTTGAAGTGACTTTTGCATATGAAAATGTTGTGTCCTCATAGGATGTACATGAGATCAGTCAGCAATCGATTATTTGCCATCAATTATCATGGATTGAATGCCTCCCGTCTTTGTAGTAGAGTGTTCGGGCTGACAACCTTGTCCGTGTAATACCAAGGAAAGAGAAACGAGAGAAAGAAAATGGACATCTTTGCAACCGACAGTCGCCATTATTCTGCTGCCTTTCCAGACCTGCAGATTAGTCATGGGAAGTAAGCGCAAGAAGTGCATTCTGCTTCGGCAACTCGAGCAACCGGGACACGATTGGATGCAGAAAGGGTCCTCATGGCCCGTGAGTGAACATAAATCAAGGAGAGGATCTCAGCCAGTAGTGTATAACTGCGGTGAGGATGTAGCTGGGGAAGAGGTGTCTGTCAGATTCTCAAATCAGTCAGTGCGCGCAAATTTATTAGTCAAGGCTCAATCAGACGCCACAGATACCTGCCCTTGACTGAAGACATCATTTTCATGTAAAGAGGAGAATATCACCTGCGCCATGGCCTCTCCAATTCAGAGCACACTGCGATAATCCGGCGTGGCGTGTAAGCGACAAGTGATTAATAGAAGTCGCAGAATGCCAGGAGTCAGGATCTCTGGTTAGGGAAACAATAATTATCTATCCATAACTCAGCCTATACAACCTGGTCTTATGAATGGTCCTTCTCCTTTTATCGTGGAGGGGCGGTGTACCGCTCACGGGTCGTCGGTAGCATCCATGTCTCTCGTCCCGGAATCGTAACCAACTCGCTACAGCATGTCAAGCCGCCGACCTCGCCAATGACTGCACCTTGCTCTACCTCAGACATATACAAATATGGCTGGCCCCTTCTTCCCAACCTTTTTTTTTTTTCCTAATTGTGATTTTCCTTTGCGGCGCTTCGATAGTTTCAAGTCGCAACCGGGTCATCGAGTACGATCTGCATCCCCCCCTCTCACCCCTCCCCAGACTCGACTAGTTCAGGAACTTTGGGGTTGGCGGCACATGCTGCTCCTCCCACTTCGTGCCTCGCGCCCTTCGCAGTGACGTTGACCGAGGTAAATCAGGTCCAGGAATGCAGATATCTCTCGGGCGAGGGTTCTGTGATCTATACGACTGAACAATTGAGTTACACATATATCGGGAAACCATATCAACAGCATTCGCGTGACCGTCGAAAGTCATTCAATCGAGAGCTCACAGACGAAGGATCGTTGTCATGGCTCGACCACGCATTACACTTTATCTGGACATCGCCAGTCCCTTTGGCTATATCGCCTACCACATCCTGCGAGTGAGTCCTCCGCCCACTAGCGTACATCTTCATTGTGAGGGAGCTTCAGATTCCAAGCTGACATGGCTCAAACTGCCTCGTGCTAGAACAGTCCTGTCTTCGCCGGTTGTGATGTCACCTATGTGCCAGTCTTCCTGGGCGGCATCATGACTATGTGCAACAACACACCACCCATCGGCATCAAGAGTAAGCTCATAATGCTCCCCTCCCTTATCTCTCTCCTCTCCCCTCTAATCCAAACAAAGAACACGCCGTTGACATTTATCTTCAGACAAGGCAACCTACATGAATCGCCAACGCAACCGCTGGGCTGCCCTCTTCTCGGTTCCCATCAACCCTGCCATGCCACCCAACTTCCCTCCTCTTACTCTTTCTGTAATGCGTCCTCTTGCCCTCGTCGGCGCCCAAGACGGTCCTTCCTCTCAGTCCCGCCTTATATCTCTCCTCGACACCATTTACCCCGCCTTCTTTGTCGACCATCTGGAACCTCACAAACCGGCCGACCGTCATGACCTCTTCGCCAAAGCCCTAGGTTCAGAGGAGAAAGCGCGCCAAGTTGAGGAGCAGGGACAGAACCAGGAGGCGAAGGACATATTGAAGATCAACACGCAGGAGGCGTTCGAAAAGGGTGCGTTTGGAGTGCCGTGGTTTGTTTGTACCGATAGCGAGGGTAAGGAGGAGGGTTTCTTCGGTGTGGATTCTTTGGGCCAGGTCGCAGCGTTCTTGGGGCTGGGCAAGCCCCAGGGTTTGGGGTGGAAGGCTCTCCTGTGATATACGTTTGAGTCTCAGTAGATTCTCAATATAATTCTGATCCCAAGTCTACTTGATTGCTGAAATGGAAAGACGTGTAGCTGGTCAGTCATGGCTGAAGCTCGTGGACGTCCTGATGGAAAAAAGGCAGTGGCGTTCCTACGATTGGACTACGACTTGGAGGAGTACCCTACGCCAAATAAATAGGGCTTTTGTCGCCAGACAACAAGCGATGTATACCATAGTCGAGTGCGTCACGAGGCCTTACACTTCCGACCACAGAGCGCTGCACAAGGCTGCGCAGTGCCCCAGTGGTGACCATGAACGGATCAACACCCGCTTCCGTGATCGATAGTCATGCTTTGGCATCACCAAAGATGCAGCGTGCATGGGTTGAGCGTGTCGCGTGTTGTTATTGAACGTGCGCGTTGTGTATGATCAAAGCCAATCACAGTCATGGGGTCACATAGTCGTCACGGTCAAGAGCAGTCGGGTATTATGATCATAAACCAGCCAAAGGCGGTCGCAGTGCAGCATTCATCGTCTGCCGAAAAGTGTAATGTACAACCCATCTCAGTGTAGAGCAAAGCCAGTTGTTGTTCTCAACGTTTAACGCCATGATTACCCCCAAACCATGATTTCCATCGTATCGCAAGTCAAAAGAGTCGTAAGCCGGTCGCCTCCACGAGCGTGTGAAGTGTTTTGTGGTGAAAGACCGGAAGAAGCATCGCTGAAGCAGGCAGATATCTACCGCTTAGTTGCGCTCGCCACGGAGGCGGCGGGCCAGCTGGATGTCCTTGGACTGGATGGTGACACGCTTGGCGTGGATGGCGCAAAGGTTGGTGTCCTCGAAGAGGGAGACGAGGTAAGACTCGACGGACTCCTGGAGGGCGCCGATGGCAGAGGACTGGAAGCGAAGGTCGCTCTTGAAGTCCTGGGCGATCTCACGGACCTGGGTGAATGTGTTAGCGATGCGTTCGATTGCTGACAGTAATGTTTATGATGATGGCTTACCAGACGCTGGAAGGGGAGCTTGCGGATGAGAAGCTCAGTGCTCTTCTGGTAGCGACGGATCTCACGGAGAGCGACGGTACCGGGCTTGTAGCGGTGAGGCTTCTTGACACCACCGGTAGACGGGGCGCTCTTGCGGGCAGCCTTGGAGGCGAGCTGCTTACGAGGAGCCTTGCCACCAGTGGACTTGCGGGCGGTCTGCTTAGTGCGAGCCATTGTTGATGATTGTGATGGATGAAGGTGATTGAAGAGTGGTGGTGATGTTGTGGGGTGTGGATGAGATGTGGGTGTGTGATGCAGGAGGGAAAAGTAGGAGAGTGGGAAGGCGGGGGGGATGCTTTAATAGACGGGCGAGGGGCGGGCGAGGGTGAGCGGCTGATTTGGCGCGTCAGACAGAAATGGCGTGCGGCACGTTAAATCAGTCACAGGGGGAAAAAGAGAAACAGGAGCCAGAGAAATAGACCCACTGCGACACGGTCGGTCGTTGACCAGGGTGGATTTTGGAGGGGGGGGGCAAGTGGCCACTCTGGAATGGGCCTGGCGCAAGATCTGGGCACGTCTTTGACGGGTATGATAAGCGTTGGACAGACTGTGATAGCTTAGAACCACTGGGCATATGGCGAGATTGATGCTATTTGTGACTGTGAATGTTGCTGAGTTGAGCTCATTATGATGAGACGTCATCGTCTATTGCCTAGTATGGCTGAAGATGACTACTTTCTTCTATGTGGCACGGTGCTCTCTACTACCGGGTCAGAGGGAGATACGGTGCCCCAAGGCGGCGGCAGCAACAGCAAGCAGCGAACACGGACTGATAACAATGTGATGCCTCAGGCTAACTCCCTTTTGATCAACCAGGTCACATTCTGTGATTACTTGGTACTGTGCGTGGAAAACTATCGTTGACGACGGAGTTCCTCTTCTTCACTATCCGTCCTCTTTCCATCGCGTCGCAACCGCGTCTTGTTGAGTCTGCCCCTGCCCCGCCTGGACCTGCCTTGCATCGCCTTGGGTCCCCTGTCTCGTTCCCTCGATCCCGTGGGTCTCATTCTGTGTTTGCCGTGCCAGTGTTATCTGTAATCACTCCAGTGGGCGATCCCTAAAATGGGTGCTGCACGGTGAAGCTAGGGCCTGCGTTGCGATTTTTTGATTGGCCAGCTTTGTCTCCATCTCCAGCAGTGCGACCGTATGCTCCACTCTCTCCGATCTTGCACCTCCATAGCTGGGCTCTAGATAACCTACCCTGTGGTTTGATATTGATGAAAATGATGATGGTTTTGGTTCTTTAGGCATCTGATGTTATATTGTTTTATGTGCTGTAGCATGTTTGTTTAATCTTGTAATAGCACCACGGTTTACGCTTATGTCAACAGTGCACATTGTGGGTGCTAGCTAGGCTGTAGTTACTCTACCTTAGGACGGTGATGTTGCCTCAATTGCAGTGTATTTACACTAAATATCTCTACAACATCGTATGCACACGACCTTATCTGTGCCACTACTCGTAACTGAGCTTACCAGTGACATTAAAATATGAAAGTAGTGCTACAGCTGTGACTATGAACATTGACAGAGTGACCGTCCTTGCCGTCACCATAGTACACATAATGCAATAGTGTCGTAAAAGACACAAATTTCAGATGAATGCATCATCAACCGGATCGTCATCAATGATAATCTCAGCCGGATACAACGCCTCAGTGCCATAGACCTCTACCGATCAATGTCACACCCCGAATCCACGTTGAAGCTAGAAGCCTGTCCACGCCTTCTCGGACATCCGCCAGACCATCGTTCGTGAAAGTCCGCATGCTCCATGCACTTACTGGCATCAGCTTGCACCACAAACAAGGTTGCCCACTTTCTTCTGCCTGGTTACCACGACCATAAAATTCCCATAGTGTTCCAATTTTGTGATTGGCCCAGCTCTTCCACGCGTAGCCGTGTCAAGGCGAAACATGGAGCAGCCCCACATTCACTCTCCCTCTTCTGGCGCGCACGCGCTACTCCAGGGACGCGCATTCCCAGCCGCCAGTGCGACAAACACCAATGCAGCTCAGCAGTGGGTGATTTCTTTACCGACCCTTTGCGCGGCACTTCCTGGCACCCCTCCGCACACGAAATCACTGATCTGTTGTCTCCCCTCCGGCCCACCCGCTACTTAAGCCCCCCCAACCGCCACTCCTCTACCTCCATATCTCCCTCCCACTCTCAGTATCTGTCCACAACCCCGTACAACAACTCCATTACACATTCATCCAACAGACTCGTTGCATCACCGCGACGGGCCTTTTCAACCTCAACACAAACACACTACCCTCATCAACATGACTGGACGTAAGTAAAACCCCATGAATCACGTTCTGCCCACTGTTACCCGCTGTCACTATGCATCTACAACCAACGAAGGAGATAGCACCCATGATAATCGTGACATGTTACAAATGATGAGACTGCTACACGGACACTATCTGACTTTGGCAACAGGCGGCAAGGGCGGCAAGGGCCTCGGCAAGGGCGGCGCCAAGCGTCACCGCAAGATTCTTCGTGACAACATCCAGGGTATCACAAAGCCCGCTATCCGCCGTCTCGCACGTCGTGGCGGTGTCAAGCGTATCTCAGCCATGATTTACGAGGAGACCCGCGGTGTCCTCAAGACATTCCTCGAGGGTGTCATCCGTGACGCCGTCACCTACACCGAGCACGCCAAGCGCAAGACTGTCACATCCCTCGACGTTGTCTACGCTCTCAAGAGGCAGGGCCGCACCCTTTACGGTTTCGGCGGCTAAACACTACACGAGTCGTGTCGATGTTTACATGTCGTGTGGAGGAGGTGTGCGAGTTGAAGATACGGGATGTCTGTTACGATTCGCGGCGACCATGCCGACAAGGGGCGGCGCTGCATTGGGTGTTCTTCATGATGACTACGGATATCTGGTCTTTGTTTTTGGGTGTTCTGCTGTACCATAAGGGAACCGGTGGTTTGCATGGGGTATAATTGATTTGGTCTACGAGGCCTCACTTGATCACACTGGTTATTCATCCGTCTCTGTGTGTATTGTTTACCGTGTCGTCGGTCTCTGTGCTTTCCGCGTGGACGCGTCATGCCGACAACGCGTGTTCTTGGTCGCCCCGTACCTGTCGTGGCGCCCATGCCGCGTTCAGTCACTGTGTCGGTCAACCTGTATATCCATCCTGATCTATTGCTGTAATTGGCGGGTCTCTCACGGCTCGTCCGCAAGCATAGATTCATCACATGACAGAATGTCTGGTGCAGTTGTCTTACTTATCCTATGACTCATCACCGCTGCGACTTCCAGGTCCTCGTAGCTTCGCTTAAGAGAGGTTGCAAAAGGCTCAACCCCCCCTTCCACCGCGATGCCTATCATTGCCTATCATTGCTACCCTACACCCAAGATACGCGCCACTGTCACCTTCTGCTCAACCTGGTGGTAATACCTGCTCGATGCCTGCTTATGCCTCGGTATTAGTGGGTAGTCACTAAGGTACTCGGACCTACTCATATATTATCTATGACTCCTCGATGTGTCCGCGTGATACAAATACTACTGTGGGCTGCGCACTGCGGAGGCCAACGTGATTTTAATATTGCATCTCGTACTGTTACAGGCTCAGCCTCTTACCGACCAGGTCGAGACCAGTTGTCGCCAAGGGGCTTGAGGGCAGTGTTGCTGGGCGGCTCTGGGGATACGAGAGGGTCTAAGTTCTAGACTGTGGTAATTCTTCGAGAATGCATCCCTCGGACATACCCTGGGTGTTATATTAAACAAGGGTAGGCGTCGATGCTGTATTTCGTTATCAACAATAACTCATGGACTGGCTATCCAGCACTGCATATCATACCCTGTACCCATGGGGTGAGCTTGAGAAATCATTGGTTCTCTAGGTTCTTACGATTGACTTAACGATCCGACTGCCCTGATCAAAATAATGCGTTCTCATCTGGGTAGATAGGGTTCAACGCTTCGCCTCCTTGTTCGTTACCTGATCCGCATATCTTGCGTGTACACTGTATCCTGCTATACTGGGCTCTGCTGATCACGCCAAATATTACTGTACAGCCTCCAGTGATGTTAAACTACGAGCAGGGACTTGCTGGGATAGACGCGCTTACCTTAGAAGAGGAGTAATAATGATCCAATTGGTTGGTCTTCAGGTCACCGTTGTCCTGGAGGTACCGAATTGTAGTTTAACGTCCCTGAGGGCTAACGCCAGCTTTTAAAGTTATCACATGGAGTTCAGTACAAGAGCTATTATAGTGCAATTACGCAGCGTCGTTGTACAAAAAAAGGGAATGATGAGCCATAACGGAGAACCTTGGACAGATCACCATGTACTAGTTAGTACCCGAAGTCTATGAAAAAAAAAAGGACCCGAAGGTCCAAGGACTAAGTTTTCGAGGTGCCTGTTCTCTGTCATGAGTGTAACTGACTGGACGATGGATGTGTGGCGAAACCCGGAACAAGCGCTAAACCTTCTAAAATTAGCGGCCCCCATTCTGCCTACCAGCCCATACTGAAGCACAGGGGGTTTCAGCACCTTCTACTGTAATACCTGGACCCTCTCGTGCTGACGCTGTGACTGCTCGACATCCGGGACTATGGATCTGGGGGCGGGAAATCCGGGGGAGGCAAAAATTTTCGCCATAGCCGCTGAGCATAGCTGCATTACACTCATCGAAATTTATTCAGATCTCCATAGAGGCAACATTAAATTGCATGTGCAGTACAGTACGTGCCCATGTCTATGACTCCATCATTAGAATGACAAATGACTGTGCCCTGCTGCCGAGGTAATTTCTCCATTCTCCTTGACAGGGGACGAGAGTAAACCGGCATCATGTATAACCCAGAGTATCGCTTATGAGTGTAGTTTACTCAACACCATCTGCTGGATGAAGGACGCAGGGCAGAAGACCTGATGAGTCGGTACAGGGGTGTCACAGGCAGGGCGATCGGGTAAGAGCCTATCCTTCACCGGTGTTCACCTGCTCAGGTGGCGGACACGCCGAATCTAGGTTATAGGACACTAACGGGTACATGTTTGAATGCGCCACGTTGCTCCGCACCTCTACGTCTTTTTCTGTGTTCCCGTGGGGTTTCCTGGACGGAAGCTTGCCATAAGTGTCACCTGGTCAATGTTTGCGGCTTTGATTTGGGTGCGAGGGAGGGCTCCATATTGTTTTCTGGCGACCGGAGGTTTGGGCAATGCTGGCATCTCCGTCCGCAAACTCTTGGGTCGGGGTCACATCCGATACCCACTCGAGCTGATTGGCGCAGCCAGTGGATGATAATGTACCGCATCTATTATTTTCTGTCAATCAGCAAGAAGTTAGCTGCAAGAGTATGCACGCACGGAAAGCGAAGCGGCATGCGAAATCTACCGGTCAATAGCCACGTTCCGTCGCACTGGCGTTGGCTAGGCTCAACATTCGCCTGCAAGATTAGCCCAACACGGCCTTCACAGCTTCTGCGAGCATCAACTTTGCGGATGGATGCCCGGTTCCTTGGGACCCTTCTTCCCCAACGTGAGACAGAAAGAAGCCTTCCCAGCCAAAGAATCAAGCCGATCTTGCGAGAATTGATTCGTAATGGGGCGTAGCGTCGATGACGAGAGCTTACAAGCGCCGACCAGAGCAGTCCAGTGCTGACTATGGCGCTCAGGAAGCCCGCGGAGATGGGCATCATGTGGTCAAACGCGTGGTCGAGACGACCACGCAATCCGTCTGTGTTAAGACACTGAGGACAAAAAGAGATGCACCGCGCGAGCAAGGTCAGGTGGCCGGTCTCGCGCACTGCTATATGGCACATGAGCCGTGATTACGCAACATCGTACCTCAAACGAGACATGCCCTCGCTTCAGCTCGGCGCCAAAGGGTAGACCGGAGACCGGATCCGCGCGACGAAATCTGCATCCACAAGGCTGCGGCATCCGCGGGAAGATTGGCAACAGATACGCACGTGTTCTGACAGCTTACCCATCAGTTTGCATTTTCAGCAACCTAGATCCAGGCGCCACAAGCTGGTTCTCTGATCTTCCGGAACGACTGGTGGGGCCCCCGACCGTTGGGTTAGGGGAGAAGAATGCTTTGCCCGCCTGTCGTGGTGCCAGCTGAGAGATGGCGCTGCCGTGCAGTGGCTGAGTCTTCTTCCCGTGCCAACTCCCGTCCCCCCTCCGAGGGGATTCTACGGCTGTACTGTAAAAACGGGGACCCCGAGCACCCACCCTGCGCTCGGCCACGCACGAATGTTCGCTTTTGGCATCGCGTGGTCTTGCAACAGGGTGTTCGAGAACAAAAATTGAGCTCCAATGTCCTGGCATCCATATGATGCCTTGCTGAGTCTGCTAGAAGGAGGGTGGCGAAAATTTTTCGACGTGACGGAATTTCATGGTTTGGGAATAAACACGAAGCCATGGCTCTGGTCATGGCTTGGCATGCATGCCACCGGAGCCGGGACTTATTAACGTGACGGTGAGGTTGCGCTGAAAAAAGAAGTCCTTGTGAAGACATGGCTGTGTACTGTTCTTGCTGAGATTACTGACTTGGGACCTGCATGGCCATACAAGCTGACTGTTCAGCCATTCGAGGTCATCTTCGAGACGAAGCAGGTATGTCTCAAGGAAGAAGAGAGGTTGTGCTATGCTTCTCCCTCGAAAAACGTCGATGAGTTTCTATTGTCTTTCAGTCAGCAATCAATCTAAGGAGGGAGCCAAAACCATCGCTGCCATTTGTAGGATCATGTGATCAATTTAAACTCACCAAGACAGAAGGCGGTGGAAATATACGGAGGCCGGCAGAATACCACATAAGTGTACGAGAATGTGGCTAGTTCGTGGCGGTGCAATCGTAGTTCTCGGGCCGGCTAATAAGTGTGCTGCTGCTGCCACATTCAGTGAGTTTTGGGGCTTCTGGTGCATTTTCGTCCGGCCATCCCACTATTGGCACATAGGGTTCATAGCGGCTTGCACGATCGCCAGTGCTAGATACGTCAGAGGGTGGGTTGACCAACCCTTTGCTTTGTACGGAGTAGAACTGCCCACTATGCGTTCATCGCCCTCAAGCCTCTGATTCAATTGCGCCGCCGTCAGTGTCAGGTTCTGGGCAGGCCTGGGCAGTTCTCTTTCCTGCCATGCCATTCCTTCAATTGCTTGGTCATTGCCGGGAGCGATATAATGATTTGCATTTATTCCGTGATCGGACATAAGACTTCGCGGTTCAGCATCCAGAGCCAGCAGAGTTATCACCGAGAGAGCGACTCATCTCGCTGCTTATTCAGTTCATAGTCACCACCTGTCGCCGACTCACAAATCTTTCGTTTCCATGCTAGCACCATTTGGTAGCTAGCCCCGATCCTGGACCACTTTGGCTGCTTGGGTAAGGGTTTCTTTCTTGTACAGTACATATGATCATGGATGGGACAGCGAGAGCGAGCGCGCGAGGGGGGGAGGGGTGGTGTGGATGGCATGAGTTGGACTAGCTGCGCACCCCCCCGGGACACGCCCCTCCATCATAGCTCACGGATCTTGTCCTCATCCGCTTCCTTATAAGAACACACGAGCATCCCGACCTTGCCACCCAGATCTCCCTCCACCCAATATACTTCCATTCTGTCTCCATCTGAGGACTACTCAGGATCAACATGATATCGATTCCACATTCGAACAACCACAACAACGTTCATACACGACGCAACAACCACCTTCAGCAGACTTCGTTCAACTCACAGATCTATCCTATCGACGTCCCTCGTGGTTGGGGTCTAGACCTGCCTTCGGATTCTGCCATCGATCTCCTTCAAAGTCAGTTCAACGATAATACGAACATTGTTGCCGAGTTTCTTCCTCCAGACGGCACGATGCAGTCTGAGGCCTGGGGCGCCGCTCTCCCACAGTACCAACACAAGATGGGTCGCGTTCACAATCACCAACGCGAGTCGTCTCTCTCATCGCTAGGGTCGACAGGCCCAGCATCGCCCTTCAATCCGAACACATCAAATCCGCAGATCGCTGTCACTACAGACTTTGGCAGCGAGACTCTTGACATGCAGTCAGGCGACCCGAATTCAACAACCAACAACTACATCGTCAAATCTCTAGGATCCTTCTCTGGTTACCATAACGTGGACTCGGGGATGCCTGAGATGGCTTATCCGGTCACGATTCCAGGACCATCCCATAGCGGAATCCACAAGCACGACCGTGGTCTTCTTCCGGCACCTGAGCTCGGCAATAGCTCTTCACGGTCACAGCCTACCTCAGTGGCAAGCTCAGTCGGAGGTGACTCACCAGCTACTCCTACTATTCAAGAGCCCGAGGCCTCCGAGAAGCGCAGAAAAGGTACGCTCTGGAAACATCCAGGTTCTCCCGTGGACGCTAACTCACCTATCGAAGCTGCAGCTCCCTACAGCAGCGTCCCCAAATTGGACCGCACAATGACGGATATATATAGTGACGAGCTGTACAACCCGAACTTCGCCATCACATCGACCACTTCGCCATCCCACAGTCAGCTTGCCATGTCACCAGCCAATGATGTCTTCAGTCAACGCCTGAACGCGGCCAACAGCCAGCACTTGAGTGCACGCCAATCCCCTGTCATGTCCACAGGTTCCCGGGAACGATCACCCTTCCGCACGAGCGCGCCATTGGCGGGATCTGCACAGGACTTCAGCACATCCGCCTCTGCCACACCGCGTGGCATGCAATTTAACACTGCTCAGCATGTTCGGGAGAATAACAAGCTGCAGCATGAGTCTCAGTTCCAGCAACAAATGGCTGGTGCCGGAGAACCCGACACTCCCAAAACCATTTCTCCCAAGGACGCAATCCTCGAGTTCCCTGAGAATGATGACAACCGCAACTTCCCGCTATTTGCGACTGAGGGACATGACTTCGTCGACCAATTTACCAAAGCCATGATGCCTCAGCCGGTTCACAATCTTCCTGGCCCCAATGGCCCTCATATGAACTACATGGGTGCGAACATGGCGCCATCGGGCTTACAGGTTCCCCAGCAATACCCGTTTGTGCCTCAAACTCACACGGACACACCGCCGCGGCTGAGTTCAGGACCGTCGAGCACTGGTTCTGGTGTCAGCACACCTGTTAACCGCGCACGGCCCATGGGAACGTCTGCCGACGGCGGTACATACACTTGCACATATCACGGTTGCACTTTGCGCTTCGAGACACCTGCACTTCTTCAAAAGCACAAGCGCGAGGGTCATCGTCAAGCTCAAGGACTCGGCGTTACCCGCCCCCACGACATGGGCATGACTTCCAGTTTGATTGGCAGCCAAGCTGGACCTCATCGCTGCAACCGTATCAACCCTAGTACTGGCAAGCCATGCAACACGGTGTTCTCTCGACCTTACGACTTGACTCGACATGAGGACACCATTCACAACGCGAGGAAACAGAAGGTCAATTGTGATCTGTGTACCGAGGAAAAGACTTTCAGCCGAGCTGATGCCCTCACAAGGCACTACCGCGTGTGCCACCCCGAGGTCGAGGTGCCTGGCAAGCGACGCAGAGGTTGAGCAAATTCAGGGTGCAAATTCCCAAGCCCCCTCTGAACCACCATTTACCGAAATCGAGGCTGTCATTCAGGGAAGGCAGATAACAACACACCCTACCATCAATGTCACTACGTCGATGCGCGAACGCATCATCAGTCGAAGCCCTGTCTCGATAAGCTCCAGTGGGAGCGGCGCTAGGGATAAGCACCAAAGCGACAAACCGACCAGTTTCCCTGACCTGTCTGCGACGACATGGTCTGAGTGGTTGGGGAAGGACTGAGGGTGGGGCTCGATGCTGCATGACGTGGGGCTTCAGCGCAGAAGGGCAATTGTCTACCAATGAAGAATAGGGCGGGGCGGATGGTGGGCCAAGGGTCCTGCAGGGTCCTGTTCAACCATGACGTCACGATGCCTGATGGCATCCACCACTGACATCACGCACTACCTCACCAACGACACCCTCCCCGGACAACTTCATTCCGTCCTCCCTGTCTCCCGATCCTCCATCCCAAATCATGGAGGGTGATGGGCTGGGGATGTCTCGGGCATGAGACCCGGCACTCGCGCATCAGGGCCATATCTTACACGACACCCTCCTTATAGGCCAGCTGGGAAGGGAGACCCCTCTCCCATTCAGTGCATACCGCTTTTCCTAGTTTTTCATGACCGCATTCACCGTTTTGAAGGGACATGTTGCAGTGGGGCTGGTTGCAATTTGTTGATGATGGCACTACAGGACCTTGCGTGGGGAAGTAGCAACGTGCGGTTGCATCACGCCCTTTTATTTGAGACGACACTATGATGTGGTTGCAGTGTTGGGTGGGCACAGCGCTGGCCGCGGCCCTTGCTATTGTCTTCCACTACGAGCGCCAACTGAATCACCCCTATGGGCCGTACGAGCGCTTTCGAAGCACTTTGATCAGATTTTTATATCTGCCTGTATCATTACGATAGAGCTGTGCTCACATTATGCCATAACTCTAATTAGCAAGCGACTGTTTTGGACGTGAAGAAATTGGGTTGTAACCTCAGCGGGAACTAGACAAAATCTTGGAAGATGAAGATAAATACACTGTATCATAATGACCGCCATAAATGATCTGCCATCTTGTTCTGTGATCTTGTTCTGTGATCTCATATCATGCCCAGGGAACGATTGCGACTCAATGACGCGGTGTCCTGGAAGCTTCCGTCATTGTACATACCTGTCCATTGCGCCAGTTCCTCAAAGTATGCTCAAGTTGGCAAGCGGAGGGAGAAATGACCAGCAAAGAAAACAAAAAAAGCCTTACCACTGCATTCCTTCTTGAGGAGTGTCCGTCTCCACAGCCATTTCATGCCTGGGACCTATTGCGACTATCAGCTCCTAACCAAGCAAATATATGTGTAATATATTACCTTGACGGGGACACCAATCCAGCGCGAAGCCCTTGCGGAGCAGGTTCCCTACGTCAGTAGCGTAGAAAGCGAACTGTTGGGGGTTTGGTGCAGTCTGAGCACCGTCACTGCCCATTGCTCGGATGCCCACGTATATTTTGGGATCCTTGCAAAATCGTTGCGTTCATTTGACGGACTGTTGCAATGAAGGTGTGGAGGGGTTGCATGCAACCAATTAGAGAATGCGCGGTTGCTGCAGGTAGACAACTTCTTTTCCCATACACAGAGCTGACTGGCTCACTTAAAACGCATTACCACGTCGTGTATCGATCGTTGTCTGACTGGCGCTGCAGCCAGGGTGGCCCAAGTTTTAACAGTTGGAGTCTTTTCATGAAGTTGGATAGGAGGAATAGCCGTGATTATTGCTGTGCAGAGTTGCGCAGTATGATGTACAACGAAGGAGCATTCATGAGCGGAGTTTTCGCACCATCGCTTGCGCATAGCCTTCGCGCTGGCACGGTAAATGGACGCCAACTCTGCAATCCTCCCAGATCGTACGATGTTTAGCACACATCGAATTATGATACATTCAATGAGCTAGTATAACGGAGCACTCGACGACTTGTCAAACAGGTACTTTTCGAATATTTCCAGATCTAGGCTACCATATAGAAGCTGGAGCTCTAAATGCACAACCAACCCTGAATTTTAGGACGATTAAGCAGAATCGCCACCCAAGACTGCAGATCGAGCATCGCTGTAAAGTGGCACGATGCCAGTCCAAAGCTCAAACTATACGAACAAGGTCAGCTTCTCTTTGTGAGAAGGAAGGTATAACGTTCATCTTACCTGGTACCACCCCTGTGAGGCCAGAACCTCGAGACCGGGGATAGTTTTCCATCCGCCAGCCCTCTCCGCAAGCTGCATTGCGGCCGTGACTCGTGGCTTGTATGCCATTTCCAAGAGGACGTTGCCGTCAACAGGTCCATCTCGTTCCAGGGCGGCTTCAAGGATGCTCTGGACAACCTCATCAATCGGGCGATCAGCAGGGATTGTGCTGATAATGACACGAGGTTTGCAAAATGTAACATCTACATCAGCAGGAGTGCTCAGCACCCGTAGGTTGTATTCCTCAGGGAAGTCAGACGCGAGAGCCTCTGCGTTTTTTGCATTGCGTGCAGCCACGTATATGGGCGAAAACCCGAACTTATGCAACGCAAAGACAGCTGCGCGAGTAGTACCTCCAGATCCCACGACCATGGCGCTACCACCATCCTCAGGAACGGTGACTCCAGCACTTTTCAATGCGAAAGTCATGCCCCTCCAGTCGGTGTTGTCCCCTACCAAGCGGCGAGCACCACCTTGCGTAGCATCAGTAGGAATGAGGGTGTTGACAGCTCCGATGACTGAAGCAGCCTCGGTTAATTCGTCAACATGGCTCATTATGTCTCGCTTGAGCGGGATTGTCACTGAAGCGCCCCCAAAATCCGCACTACGTAGGATCTCTTTCACATCATTGACATCGTCAGTCTCGAAACGGCTGTAGTGATGTGGAAGCCCTGTTCGTGCAAAAAGATCATTGTGAAGAGCGGGCGATCGCGATGCTGAGATGGGCTTGCCAAAGAGGTAAAATTCCTTTGCCTCGATCGTACCCACGAGTGAGAGTCCTCGCAGGATCTCCGCAGCGGAGAGTTGGCCCGGTGCAGCCTTGAAAGGAAGATCAGGATGTGAGACAGGCGTCAAGTAACCGTTCAGGATGCGACTGAGCTTGCCTCGCTGGCCCATATTAAGAGTGATCATGGGGGTCGAATGAGCGGCTTGCATCTTCGCCTTAAAGGCAGCGAGGTCGAAGTTGTCCTCGATAGTCCTGGCTATTCCTACCAGTTTAATGATGTCTCCGTACTGAAGCGCACGGTTGTAAAACGTGATCCAACCGGCATTGCGCCAAGACAGCGTGCCCTCGGGGTCATGATGAGAGGCTATAAGACGGGAATGACCCTTCTGGGCTGAGACAGCCTCAATTATCTCGTCTGTTGCCGTTGCCTCAACATCGATATACTCCACACCTAGCCGCAGGCCCAAGAGGTACAGCTTGAGCAATTCGTGAGGCTTGCCATCCGGGAACTTGCCGCCCTGCGATACGGTCCGAACAGTATAAATGATTGGCTTCGCTGCTGCATGGCGGAGAATGGCTACCTGTTCCGTGATGGCCTCAGGAGACCAGTCCCGCAGCAAATCAACCCGAAGTTCAACAGCATCAGAACCAACTACGACTTTAGGTAATAAGTCAATGGCCTCCTTTAGGTCTGGCAGAGTCAGCGAGACGAAGAAGCTTTGTTTCTTTCTGCCGATGATCTCATGGTGTCTGCTCTTTCCCGTGACCTGAGTCACGAACTGGCGAAAGTCGTCTGGGATTGCGTTGGTTGAACCCGAGTGCTCAGCATGAGGGCTATAGTAAGTGTAATTGCTGCACTCATCGTACCAGTCTTTGCGCCGAAGATAAACTGAGCGAATCTCGGACGTGTAAGCCGGTCGAGACTTATCACGCATGAGATACTCGACCACCTGGTCTGTGTTGCGATGCACGGTGACAACTCGGCCGCCATCCTTGACGTAATCCTTGAGAATCTTCCTGGCAGCTTCTGATTCGACAACGCCACCACCACATGAGAATATATGACCATTGGGCTGCTTCTCGATGACATCTTGCAAGAGTGCCAACTCGTCTCGTCGGAAACCATCCCAGCCTCGAGAGCCACGGATCATTTCAGGTATCGTCATACCCGCTCGGCGCTCAAGCTCTTGGTCAAGATCAATGAAAGTCCAGCCAAGAAGTCTCGCTAGCCACTTGCTAGTCGTCGTCTTGCCCGCTCCCCTCATGCCAATGACAAAGATGGACCTAGCCCCGTTCTTGTCTTGTTCGATCGCAGTGTCATGCGCCTCCTTAGGCTCAGTGCCATCAAGATACACCTTGAAAAACTCAGAGAGAGTATCCCACCACCCTGGCCACGTCTTGCCAGTGCATTCCCGTTCTGTGATGACCACTGGGGCTGGTGACATTGCCGAAAGGACGCTGAGACTCATCGCAACACGATGGTCGTCGTAGCAGTAAATTTCAGCCGAAGGCTTTCGGAGTTCGGCTAGGGGCTTTCCAACGATCTCGATGCCATCCTCCAGCTCATTGCTCTCAACACCGAACTTCGCCATCTGATCCTTCATAGCAACAATTCGGTTACACTCCTTCACGCGCTGGTTTGCGATTCCCACGATCCGGGTTCTTCCAGGCGCGACAGCAGCAAGCACTGATGCTGTGAGGAAGGCGTCCGTCATGGGCTCCATGTCTACACATGATATAGGTTTCAGTCCACCGGGCACTGGGCCGGTTACGGTTGTACTGAACGCTGTCTGCTCAACAATGCAGCCCATCGGCTGCAAAACGTCCACAGCAAAACGGGCATCCCCTTGCAGGGATTCTGATCCGATATTTGGGATTGTACAGGTCGTCCCAGTGATGGCCGCAATAGCCAAGGGATAAGTCGCGGAACTGGCATCGCTCTCAACAGTGTACTCAGCAGGATTTTGGTAAATCCCCTGTGGAATATGGTATGTATTCGCCTCTGTATCAGACTTGGTGACTTCGATTCCAAAGGTTTTCATCATGGTGATCGTCATGTCTATGTAGAGCTGAGATATGGGCTTTCCGCCGACCAGCTTGAGAGTGACAGGTTGCTTGGCGTAAGGAGCTGCCATGAGGATCGATGACACATACTGGGACGATACTGTAGCAGCGAGCTCAATCGTGCCTCCAGAAAAGCCACCAGCAGCATCGACTCGAAGTGGCAGGCTCTTCTCTTGATTGAGGTATTCAATGGCGACGCCATTTCGCCGAAGTGCGTCAACTAAAGGTCCAATCGGCCTGGTTTGCATTCTGGCATTTCCAGTAAGGACCGTCGATTTTGTCTCGGGTGTGGATGAGCAAAGTGCAACCACAGTTGTAAGGAAGCGAGATGCGGTTCCAGCGTTGCCGATATAAAGCGGCTCGTCAGTAGCGCTGAGAGCACCTCCTCTACCTTTGACCTCGAGGACTTCGCCAGCATCTTGCCAAGAGTAAGTGGCGCCTTTCAGCTGCGCAATGGCAGAGAGCATGTATTCGGTGTCATCAGAGTGCAGCAAATTGCGGAGACGACAGGGGCCAGATCCCAAGGCAGCAAGGATGAGAGCTCGGTTCGAAATGCTCTTCGAACCTGGTGGTGTGACTGATACCACGTTGTTGCACGGTACACCAGGTGTGACGACAACTGCAGACGAGAGAACGACTCGAAGGCAGCGATCCTCCACGGAACTTGCCTTAGGCTCATATGTCTTCCCAATGGCGGATAGCAGAACGACCTTCTTTTGTTTGCCGTCATTCTTCTTGTCGACACCCATCTTTTCAAGCATGACGTCCACGGGGCACTGCTTTCCCGCGGTCAGGCGGATGACTCTTTTGTCATGAAGAGACGTAGGAAGGTCATAGCTCGCAATGCACTTCGTCAGGCGTGCAACAGCACCAGGACTGAGCACACCTAAAAAGCGGGCGAGCTCCGCCTCTTTAACCATGCCGATGGCCACAGCCTCGCCGTGTAGTAACTGGGGCGTCAAGATGGCCTCGATTGCATGACCGATGGAGTGACCAAAGTTCAAGAGGTTTCGAAGACCTCCCTCACGTTCATCACTTGAGACTACTTCGGCCTTCACCTTGGCTGATCCCACCACGATGCGCCGGAGAACATCCTTGATAGGCTCAAGACGTCCTGTGCCCTTGGAACGCACGCAGGCAAGGATTTGGGGGGCTGCCTTTTCAAGGACTGCAAATTCCTCAGCATTCCAGATGGCAGCTGTCTTGACCACCTCAGCCATACCATTGATGAATTCTCTCGCTGGCAGTGTCTCTAAGAATGTCAAGTCAATATAAATGCGGCGTGGTTGCCAAAATGCACCAATTAAGTTCTTGCCCATGGGAGTGTCGATGGCCGTTTTACCACCGATCGATGAGTCGACCATTGCAAGGAGCGTTGTTGGGACCTGAACAAAACGAACACCTCGCATGAAAGTAGCCGCGACATATCCTATCATATCTCCCATTACACCACCACCGAGGGCGATGATCACGGTGTCTCTTGTGCATTGTTGCGATAGCAGCCAATCCTCGATTTCTGCCTTTGTTTCTCGGCTCTTCGAGGCCTCGCCCGGTGGAATGGCATACGTCAGCAGACGAGCTGAGCCTGATGAGTTGACCTCATCGAACTTTTGCTTGAATTGATCGACGTAGCGGGGGGAGAGGTTTGTGTCGGTAATGAGGACGTATGTCGAGGACGGTGTGTTGTGAAGAAGATCCTTGGGCACGAAGTCTAACCACAGGCCGTGGTCGACGATGATGTTCGGCTCGCCGAGGATGTTGATCCTGTCTGGGTGCGACATATTGAGGCCTGTAGTGACAAAAGTCAGGCTATGTGCGCAATTGGCACCAGAGGGGAGGTATTGACGGGTGCCGCTCTTGTCTGAAGCGATCGAGCTGTGACTCTTCCTAGAACAGGTATTAGAGCTCAGAGGCCGATCCAGGCTTGGTAGCAAGGACATTTTTAGCGGGCTATGCATCAAACGGGGGCTCATTGCGAGATCGGCACAAGGTTTTTAAGATCGTCTAGGGTATGTAATCCGCATACAATAAAAAGGCGCTCACTGTCTCCTAGTTGGTCGCAGAGCTTGTGTCTCCACCGCTAGGAATGTCCATCCAAGCAGGAATTATTAGGCTAATTAGTTAGTAGTAATCCGAGATGGAGATACCTGACCAACTAATTATAATATGCTTAATGTTGGCTAAGTATTTATAAAAGATAAACTACTGCTATTAGTATTTAATGACGCTGGTTAAATACTATTAAATTATACCTTCGTATGAGTTACGACTACGGATAGGCTGATAGCCGAGAAGGAGGTTGGATTAAATAACCCGAGGCTTGGATGGTCGATCCGCTCCTTATGAAGAAAACCTTTCTTATAAACAGATAGAATCAATAGAATAATAAAAGCAATTCGATCTTATTTAATAGGTATAAAAATATGGTGCTTAAAGCCTCACGACTTTTAAACTAGTCTTATTTAGATAAGGTATATAATTCTTTTATAAGTACTCTAAATAGAGCCTGAGTATTAATACTTTTTACTACTGTATACTATAATTTCTATACTGCCCTTCTGCCGCCTATAAAGCTTCGATAAATAATGTTAATTTATTAAAAATATACAAGAGTTAGTAACTTTCTCCCTATTATTTATATAGAGAGCGCTAAGCATTAAATAAAAATGAATAGCTTTAGTTACTTAAAGCTACTTTAGTATAAGCTGATTTATAAGCCCCCTACAGTAAAACCTAAATAACTATAGAGAGGACTAGTTAAGAATATTTATTATTTTAACTAGCAAGGTTCTGCCTTAGTATAGTTTAAACGGTACTGCGAGTATAATTCAGGCCTTGGATTTTATAACTCAATGAGTTACTCAATGAGTTAATTAACTTATTAAGTTAGCAAATTGCTAACTTAACTAATTAGCTTAATAAGTTAGTAATTTTACTAATTAAATAAGTTAAAGTTAACTTATAACTTAATAAGTGAATAAATTTACCAACTTAACATTTAACTTAATAAGTTAAGTAGTAACTAATAACCTATTAAATTAGTATGCTCCCTAACTTAACCTCTAACTTAATGAGTTAAAATCAACGCTTTAACTCATCGAGTTATAAGTTTTAGTAACTTAATGATTTTAACTCATAAGTTAATTTTCACCACTGGGATAATTATATATTCTATATACTATATTATCTGAACGTAATATTAATATGTATGTATGCGACTCATACTTGCCTTCCCACTTAAGAAGAGATCCTATAGAAACTAAACAGTATTAAGGCATATGCCTCGCCTCAGAAAACCTACTTATAAGGAGGCATACAATCTAGCATTTTATATTAACTCTGTAGACTTATTTGCATTATAGGTTGCAATCCTTATCGCGCCTTACCCTTGCTATAGGCCATGCTTCGGCTAATTAGCTTATTCTAGGGTTAAGCATTAACTTCTTAGGTTAATCCTAATAAGTTAGAACTAACGCATTCAATTTACCAAGTAAGTTCATGCGTTAATGCTAACTAAATAAGTCAGCGGTCAAGTAAGTTAACTTGCTATATCATGAGATTAGAAGTTACTAAAGTCTAAAACCTAACCTTTTAATAGGCCTTATATTTATTAATTAACTTAGTAAGCAAACTACTTCATAAGTTATTAAACTTATGCAGTTGCCAAACGTGCTAAATTAACTACTACTCATTGGACTGATCAGTAATGCACTATGGTGAAAACTAAATTATAAGTTAAGTTAGTCAATTTACGACTTGTTAAGTTATAAGGTATTAATTAAACCATAGAGTTACTTACTGATTTAGCTTAAGTGAAAATTAACTTAAGTAGCCAAAGAACTATTTATCCTACTACTTTGCAATATGGCCTTATATTAAACGATAGATATAGTTATATTAGTTCTTTATCTATTTATTAAGTAGATCATTATTATAAAAAGTCTACTATTAGCTAAGTTATTTCATCATATAAAACTTAACTTATAACTTAATAAGCTATAAGGTACTAGTAAATTAATAAGTTATTTACTTTAGTTAGGGAATTAATAACTATATGAGTTAATAAACTCATTAAGTAGTAGCTCATTAAGTTATAAAATCCAAGGTTTGGTAAGGTTTAATTATATAACTAAGTAAGTTAGTAGCTTCACTAACTTAACCTGTGACTTAGTAAGTTAACTAGTGCCCTATTATTAGATTAACGAATTCGCTAACTTAACCTTCAACTTATTAACTTGAAATTATATTATTAATGCTTAAATTTTTTTGCCCCTGCCTATAATATAATAACTGTTATTTAAGCCATGCATGCCTATAAAGTATAAGAGAGTCTAACTATTTTTTAAACGATAGTTTCCCGCTATAGCAGCAATCACGAGATATAGCCAGGCCTTAGATTTTATAACTTAATAAACTACTTAGTAAGTTGATTAAATTATAGAGTTACTAATTTCCTAACTTAACTATTAACTTATAAGTCATTGAGCTAGTAACTTTAGTAACTCAACCTCTAACTTACTATAACAGGTATAATACTATAGTACATCCGTTACGCCAGTTTAGCAAAGGAGGAGCCTGAAAACGCAACAGCTGCAGTCTTTAGGGATATAGATAGCAGTATAAATATTTAGCTTGCAAACCCCCTTTACCATCAGAGCCGTTACACACTTATTAAGTTATAAGTTAATTTTATATAGCAGAATAACTTAGCTAGTAAGCCTTCTTATAGTAATAATTAAACTTTCATATAGATAATAAACTAGCCTAATTATAGATCTTATTCCTAAGCAGGCCTTGGATTTCATAACTCATTGAGTTATGAGTTAATTTTATATAGTAATATAGCTTAATAAATTATTAAATACTAGGACTTATATAGTAGTAACTTAATTACTAAGTAGATAATAAATTAAACTAACTCTACTAACTACCTAATAAGGTATTATAATAGTATTTAGTAATATAATTAGTACCTTAGTTCTATGAGTTAATTTTAATTCATTGAGTGACTTATTGAGTTAGGCTATTCTTAGTAACTAGATGAGTTAAAATTGACGCATTAACTTTTACTAAGTTAGTAGTTTGCGAACCTAGGTCTAAAGCTAAGAAGCTAATAAACCTAAGTAAGAGATAAAGTACTTAATTAAAGCATTATACTATTTCGTAAGAGCAACCTAGCCTATCTAACCTTAATAATATTATATACGCTTATAAAATTACTAACTATAACGTACTTTACTACTAAGTAAGACATATTACCAAGTAAAATAATTAGATTTACTAGTAAATTTACTATTTCCATACCACTATTAAGAGCTTTAAAAGCTATTTAAAATAGCTATAATTATTATACCTAATCATTCTTATACCTAATTAGCAACTATAAGAAAAAGCCATAGTATAAGTTTTAGCTTTTTTAATTAAGCCTAATTCGAGATTATATAAAAACCCTTATTCGCACTATATAGAATAGGTGTTTAATTTCTATTTAAGAAATTATAATCTGAATTAGTAAAAGACTATATAATAGTATTTATACTAGTCTTAAACCGCGAATCGGGGTTTTTATCCTCGGCAACCAAGGTTTTCCCCCGAGTTAGCTAGAGGTAAAGGCACTGCATGCTTTAGTTAGCCAGCAGCGTATAATAAATAAATAAATAAATATACTAGTCTTAAATAGCTAGACTTAAAATCGCATCTACCTTAAGCTTAACATATAGCTTTTTGCAGAGGAATAAGTTTTCCTTAGTTTTAGTATATTTACTAAATATAATATAAGTATCTTACTTAGTGGTGCATTTTACTTAGTGGTAAAAGTACGTAATACCTTAAGAGATAAAGTAGGCAATAAACTTAGGTAGGGGACAGAAGGTAATTTGCATTTAGGGTATTAAAATAATCAAGAGCTTTTTCTTTCTTTATATTATTAAGTCTACTTATCTATTTAATAAGGACTGCTTAAAATATAACTAGTTTTAATTAGGCTTGCAATCTTACTTACTATATAGTTGTAAATAAGTAACTACGTAGTTAGTAAGTTAGTAATTATACGTAATTATAAAAGATTTACGTGATTTAGTTATAATTTGTTTATTATAATAAAGAGTATTATTACTATTATTAAAGGCGATAAAGTCTGAAGCTCTAGCTATAATAATCTAAAAGTAAATATATTATTAAAATACTATACTTACTAGCCTTGCGAAATATAACTAATTACTTTACTAACTACGCGTAGTTACTAACTGAGTAATTCAGTTGAACGTAGTTAGCACCACTACTAACTACTACTAACCAGGCCTTGGATTTTCTAACTCAATGAGTTACTCAATGAGTTAATTAACTTAATGAGTTAGCAATTTGCTAACGCAACTAATTAACTCATTGAGTTATGAGTAACTCATAACTTATTAAGTTAATAATTTTACTAACTCAATTACTAACTCATTAAGTTAATTAGTAACTCATAACTCATTAAGTTAGTAATTTTACTAACTCAACCCCTAACTCATTAAGTTATAAGTTAATTTTATATAGTAAAATAGCTTAACTATTAATAGCCTTTTTATTATAATAAGTATACTACTAAATAAAGAATAAGCTAGGCTAATTATATATAATATCTAATAAGGCATTATAATATTATTATATAAGATAATTAGTACTTTAGTTACTTAAGTTAATTTTAACTTATTAAGTAACTCATTAAGTAACTTATTAAGTAACTCAGTAAGTTAGTAAATTTACTAACTTAACCTATTACTTAATAAGTTAATTAGTAACTTATAACTTATTAAGTTAAAATTAACGCATTAACTCATTGAGTTATGAGTTTTAGTAACTCATTGAGTTTAACTCATGAGTTAATTTTCACCCCTGCTACTAACTACATACTAACGTAGTTACTTACTTAGTAACTTAGTCTTACGTAATTAGTAAATCTACTAGCCATAACTAACTGCGCAGTAACTACTCTTAGTGCTAATAACTACATACTTAGTTCGCAACCCCGGTTTAAATATAATAAAGGCTAGGGGGGCATAGAACCATAGTATCCCTAAAGGTCTAGTCTAGACGAATAGTAATCTAAGAGGTCTCTATTGAAACAGTTGCTAGACTTAAGGGCTTAAAGAAGCAAAGAAGCCCCTAAGTATTATTCTTATATGCCAATTGCCTCCTGCCCCTACCTGACTCTATTACCTATGTTATTATAGCATGGGTGCACTCAACGTATAATAAATAGTTAAAGATTAAGTAAGTCCCTTAGAGGGAAACGCCAGGGCTCTTTAAAAGTCTTTCTTAAGCTTTACTATCTCTCTGCTCGCTATATCTTGCCCTCTTTATTTTAGTATAATAAAACTTTACCTTATATAAATATACTTTATATACTAATAAATATAAAATAAGCATTATATTATTAATAGGGGCGCGGAAAGTCAAGCTATAACTTAAACTTAATAAGTTAATGCATTAAGTCTACCTTATTAGGTAAGAAGCTAAGTTAGTAAAATTGCTAAAGCTAAAAGTTAGAAGTTACTAATAGCTTAGTACTTAAATTACTTTAGTTTGCTAAACTACTAGTATATTTGAAAAGTCTAAGTTAATAATCTACTTAACAACTATAAATTAACTTATATAACTAAATTATATTATATTATGAATGCTTATAATAGGTACTAAGCAGAGAGAGTATGCATTATAATAAGCTAATAGTTTAATAATATAGCTTAATCTCATGCTTATACTTTTTAAAGGGACTAAGTTGTAGTACTATATTATATTAACTCAGAACTTATAAAGTTAAGGGTTAAGCGAGTGAAACTACTACTAACTAGATAAGCTAGTAAACTTACTAGCTTATTAAGTTATAAGCTACTAATACCTAATTAATTTAATTGCTGAGGTTAGCAAGTTGGACTTTTAGTTAGTTACTCAACTTATCAATTTACTAAATCCAAGGCCTGCTTAGCGCGAATCGAGTCAGTAAGGTTAGTAACTTAATAAGTTAGAAGTTAGTGCCCTTATTAACGTAATATATTATAACTTTATAATTAACTTATAATCTTAGAGGCTAGCCGAGTAATGCTAGGAGCTTATCTTATTTGCTTACTTAGTTATTTAGGAAGTTAAGACTAGCATAAGTACCTAAAGCACTAAGAATCTTATAAGTTAGTAGAATATGCTATCGCTAGTACTGCATATAGATTTCAGCGGTTTATACCTATTAAGTAATTAGACTAGTAGTAGAAAAGGGCTATTACGAGCTAGGCCAGTCAGCTATTTAAAGTTAAAGTGTAACCTATAAGTAATTAAACTCAGGGTCTGTATATTAACTTACTAGATTTACCAACTTTAACCTTTATTTAATAAATAAATGTAATAACTTAACTTTCAATTCTTTACGCATAAACTAACTAACTTATTAAGCTATAAGTTGATTCTCAGTATGTTAATAATAATCTGCAGTAGTAGTACTATATTTAATTATTAGATTATATACTCTAGTATACTAAATAAATAACTTCATACATATAGCATATATTTAATAAGCCTAATATAAAAATAAACTAAGATAATTAAATGCTTATATTAGTCAAGGATAGGATAGTTTTATTAGGAATACTTAAGTTATAGTACTAGTACTAGTACCGAAATCATATTATACTCCTTATATGCCTTAATATAATATATCAATAGCTTATACTAATATACTTCTAATAGCTATTAAAGAGTAATAAACGAGTAAGTTTATTAAAAAGTAGATAAGATAAGGCTCTTTATAATATAGCTACTACTGTTATATTAAACCTTATTATAAGTTAAACAACCTGCTAAAACAAACTCTAGTCTCTTCTTACCTAAATACCTAAGAGAGAGCCTTTGTAGCCTTTAAGAACCTTAGTAAGCTTTAGTAATTAAATATACAACTAATAATTACTAATTAAGCTAAGTACTTACTAAGCTAGCAACTTATAACCTTAAATACTTAGTCGACTATCTTGTTTTATTTACTATATTAATTGCTAACTTAATAATCTAAGTACTATGTTATAACTTATATAGGCAGTAGTGAGTTTACTAATATTGCTTTAAGCTTAATAAGTAATATCCTAATCTTATATTTATCACGCTCTATTATAACTTTTTATAAGTTATAAGTAGTTAGGGGGGCTTGGATGATAATAACCTTCTAACTTACTAATTTCGCTGCTAACTTAATCTTTAACCAAGTACGTCAAAATTAATGCACGAGTTTGCTAACTTATAAACTTTTAGTAAGTAAGAGATTTTAATTATAGACTTACTTCTTAAGTCTAGCTTTTACGCCCGCGTTAATGTACGCTATTCCTAACCTATAAGGCAGCTAAAGTAATTACTAAAGTAAGAAGATAAATTTACATTGCTTACCTTAATATATTAAGCAAAATCCTAGAGCTTAGTAGCTTATCAACTTATTAGCTTCGGTAATTTAGTTTTTACTCGGGAGCTATTCTTATATAGCTACTAGCGCTATATCCTTATTATATTTCATACTAAATAGCTCTAGTAGCTTATACTATTAATAATGATGGTTTTAAATGTTCTAACTTTATTAAACTTTAAAATAGTAATATATTACTAATTAGCATTATAGGCCCTAGGTTCTCTAATATACTAAAAGCAGGGGGGAATTAAAGATTGCGTAGAGGATGAAGATTAAAGTCCCTAGAAGAGGATGCTTAGGCTCTTTAAGAGAGTCTTAATTAGGCCTGATTATTATTATACCTGCTATATATTATATCTCTATAATAGGCACGGGTGAAAATTAAGTAATAAGTTACTAATTAACGTAATAAGTTAGTAGTCAAGTTAGTAAAATTACTATCTTATTAAGCTATAAGTTACTAGTAACTTATTAAGTTAATTAATTAAGCTACAAATTGCCAACTTAATAAGTTATAAAATTCAAGCCCTGGTAATAGGTAGTCTTTAATATAATTAGTACTTAGCCCTAAGCAAGTATATATATATAGCCCTACGCGTAAGCACTAGCATAATATAGTAGTTAAGCTACGTACTAGCCTACTAGGTTAAGTAGGTATATACTACTTACTAGCAATTAGAAGGCTATTAGCAAGTTATAAGGTCTTTATTAAAAAGGAGTATAAGACTTTATATATATTATAGGCTTGCCTGTTAATCCGCGCTTATATTATAGAAAAAGCAGCTAGATAGTTAGTAAGTAGGTAACCTAACCTAATAAGTAACTTAGGTTAGTATAGGCAGTAAGCTTACTTGCCGCTGCAAGCTATAACTAATAAGAACTAACTATCTTATTAGGGACTACTTATTATGATTATTTATTTATAGTTAGCTATATATATAAATGGTTATAAATAAGCTAGTAATGATGACCTTATTCGCCTACTAAGTACCGTATTAATTCAATTAGAGAAATTAAGGTCTTTTAAGTCCTTAATTTAGTTACCTCTTAGGAGACTTACTAATAATTGAGTATTTAATTCAAATTAGGTAACTTCTAATTATAGGGAACTATGCGAGTAGTTAATCAGGAGTCAGTACGTAGTTATTGGGCCTTGAATCTTATAACTTAAGGACTTACTTAACAGATTAATTAACTCATTAAATTAGCAATTTACTAAGGTCGCTTATTATTTAATAAGTTAAAATTAACGCTTTAACTTATTAACCTATAAGTTTTAGCAACTTATTAAGGTTAAGTTATAAGTTGACTATTACCCCTGGTTATAATACACTAGCTTTACTTACTGCTACTAACTATATACTTTATTTGCACCCTTGTTTATAACGCCTCTATGGCCATAGGGGGTTATAAGCTATTTATACTACTATATATATCCCTAAAGCCACAGCTATTGCGTTTTAGGCCACTCTTTTACTAAACTGGCGTAACGGATAGTATAGCTGTTATATTATTAGTAACTATATAGTAGTTCATAACCTAGTTAGTTGCGTTATAAAAGATAGTAAACCCTTCATTAGCACTAGCCTTACTAACTTATAGGCTTTAATTATTTTACTTAGTAGTTTATTTAGCCAGCTTATAGGTTTTTAAGTATATATTAGTAAGAAGTAGTCCTAAGAGAAAATATCCTTTATTCTTTATATTTATAAGTAAGTTAGCTTATAATATATAAATAAAGATATTTACTTAAGTTAGGTTATAAACTTAGTAGCTTAATAAGTTATATAAAGGGCAGTATTGCTACTATCCTATAACTTAATAAGTTAGTAATTCTACTCACTTTACCTAAGACCTCTGACGCTCTAGCTTGTTAAGTTATAAGCCGACTTTTATTATAAAATAATTATTACTAACAATAAGCTTTTAATAGCACTAACTCGGATTTCGCATAAGTAATATATTATTAACCTTAGAATTATATAGTTGGGAATAATATATGTAGCTGATAAGGGAGATTCTAAGTGCTTTAGTTACGTAAGTTAGTAAATTTGCTAACTTACCTTATTGCTTAGTAAGTCAAAACTAATACTCTAACTCCTTAAGCTATAAATTTTAGTAACTACTTTAGTTATAAGTTAAGTTTTAGCCCAACTTAAGTATAATAAATAATTAGAATTAGAGTTATCTATCTTCTACGCAGCTAGCCCTTTACCGTTCTTGTATATACTAACCTATTATGCAACTTATTAACTAAGTAATTTTATCAGTTAGTTTAAGGAACTACTACTTAAAGTATATTAATTAACTACGACCTATAGCCTAAAGTAGTAGCAGCAGAGCCCTTTTTAAACGGACGACGGTTTATTATTATTATATTATAATATAATGCTATGTATACTATATAATACCCTAAGTAAACTTATTAGCTATTGCTTTTAATCCATTTTCAAGCTAAAACTTTATTAACTATTAATAGTTAGCATTAAAGAATAAGAACTAACTACTTCTTTTTAAAAGTAGTAAGTTTATAATCTATATATAAGCTATAAGCTATTTTTAAATATATATAGTTTGCAGCTTCGCATGGAGTAATCCTAATAAAGCAAGGGTTCTTATAAGGTATAGTATAGTATATTATATACATACTACTAGTAATTTTAAGGACCCATAGGTTATACTATACTTTAGTATTAGGCCCTGATTTTATAACTGAATGAGTTACTTAGTTAGTAATTTTACTAACTTAACCTCTAACTTATTTAGTTTAACTTATGAGTTACTTTTTACCCCTGCTTGATGTATTATGTATGCATTAATAGAGTCTTTATATATAAATAAGCTATACTAAAACTACTTAGAGACTTAATATCTAGGGTTTAAAGCTAATATAACTTTATAACTTATTAACCTACTAGGTCAGTCGGCTCCCTTAGAGTCAAGGGTTAGTATTAAGTTATAATAATAAGCGCTTAGGATAGGGGCCCTATCTACGTATATTACCTGGTTGTTATAAAATAGTTAACTTACTAATAACTATTACATTCAGCACTTGTAAAATGGTCTACGTGCCTAGGACCCCTATTCCAGGGCTAAACTAAGTATGTACTTAGTAGTACTAAGTATAGTTAGTAAAACTAACTCGTAGATTAAACTTATTAAGTAGCTAAAACTTATAACTTAATAAGTTAGTGCGTTAATTGTAACTTATCTAGTTACTAAAATAGCCTAATATTACAAGTTACTAAATAAGTTAGAATAAACCGAAGTAACTAAACTCTTATATTTTAGTAAGGCTAATAGCTTATAAGTTAGTTATAAATATTATATACTATAACTACCTCGTACTCTAATAAACTAGCTAATTAATATACTAACCTTACTTTATACTATTAGGTTATAGTATTATATAATATTAACTTAAAACTCATTTAGTTATAGGTTGAGTAGTAAAATTACCAACTTAATGAGTTATAAGCTACTAATTAACTTATTAAGTAACTTATTGAGGTATGAAGTCTATGGCCTATATATAATACTAAGTTAGTACTACTAAGTTACTAACTAGTAACTGCGCTAAACTGAAGTACTTACTAAGTTACTTACTAACTATGTAGTTACTAAGTTACTCACTATATAATAAGTAACCTTACAAGCTTGTTAAATAATAACTATATCTAGTTACTTGGTTGCTGACTAATAACTTGGTAAATACAGTTTGTAAATTTATTGAACATAGCTAATTACGTATATAGCTACGTAGTTAGTAGCTACCTAGGAGCGGTAAAGTCGACTCCTAACTTAAGCTTATTAGCTTGCTAAAGCTTATAACTTAATAATATATAGCGTTAATTTAGGCCCCTTTGAGTTATAGATAAGGTTAGCGGATTTCTTAACTTATTATAGTATAAGTTATTAATTCACTTAGTTAGTTAGAGGTTGAGTAGCTATAAATTATAATTGCTTACTCATTCAGTTACTCTGTAACTTTTCTAATAAGGTAAAAATCAGCCGAAGTTACTAAAGTAGTAATAATCTTACTAGTAACACACTTTTAATTTTATAACTCAATGAGTTACTTAATAAGTTACTTAATAAGTTACTTAATAAGTTATCAGTTCACCTTATATAATACTACAACTTCGTATTATTAAGTGCAATTAGTATATAAATAACCTATATTATTATCACAGGCCCTAGGGGTCTCGTTAGGGTCGCACGCAATGGCACGGGGCAAATTAAAGGTTGTAAAAAGGATGAAGATTTTAATCCCCCGAAGGAGACGCTAAGGCTCTTTTAAGGGAGCCTCAGCTGTGCCTGACTATTATTCTAGCTATCTGCTATGTGCAACCTGTGACAATTATTAACGTATTAGCTATATAGCATATAGTATTTATAACTAATTTATTAGCAATTAAGCTTACTAAAAATAGTAATTTAGTCACTTAATTTAATTTTTATTTATTAAGTAAGGTATTAAGTTAAACTACTCGTAGTTATTTAATAAGTTAAAATTAACTTATAACTCAATGAATTCGAAAATTTACCAACTTAACTTATAACTTCATAGGTTAATATTGACGCTTTAACTTATTAAGGTTAACTTATAAGTAAATTTTCGCAGGCTGACTAAGAAGTAAACTAACTACTAAATCATTATAAGAAAATAATTATATTAGTTTATTATCAATCCCCTACATTTAGTCACTGGTATAAAAAGCTTATAATTACTAAGTTGCTCTAGCATAAAAGACTGACTAGCTTATAAGCTTATAAGTTAGAAATTGAGTTAGCAAATTCAGTAGCCTGATAAGTTATAAGTTCTTAATTAAGTTACTAGCTAATATACTAAGCTACGGCGTTAATTACTAAAGTTACTAACTCAATAGGTTATTAGTTACTTATTAAGTTTGCTAGTGAGTAGTTGGGTAGGCAAGTTAGTAGATCATTAACTTACTTATAAAACTTATAGAGTTATAAATCTAAAGCCCGCTACGTAGTAACTATACTTAGTGCTACTAGCTACGTATTAATTCGCAACCCTGCGTATAAGTACTTGTATAACTAATTGTATTATCTTATACTTACTTATAGTTACTATTTAAATAGTTAGCTGTGGGGTAGGCATTAGCTTATAAGTTAGACTTATTAAGGTCCTAGAACTTATTGCTTGATAAGTCAATGACTCAATATTACCTCTTTAACTTATTAAGTAAGTTGTAGGCTAAGCTGGCCTTGGATTTTATAACTCACTAAGCTATTAGTAACTCATAACTCATTGAGTTCCTATTTTACTAACTCAACCTCTAACTCAATGAGTTAGCTAGTAACTTATAACGCATTGAGTTACTAATTTAACTAACTTAGCTTCTCACTCATTGAGTTACTAATTTAACTAACTTAACTTCTTACTCATTGAGTTATAAGTTAATACTATATAGTAAAATAACTTGACCATTAATAGGCTTTATATAATGATAATTAGACTCTTAAATAGATTATGGACTATCCTAGTTACCTTTACTTTTTTTAAGGTATCATGTAATAACCTTACTTCATAAGATAATTAGTACTCTAATTATTTGAGTTAACTTTAACTTATTAAGTCAGCAATCTTTAGCAACTTAACTCTAACTTAATTAGTTAAACTTAACGCATTACCTTATTAAGTTATGAGTTCTAGTAACTTAATAACTTTAACTCATAAGTTAATTTTTACCCCTGAGGCTAAGTTAGCAACGATACTAACTTCTTAGGTTGCTTAACAAGTTACAATTTTTTGATCTATAACAGTACTAAGTAGCTTGCTACTTAGAAATATAACTACTAATTTCTTATTATATATAATCAGATTATATTTATATCTTTTATAGACTATCTTCCTTCTATGAAATACTTATTATTAGCGAAGTTATTATAGCTTAAAGTATTATAAGCTGAGTTAAGAACTAAAGCTCTAAGTTTTAAGTTACTAGTTAACTCAATAAGTTACTAAACTTAAAGTGTGGTTAGTTATATAAAGTTTACTACTTGTAACTTTCTAGAGCTAGAGACTACTACTAGCTATGTAGTTAACTACAGGCCTTAGATTTCGTAAGCTAATAATTTACTAACTTTAACTAATTAACTTGATAAGTTATTAGTACCTTCTAACTTATCAAGTTCGTAATCTTAGTACCTCTACTAAACTTAATAAGTTATTAAGCTTATATAGTTATTCATTTGGTTTAATGACTTAACAGCTTATATAGCTATTTATAATTAGTATTAGTAACTACTAACTATAACTGACTGCACACGTAGTTAGTAATTCCTAATTAGTAACTATAACTAAGTACGTAGTAATTACACCTAGTGCTACTAACTACGTACTTAGTTCGCAACCCTGCTCCTGGTTACTTATAGTTAGTAGATTTATTTGATTCGCTCAACTTACTTACTCACTAAGTCACTTACTGACTGCGTCTTACTCATTTTGCAATACTACAGTATATACTATTAGATTGCAGCTTAATAGGTCTAATAATAAGCTAGTACTTTCTGAGTTACTAAAAGTCTCATAAGTTTCTACTTTTATTAGCAAACTTATATCCTCTCTAATAAGTAGATCTAGCTATAACTAATTAAGATTTACTAAGATTTACTTCCCTAAGTATATATCATAATATCTGTAAGTAAGCAAGAGGGATCACACTTTATATACTAGAGTTGAATTCCAAAATATATTAAGCAGCTTATAAAGTTAGTTAAGTAACTTGATTAATTATAATTCAAGCATAAGCTTATTAGTTAACTTGAGAAGTTGACATATTATTCCTAACCTTATAAGGTGGAGGTTGGATTCGTAATCCGCTCCCTTAGCAAATTATAATTTACTAACTCACTTATTCAGTCAAAGATTAAGTTAGTAAGATTAGCAACCTATTTAGTAGCTTAGTAAATTACTTACTAAATTTTCTGATAGGCAGAAATTAACGGAAGCTATAAAATACTAGTTATCTTATCAATCTATAAAAAAGTCTTTCATTGACTTACTAAAGTAGCTATGTTAGTTTCTTTCTTATTTTTCCATTGAATTATTATTATAAGAGGTCCATTATCACCTAAATTATTTTCCTATTTAAAATCTACTTAGAGCTGACTATTATAGGTTAAGCTAGTAAGATTGCTAGTAATAAGTTAGTTGCTCAAGTCATCGACTTAGTAACTTAATGAGTTACTAAATTTGCGGCCTGCAAGTAATACTGTATTTTTTTTTTTTTTCAAATACCTGGCCGGACTAGTTTATAGAGAAAGTTTTAATATCGTACCTATCGTTGCTGTACAGTGTATTATATAGTACAGCAATTTCATAAGTCGTAGCTAAATATGTTATATAGTCCTGGTTTTCTGTTTACTTGAATTACTCTTACCTTCCGAAGGTCTTTCTTCTAACTTGCTAAGCTTGTGATAAGCCGTAACTATACCGACTTACCTACTCTGATAATTGTCAAGCGATAATAGTCGGTTGCCTGACAAAGGTAGCTTTAAAGCAAATTTAAATCCAAAGCGTTTTGGTAGCCTGCGAACTAGAATCCTAAACTAACAGTGTAGATAAACATGACCGTTGAATCGCCTGGTTGTGGTTGTGAGGCTGATAATACCTCTGTTCTTTGATTATGATGTCGTAGATGTGTTAATTTTTTTTAATTTTTTAATTTTTGCTCTCAAAGCGACTTTTCGATGGGAATGTCCACACAAACTCGACTTATCGCATCTCGGCATCAAAGATCCCGCGGGGCTGGCTCAAATGGCCGTCCCCAATCGTCAGGCCCACCGGCCCCTACCCCACCCCCAAGAGCCCATAGATTAACGAGTGAGCTGCGTCGCCTATCTGAAGGTCCAGACCTTCGGCAATAGGACTCCATCCACATCATCCATCCCCTTGGTCTCAAGCACCAGTGCCAATAGCTTCCAAGGTATCATTCAAGATCATGGCTCGCAGTGATATCCGGAGTAAGACTGGCTGCCTTACCTGCAGGCAGCGGAAGAAGAAATGCAACGAGGAGAAGCCAATATGCAGTGGATGCAGACGGAACTGTTTGCAGTGCTATTGGCCGACTACGGAATCCAGTCGCGGGAGCATCAATAAGTCCATTAAAGAGCACACCGGCGTCTTTTGGCGAGTCTTACATCCTTCAAGAGATTTTCATGTGGAAGGGGCAACAGAAGGAAGCTCTTTGCCTGTTGCCTCGTCGCAGGCTACTCATGCGAGTGGCAATGATACTCAGCATCAAGGCATCACTGTTGCAGTATCGCGATCTGACGCGGCTACGGGTGGGCAAAGAGATCGGTCCCCTGCGCAACATTCCCTCGACTTGCTGCCGACGTTTGGTGGATCTGGTTCAACCAGCTCACCGGAAGAATCACGAACATGCTTTCCTGCGATGACGACTCGAGCTTGGGAGGACAGCGACAGGTCCGCCTTCCACACAGATGATGGAAGTCACCCCGCTTCAATAGCGCGCCTTGAGGCAGTGGATGGCCATTCTCCTGCACATGCGGCGTCAATCAGACAGGAGCTGTCCACCTCACCCCCGGGTGCTGAGTTGGCCAATCTCGGCGAACAAGGTTGTGACATCAGTCCAGGATCACAGTACATAGTGCTGAGCGGCGATGAGGCTGCAGCTGGTGAGACCATGGGTACCAGCGACAACAGCTCCCGTCGTAGTATGGATGCTGATAACGACGACAACATGGCCAACTTAACAGCGTGCGGTTCATTCAGTGTCTCGGATACTGCAGATCAGAACCCTGAAGCGTCCGACACAATCTCCAATACTGCTGGCTCAGATTCAATGTCCCTTTCTGTGCCTGGCCGTGTCTCACTTTTCCCCCAGCAAGACCCAGATGCTTTTCAACTTCTCAGTTTCTATCTTTCGCGCACGGCCAATAGCATGGGAAACGGCTCGACGGATTCAAACCCGTTCCTCTCAACGTTGATCCCACTGGCATTTTCTGATCAGCTTACTCTACAACTATTGCTGGCACAAAGCGCAGTTCATCGCCAAGTAGGTCAGGCACATGCCAGCAGCGATCTGGTCGCTCAGCGTTACTATACCGGATCCCTTCGGCTGTTTCGGTCAGCTATCCGGGAGTACATATCAGGGAAATTTAAGGACAGGCTCATCTTAACCACAGGAAGCCTGATTCTGTCCCTCACCGAGGTGCGCAAGTACCTCAATCTTAATTGAGAAGTGCCAACAGCTAACGCATGACTGTTCCTACACTAGGTCGCCAGAGGAGACATCAATGGCAACATCTTCGATCATATCATTGCTGCAAAGTCTTTGCTCGTGGAACTATCTGCTGATGATGGAAAGGTCATCCCGCAAGACTTTATGGACTTTCTGATCGAGTATTACACCCACATGTCAGTACTGAGCATGATCTCTGTGAATCCTCAGCACTGCAGCAACCCGCTGCTAGATGTGACGATTGAGAGGTTGGCACGGAAGCTCATTGAGAAGCGGTATGTCGGCCAGCTGTGTGGTTGCTGGCTGGAACTTCTCCTGACTATCCCGCACATATTCGATCTTGGGCAAAGAATGAGGACTCCTGATCGACCATCACCTGACGACATGATCATGTTCGGCTTGTTGCAAGCTCAAATCACTGCTTTCGAACCTGACGCACGGGTAAGCGAGGCAACTCGTCTCGCTGCTTTGGTATTCAAGCAGGCTGTATTGCTGTATCTTTGGTCGATCCTGGGATGTTTCCAGCAGGAGCAGGGCGACAGCATGCACTCAGATCTCATGAGCACAGCTGTCACAGAAGGAATAGCTCTCTTGGAGCAGATACCAGCCACCTGCCGCATCAACACAAGTCTTTGCTGGCCCTTGACCATCATTGGCTGTTGCACAACAGAGGAATCGCTGCGGGTCACCCTGCGTACACGGCTTCAGTCCATGTTTTCTTGCATTGGTCTCGGCAATATGGGCGAGACTCTTTTGCTACTCGAGCTTGTCTGGACTTTACCCTTGGAGCAAAGGAGTCCTTGGTTCTTGTACGAGTTGATGCAGGAGCATCAGAGATGGGTCTCATTCGCCTAGTCTCAAATCTCAACCTATACAGCTATCATCGCCGCAGTATCTCGGTTCCCCTATTGCAGCTTCTGACTGGCTACGACTGATGACACATGGTAGTTTCTCTCAACTATGAGGCCGCATTTCTTGGTGCCTCTGTGGCCGGCCCTTCTGCAGTGACATACGCCTTGGTCAGGCCACCATCGACCACGAAATCCGCAGCGTTCACAAAACTACTCTCGTCGCTCGCCAAGAAGATGACAGCATGCGCTTGCTCAATAGCTTCTCCAAAGCGACCAGAAGGGAAATGAACCTCCCGACGGAAGCGTTTGGCTTGGTCGTCTCCCAGCCAATCCTGAAGTAGGGGCGTACTGCAGCACAGTTAGCACTGTTCCAGAAGTTGACGCCGAAGGTGTATAATTTCTTACTTCAGCGGTGCTGGACACAAGGAGTTGAATCGAAAACCTAGAGCGATGGAGGCAGATCAGTATCTATATCTCAATCCCACTGTGTGCGAAGATTGACAACGGCGACAAGGGGCCACACCTTCTCTGGCATGAACTATGGCCAACTCGCGAGTGAGGGCGAGGACAGCACCCTTGCTGGCCGTGTAAGCCAGCTGGGGAGTTGCAGCACCAACCAACGCCACCATGCTGGCAGTGTTGATAATGCTGCCCTTCTTCTTTCCGTGCTTGCGCAAGCTACGCACAGCATGCTTGCAACCAAACCACACGCCCTTGACATTGATGTTCTGCGTGAGATCCCAAATGGCCTCGGGACACTCCTCTGCGTCGCCATCCTTGGCATGCATAATACCAGCGTTGTTAAACATCACATCAAGGCCGCCCCACGCGTCTAGGTGCTGTACGGCAGCCTCAACATCTGCCTCCTTCGAGACGTCGACAACCCGGGTTTCAATCTTGCCAGCACACAGAGGAACCAGCTCAGTGACTTTGGCAAGAGCCTTATCGAGGGCAGGGGCTGCGATATCAGTCATGAGCACAGAAGCCCCCTCCTTGGCCATTAGAATGGTGGTTTCGAGCCCAATGCCTCTGTTCCATCAAGCACGCGTTCGTTAGCTTTGTGCATCGCTTCTCTAGAGGTATCTTTGGAAAGCAAAAGAAGGCAACCCACCCTGCGGCACCAGTGACAATGGCATTTTTCCCAGCAAGACGCCCGCCCATGGTGAGGTGCTGTGTCAGCGCAAGAGTAGGTAGAGGTTGATATTTCACGTGGGAACCAGTTCCGGCGTACTTTGAAAGAAGGCTTACAGGTGCGTGGATGCAGGAGTATGCTTCTGTCAAATTGCAAAGGTGTACTTGGGAAAGGACAGTAAACAGATGGTGTGCTCTTGCATCACCATGTGTCTCTTTATCTGATTTCTGTGACTGTCCATACGCGGCTTCCGGCACACCACATTCGAAGTTGCCATGAATACATGGGGAACACAGGGGCTGAATCAATAGCGACAGTCCAATTTCCCGCGTTCAGGCGGCTACACGATACCGAAACCCCCGAGCTAGACATGTCAAGCGCTGCTATCTGTGCACATCGTCCGCCCCGTGGGGATTGGCACATTCAATGGGTACATCCTTGGTGGAGGCGCGGCTCCTGAGGTGTGCCACTAGCATCACACCGCGGCTACAGTCCTTAGAGATGCTCCGCGACGAAGACCAATCGCTATATCTGGCAAGGCTATGATATCTTGTGAAAAAAGGAAAGGAGATGGTTTATTGCGTGCGCGCTTATCATAACGCCTAAATCTGACCGGAATGGCGGTCTGTATAATCACTTCCAGAATCTCAGCTTATACCTGGACTACTACTGTGCGCAGGGCACAAGGTCACTTGCAGCACGCCAGGTCTAACCCAAGCCAAAGTTCCGTAATCGACACATTATTTATTATAGTAAGCTCATGGGGCCATAGTCACATGTGCTTGATTCAATACTCTAGGCATGCTGCAGACGTATGTGATGGCTCTTTAGCGTGGTGAAGCCGTCAAATCCACGAGGTCCCAAGGTGCTCCCCAATCCAGAATCCTTCCAACCAATCCACGAGAGATCCTGCAGAGATGGTAATGTCGTTAGTTCTAGGACCTGGGCGGAGCTTGACCATGAGGCACATCGGACACTTACCGGGCTTGGGAAGTCGCAACGATTGATGAAAACGGTGCCAACCTCCAACTCATCCTGCATTTCACGAGCCGCACTCACATCTTTGGTCCAGATGCTGGCCGTCAAACCGAAGTTGCTATCGTTCATGAGTTGCAGAGCCTCAGAATCGTCACGAACCTTCATGACAGGTAGAAGGGGACCGAAAGTCTCGTCTCTCATGACCTGCATGTCGTGAGTCACATTGACCAGAAGGCGAGGAGCCACGTAAGTCCCCGTGTTGGGCGGATTCGCAAAGCTCGCGTTGACTGGTGTTGCGTCTACAGCGCCTTTTTTGATAGCATCCGTCACTTGTGCCTCGATTTCCTGAGCAGCCCTAGGTGACACCACAGGTCCGATATCCACAGCTTTGTCGAATGGGTCGCCGAGTTTGTAGCTATATATTGATAATAACACTCATCAGCTGGGAACTGGGGAAATAGTCAGGGTAAATAAATTGGGGGAGTGTTCGTCGAACCTACCCTTCCAGCACCTTCTGCAAAGCGCGCACGAAATCGTCATGAACAGACTCATGGACATAGACTCGTTCAATGCCGCAGCAGCTCTGCCCGGAGTTGAAGATGGCACCGTCCACGATGTTGACCGCTGTCCAGTCAACATCAGCATCAGCACGGACATAGGCAGCATCATTGCCGCCGAGCTCAAGATTCACTGGCACAACTCGATCAGCAGTGGACCGACGGATGGCCAGACCACCGCCAGTAGAACCCGTGAAACAGACTTGTCTGATCTTAGGAAGCTTCACGATAGCCTGGAGTTCCACACGGCCAGGAAGATGAAGGATCTGAAGCACATCCTTCGGAAGACCAGCCTTCTCGAAAGCCTCTTTGAGTCTTTCTCCTACCAAGGGAGTCTGTGGTGAGGGCTTCAGAAGAACCGAGTTTCCCGCAAGAAGTGCGGGCGCAAGCGTATTGATGGTGATGAGCCAAGGGAACTTGAAGCCAGTCAGTTTTCTGTTGCAGGTTATAGATGAATTTACTTCACTTGAACGTAACGCACATTCCACGCAGAGGAGATGAACACGGGTCCAACAGGTTCCCTGCTCACCCATCTCTCGAAACCCTCCTCAGGCTTTCCTGGAATATTTGCAAGAGCCTCATCGGCGCTCTCGAGGAAGTATTCGGCACGCTTCCTCATTGTCTGCAGCTCTGATGGTGCTGCAGATATCGGTCGTCCCATCTGGGAAGTCAGCTCGTTGGCCAGGGACTCCTCCCAGTCGCGGATGAAATCCAAGGCCTTGACCATGATGGCCTTACGCTCTACCAGTGGGGTTTTTCGGTATAGTGTGAATGCTTCATGTGCACGGTCAACCATGACAGTGGCCTCATCGATGGAAATGCCATGATGCTGGAAGACAATCTCCCGTGTGGAGGGCGAAAGACAGTTGACCTTGAACGTCATGATGAGAACGAAGCTTGATGTATCCTTGGGAACGAATCGAAGGGCAGGAGAATATTACGAATGTATACGTCAAGGCGGACGACGTGTCTGATCATGAATGTTGGTAAATGACGAGTGCTGTGGACCATTTAAGACCTTCGTCAGGGTGAACGACTCGAGCCATCCCCGGTCGTTTCGCAGGGTCACGCCAGTCAACGTGCGGTAGCACGCGCCGATATACATGGAACCGAACACTTTCCCGAGCGCGGTAAGCGTAGACTTGGGCCCCATGGCGCGGCGTCAAAGAGCCGCGGTGTTGTATTGGCAGTGTATCGGAGAGAGAAGCGAACTGGGCAGGCGGGAAGGTTGGGGGTTGTAGGGTGGGTACCGAACATCTGGAGCTCGTCAAAACCCCCCAGCGAGCGACTGGTGGTGTGCACCACCACCACCCACCACTTTCATCATGTCACGGTTGGCTGGTAGCCAGCACACTGTATCCCATCAAGATCCACGCCGGTTCCGAATGCTTCGCAATACTGGATCTAATAGAGCTGCTTTGGCCAGCCCTTGACGTGACGGGACAAGGATTTCCCTAGGATGACGTCCCGCACCTTGTCCTCATCTCCTCGTCAGGGGAGAGACGCTGATACATAATGTTGCATGAGGATGAAGCTATGACAAGTTGGGCGTCTATGGACAGGGCAACGCATGAGCCACCTCGATCTCGAAATATGACCATAGAGACAAAAAGGCCAAGGAGACTGCACGGAGCAAACCGAGGTTCTGTCAACAGCCATCTTTCCGTGCAGCTGTACCAAGGAACAGCCGCCATATCGCTTGGGCTACCAGGAGCCCATCATGAGGCAACCCTGCCCTGGCCATACCGCTCTCGAACATTGCGTCATCGAAGATTGCTTGCTCATGCCTGCGACCTACAACCTTTTCCATGATGAATTCATCAAATTCTGGATGAGCCTGGAAAGACAAAACCGTTCCAGGCTTAAAGAGGCCCTGAATCCTGCAGCTGGGGCTGCCTCCGAGGTTGACCGTGCCTTCAGGTACCTCTAGAACAGCGTCGCGGTGCATTTGATGCAGTTGCTAGATATCAGAGTGCCCATGGATCAGTCTCAGGGTGTGCTGTGTGCGAGTTGTCGCCGCCGATCCTTGTCAGGGGGAGGTGAGGATGGGAGTTACTCACCACGGTTGGAATGCCAAACAATTCCTGCCCATGCTCATTCAAGTCGATGCGATCTACAGAGATTTCCCATCCGCCAGGATTGATGCCAAGCTTCGCCCCAAGAGCACGCGCGATGATCTGATGCCCAAAGCAAATACCGACGACTGGTTTGTCCGATGCATGGAGAACCTCTCGGACGTAGTCGACAAGGGACAGTATCCAAGGCTCGTCGTGAAAGGCACAGTGCTCTATGATACGGAATAGTTAATCTCTGACTCCATGCTGGCATCAGGACCTCGGCTTGGAACCACCGAAAACATACTGCTCCCAGAGAGTAACAGCCCGTCGAAGTCCTCGGGCCTGGGATAGCTCTGAGAGGCTACCACGTCCCATTGAGATACCTCAAGGTGGATATCATGTCCCTCAGACTCCAAAGCCCTCGTGAGAAGACTGCGGAAAATATCGACGTATTGACCACGATTCGCTCTCACCGGTTCGATGGTCTTGTCGCACTCAAGGACAGCAACACGAAATACTCGAGGCATGTTGAGTGACTGCACGTTGGTGGCTGTGACTGTTGCAATGACGGGTCTGCTCTCTCTAGGCATGAATCCTGACAAACAAATTAACGCAAGATGTCGTCTGAGGCAACTCGGCGTGATGCCGTCCACCAGAGATCCCTCGACTTACATGACAGTGGCTTGGAAGTGCGTGCTCCCTGCAGCTATCGGGTCCCACTCAACTGACTTCGGCTTCGCCATCCTGGGCCGCCACTTAGTCCCAGCATCCCTTTCGTCTTTCAGCAGCGCGGCAGTCCTCCTGATTCGTCCGTTCGAAGTCTGGGGTGCTTCTTATACGTCAAATTGTAACCTGGGGAAATGGCATTGCAGACAATCGCCTTTGGGCCGCGGTGAGACGTTTTTGTAGTGTGGCTTTGCTTCCACCCTTATCGCGGGTGATTAGCCGCGGAGGCCATGAGATCTGCTCGACGAAATGAGCCTTTCATTTTCGATTGTGTCGTTATGTACGAACTAAGAGGAATGATTACAACTTAAGCCTGTATCCAGCACTTACCTGCAACAGAAACCCTCATCGACTTTCACCCTCGATTGCACACAACAGTACTCCGACAGAGGAACAACACTTCATCACAGTTATAGCCTTTCTGTATTACCTCAGCATTCAAGGACTAACTTCATCATGACGGTCGTTACCGCGGAAAACGTGGCAGAGATTCTTGAAAATGACATCATGGTCAAAGTTGCCGGTGTAGATGCCGATGGCATTCTCCGTGGCAAGATCATGATCAAGTCCAAGTTTTTGTCCAGTGTCCAGTCAGGCTTCGGATTCAGCTCTGCAGTATTTGGCTGGGACATGCATGATATGCTCTACCAGGGCGGCGTCGATTGTTCGGCTGAGGATGGTACCTACGCCGACTTCACTGCGTACCCGGACCTCAGCAGCTACCGCAGACTCCCTTGGGAGGATAACATACCACTTTTCCTCCTGACCTTCTTTGCTGGAGAAAAGCCTGTAGCAGTCTGTCCCCGTGGGATTCTCAAAGATCTGACAAACCGTCTCTGTCAGCAAAACTTCAAGGCACGCGCTGGTGGTAAGTAGGGGACAGTGGACTCTTCCAATGAAGTTATGTATCGTATCGCATAGCTGATCATGGCTTCACGGCAACGCAGTCGAGCTCGAGTTCACAAATTTCCAAACCCCTTCTGAAGACGGCTATTCGTCCTCTGCAAATCCTCGTCCAAACTTGGCAGCTTTCCTAGCTAAGAACGCCCCTTCTGCCGTCAGACCATTGACGGAAGGCATGTTTGGCTATAGCATCACTCGTCCGGTCGCCTCCAAAGATTACTTTTACGACATCTACAAGACAGCTGGAGAGATCAGTTGTGATGTTGAAGGCTGGCATACTGAGAGCGGCCCCGGGGTGTATGAAGCGGTACGTATCCATGACACCTACTCGAGGATCTAGAGGTCTCCTCAGTTAGACTTGTCCGACGACTCTGGCTGACAACCTGTCTTGAACTCCAGGCTCTAGCGGTTAAAGATGTTGCAGAAATAGCCGACAGAGTCAGCCTATTCAAGTAAGTGCTTGCCCATCTCATTGCTTCGTAAAGAAGCCCAGACCCTTCTACCCCTGACGCAACGGCTCATGCATATTAGACTTCTCACAAGATGTATTGGCATGAAACACGGTGCCACTCCATGCTTCATGGCCAAACCTCTTCATGGACTTCCTGGTAACTCAGGACACATTCATATTTCGTTGACTGACCTCGAGGGCAACAACGCGTTCGCACGCGCGACGCCCAACCCGTCTCCACGCTGGCCTGATCTCGAGCACGTCTCCGATGATGGGTACCACTTCCTTGCTGGTGTGATTGACGCCATTCCTGACATCATGCCTCTTCTTGCACCTAATGTCAACTCCTACAAGCGATTCGTAGAAAACTTCTGGGCTCCAGTCTGGCTGACCTGGGGTTTGGAGGATCGCATGGCATCAATCCGCCTTATCGCACCACCTACCTGTAAGCCTGGAGCTACGCGCCTGGAGATTCGAACGCCTGGGGCTGATGTTCACCCTCACTACGCACTGAGCGCCCTGTTCCTAGCAGGCATGCGCGGTATCAATGAAAAGTTGGACATTACTGTCCCGCCATCTTCAGCGCGCTCTGAACAGAATGACAAGCCCCAGCTGTTGGCCAACACTCTTGATAAGGCGCTACGGCGATTCACCGCACCTCAAAGTATTGCGCGGAAGCTGTTTGATGCCAAGTTTATTGAGGCTTATGCTGCTTCCAGGGAGCATGAGCTGAGGTTATGGCGGGAAGCAGTCACCGACTGGTGAGTTCTCTTATAGCCTCCGAGTTTGCAAAGTATCGCAATGCTGATAAAGATACCAAGGGAATTTACACGCTACGTTGAGACCGTCTGACCTGGAAATAGATTATCTTGTCCTGGGCATGGAAGGAAGATCAGGACGGCCAGAGTGCTCTGACAGGTGGTGATAGACTCATAGAGTTAATGGATTCTCACCACGATCTATAGTTCCTCGTAGCTGCCCACAGGCCTCTAAACCGCGTGCTCCAACGCTGAGTCCGTGTCCGTACCATTCATCCATATCTCCTGGTCAACACTACCCCTGAACTTGTGAGTCAGTTGTTGGGGACTTACAAGACGCCAAATGATCTGGACAACTCCGTTATATCCGGGAAGTGATTATGTACAACCACAGTCGCTCCGCATGCAACCTTTGCCGCGGTGCGCTATCCGGGGCACGGTTTTGCCGCGTTGTGCTAACGCGCCACCTCGAGGGAACAGGCCAGGGACAACCCAGCTCGGATACAGGGAAATGTTTCATTAGCAGAAGTAACTTGGGGGTTTTGTAGGAGTGGAGAAGTCTACGAACCGCGGAAAATGACACCGCTGGTAGGTCTCACTTACATTACTTTATATGGCCATGAACTCTCCTCGTTGACTCTCAACCATGTTGCGTTCGATTTAGAAGCTGGCACAGCGTTCTTAATTGTTTACTCCTATTTATCGTTTTTTTCCCTTGCCGAGATGCGTCATTCACGATGTCACAGGGCTATTCTGGGTCCTCTACGGATACGGAGTGCTTCTTCGCTGACAATCCCACGCCTTTATGTCAATGATTATTCGACAACTCAAGGGCCAACAAGCGTGAGGATTACCCAGCTCTGATTTATGTCTGCGTCTACAGTGGCTGACCCGAACCCGCAGAGCTTGGCTTCCTCGATTGCAGACAGCGATCCTCGTATTGGAGAGATATTGAGAAAGGTGAGCTGGCCAGATGTGATACTCTCTACGTTGTCACATCCTTAACGCTGCTTGAAGGAAGAATACCGCCAACGTCATTTCATCAATCTCATCCCGTCGGAGAACTTTACTTCACGGGCGGTGCTCGAGGCACTGGGGAGTGTCATGCAAAACAAATACTCCGAGGGATATCCTGGAGCAAGATATTACGGAGGCAACGAATACATCGATGAGGCCGAGAGGCTCTGCCAACAACGTGCTCTTGAGGCTTTTCGTTTGGATCCCGAACGATGGGGCGTGAACGTGCAAGGTCAGCCCCCCCCTGTCATTATTACGAGACCAAGTCTTTCCTCCCGACCGCGTAATCAACAGTACCGACTTCAGTTCCATTCGAAATGGTGTTCAGGAGACTGATACTAGGACAGCACTCTCGGGATCTCCAGCCAATCTGATGGCCTACTCAGCGCTTCTCAACACCCACGACCGTATCATGGGCCTGGACCTCCCTCACGGCGGACACCTTTCACACGGTTATCAAGTACCAAACAAGAAGATTTCCATGATCTCGAAATACTTTGAAACGGTGCCTTATCATCTGGATCAAGCGACCGGCATCATCGACTATGCCAAGCTTCGAGAGTCAGCTCTGGTTTACCGTCCCAAGCTCATTATCGCGGGCACGTCGGCGTACTCGCGGTTGATCGATTACGCACAGATGCGCCGAATTGCCGACGAAGCAGGCGCATATCTTTTGTCGGACATGGCGCATATCTCCGGTCTGGTTGCAGCAGACACGGTCCCTTCGCCATTCGAACACTCGGATGTGGTCACGACAACGACCCATAAGTCACTCCGAGGGCCCAGGGGAGCCATGATCTTCTTCCGCAAGGGCGTCCGACATGTTGACAAGAAGGGAAAGGAAACCAGATACGACCTTGAGGGACCAATCAATGCATCTGTATTCCCTGGCCATCAAGGCGGTCCACACAATCATACCATCACTGCCCTGGCAGTGGCACTTGGTCAAGCAGCTACACCTGACTTCCGAAGATATCAAGAGGCAGTCTTGTCAAATGCGCAGGCTCTGGCTCGTCGGCTTTCCGAAGTCCATGGGTACAACCTTGTATCAGGCGGTACCGACAACCACCTTCTGCTCCTTGATCTCAAGTGCAAGGGTGTGGACGGAGCTCGCGTCGAACGAGTGCTTGAGCTGTGCGGAGTAGCAAGCAACAAGAACACAGTGCCCGGAGATACCTCCGCGCTGAAACCTGGTGGCCTGCGAATTGGCACACCGGCAATGACAACTCGTGGCTTCAAGGAATCCGACTTTGAACGCGTGGCCGACATTGTTGACCGTGCGGTCGCCATTACAGCAGCCGTCGACAAGCAGGCGAGAGCTGCGGCAGAGGAACAGGGATTGAAGAATGCAGGCTCGGTCCGGGCGTTTCTTTCTTTTGTAGGGGATGGATCTGCCGTTCCGGAGATCCAAGTCTTACGGGACGAGGTGGCTGCTTGGGTAGGGAAATTCCCAGGACCATGGACTACCTCGGTAGCACATTGAAGATGATGGTTCGAGCAACCGACTGAATAAAAATGGCCTTTCACTCGTATGCCAGGAAGAAACTACCGCTCCGATGCCCAACAGTCTAAGCACAGCACAAGACAGCATCATCTTTATAGGCGAGAGAAGCTACGAGTGAGATCACCTTGCATAAACGCGGAAGTACGCTTGGTAACACATGCACCGGGGAAGATTGTTGTATAAGAAATGAAGATTCAAGTATCAAAACTGTCAATATTTCCATGGACAGGAAGCCTTCAATGGTGGGAGTGAATGTCGATGGAATACTCCATGTCGGGACGAGCTACCTGTCTTTGATCGCCCTCTGCATGGAACCAGCTGGCCAACTTCTTATCTCTACGTAGCTCATCACAACACCTATCCAGAGGGTCCATCACCAGGAGATTCCCTCGACGCAACTTCATGGGCCTTATCAGAAGCCACTCTGAGTGCTTGGACCCCCCCGGTTGTCATCGGAAGGCGTATCAGTGGAGGTCAGCCAATCAAGAGTCTTGGCGCGCTGTGGAACCGCCCAATGTGGAAGTCTGGGGGTCGATGCGGGGAAGGCCGGGCCACGACACGAGCCGCCCTCAGTGTCACATGGACCCGTAACTTCAGGAATCGTCTAGACGCGCTCAAATGTTGCGATAAGCGGCTGAGGGTTCTCGAAATCAGACACCCGGTGGATCTTGTTTCCATAGCTTGCGTCCAGAGATCAAAGTGGACTCCGCCGGGCGCCAAAGCTCGTTGCTTCGAACGATGGCCTAGCTTGCCACGAGCTGGACTCGTGATGCAACCTGATGCAAGTCTGTTCTCTCAGGCTCACAGAAGAGTACATCGTCACAAGCTGAGTGTTATCTTTCTCCATCTGCATCTTTCACTCAAAGTCACCTTACACCAACTCCCTTCATCTGTCACGGTCGTTCCAAGGTTCTTACAGATGTCGATGATCTTCGCCAGGTCCATTGCTGCCACAGCAAGGCGGTCTAGCCATCCTGCAATTGTCAACCGACTGACTTATTCTATGACAAATGCCAGGAACTTTTCAGTGAAGACAGTCTGTGAGTCTCCCCCGTTCGTCGTCTTCAACCTGGGAGAGTGTCGATCTGACTGGAAACTTCCTATATCAAGGTCTTGCTAAACGGTTCACAAAAAGCCATGAATGGATTCACATGGCGGAAGATGGAAAATCATGTACATCCACTCCTCTTCGTCAGTTGAAAGTGTTGTCAAGATCAAGATTGCTAACTGGTGAGCCAAGGCACTGTTGGCATTTCCAAGTATGCAGCAGAAGCCCTCGGCGATGTCGTCTACATTGAGCTGCCCTCCCCTGGAGATGAGGTAACTGCTGAAGAGGCTTTCGGTACGGTGGAATCAGTCAAGTCCGCATCCGATGTGCTCAGCCCAGTATCTGGGACCATCACTGCTGTCAACGAACCTTTGGTGGAGAAACCGGCCGATCTTTCCAAGGATCCTGAGGATGGCGGTTGGCTCGTCAAGCTTGAGGTAGCGGATACTGCTTCTGTCGATGGGTTGATGGACGGACCAGCTTATGCAGAATATGTCGAAAATCTGTAAATGTAGGTATAGTGACGCCCTGAATAGTCAAAGAAGAGGACATGCCATGACTTCCGCTGATTTCAATTTTTACTCGCTTTAACCCACAGTGAAATGCCAAGCATCCAGACTTTTGCAGGCATTGAAGCGACTTAGTTCGCTTGAAGTATCACTTGACAGGGAAAGTAAAGGATCAGAGCAGGAAACTTTTCCTTTGGGCTCGAGGCTGGCTGGCACTGCTTCACGCACATTCCAGACACGTTGCAGCCCTTGTCGGATTGCAAATTTGTAGGTATGGCGTATCAAGACAGGCTTCTATTGATATGGTTCTATAATGGCTCACTGGCCTCTACCGGGGGACAGGTGCAGAAAAGATTAGTATCCCCAAATGCATCATCAACTCGGGCAACCGATGGCCAGACCTTCTTCTCCCTTAGCCATGGGAGCGGATAAGCAGCCTCCTCTCTTGTATAAGGCCTGCTCCATTCCGAGGTGAGAAGGTCTGCCTGAGGATGTGGTGCATTGACCAAGACATTGTTCTCACGTGGGCTGCGGCCGGCTTCGACATCAGCAATCTCCCGTCGGATCTGCACCAGAGCGTCACAGAAACGGTCGAGTTCAGCTCGAGACTCAGACTCGGTAGGCTCGATCATAAGCGTTCCGGCAATTGGCCAACTCATTGTCGGTGCGTGGAAGCCGTAGTCCTGGAGCCTCTTGGCCACATCGGCGGCTTCGATGCCAGCCGTGGCCTTGAACGGCCGCACATCCAGAATGAACTCATGCGCACAGCGGTTGTTCGCATTAGTGTAGGCAACCTGATAGTGAGGACGGAGCCGCGACATAATGTAGTTGGCATTCAGAAGCGCCGCTCCGGTTTGTCTCGTCAGGCCCGCACCGCCCATCATCAGCGTGTATACGTGACTGATGGGCAAGATGGAAGCGCTGCCCCAAGGTGCTGCACTGATCGGAGCGACAGCCGTCTCCTTGACTCGACCTGGAGAGCCGCTCTGGGGATCTGCGACTGGATGACCTGGAAGATACGGAGCCAGGTGCTTCTTCACAGCAATAGGTCCAACGCCAGGTCCACCACCCCCGTGAGGAATGCAGAACGTCTTGTGGAGGTTCAGATGACAAACATCAGCTCCGATATCTCCAGGGCTTGTGAGACCGATCTGGGCGTTGAGGTTGGCACCATCCATGTAGACCTGCCCTCCGTGTGCATGGACAACATCACAGACCGTTCGAACTTCAGGCTCAAACACACCGTACGTGCTCGGATACGTGATCATGATGGCTGCCAGCTCATCAGCATGCTTGGCGCACTTGGTCTTGAGGTCCTCAATATCCAGGTTGCCAGTTGCTGCATCGCACTTGAGCGGCACCACCTTCATGCCTGCCATAGCAGCACTGGCGGGGTTTGTACCGTGGGCTGAGACAGGAATGAGACAGACGTTGCGTTTCTCTCCTTCTGGTCCCTGGCTTGCGTGATAGCGCTTGATAACGCGAAGCCCTGCGAACTCTCCCTGGGCGCCCGAGTTGGGCTGAAGACTCACATCGTCCATGTCGGTGATGATGGCGAGGTTCTTGCTCAACGCATAGATCATGGCCGCATATCCCTGCGCCTGATCCAGCGGAGCAAAAGGATGAATGTTGACCATGTTGGGATCGGAAAGCGGAAGCATTTCTGTAGTTGCATTGAGCTTCATGGTGCACGACCCGAGGGGAATCATCGAATGCACGAGAGAAACATCTTTGCTTTGAAGATGGTAGATGTATCGGAGAAGCTCTGTCTCAGTATGGTACCGGTTGAATACAGGCTGCTCAAGAAACGGTGTCGTACGCTTCAAGGGAGCCGGAATAGCAGTATTCAGCAGCGACTCTTGGTTGGTGTCGAGGGCATTGTCAACTTCCTGTCGAGATACTCCGAAGACATCGAGCAGCTGATGAAGATCTTCTCGTGACATGCCTTGGTGAAGAGAGAATGCCACCTTGTCGTCCTCAAGGTAACGAAGATTGAGCTTCTTGGACTCGGCAGCCCGACGAATTTGGCTCATCTTTTCAGGGGTGCCCCTGAAGGCTACTGTGTCGAACAGTACTGCTCCATCGTCGCGAAGACCTTCGGTGAAGATCTCGAGGTCTCCTTTCCCCACTATAAGCGCCTGAGCTAGTCGAGCTTTGTCGCAGATGTCTTGCGCTATGGTTCGAAGGCCTTCAGGGCCATGGTATATGGCAAAGAAGGCACTGATGTTGGCGAGGAGTGCTTGGGCCGTGCAGATGTTGCTGGTCGCTTTCTCGCGGCGAATGTGCTGTTCACGGGTTTGAAGCGCGAGGCGGAGTGCCCGGTTGCCGAGTCTGTCTCTGGAGACACCAATGAGTCGACCAGGAACCTTCCGTTTGTACTTCTCGGAACAAGCAAAGAACGCAGCATGGGGCCCTCCGTACCCGAGAGGCACACCGAAGCGCTGGGCGCTGCCAAAGGCAACATCGGCACCGAACTCGCCCGGAGGTTTGAGCAGGGTGAGGGCAAGGAGATCGGTGGCGACGCAGAGCATGGCTTTCTGCTCGTGAACGGCTGCGGAAAGACTCTGGTAGTCAAAAACTCCTCCGTATGTGTCGGGATACTGGATCAGAGTCCCGATCAAGCTTCCCTCGGCTTGTTTGACGAGCTCAAAGTCATTGGCGAGCACGTCTCCCACGACAATGTCGATGCCGAACCCCTGTGCTCTCGACTCCAACACTGCAATAGTCTGCGGGTGGCAGTTCTGCGACACCACAAAGGTTCTCCGAGCACCTTTAGCCTGCAACTTGGAGGGGGCGTTGTTGAAGGCAAGGGTCATGGCTTCAGCAGCGGCAGTGGCCTCGTCCAAGACAGAAGCATTGGCAATTCCCATGCCGGTGAGATCCGTCACCATTGTCTGGAAGTTCAGCAAAGACTCGAGACGACCCTGGCTGATCTCGGCTTGGTAGGGAGTGTAGCTGGTGTACCAGGCAGGGCTCTCGAGAATGTTTCGCTTGATGACCTCGGGAATGATGGTACCATAGTAGCCACAGCCAATGTATGAGTCGAACTTGCTGTTGAGAGAGCCAAGCTCCTTCATCCTGCGCTGAATGTTGTGTTCTGAGATCCCATTGTCCGGCACGGGGCTCGCAGGGGTCGTAGGATCCCACTGCTCGACGAGATTGAAGCCTCTTGTCTTTCGCCTCACTTGGGCTGGGATGACCTCGTTGATCAGGGCGTCCATCGAGTCCAGCGGCGGATCAAGCATGCGCAGCATCTGCTGTTCCTCATCTTGGCCACTGACGCCGATATGTCGACGAGAGAAGAGTTCATGATGCTGAATGGTCGCTTTTTGCGGAGCGTTGGCCTGGCAAGACCTGGATGAGGTGAAGGACTTGAGAAGAAGGGCGTTGGTTCTTGATCCGCCTGCCACTGGCCAAGCACAATTTCTGCCCACAGACGCTACCCTGGACCTGCATCCGCGTGCAGCCAGCCTGATGCCAGACATGGTGAGGCTTCAGGAACAAAAACAGTCTTGGAAATTGAGTATTAAAAAAAAACAGGCGAGAGTTGTATTCAGCCTTGAATGTCACGGTGGGAAGTATAACACGAGATTCACCCTTATACAAGAGCATACGCAGACGTCACAGCCGCGCCCTTGATCGCGTACATGGGACCTGTGCGAGGAAAGCCATTGATCGAACCAGAATTACTTGTCCTCCAGTGAACATACAGCGTCACACTCCATAAGAAGCAGCGGCTATCGTGCTGAGTCGGCGCACAGAGACTACTGTAGGTAGTCCAAGACCAAAGCCGCCGCTAGAGCTGGACCCTTGAGCATGCAACAGAACTCGTAAATCGTTGGGTCGATATCCAGGCAAAGCCGTATGCAATGCGAGACGCAATAACGCAGTACAGGGCACGGGGGGACGAGGAATGCAGTGGTGGTGGTTCGTGGCATCCACACCGCGGCAAGCACCGTGATTCGCCCCTGTAGCCGCGGTGTGTGGTCGTCCTGCTGCAGTAGTTCCAGTGGCGCCTGAACTCTAACTTACCTCAGACATACACACGGTCCAGGAAGCTTCGAAGACTCGCAGCTCATCTCAATCCAGCCAGGGAAATGGCTCTGCCCTTCAGAGATAGGCCAGACTATCCAAGGACTGCTTCATCTTTCCCCGCAGTGGCCACGTCCACCCTCGATCTGGGGAATTATGGACTCAACATCGAGTCATTCTTATCACCCATCCGTCCGTGCCGTCCTAGCCATGTGCGTGACCAAGAAGACACCCTTGGGTCTCCCACCCCTGATGTAGTTGCGCATGTTTAGGTGTAGGTATACAGGAGTAGGACCTGGCAGATCTACATATCCATCGGTGTTTCTCCTTCCTCCAGCCCGATCATCAATTCCCCTCTTCACTTCTATATCCTCTCCTTGAATCAAGCTGCCAAGTTCACTTCGGTTAAGTCAATTCCGATTTTCCTAAGCTTTACTGAACCTCTCTACCCAGGTCTCCCTGCACTGGGACGTCTCAATACTCCAAAGGGCAACCATGTCTTCAGCACAGCAGACTGAGGAGCACCTGCAGCGTCTTGGCTACCAAGCCGAGATGCCGCGCAATCTCAGCATGATCAGCATCCTTGGACTGTCCTTTGCCATCATGGCCGTTCCATTCGGTCTCTCGACCACAATGTACATCACCCTGACCAACGGCCAAGCCGTGTCCATCTTGTGGGGCTGGGTTCTCGTGTCCCTCCTCTCTCTCTGCATTGCTGCCTCCCTCGCCGAGATCTGCGGCGTCTTCCCCGTTTCAGGCGGCGTGTACTACTGGTCCGCAATGCTCTGCACCAAGAAGTACGCGCCCGTCGTCAGCTTCATCGATGGCTGGATGACTCTGGTCGGCAACTGGACCGTGACCTTGAGCATCAACTTCTCTGGTGCCCAGCTCATCCTCAGCGCCATCTCCATCTTTGACGAAGACTACGTTGCCAACCAATGGCAGACCGTGCTCTGCTTCTGGGCAGTCATGCTGGTTTGCGCCGTTGTCAACATCTTCCTCTCGAGACACTTGAATCTGGTCAACACTGTCTGCATTTGGTGGACGGCGCTTGGTGTCATCATCATCCTCGTCACTCTGTTGGCCACAGCTCGTGAGAAGCGATCCGCTGAGTTTGTCTTCACTCACTTTGACGCATCTGCAAGCGGCTGGCCTGATGCTTGGTCCTTCTTTGTTGGACTGCTCCAAGGTATGATCCCATTGCCGTCTCCCTCTTCACCCCTCAACCACTCATCTCTTTGCTTAGCATCATACGTCTTAACCGGCTACGGCATGGTCCCCAGTCTCTGCGAAGAAGTGCAAAACCCCGAGCGCGAGGTTCCTCGAGCTATTGTCTTGTCTGTCGCGGCAGCCGGCCTGACAGGTCTCGTCTACCTGATTCCGATCCTTTTCGTCTTGCCCGATGTCAAATTGCTGCTTGGGGTCGCCAACAGCCAGCCCATAGGCCTCCTCTTCCAGACTGTAACGGAGTCCAAGGCCGGAGGGTTCGGATTGCTCTTGGTTATTCTGGGCATTCTCTTCTTTGCCGGGATCGGCGCTCTCACAGCGTCCTCTCGGTGTACATATGCCTTCGCTCGCGATGGTGCTATTCCCGGCTACAAGCTTTGGAAACAGGTCCACCCTCGGCTGGATGTCCCTCTGTGGGCTATTGGCCTTTCCACCGCCGTCGATTGTGTTCTTGGCTGCATCTACTTCGGGTCATCCGCGGCTTTCAACTCCTTTACTGGAGTCGCTACCCTCTGCCTCCTGGCCTCGTATTGCGTGCCTGTCCTCATCAGCCTCCTCCGTGGACGCAAGTTTGTCAAGGACTCACCATACTCTCTGGGGAAGTTCGGTTTCGCCATCAACATCGTAAGCGTCGTCTTCATCTGCTTTGCTTCCGTGATCTTTTGTGTGCCTGTGTCACTCCCGGTCACGGCTGAGACGATGAACTATGCCAGTGTGGTGTTTGCCGGCTTTGGAGCCATCAGTGCAGTCTGGTACTTCGCTTATGCCCGTAAGAACTTCAAGGGACCCCCTATCATGGACGAGTACTGGGAACAGGGACCGGCGTTCTTCATGGCAAGACAGGCCGTAGGGGCAGCATCTGTCATCGTGGCCAATGACAGCCACTCGGATCGAGCTGTGAAGGTTGGCCTCAAGCCGTATCAATGATTAACAAGTAGTTGAATTTGGAAGTTCCTATGATAGTATACACCCTTTAACAATGTATTTGGTCACGCGCATGCTTTGGCGACAATATTCCTGGGAAGTATGAAGAAAAGTGCCTTTACAACTCGGTAGCTGTGACCTTTGCAGTCTTTTCATCAAGTCCCTCGTAAGGATCCACCACAGTCTTGGCAAATTTCCTCGCCGGCACACGTTGCTCAAAGAGAACATCAAGCTCAGCGTAGGTCCGATCCTTGGGCTCCGGCAGTCTGAAGAAGACCCAGATCACTGAGAGGAAACAGGTTCCAGCCCAGAAAAACGCCGTCCGCGCGCCCCAGTTCCAATCCGTGGAAGAAAGCTGGTAGTTTGTCATGACATTGACGAAGATGTTGCTTGCGTTGTACGCCGCACGAGCCAGAACAATCGTCTTGGCCTTCAGACGCGTGGAAGACAGCTCCGAGATGAGCGAGTAAGTGACGGGTCCAACGGTGAAATCGTACACGAAAGTAAACACAATCAACATGGCCCCAATGGCCCAGACAGCCCCTGTGTCTTTTGAAAAGGAGAGTGAGCCAACGATGATGAGAATGAGGAACTGGCAACAAAGACCACTGAAGTGAATCTTGCGGCGTCCAACAACCGTCATTAGCCACCAGGACGATGCCGTGCCCACCATACCGAGGGCGTATTGACCCATCGAAAGAGAGAAGGAGTTGCTGGCGTCCATCCCTGCTTGCTTGAGGAAATAGGCAAAGTAGCCCATCAAGTTCTGACCGCCGAGTGTTTGTACGAGCCAAATGCCGACCACAATTTCTGTACGACGAAGATCGATGCCCTTGAAGCAATCCCTGTATGTGGTTCCCTCCTTGACCTGCTTCTCCATCTCGTTGGTGTGCTCGATCATGGCAATGGTTTCGTCGATGTTGAACCCGGGCTGGTCAGGGGAAGTGAGGCGCACGAGAGATTTCCGGGCCTCGTCCCTGCGACCTTTGCGAATGTACCACCACGGAGACCTGTGGTTATCAGCACAAGTTGAGACCTGGATAATTTATCGGAAGATACTCACTCTGGAGCAAACACGAGACCAGCAAGGATAGGCAACGGCCAGACCCATTGGACACCGAAGGGGATGCGGTACGCCCACTGATCGTCCCTGCCAACGGAGCTTTTGTTGACGGCGGCAGCAAAGAATTGACCGATGACCCAACACATGTTGATGAACGTGGTCAAGACTGGCCTAAGGGAGACAGGCGCAACTTCTGAAGCGTATGCGGGTGTCACACTCTGGAAGGCTCCCCATGGAATTCCTGTGCAGCACAAACTGTCAAAGCAAATTCTCTTGTACTTGTGACCAGGCCGACTTACCACAAAGGACCTCACCAAGGACAAGAATCTTGATATTGGGAGCAAAGAACAAGACGAAGACGAAGGCAATCATCATTATCAATGACGCAATGGTCGTCATCTTGTAGCCGTACCTATCGGCCATCCACCCAGCCCAGATCAAACCGATAATTTCTCCAGCCCGAGCTCCATTAGACAGTGCGGACTGCCAGGAAGCCGGTACACGGTAAGAATCTCGCGAGGCGACGTAGACGCCATACTTCTCGTTAAACTTGTCCGAAGCATAGAGGTTGCCGAGCAGAGCTAAATCATAACCTTCCATGATGAGGGTTGAAGACAAGAGGACCGACCAGCCGATAGCATGGGGGTACGTCTTGACGGCTCTCCAGAAGCCCATCTGGCGCTCAGCATGGGCAGCCTGCTTGGCCTCACTGGCGAGAAAGCGGTTGGGGATAACCTCGTCATGACGGGTATCCGTGCCCTTTTCGCCTTCCATGTCGAGATGAGGAATGCACTGGTGCAAGTCACAAATGACACAGGGGAACTCTGTAGGAAAATTGAAGAATAAAGAAGGCTGCCAGCAAAGGAGAAGGCAAGACAAGAGAATCTGCTTGGAAGGAGTCCTTTGATTCCTATGTTGGTGGTGGAAGGGCAGACGTATTTATGTGCATTTGGAGTGCCATCACGCGGTCAGGACCAGTTCCCCAGGCGCGAAGTCTTTGCCGACATTGGAGCTGATCAATAACACACCCAAGCAATTGGATCCGGGGAAAAAAACATGGGGTGGTGAACGGAGTCGGCGTATAGGCGGGAGGAGGCTGCGGAGAGTCCATTGGAAAAAGTCAGCCAGAGCAAAACCTGACGATGTGGCTGACAGGAGTCTCCGCGTCAAAGCTGAGATGAAGTCCAGTTGTGGCAGCCCTTGGGCCTCACCTGACCGGAGGGCACGCTGCCTAGAGTCGGAGTGACGTGGGGCACGGAAGAGCTGAAGCGGAAACTCCGCCTGTTTCCCTACACCCCACATGAACTTTGCCCCAGGAACCGTGGAGCTTCCCTCCTCCAGAAGCAGGCCCATGGCTTGATCCAAGAAACACCCCATGGGATGCGTACGTTGGAGGACATTCCACACGATATGCTGAGGCAAAATCCCCACGGTTTCTTCTTGCCTCCCCCCTCACCCCTCTTCTTTAACGATGTCGTATGAGGAGATGAACTGTGGGGTTGGCAGGTCATTTCTCTTGGTAGGGTCTTGACACATGCGGACCTCCCGCAGTGGCCATTGTTACAGATCCCACACGAAGCTGAGCTTCCGACGTTTATCTCCAAGACCCGCAATCTACACTCTTGCATCTTGTCGCCTCTCGGCTGCAAGCCGTCTGACGTTGCATCTCGCGCATTCACCCTGCTTCTCTCTCCTCACCCTCCAGAGAGTATATATCCACTGCTCTGCCCTGCACTCGGTTTCCCGGATTCACCGTGTTACTACCACTCACGCCCCCCCAAGAAGCTAGCCGGCATCATTGAAAGAGTTCTTAAACTTCCCGAAAGTCTCGCGCAGAATTGTGCCAACTCGCGGGCATTGACTCAGAATGGGCTCTCTCACTTGGAGCCGAGAAAATGGGTGGTGTGACGACAAAGTGTGGTGGAAAGAGGCGACCTTCTACCAGGTCTACCCAGCGAGCTTCAAGGACTCCAATAACGACGGCTGGGGAGATCTGCCTGGGCTCATCTCCAAAATCGACTATCTCCACGATCTTGGCGTGGACGTCGTATGGGTGTCACCCATCTTCGACAGTCCCCAGAAAGACATGGGTTACGATGTGTCTGACTATCAGGCGATCTATGCCCCTTATGGAAGTGTTGAGGATGTCGACCAGCTGATGGAAGAATGCCATCGCAGAGGCATGAAGGTCATCCTCGACCTTGTCGTTAACCACACCTCGTCTGAGCATCCCTGGTTCAAGGCCTCGCGAGCTTCAAAAGACAACAGCAAACGCGATTGGTACATTTGGAAGCCTGCCAGGTATGACAGTAACGGAGTGCGCCATCCACCTACAAACTGGAGAGGTTATTTCGCCAGTTCGACTTGGACCTGGGACGAGACAACACAAGAATACTACCTCCACCTCTACGCGGCAGACCAACCGGACCTCAACTGGGATAATGCCGAATGTCGAGAAGCCATTTATGAAGATACTATGCGCTTCTGGCTCGATCGTGGGGTAGACGGCTTCCGCATTGACACTGTCAACAAGTACTCCAAACGACGTGATTTCGTCGACGCCCCAGTCACGGATCCCACCTCACCACACCAACCGGCTCCTGAAATGTGGTGCAATGGACCGCGGATCCATGAGTTCATTCATGAGATGAATCGAAAGGTGCTGGCACCTTATAATGCAGTCTCCGTCGGCGAGTTATCTCTGACACCCCATCCCTCGCAAGTCGTACCTTATGTGTCAGCATCCGCCCAAGAGCTGGATATGGTCTTTGAATTCTCTCTTATCCGGCTTGGTAACGGGGACGGCTTCGGATCCAAATACATCTACAAGCCATTCCCGCTGTCAAAATTGAAGCAGATGACAGATACGTGGCAGACATTCGTTGACGGCACGGATGCATGGACCACAGTGTTCTGCGAGAACCATGACAACGGAAGGGCTGTTAGCAGATTCGGCGATACCTCCTCCAGGGAGATGTGGCTCCGTTCAGCCAAGGCTATCGCTCTTTGGCAGACAGCCCTGACCGGCACCCTCTTCCTATACCAGGGCCAGGAAATTGGCATGACCAACGTCCCTGAGACCTGGGACATCTCAGAATATAAGGATGTAGAGAGCCGCAACTACTATGCTGAAGCTCTAGAGGCGGGTGACGAAGCCCGGGTACAAGCAACCATGCACGGTCTTCAGATCCTGGCGCGGGACCACGCACGCATCCCTTTCCAATGGGATTCTTCAGATCATGCAGGATTCACAGGCAAAGAAGCTGTGCCCTGGATGCGCGTTCACGACGATTTCGCCTCCATCAACGTCGCGGCCCAAGTTGACGACCCGAATTCTGTCCTCTCGTTCTACAAAGAGACGCTGAAGATGAGGAAGGCATATAAGGATTTGTTCATTTATGGACGTTTCCAGCTGTTAGAACCTGACAATGAGCATGTGTTCGCCTTTGTGAAGCACAGCACCCAGAATGAAGGAGGGCAAGAACACAGGAAGGCTCTGGTGGTACTCAACATGTCTGCAGAGTCACGACCGATGCCTGACGTCGCCAAGTCGGGTTGGAGCTTCAGCGGCTCACGTTTACAGATGGGCAATCTTGCTTCGACGCAGGATCACAAGGTGTCGAACCTGGCATTGCAAGCCTGGGAAGCTCGTGTGTATATACAAGATGTCAAATGAATTAGTGACAGCTAGAGTTGAGTTAACTTGAGTTTTTCTAAATTTCTTTGAGGTAGGCTTACGCAATTGCTGGAACTCTGCGTCAAAAGGGAAAACGCGAAGACTGTCGGGTCCATGTAGAGCCAACAAGGGAAAGAAGAAGTAACCTCGAAACTTGGTAGTCGGTGGATTATAAATTTTGGCAAGTACAGTGGTACAGTATTGTTTCTATTTTCCATGACCACATTTTGGATGGTGATTTGGAAGCACGCCTGGTAGTGGTACTAGCTAGCCTGCCGGTGACCGATGAAGCGCCATGCTTGGTATAGCCTGACTCGTATGTTTCTCTAGTAACTCGACATAAACTGACTCCCCTCCCGGTAATCTGCTGATGAGATGCTTCAAATATATCAAGGCATCCTCAGGCAAGTTCCCCGTAGTCGGCTCATCAGGACTCGAAGCTGCCAGCGGGATCCTTGCCAGCACGTCAACCACCGCCGATGCGACATCGTAGATCTTTTCTGTTATGCCAACCCCGTGGACCTTGATGCTATCCAGTGGCAGGTCTCGTGTCGACAGCATCAGGTCCTTGGCTACTTCCACGGGGTACTGGTACGTCAGGCTGGCTTGTTGTGATTCTTCCGTCAGGTAGCCCAAGTGCAAGCGCAGTTGCCAAATAATGATCCGTAGCCACAGTTGGGTGACTCTTAAATTTGCCTTTTGTGTATCGTGAAGCTCCATTGTCGGTCTCAGTGCGGTGTTGACAGCCAGCTCAACATATGCAAGAGATTCTCGTGCTGGAGCAATGGCAAACGTCTCACGATTCAAGAGTGAAACAAAGGAAGTGTCGATTGGTCGGAAGAGTGATGCCAGGCTCCAGAATCCAGCCAAGGAAGGATCACTGGTGTCGATTTGCGGCGTCTCGGACGTGATGTGCAGCGTGATTGGTCTCCGATAACGTATCGCATGTGAACGCTCGGAGATCAACAGGACCCAGAAAAGCCTATCGGCCAAGTCCCGGACCCTTTGATCTCTCACTGTTTCCCGTCTGAAAAGCAGCAGTAAAGTGGTTGCCTCTCTGAGGAACAGGAAAGCCTGTCCATGATGAAACAGCCTTGCCTGGCATGCATAGATGAAGAACGTGAGCAGGCAAAGGTCCAGGCTGGGGCTGACAGTCCTGGGAAGGGTCTGATGCGTCTCCATGACAGCCGTCAGGAGCCGTCGCGCAAAGTCGGTATTGCTGTCCGGTATGATGCCTTGCCTGTGGAGATTTTCCGGTTCGTCAGCTTGCAGCAGAACCTGCACGCACATGGCGCAGAGCACGCAGACTGCCACAAGGTCCCTCTGGGTACCTCCATCGGCTGCGCGAAGTTCAGAGACAAACTCCGGAGTAAGAATTGGTATCGTCGGATGCAAACGCTCGAAGAACCGCGCGGTGCAGTAATCGATGATCATGGGTGACGCCAAACCCATCAGTCTCGATATAGACGCCTCATTCGACATCGCCTGTGACGGTGATGAGGCACCAGGAAAAGAGCCTGGTCCGCGACATTGCTCACCCATGCCGGCGTCGACACATCGTTTGCATGGTCGATACTCACTGCAACCTCTTCGCAAGTTCTTGCAACGATCGCATGCGCGTGGGACCTGGAAACGTTTCGAGGGCCGTTCCGGCGTGTGGTGATCTGACCGGGGGGATCTTGAGGGTCTGCCGTCAGACTGCCCCAGACCCCGAGGCGACGACAACATCGTACCCGGAGATCCAGTGGTGTGCCCCGTCATCATTGTGCAAAACACGGCCTTCCAGACTGCCAGGCGAGCGCATTGCTGGCTATTGACGAGCCAGACACATGTTTGGTTGTCTGCTGAATCAATTGAGAATGTTCGTGAGTTTCGATGATTCAGGCGATTTATTTATTAACGACTACTGCCCAAGTGAGTTCCCGCCATCTGCGCTACCCTGCAGTGCGACTATTGTCCCCCTTCAGACCGTTGCAGCAGCATTGTGATTGAGGACTCGACCATTTGGGCGGAATTGAACTCTGAATGACGAGTGCACGGTGTACCTGTGTGTCAGTCCTAGAACACGGAGGGGTGGCGCGGGCATCGCAGAGGCAAGTTGAGACGATACTGCATACCCGAAGAGGAGTGCATGAAGTGTGCACATGCCATGGGTTACTCTTATACCAGCCAGCGAGCTACATGCATGTGAACTAATGTCAAGACTACCACAGTGAAGATTATGATAAACAAATAGATGATATATTTCATCGACGAGATGGGTTTGTATCCAGTCCAACGCCATGCCAATGCCAATGTGTCAAAACAAGAGGGGATGAGATCCAATAATACAAGTCTCTCCCGTAACGCCCACAAGCCTCTACATGTTTTTGTTCAGACTCTGCAAATTGACAAGCTCGGCGTAACGACCATTGGCCTTCATCAACTCCGAGTGATTGCCTTGCTCCACAATCCGTCCCTGATCAAACACGTATATCACATCGGCCTTCTGAATCGAGCTCAGCCGATGCGCCACAGCAACTGTGGTCCTGCCCTTGGCAGCCTTATCAAGAGCGGCTTGGACGACATGCTCCGACTCTGAGTCCAAAGCCGAGGTAGCTTCATCAAGCAGCAGGATCTTGGGTTCGCGCACGAGCGCACGCGCGATTGCAATGCGCTGCTTCTGACCACCAGAAAGCAGGGCACCCTTGCTGCCCACGATCGTGTTGAAACCTTCAGGAAGCGACACAATGAAGTCGTAAATATTGGCCTCCCGACACACAGACTCAAGGACCGCATCCGAGATGTCGTTGACTGGTGTCCCCAATGTGATGTTCTCCTTAATGGTTCCTTGATAAAGGGTTGGCTCTTGACTAACCAAAGCAATGTGCGAACGATATTCGTTGATATTAAGCGTGCTGATCTCGCGCCCATCAACGAACACGCCACCAGCGAGTGGATCATAGAAGCGTTCCAGCAAAGAGATGGTAGTACTCTTGCCACAACCTGAAGGGCCCACCAGAGCGACATACTGGCCGGGCTGGACCGACAGATTGAGACCACGGAGGACGGGCTGCTCGGGGCGAGTGGGATATCTGAAGTGAACATTCTGGAACTCAATAGAGCCCTGAACTTCGCCGATGCTCTCACCCTCATCAGACCAAGTATCAATCAGGGGCTTTCTGTCGAACAAGGTCTTCAGCGACGAGGCGGCATGATGAGCCTTGCCCATGTCCGGCGCGAACGAGAAAATCGTGCCGGCCGACTGGGCACCGAACACGATGGACATGAAGCACACAAAAAATTGGAACATTGTGTACTCGCCCTTAGCGATGAGAGTACCGCCATACCAGAAGCCAAGAGCGAAGCAAAGGAACGTGAGCGACTGCGATGCCGCATAGAGAAGACTGGACTTGAGAACGGACCTCAAGCTATCGCGCTGTTGCTGGGCGAGTGAATTCTTGTACTGCTGAAGCACATCCTCCTCTCGTGTGAGCGAGGCAACTGTGCGGATGGCGGAAATAGCCTCCGATGCGAAAGTGGCCGAAGAAGCATATGCAGTCTTGGAGCGTTGCTGGAAACGAGCCAGCATGTGAAATCGTAGGAAGCCACAGCCCAAGAGAACTGGAATTGTGGCAGTACACGCAAGAGCAAGCTTCCAGCCGATGGAAATTGAGAGAGCGATGGCGCCTATCAAGGTGGTGGACACGCTTAGCAATGCTCCCGCAGTGACACCACTCAGACCAGCGACGTGTGTTGTCTCGGTCGATAGGAAAGATGTCAAGGCGCCAGTCGTGTTCTCGTCTCGATCAAAGAACTCAACATCTTGTCGAAGAATAGTGCGCAAGGAGCGATCCCGGACACGGCGAATCAGGCGCTCAGAACACTTCGCAAAAGCCCAGCCTTGGACACTGTATCCCAGAAACTGACTGAGACCGAGCATGACGAACATGGCACTCCAGAAGTCAGAATCATGCTTTACCTGATGGGCATTCTCGTCCGTGATGCGGGCGGAGAGTGTGGTAATCTCTTTGGCAAAGAAGACCGCCGATGTGGGATTGCCTCCACCGCAAATAATAGAGAAGACGAGACCAAGTATCATGTATGCCAACTCCGGCTTGTTGAAGGACAGGATGAGTTTGATTAATGTCCACAGACCATATTCGGGATCATCGGATGATTTTCGGTTGCGAAGAGCCACGCTGGAGAGCGAGGCTTGAGTGGAAGTCCTGTTGAGTTTGGCCTGCCCTGAAGCATCTTCGGGAGCGAGTTTGTAGCCTTTCTCCTTGGTAGAGTGTCGAGTAAGTTGTTGGCTCAGAAGTTTCTCTTCATCCCGATCAATAGCCTCCTCTTCTTCTGCGGTAAGCTCGTTGGCCGCAGCGATGGTTTGGGTATTCACGAGGTCTGCGTATGCACCCTCCTTCGCCAGGAGCTCGTCATGGGAGCCTTGCTCGATGATTTGCCCATCGGCCATAACAACAATGTTGTGAGCATCCTTAATCGTAGACAGCCTATGGGCGATCGCGATGGTGGTTCGGCCTTCAGCAGCCTTTTCCAGCGCAGCCTGAACGACGCCTTCCGATTTCGTGTCAAGGGCCGAAGTCGCTTCGTCAAGCAGGAGAACTTTAGGGAAGTGTTAGTGCATTTGCCGTGCCCAAGGAGGGCCCAGGGGGGATAGTGTGGTATGGGGCTTGATAGGCATGGGGAAAACCTACTCTTTGGGTTCGAGACAACTGCTCTCGCAATCGCAATACGTTGTTTCTGACCGCCGGAAAGGAGGAAGCCTCGCTCTCCTACATGGGTTTCGTATCCATCGGGAAGACCAGAGACAAAGTCGTGAGCGTTGGCCATCTTGGCAGCATCAATGATAAGCTCGCGCTGCTTCTCCTCTGGTGCATTCTCATACTCAGTGCCAATGAGACCGTGCGCGATGTTGCGGAAAATGGTGGTGGCGAACAGAGTCGGTTCCTGGCTAACCAAAGCAATCTGGCGCCTTAGCCACCGCAGGTTCAACGTGGTGATATCGCGACCATCAAGATAGATAGATCCTCCCACTGGCTCGTAAAAACGCTCGACCAGACCAATGATAGTACTCTTACCAGATCCCGAAGCACCAACCAGCGCTGTAGTCTTGCCTGCGGGAATGTCGAGGGATACGTCCTTCATGACCACAACTTCCGGGCGAGATGGATAGATATGCTTTACATGCTCGAGGCGGATGGCTCCGGTGGCTGACTCAGGAATCTCCCCCTGGTCATCGGTAGGATCGAGCGGTGACTGTCTGTCAATGGTGTTATAGATCTTTGCGGACGCGGCGACAGCAGTGATGAACGCCTGAATGTGAGGGGCAATTTGACCGAGGTTGAATGCACCGATCATGACGGCCATCATGACGGTGATGACCCGTGAAAGCTCGACATCACCATCAATGATGAACTTGCTTCCTTGCCAGAAGGCGAGGCCGTAGTTAAGGAACAAGATCATCATCATCATCGCGACCATTCCGGCAGTCGTGACCTTTGCCTTGAAACCTGATCTCTCTGCCTTTGCCAAGTTGAGGTCGTACAGATTTGCCAGCCGCGCCTGAGTACCAAACGCAACGGCATTGCGGATGGAACCGATGACTTCATCAGCAAGGCTACCGCCCTCTGCATAGTATGCAATAGACTCCTTGTTGTACTTCATCATAGGTCGGCTACTGCCTCCCATGACAAAGAGAAGGGCAAACAGAGTGGACAGCAAGATGCATGTGAGTTTCCAATACCTGGCAAAACCTGAGCGGATCCAAATTATCAGTACATGACTGCCGAGAAAGCTGGACAAGTTGGCTCCGGTACAACTTACCAATGACAAAGGCGGACACGAAGGTGGAAACTCCTGTCAAGGTCAGACCAATCTTCTCAGACAGGCCTTCTTGGATGAGGTTGGTATCGGCTGTGATGCGCGTAGTGACCTCACCCGCGCCGATCTTGTCGAAGAAGCCGATGTTTTGTCGCATGCAGCTCTCCAGGAAATGTTCTCGGATCTTGGCGCTGATGTGTTCACCCGTATCTGGAGTTTCAATGTCAGCACAACATATACAGCGAGGTGAGAATTCCCGTCTAGACTTACAGATAAAACCCACAGTGGACACATAAACGACGATGAATTCTCCGATAGCAAGGTAGACGAAGTAAAGGACATAAGAAGCCATTTCATCGGTGAATTTGTTGTAGGACATTTCCCCGAGGAAATACCTTTGGAAGACCCCTTGAAGATTTCCGAACACGATGGTCATGAGGGGAAAGGCGGCACCGCCGACAACAGCGCAGACGGCTGAGATGAAAATGATCCATAGGTCTCTCCGGTCTGCGTAGCGGTAGAGGAGCAAGAAGCCTGTCTTGACGGTAGGGATGAAAGTTTGGCGTTTGAGGACTTCAGCCTCGTCGGAAGGGAGGTGTGCGAATACATCGTCCAGGTTGTTGGCCTGACGAGGCTGCTCCAACTTTGTGTCAGCCTTCTGCAGATCCGGGCCTTGGTCAATCGATTGACTATTGAGAGGAGTGCTGTTGTCGGAAGACTTGCGACCAGTAGACGATGCTCCCTTTTCTGAGAAAGGCTCGGGCGGCGGTGTGTTGGTAGCCATGGCCACAGTCCAGCTGAAGCCAGCCGGGCGTGAGCGCGTGGTCGCCGAGGCTGGTGAAGGGGCCCAGGTGATTCTTCGAAGAACGGGCCCGTGAGGCTGCGCGCGGTCGAAACCTAGGTGCGGTGCAAACAAGGACTAATGGCAGTTGGCTTCAGGCCGGCCTTGGAGAGACAAGTCGCGGTGGTGAGGAGGACAGGGCCGGATGCTCACTTAGTTGAGGCTCCTGTGTGTGGACTGCGAGCAAGCGCGCCACAGGCTGATTAGGTACAGGAGATGTCAACGAGGTTGGCGACGAGCATGAGGCCTTGTGAAGCAGGAACCTGAAGAGGCGGTCGAAAGATTGGGCCTTTGACGTCGCACCAGATACAAAATTGAAGAAAGGAGCGGCGATGCCAAGAATGAAGAACGGAATGCAGAGACGAAGGGGCCGAGGTGGTGGCAGCGGAAGCAGCGTTGTACAAATATCAATAAATGCGATGCTAGCTGGAGCTCCTCCCCGAAATAGAGTAAAGAGCTTCCTAGGTACCTTGTTGCTGCGGAGGTACTCCGTGCTGGGGCGGTCGGGAAAGTGGGTGCCGTATTGCCGGCCTGTGGAAGTGAGAGAAGCGATTGTGGTGTCGATTAGCGTGCGGGAAGTGCAAGCCTTAGTAGGTACCTATGCAAACCATCAATGAAGTGGAGGGCAAACGAAAAAAACAAAAAAGCAACGGGTCATGGATGACTGCATGACGTGTACGCCGAAGACATGTTCCTGCTTGCTATGATAAGGAGGAAAACCGCTAGAGCAGTTGCGTTTATAGCTAAGGTACATTCACCGGAAACATGTAACGACCGGGACGGCACAGGCGCGGGCGTTGCTAATGCCCGGAGGACCAACGCGCACTGGACCCAGTACGCGTATCATATCATAGGCTACGTCTAACGGGGACAACTCGCCGAAACGGATGGTGGTTTGCGGCTGCCAGTGGTGAATCGATTCCCTTGACACTGGCCATACTCCATTTTTCAGACTCTGGCCTGTTTTCTCTTCTTCTCCCCTCCATGCGTGCATGCAGCCCTGTCAGCAAATCGAACCTGTGACGGGTTTGGTTAAGGGTGTCAGTCATGCTGGTACAAGATTCACCATCTGTGTCGCATGCTGTGGCTGGCACGGGATTTGGATGCGACAGAACATTGTATGGCCTGCAACTGCAGGTAGCTACTTCTGGTCCATCCTGACCTGACGGTAGCAAAGCCCCCCGGACTTTAGGCTTGAAGGCCGGAGGCAGGAAGAAGTCTGCAGCCTGCCTCAGTTGTCCCTTTAGGCATCACCAAAAACATCCAGGACGCTCTTCCCCTGGTAAAGCACCCCTCGCAGATACTTATCGCTGTCTCTCTCTCTCTCTCTCTCTCTGCGTCAAGAGCTGCTGCCTAGCATTCTGGCGGGTAATGCCTTGTGCGACTTAGGCAGCGAAGCGGTATTCTCTCGCATTCCACATCGCTAGTCCTAGAAATGCGCGCAGACGCACTCGCTCGCTTGTTTGTTTCGTTTGCCTGTGTGTCCGTCCGTGCAGGCACATCTCTCCTCGGTCCCGTCGATCCCTGTTCCCCCGTCTTACCCAACTCCACCGAACTCCACCCAGTATCTAGCACTACACACAAACTCTCGAATCGAATCCCCTTCCCGGCCTGGCATCTCGGTCCACGGCGTAATCAGACTAAAAGTACTCCGTTAAAGGCACTCGACATGTCAGCCTGGATTGGCCGTATTGGCACAGCCCCGCCCACGCCGATCCACCTTCCATCTCGGGTACGTTACGCTTGTCCTACGAGCCTGCGCAAGGCCCGGACGTCGGACTTCAGCAGTTATCCGACGCGACTGGGTCTTTTGCGAAGATATCGACATAGCGTGCTGAGATCCAAATCACAAAATTGTCTGGACTCGAGACAGAAATTGCATTGGCTAGAAATGAAAGTACCAATGTGACCGCTGGTACCATAGCTTTCATCAGACGATGCACATATGGTATCCCAGCGTTCCTCTTCTCTCCACCTTGCCCATCCGGGTCATTTGTCTGCTTGCCTCTTCAGCCTCATCATCTCGAGGGGGGAAAACACCGCGTGGCAGACACCGGTACCCCCCGAGTGACTCATGCGCCGATGACCCGACTCACCCCGACCGGGCGAAGGGCGACAGCGACTGCAATATCACATTTTGGCAGGATACGGAATACTTGTAATCAGTTCGTTGAACCCGTGACTGCTGTTTTCACCAATGTCTGTGCGTGCTTCATTGCCACGTATTTTGTTATCGAGTAACACGATGCCATTGCCACCACTGCTTTCAGCGCCATGACTCTTTGGCATTTCTTTTTTGCATTTATCATACGTTGTTCGGCGTCATTTTGACTCGGAATGACACGCTCGTTTCCGAATGTTGCGCCAACAAGACAACAAAGGTAACATACTCGAACACATTGGATGTCCCAAAGACGAGGCTGTCAGCCTCTCCGGCATTGCTCTCTTCTAATGATCATCTGCTGATAGCAAATGAACAGTCCCGGCCTGTTCTCATCTCATCTCATTTCGAATCCCCGAACTCCGCAGTCAAACCCCGCCAAACCTCTGGATTGGATGGTCATCTGTACTGTCGCGGCGACTTTCCACGAACCCCTTCCTGCATCGCCCTGAAGTGGCTCCAATCATGGCTGTCTTCCGTTAGGCTCCACGCAAAGACGCCTCCCAGCCCACGGCTTTCAACGATCTCCGTGAACTTGCGCGCAATCAACGCTGGAGTATCCCACGTCCAGAAAAGTCGTGATTCGGCGTCCCAAAACCACGCGCCGCCGTTCTGCTCATCTGTCATTCCGTTCGCCATCGCGGTCGAGAAGGATGGCGGCACACCCCATCCACCACCGTCTTGATAATTCGATGTCTCAAAGGTCACAGCCCCTGACAGGCCGGTGTCCGATCCGTCCGCGGCCTCGAGCATTTCTGTCGGACAGCCGATGGGACTGGTGCATTCGATGCCTTGTGCTGTGGTGAACCATTTGGCGTAGAAGGCGATCCCGAGACTCAGTTTAGAGGCATCTATTCCTCTCTCAATGTAGGTGTCAATGGAAACGGCAGAGTCGACGATGCTGGTGTGGTGGCATGTCTGGTTCATCCGTCGATTCATCAAATCGTACGTCATCACCTGCCAAGATGAGTATCAGTTCGGATCGCTGTTCACATATCACTATTGTCTAAGACGTACGTTGACGTGGTCAACGACTTTGTCGATCTTGTTTGTTTGCTCGTCCGTGAAGGCAATCATGTCCACCTGACGGCCGGGCACAGCAATGGAAAGCTCCTTGTCGCCGATGGCCGTCTTGACTTGTGACAAGAGCATTGGGAATGCTTTAATCTCAAACTCCCTGGCCTGATTGGGTACTTGCTTCCAGTCGGCGCCGTTTCCTCCCGGATACTCGTAGTCAATATCTGCCCATCATTTACGTCAGTGGTCGTTGCAGGCTCCTCTAGATCAAAGCCGCGCTCACCAACGCAATCATAACCAAGGCGATCAAGTTCAGCTGCGAGATTCTTGGCAAATGTCTGCCTAGTCTGTTCTGTCGACAACGCCGTCGTGAAGCCTGCGTTGTCTCCCCAACCTCCGACAGCCAAGCACACCTTCGTACCCGCATCAAAGAGAGCCCGTACTTGGTCGATGGGCACGAAAGGTACGTACTGGCCGCCCCAGTTGAAGATTGAAGACTCGGCGAATGCAATGGTAACGTATGTCACCCCAGCTGTGGTGGCCTTGTCCGGAAGGCGCGCAGTATGCCATCTGTGCAATGTGGTCAGGGAGATGCGTTAGAAAGACAACACAGATCTCAACATACTGATCGAAGTACGTATTGTATCTCAAACTTGCTTCCACAGCACCAGTCATAAGTAGAGTGAGCCGCAGGATCACGGGAAGCTTCATGTTGAGGTTGCGATCAGGTGCGAGATCCTGCAGGTTGATGCTTCGACGAGTGAGTGGAACAAAGCCCGAAGAGGAGGACAATAGAGGAATGCCACTCTACCAGCAACTGCCGACATTTGTCTGCTCTATATATGTGAAACGCCTCTACGTGACTGCGATGATGTTTGTTTCGGACAGCTGCCTTCATCATTGCTCATTGCCCCTCTAGAATCGGTGTGGCCCTCTCTCGCTTGAGGCTTCACTTCGCCAATCCAGTGCCAGCAGGTGATTAGCAACAGCCTGGCTATACGGCTTGTGAGTGATGCAAGGGGTAGAGCGCAGATGTTTGGTGAGGGTTATTTGCAATGTGTCATTGGAATCATCCGGTCACAGTTGGTGACACCGTGGCAGCTTACCACAAGAGGCGGTGTCACTCAAACACATACGGGGTGGGAGAGCAACCACGGATGATACCGTGCAGATTACTCATTGAGCTTCACGCTGCGAAATATTCCACACCAACAACGCTTTTGTCAAAGGAAACTGCAAACTCTCTAATCGCATTATGACTTCGTTTTCTTCGTTTATCGACAAGGGATATCAACGCTGTAATCATTCTAAGAATGCTTGCTGCTTCATCAAACCCCCTCCATATATGCCTTGGTCGTTTATAGTCATAAGTTGCTTTTACGTTTCCTCACCCCCCCATCACACATATCCAGAAGTCTCGCATCATGAGCGGATTGGATCATATGATGATCAACTGTGAGAGTTCGTCAGCATTTTGCCACGTGGTCTCTTCCAAGCTTAGCCCTGCTCGACTCACCTCGATCAACTTTTCGGTGAGATCAAAACATTCGCGTTGAATATCTTCCATAGATCCAACCGAACAAGACCGCCACAGGCCCCCAAAACCCATCTCATCTAAGGCTTCCGTTACGGTAGAGGACGAAGCCATTGCTTTGGCGAATCTTTTCTGCGACGTGAGAGTGCTAAGCAAGGTATGGGCAGCCTCCAAGGTCGCAGCGCTTTGGCCGTGCAGAAGGACATCGTCAAGGATAGGCCTCAGCCCGGCACACCTGTCGAAAGTCAGTTCATGTTCTCAGGAAACACGTCATAGAAGGATACCCACAGGTGCAGAATAACACTAGGCCTGCTCGTTGCCAACTTGTTAAGCCAACCTAGAGTCTGAGCTTGCACGCTGTCTTCCAAGTATTGGAAATCGACCAGCTCGATAGCCGATATGAGCATCAAGTCTTCGTCCTTGATCAGCTCCACGTCGATCTCTTGCCGATGTCCCAAGACGCCGTTCGTGCCTTCACTTGCTGCCCCTGAAAGCCACATGCTATCTTTCAGCTCCTCGGATCCCACAGCCCTGGCTCGGATCAATGTCAAATATGGTGAAGCCAGTAGAGACGGGTTAGCCCCCTCAGCTTCAGGATCTGGACTCCAAGCGGTCATATCCAAGAATGAGGAAAGAACACCTAAAGTGGTAGATCTTGTCATCGTGTCCGTTAGACCTCGCGCCAAGCATGCGCACACTGCGTAGTGGAAGGTATCTTCTGTAAAGTGTACACCATATGCCTCGTCAAGAGGCAGCGCTGCTTCCTCCAAGGGCACGCGCCCCTGAAGTAATAAAGGAACCATCTTTTCACCTTTGATGTCTCCGACCGTTCCAATGTTGGTCAGCACAGCGTCTAGGAACTGAGCAGTACAGTTGAAGAGGCCAGCAGGGACGAGACGAACTAATGACATGGCCAGCCAGAAGAGTTGGAGACCATACCGAGACGCCGAAGGAAGCTTTGCCATCATCTTGGAGAGAGATGTGATAATGGCGAGGAGCATCTCTGTGCTAGCGTCCTCCCCGAATCTGTTAACACTATTACGGAGGGCTACAAGAACCTGGTAGAGGAGGTCATCGTCGACTTCCTCTCTGGCGAGATAGCCCATGACTGTGAAAGCGCGCGGCTGTATCGCGGGATTATTCTGGAACGCTGTGCTTGCCACCAGGCTCATCCATCGTGACCTCCAAGCGTTCGCCATATCTGTTGAGGGGGCTGCAGTTGTACAGACCTCGAACAGAGTTGCAGCCAAGGTCTCTACCGCAGCGAGCTGTGGGCCTGAGTCTTGGGCCGTTGATATGGAGGCGCCGTCGCGGGAGAATCCGGCAGGCGCAGAAAAAATATCCCCGCGAGGTTCGCTGAGAATCTCGAGTGTGGCTCGGAGCTTGTTGGACTTGCCTTCATCCAAGACGAAAGATGTGCACATGGCATGGATCGTATTGATCAAAAGTCGGTACACTGTTTGTCGGACGGAATGACCCCCAGTGTTTGCAAGCATGGTGACAATGTGGAAGACCTCGGGAAGAAAAAGCTGCGCCTGGACACCATTGTCGAAAGACAGAGCAAGACAGAACTGCAGAAGGACGCAAATCTCGGACCAGACAGCATTGTCTGGCAAGCTCTTGGTCGCTCGTAACGATGAGCGGTTGAGTGCCTTCCTGAGCCTGGACAGAACTTTCCCTCGGAGCGTTATTGTCCCAATTCCAACCATGATCGACGACACGCTCTCGATCGATTCATCCTGTGGTCCATAGCTCATCGCAATCTTCATAAGCTCGTCCACGAAAATTTCTAGCAGAACTTCGTCCTGCCCTAGAGCAGGCCAGACGACCTCTTCCAGAGTATAGCTCAGCCCATGATCTACCACAGCGAGATCAATGAGTTTTCTGAACAGGGACGCAACTCTCTCCCTGGCCTTCTCACCGTCCAGCTCGCCGGCCAGAACGTGCGTTCGTAGCCCAGGGAGCCATGGCGCCATATAAGCCAGGCTGAGAGGCTTGTGCTCCTCGGGGAAGCTCTCCCAGCCAACAAAGAATTCAGTCAGGAAGTCTGCGGTCAATTGAGGCTCTGTCCGCGCCAGCTCTCTGCTAATATCGACCACGAATCGCGAGGCTTCAGCTGGAACAAAGAGGTCTCGCGTGCATGCGAGTCTTGCAGCCGACTCGAACTTGAAGGCGCGGCAGAGCGCGCCAAGGAGATTGTACGAAGATAACCTGAGGGCCTGATCACCACTGGAGAGGTTGGTAAGTGCCAAGTTGAGTAGAGTGCCTGGCACATCTTGAGGGCGGATCAGCCTCTCCAGAGGCTTTTGGGCTCGGATGTCTTTTCCGTACTTCGCCTTAGCTCCGCGAATACTTTGAAGGACATCCGTCTTCTTGGGGCTGGTGAAGTACATAATCATTTTCCCACTATCTGCACGAAGCCCAAAAGCTGAGTCATCTTCAGTCTGGATTGAAGTAGCGGCTTCGTCAACGTCGCCCAAGCGGAAAATGTCATTGACCGTGGTATTCAAACGGAAGCCAGCAAAGACTTCCTGCTTCTTGGTAGTCGTCACCTGGACGAATTGGCTGCCAACCTTGATAACCACCTCGATCTTGCCCTTAGATTTAGATAACCGGGTGATAGGTTGGAACACGTAGCGTGTATCAGTGACAACGCTAATAGTCTCCTTTGGCAAGTGGAGTTGACTCAAGTGGAAGTGCGTCTGCAAGTCTTGAAGGCTACCAATGAGATGGTACTCGACGTTATTTGGATGAAAGACACTGTCATCGTTCCGAGTGGAAACCCTCAACAGTCGCCTGAAGCATCTCTTGAAGGCGTTGTTCATGTTGTACACGTAGATCCTAGACAGATTTCTGGCAAGCTCAGCGGGTGCAAGAAGTTCAAGCATCTTGAAGAGCTCATCTTGAGGTTCATTGCGTCCATTGTAGCAAGTTGCATCGATGAACAGGCCGAACGGTTTCTGCCAAAGTCTGCTAGCAATCTTCAGATAGCAGAACAGAAGCGTCTCGTAGTCGATACTCTCTGATTCGATGTGTCGAAGGATGATGCATATAATTGAGTAGCCATCTTTGCTCTCACCACCATCGTAGACGGCGCGGGAGGTCAGCACGGACTCTGAACTGCGGAACGCATTTGTCAACATGAAGTTCTGGAATCGCGCATAAAGCGGTGGGCTGTTGGCTGAAATTTGCGGGCGGTTCCAGGATACTGCCAATGGTGGAGGTCCAAGATTCGCAATGAGGTTGCGTAGCGGTTCCAAGGTGGGCGACCTCCCTCGCGCAAGTTCAATGGGCGACCGAACAAAGTCCCTCCGCTCCCTTGATACTAGAGTTTGTCGTACATGGTCCCAGTGATCGTAAAGGAATCTGTGAAGTGCAACACAAGAGCCAAAGTCGAAAACATCTGCACTGGAACGTGTTTCAAGGTTTTCAGGGGGAACGCAAATCTCTCTCAAGAAAGTTGTAACCCGATAGATATTCTGAGTTAAGAAGTTGTTGAGCGGAAACATGTAAGGTTCTTTGGCACCGAATAGCACGTTGTTTGCCAAATTCTGGATGACCTTAGCAATCAGGAGAAGACCTCTTCGCATCTCCTTGGATGGTGTCGTTGATACCAGGCCTTCCACCTCTGGAGCAACGATGGCAGGGCAGAAGAATCGCAGGAACACGAACGCTCCGACAGCCGTATACTTCGCATCAGGGAAGCGAGGTTGCACGGCCTCCGAGATAATATTGCAGATCTTGCGGAAGGCGGGTGGGATGCTGGATGAGGATGCACAGATGTCATCGATGAAGACCTTAGCAACGATACGGAGTTGCAATGCATTCTTTTGAAGCTCCTCGGCCGAACTGACACGAGCAGGATCCAACTCCAGATCGAGATCTTGAGAGGTGAGCATGAGCCTTTCGAGAACCTTTTGCAGGGTGCCCTTGAGATATGAAGCGCCTTTCCACTTGGCGTAAACAGAGAGCATCTTGGTCGCGACGCAGGTTCGGCGCAAGATCTCGGCTTCGTTTTCAGTTTGATTGATCTCTTGTTTGATGAGCATTTCGAGAAGGTCAAAAGTCATGCCTCTCTGTTCAAAGACGGTGAGCAAGCAAACAGTGAGCTCTTCGACCTCATTGCTAGGGCAGATCGCAGCCATGGCGGCTGAAAGAGACAGGTCCCGAGTCAAGAGATCCAGGAGCTCTTCATACTTTTCACTAACGGCTGAGTCTGTAAGATTGCTGAACTCGGTTCCCTGAACGAGGATGTTGTAAAGCACCTTGACGAATGCAGTTCGAATTTCGACGTTCTCGTGGTACCCAATGTTGAGTGAGTGCTTCAAGCCCACGTCAATGTTCGCACTGAGCAAGTTAGAAAGAATCGTAATGGCCAACTCCGAGTTTGAGATCGCATCCTCTCGATTGCCGGTGCTGTGCGGGGCTTCTGAGCGCCCTGTGTCAGCTGTCTCGTGGTTGAGAAGCGAGAGGAAACGGTTGAAGTAGGTGTGAAACATTTGAGACTTCATCTCGCTCATGCCTGCATCTGTCTGCGTTTCTGAAGGTTGGAGGGGAAGACGGAATGTAACATCGGCCAACGCCTTCAGACAAGCACGATCTAGATCCTTGCGGTACCGACTAAGGTCATCCTGGCGGTTATTTGCGTGCACCTGCTCAGGGTAGGGCGAGCGTGGCCTTGTAATCCAACCAAAGATGTACTCGAGTAGCTGATTTCGGATGTGAACATCATCCCGCAGATTGAGATGCTCCTTCCGCTTTGTGACAATCTCGCAAAGATGACAAACTCTGATCTTCACTCGCAAAGTGTCTACCGTGTCAGTAATTCCATCGAGGAACTTGGCGAAGTTGAGTGTTACAGCGCCAAGATGGACTGATGAAGCAGCAGCAAGCTCGGCTGGGCTCTGAAGTTTCTCGACCAAAGACCTGAGTAGCGAAGCAGACTGCTCCGCAAAGATCACCTCACTATCTTGACCGTTGTCGACGGGTGCCAATGCTCCGGCGAATAGCACCTCGAGAGCTGATTCCAAAGCGCGGAACAAGGGCTGATATAACGGAGAGGCAACATCACTCGAGAGAACGTCTCTCATGGCTTCCCGAACGCGGATGTTAGCACAACCCAGGAGTTGCGTGCTCAGACGGAGGTATCTTGTCAAGGGTGGTTCTTCAAAGTGTTCTGAGGGAAGTCTGTCGATCCATCTCAGGCCTCCCAGAGCTGGCTCTTCGAGGATAATGGCCTGGTCGGCAACACAGATGCCTCCCAGGGAAGCGAGAAAGCCGGAATAATTCCTCCACTCAGATAGCATCTTCTCGTCAACCGATTCAATTGCCGTTGAGGATACATCTTTGGAAAGGTGCATCCAACGCTCAAATGCAGACTCCCAAGCGTTGAGAATGGCGGTCGTGGGAAATTGCATCCGGCGTAGCAGAGTACGTATCCTCTTCTGGAAGGCGACCAAGCCGGTGAATCGGAAGCCTGGAGATGCGATCTCCCGGAAAGTGTCCTCGTTTCGCAGAACCGAGGCGGATGACTTCGCGGACTCGACATGTTTATTCACGATGGCGCACTCCTGCAAGAAGATGCCGACGCAGGATGTGACAAGACGGCATGTATCGACGTTCGCAGAGCAGAGCGAAACAAGGAGCATGGTCTCGAGGCGTGATGAGGCTGTGACGACCTCCGGTACATCGGTAGGAATCTCGGACAGTTCTGGCACGTGTTTCAAAAGCAGCAAGCGGGCTTTCAAGTAGTCGTGTAGATCAGCGAGCTCTGCCTCTTGACGATGAGCAGCGATGCGTTCACAAAGTCCCAGGAGCACTTTTGAACTGCGCGCCCAAATGTCCTTTCTTAATGTAGGAGAATCTAGCACGAAGTCCTCTCCTGTATCGATGCCGTTACCTACAGTGCTCTGGAAGAGACGATCCGCCACCCTCGTGGCAAGTTGCCTAACTGTTGGATTGGGAGACAACACACAGAGGAGGAATGGTCCGACCATTGAATCTTCGGTGGGGCCTTGTCGTAATCTTTCAGGAGACGCTTCCAAGAACTGTAGCATACTGCAAACCAGACTTTCGGACTTGCCGCCTGGTGCTTCCTGGACGTCAAACGGCTCTGCGCATGCCGCCTACTCAGAGTCAGTAAAATGTGGCAGTGTTACTCGGATATAACATACCTTGAGCTGCTTGCGCATAAAGGGCAATGTGATTTCGAAGAGCTCTTTGCACCTCCAAGAGTATGGTTGTCTGGCGAAGTAGGCACAGCCGCGGATGGCAGCAACTTTGAAGCTATTGGGAGCTGTTGGGGCAATGCAGCCCTCAACCAAGGTGCTCACCGTGGCATCCAGATGTAAGTGCGCCAAACTTACGAAAGCAGCAGTCATCATATCGCCTTCGAATGGCGATGTTTCCAGTGCTGATGTCGAACGGCGGAACATGGCGTCTCGAACCTCATCCTGAACATCCATGGCGTAACTGACAAAAGCTGAGTCACTTTCTATGTCAAAGTGACGAGCAGCGCGTAACAGAGAGACGAGGGACCAAGCAGCTTGCTCGTTGCCATTGCGCAAAGCCTTCCGCAGTGCGTCAAGCAGCGCGATCTTCTTCATCATGCTACTACTCTTGGCCTCTTTGAGATTGCTTGCGACCTCGAAAACGTCAGGAAGCAAGAACAACAAAGACGACTGCAGTGGAAAGAGCAGTGACCGTCTTCTGGTGTTGTCCGTCACTGTCTGCGTCATGTCGAACAAGGTATCAGCGCCGCCATCGAGCCTCTTTTGGAATTGATGAAGCTGGACGAACTCATGAGGGCATCGGTCGATCCATCTGTGGATCAGAAGAGGGGTGACTATGGATATAACATTCTGATATGATCTTCTGAAGTGGAGGTAACTTGAGCAGATCTCCTGAATCACGAGGCTCAGCTTCGTCCCATCCACCCAGAAAGCACTCAGAAGCCGTAATGTAGAGAGAGCGGTCCGATCTGCTTCTTGCATAGCCCGAGCAGATTCGGAGCCTATGGAGGGAGCAGAGCTCGTGCGGACATTGTGGAAAATATTGCGCAGATAGTCGAAGGAAGCTGTCCAGCTGGATGCAGTGACATATTCAACCACCGTCTTGAGGTGTTGCTCGACCTCGGCGCTGCGATTCGAAGCATTGTCGTCAACGGCTGGCGACTCGCCGGTATGCTGTGACTGCCAATCTCCTGATGTAGGGGCGGGTGTTGCGGTATGGTGGTATCTTTGGGGCTCGTCGAGGAGGGTAATGCTCGGTATCTGGTAGGATTCGGGCAAGGGTTCGACGAGATTCCTAAGTGCATCAAGTGTACGACCAACAAGAGGAGCCTCGAGCGACCGGAGAGGCTTGGGGTCGTCATCTTCGCCGGAGCGTGCCATCCAGCTTGCGGAGCAGCAGTCAGCCGTCAAGGCAAGGACATAGAGCTCGGATAGGAGAACGTGTGGTGGGTGGTTCGTGACATCGCTGAAGGGGCGGGCGAGGCCTTCGAGGAGGGAGACCAGAGCTTCGAGTACGGTTTCTGTTGAGGTTTTGCCGAGTTGAACAAGAGTTGCGCGGGTAGCGTGAAGAATATCGTCCTGCGCCAGAGCTGGGCCGCCAGTACCAGTCCGGTGGGGGAGCTGGACAAAAGTCAAGGTCGAGGTCAGCAATGCACACTACACTACACGCCTTGCGCCAGACGAGAGAAAGTTGCACGAGGAGAGAAGAGACATACCCTAGTGGCTAGCCTGTCGACGAGGGAGCCGACGAGGCCAGCATCTCCTGCCATGGTCACGGCATGAACTTGAGGTTGCGGGAGGAGAAGCAGAGTCGAGAGGGTGCACCGTGTCGCATCGCGAGATTGGTGGTGATACCTGACTGGGAAGCAAGCCCCGCGCGGGATGCAGGGTCAGGAACAGACAGAAGCCCCGTACTTCCCATCATAGGTACCTACTCACCCACCCTGTACTGCAGAGAGACGCCCAGGCGGAATTGCCAACAGTACATCATCCAGACGACAGACATTATGAGAGGTGGTTTGTGTCAATTTCGATCATTCATCATTGTTGCATAGCTTGGTATTTGCCTATTGTCGCTGGAACGCGGCTCTGCGTAGCTCTGTTCAGAACCATTGGCACGCAACGGCGAAAAAAGGAAGCTAAGCGGCGTTAGGTATCTGTTTCATCCCCGTCTGATGGCTGACGTTAAGGGACCTCGGGCCGTTGAAGGCTGACACCTCCGCCGCTTTTGCCGTGCACATACACACAACACAAGCTTGACACGAGTACCTACTCCGTAAGTAGCTCTGCGAAAGGAGACCAGACTAGTCGCGCAGCATACAATTGTATTGTTCAAGTACCGTCCATCGCCCATGTCACTTTTCTAGTTGATGTACTCCGTAGCAGACACACATACATATGATAATCCGTACAACAACAGGCAATACAAACTCAAATGACGAAATTATAACCCACACATCGCTCGCCCCATAGTGGTCATAGCATGATTTTTGTTGAAGCCACAGGCGTAGACGCGGACGTAGACTCCTGCCCCCGTCATTTCCTAATTTATTGAGACCCAGAACGGGCGAACGCGAACTCTCTTTGACACCACCTTTTTCCCTTTATCATATAGATATATGTACCCACCCACTTCTCAGCCGCAACCTCGGATTCACATGTATGATTGCCACATAGCTATTGCAGTAACACATGTGTTCGTTCCGGACGAGGCCTTCACAGCTGCAATCTACATCATCGGTAGTCACGCCTGTCACGGCCATAGCCGTCTCGTCGACTTCCCGGAGGACCATAGTCACGCCCCGGCGGTTGTCTTGACGAGGAACCGTTCCAGCTACCGCTGCCACCTTGATAGCCTTGATGACCGCCTCCATAGTTATCGTAAGGGCGGCCAGCACCGTGGTACGCCGGTGGCGGAGGAGGCAAACCCGTGCCAAAGCCAGGTCCTCCTGGAGGCGGAGGAGCACCGTAGCCAAAGCCAGCTGCGCCAGGGGGCGGGGGAACCCAACCGGGGGGCGGTCCGTGATGCATCGGAGGGGGCCCCTGATTGTGGCCGTTGTAACCACCTCGCCCACCACCTCCGTTGTAGGAGCCCCGACCGCCTCCGTAGCCACCACGACCACCACGAGAATCTGGACCGTAGTTGATCGGCTGGTGGCGCCCATTGTTGTCATAACGCCCAAGCGGAGCTCCTCCATGGCTTCGCCCTCCTCGATTCGACTTGCCACGGATGATTTCAATGTCGCTTCTTGTCAGTGCGGGCGGTGGGAGCTTCGCCCCGCGAAGCAGCATAGACTTGTGGGTATGCGACGTTGCTGGCATGTTATAGTACACTCTGAATGACGTTAGCAACTGTTTGCAGGTACCATGAAACCAGTGAAACACAAAACGTACTTGATAGACCGATCGTTGTCCAGATCCGGCATCTGGCCTCGCGACATGGGATACTTTAGCTCTCCATGAGGAATGTAGTCTTCAGGCTTCTCAACCTGGCCAGCCAATCCACCACTGGTCTTGGGGTTGAGATTGAACTTCGGTGCTCCTTGTTTCTTGGAGTAGAAGTTGGTCAGAACCTCATCGTAAAGACCTTCAAAAGCATCCGAGAAGATGAGCACATCCCGCCCTCTGGTATTTCGACTTTTGTCTTCAGAGTTGAGTAGGGGGTACCTGGCCTGCACAGCAGACAGGAGGCGCGGCATGTCAATGAAGGGCAGAAGAGCGACACCTTGCCATGCGAACTTCTTTCCGTTCAGGTCGATCTCGAAATCCTCCGGATAAAAATCGATGATCTCACTATCTTCGTTGAGCATCAGGTCGTGGAAAATTTCCGGGATGGCGTGGCGAGACGCAGCGGGAAGAACACTCATCAACTGTTCGAAAGGCAGTGATGTACGCCCTTTGGTGAAGCTGATCTCCATCTTATCGAGATCTTTGAAGTCCGCCGCGAAAGGAGCGTAATGATACGGGTAGTACCATTCCCAGGAAGGGCAGCCTTGGAAATAGTACTGCAACACCCAAGCGAGACCTTCGACATAAGCCCTTGCCACCCCATGGCGGAATTCGATGTCATCAGGGTCCTTGCCAAATTTCTGCTGGTAATATCGATCTTGGTATCCGCTCTCCCATAGCCTGACATTGTCCGCAGGTGCCTCACCCTCGGCTGGAGTTTGAGTTCCAGTGGGAGGGGTCTGCGTAGCTGGGGTATCCGTGGCGGAAGTATCTTCGATTTCGGACGCTTTCCGCTTGCCCAGTGGTGAAGATAAATTATCCGCATCTTGAGGCGGCTGAGGGGCATCGGCCTTGCCGGCTCGCAACCTTTCCTTGAGCACGCTGGCTGCACTCTTATTGGCAGTACTGGCTCCGTCTGTATTGCTTTTACCGACCACCATATCATGTGTCAAGGCTCTCGGTGGCGGTGGGGGAGCAGAGATGGGGAAGATCGGACCTCCATTTGCGGGATTCATGTGGCCGTTGATCTTAGGACCGCGCGACCCGTGGTCGTAGCCCTCATTCTGAAGCTTTCGTCTCTTGTTGTTTGCCTCACGACGGTCTTCCTGCTCCTTTCGTCTCCGGAAAATGGCATCTTCCTGCTTCGCCAAGCCGTCTAGAATGCATTGAGCCCGGGCAAGGTCGATGTGGCCATCCTTGGTTACATAACCGCCCATTGTGGGAAGATTATCCCTCCAGATTGTCATCAACGTGTCAATACCGTGCTCTCGGATCTCCAGTGCTGGGAGATGAGGCAAGAAATCGTTTCCGACGAAGCAACACATGAAAATCCAGTCGTCGATAGCTCTTTCAAGGTCAAATCGGAAAGGCAACCCTGAGACTGATAGTTCCACGGCCAGATATTCTCGTAAAACAGCCACGTGAAGCCAGATAAATGGTTTCTGAACCACACCACTGTCCTTTTCATCGAACTCGCCATCCTTTTCCTTTGCCTCGCCACGACAGTTGCGAGCGTCATGACCCTTCTGGCCGCAGATCTTGCACATGCTTGCCTTGCCCTGCTGGAAGAAAACATCTTCACGTAAGACATGGAAGTGCGGTTCATGAGTTGCTAAGCCAAGCATGATAAGATCAGCATCGAGGCCATAAATGACGTGACGGGTGTTGGGGTCGTGATCAGGCGAAGCTCGCTGCGAGCGAACAAAGTCCATGATCTTGTGCTCTCCTTCTCCAGGCACCGTCGCGTCGGATATGATGATCTTGAGTTTCGCCCAGCCAGGGTCCGTGTTGAGCTTGTACTGGCACCAGTATCGCAGACTTGATGCAAGGATGTCCATAAATGGTGTACCTGGCGTAATCGAGTTGCTATCGAAAGCCTTCTTCGCAGCCTCCTCATCGTTTCGCTCGGGTGTCGATCCGCCATTTTGCTGCTTCAAGAGCTTGATGAGCTCTTGCTTATCATTCTCCTTCTCTTTGGCCTCTTGCGCAGAGCGAAAGCGGCGGGATCGCTGCTGATTCATCTTGGCTCGGGGGGCGACGCCATCTGTTGAACCCGTTAGCGGTAGTGTCAAGAAGCAAGTGCGAAGATACATACCAACGGCGATCATGAGAATCTTACGAGGACGAACCATGTTCACCACGCGATCGGTGTATCTGAAGATCTCATGCATCATCTCCTCCTCGTCTTTCGGCGCGGGTCTATCTTCGGGGTGCGAGCATGGATGCACGATGCCGTTCATGTCCAAATAGAGGTTGTCGAACTCTTCTCCATTTGGGTTCTTCTGTGTCGTATCGACAGGAATCGTGGTGCCATCGTCCATCTTGACAGGCTGATCCTCGATCACCGGCGAGATGATCTTTGGATACCTGTTGGACAGCCATCGGAAAGCGGCCGGAATACCCATGATGACGGCTAATTTGGAAAGAAAGGTTCACCGCGATCACTCAAGTCTTCAGTTGCAGAGCCAGAGGATCTCTTGACACAACTGTGTATGTTGGAAGAGCTGATTCCACCCGAAACCGCTGCATCGGTGGTGAGGGATTGCGCCGGCAGGTTTCGAGGTGTTCAATCAAACGATCGGCTCGTATCGGTTCCAAAGACGAGGTGGTGGTGGTCTGAGCCAACGCGATCTGGGCGAGGGTGGGTGAACTCGATATGTGAAAACAGAGAGGGTGAGCAACGTGCAGCTCCTTTGTCATAGCAAGGTCAGAGACCTCGAGGCTAGCAGAGGCAGACGCTGGTAAATTCTCACATCGGCGCGTTAGCGCGCCACGGACCCTCGAGTACCTCTGGTTGACGCCACACCTGAAGGTACTTATGCAGCAAAGCGATATGCAGAAGCGCGTGAACCAGGGCAGCATTCCCAGGCGCGAGCTCCTTTATGACGAAGCTGCTGTTAGGGGTCCAAGTACACAAAAAGTACAGATCATCAGCCAGGGCCACCTCGAAATAAAGAGACACTGCGCATCCACGGCTTCTTATGCATGCGCAGAGCCAACTAGGAGCGTCACGCGCTCAACACTAGAAGCATCACGGCCAAATGCTTTTGCTCAATGGCCCGGCCTAACTCGACACCATGTTCTCGATCTCGACCGCGCCAGCCAAGCAGTCCGTGGGCGACACCATCACGACCTTGAGTGGGCGCCTCAGCTCAGCAACCCTCCTTGAAGATAGACGCGCCGCGATTCTCGGCCTCAGAAGCTTCGCCAAAGACTTTCCGGCATCTGTAGCCTCTGGTGCTCTCAGATCTCTGATCGGAAGCTTGTCCAAGGATGGCGAGGATGTCGACACCGTCAAGGTCGTCTTGGAGACGCTCCTGACGCTTTTCAGTCCCAACGAGGAGAGTCCCGAGGCCTCTGACGAGATCGCCCTATGGCTCGCTGATGAGTTCACACAGCGACAGGAAAACGTCACCCTGCTCCTCGACTTCATCGAAACAAACGATTTCTATTCGCGACTGTACTCTCTGCAGCTACTCGGCGCAATCCTCTCGGCACGTACAGAACGAACTGAAGAGTGCATCTTCACTGCACCGCTCGGCATCTCACGATTGGTTGCTGTACTTGACGATCCACGCGAAGCAGTGCGGAACGAGGGCATTACCTTGCTTACATACCTGACCCCCTCGTCGGTAGACATCCAAAAGCTTGTTGCTTTTGAAAATGCATTCGAGAAGCTGTTCAGCATCATTGCTGAGGACGGATCGCTGACAGAAGGAGGACGGACTGTCGAAGACTGCTTGATCTTGCTTGCCAACCTGCTTAGACGCAATGCGTCTAATCAGGCCCTCTTTCGTGAATCTGGCTGTGTTAGCAAGCTTGCAAATTTGCTAAGCGGCTTGCTGCGAGTGCGGAACGATTTGACCGCCGACGTCGCAGGTTGGGCTGAAACTCAGAGAAATCGTAATGTGTACGCTTTCCTGGCTGTCGTCAGGCTCTTCCTTGGACGCCGATTTGCAGGCAGGACGCAAAATCAAGCCGCATTCTGGAAGCATGGTCTATCGTTCCATGTGTTGCAGCTTGCTTTCAACCATGACGCAGAAGCTCAGATCAGAGCTGAGGTATGTACCACTTCATCCACCTGGACGTACATTAGTAACGCGGATGCCGATTCATCTCTGTAGGCTCTGATGACTTGTGCCGATATGATCCGCGGTAATGCCAGCATCCAGGAAAGCTTCGCGCAATTGATGGTAACATCGCCGTTGCATGTTCCAGATCAAGCAAAAGATCAAGCGAATGGCTTGTCTCAAGTGTATGTCATTGACGGTCTGCTTGATCTTACCTTGAATCTGGCAGAACTTGGGGCATTCGATGTCCGTTTCGCCGCCTGCGAGTGTCTGCAAGCTTATTTTGCCCATCACGAGGATGTCCGACTACATTTCCTTGGCAGGGCGATAGAGGGGTACCAGGCCCATCATGATGAGTCGGCAAATGTTCTGAGCGTCCTCCTTCGATCTGATACCACTACCAAGGTCACTGACCCATACCGGATGTGGTTCGCCGCTGTTATCACTTTCCATCTCCTACATAACAACCCGACTGCTAAGGCTAAAGCCCTCGGCCTGACTGAGGGTGATACCGAGAGCGGTGAAGAAGTTGTGACAGTCGTACAGACCATTGCTGCGCATTTCTTTTCTGGGATCCGACGAGATGACGACGTGCGAATTCTGGTGGCGAGCCTAATGCTTCTATGCGGATGGCTGTTCGAAGACCTCGATGCCGTCAACGACTTTCTGTCAGAAGGAAGCAATATCCAAAGCTTAATACAGATTGTCACGCAATCGAGTGTTGCTGGCGGTGACTTGGTTCAAGGCCTATGTGCTCTACTCCTTGGAATCACTTACGAATTCTCGACGAAGGACTCTCCGATTCCGAGAGCTACGCTTCACTCAATCCTGACATCGCGCGTAGACAAAGAGAAGTACGCGGATCGATTGGCCAAGCTCCGATCACATCCTCTCATTCGGGATTTTGAAGTTACGCCGCAAAGACTGGGTAGCTCTCCACCAGGAGAGCTTCCGGAGGTCTTCCTCGACGCAACCTTTGTGGAATTTCTCAAGGATAACTACAGCCGCATTAGTCGTGCACTAGACAGGGAGCCTGGGTTGGAAATATCCGTAGTGACGAATGGTGTGCAAAAAGGCATATCTCGGGAGCTTGTGGACTCTTTGAGGATTCAGGTTGATGAGAAGGAGAAGGCCCTCCAGGAGGTACAGGCGGCTCTTGCTGCTCTTGAAGGCAAGCTTGTTCAAGAACAAGCTGATCATCGCCGTACAAAGGAGAGTGTTGCGAGTGAGGTCAGCAAGGCCCAAAGTGCCGCTGAGAACCTTCAAAGGGCACATGATGCCGAGCTCCGGTAGGGTTGATGTGATGTGTCTTTGTATTTGAGTGTTTGCTAATTTGCACAGCAAACTGCAAAGTCAGCTCAGCGCCAAGGATGTCGAACACCAGAAGGCGATTGCTCGCAGCCAATCTCAGCTCTCGACGAAGGACAACGACCATCAGAAAGAGATAGCCAAACTCAAAACACAGTTCTCAACGAAGGAGAACGAGGCACAGAAAGAGATGGCGAAGCTGAAGTCCCAAATCTCAACTAAGGAAAGTGAGGCTCAGAAGGAGATCAACAAACTTAAGGCGCAGTTCTCAGCGAAGGAGAGTGACCACCACAAGGAGCTTTCCCGTCTGAAAGCTGAGATATCAGCAAAGGACGAGGACCATGAACAGCAACTTGCCCAGGTCAAGAAGACTGTGGAACAGGATGCCGAGAGAGTACAGCGACGCACCCAAGCCGAGATCGCGGATCTCAAGGCGACTATCAGCAGACTAGAGGTCGATTTGATGAAGGTATGATCCTATCCCAGCATGCCATGCATGAACCTAGGAGACTGATTTAATGCAGGCAAACAAGGCAAAGACACAGGAGCTTCAGGCACTGAAGGACGAGCACTCTGCAGCATTGGCCAAAGAAAAGAAGAGAGCGGACGATGCGGAGAACAAAGTCAAAGCCAACGATGGCAAGCTCAAAGAAGCCGATCAGAAATCCAAAGATTATGCGGAAGAGCTCGAGAAGGCGCAACAGAAAACTGACGAGCTGCGGACCAAGGCTGCTGAGGTGCGTGGCCGACGACCCGAGATATGGAGGTTTCCCGTAACGTGCCTGAGCTAACATCTGATAGACTGCGTCGGCTCTCGCCGCAGCGAACAAGGCCAAGGATTCGACCCAGTCTGAACTTGACGACCTCCTGCTGGTATTCACAGAGCTGGAGGAGAAGGTCTCGAAGTACAAGGTGAGCACTACTGACAGTCATCTAGCCAAACATGTCCTGACTTGTACTAGAACCGCCTTGTCGAACTGGGAGAAGCAGTATCTGATGCTGAAGACGATGACGAGGAGGAGGCTAGCGGTAGCGATGACGATGTTGATTAGCTGCCGAAATGCATGGATTTCATGGCGTTGTGCACGAGTATACACGGGTAAAAACGGTTATAGAAAGGATGTATATACATGTCACTACATATGGTCATGTCGAAGAATGCATCAGTTCAGGTGCTGTGAAGCTTCTTTGTGTACACTCAATGGTTCCAATTAGATAAGAATCATCTCGTACACGCTTTACCAGCAAATGTGATGCTCATGAGCCCGTCTACGTGCGTGACAACGTACTAATCATTGCAGCATACCTGGCTGTGAGGATCAACTTAGCAGAAAAACTTCAACGACAACTGGTCCGGTGGAGGGGCACGTCGGACGCCACCCCCAGGGTGAGCATAGCGGGGTAGCGCTACCCTACTGCATGAGTTCTCACTTTTGGGCCTCTGCGAGCACAGAACCACATACTCATATAATCGATTTCGTCGTTCGCATTCAAGCCGGTTCTCAATCTCTCAGGAAAAGTACCAAGTAAACCCGACTGGCCCATCATGTCTGTATCAAGCGAGTCAGAGGTGTCCGGCGAGGGCGACTGGCAGGATCTGGAATCCGACAACGAGTCCATCACCATCCTCTCACTTTTCGATGCCAAAACCTTTGCCTCCACTGGTGACATGCTGAAGCACTGCAAGGAGCAGCACGACTTCGATCTCATCTCCGTCATCCACCGTCTCCAGCTCGACTTCCACGGCTCCATCAAGCTCGTCAACTTCATCCGCAGCAACGTCAAGGATGGCAAGCCCGTGGTCGCCAAGGATATCACAGTCGGTGACTTTTCCGATGAGAAGTTTCTCAAGCCTGTCCTTGAGAACGACGCTCTTCTCTTCTCGCTTGATGAGATTCTGGAGGAGCAGCAGGATGGCCAGGATGTTGGTGTCGCGCAGCTTTCCGGAGAGGCCTTGGCGGTGAAGAACAAGGAGCTCGAGGAGGAGCTCGAGGCACTTCGTAGCCAATTTGCCAACTACCGCTTGGCTGTCGAACAGACTCTGGACAAGAGGTGGGGTGACGAGAACGAGCCCGGTCCGTCTCAAGCCACGGAGAAGAAGGATAACTCCAACTACTATTTCGAGTCATATGCTGAACACGGTGAGTCTGCTTGCGTACGCTTCATCACACAATCTTAGGTCACTGACATGGGTGGTAGAAATTCACGAGACCATGCTCAAGGATGCGGTTCGCACGAATGCGTATCGTGACTTCATCTACGAGAACAAGGACATCTTCAAGGACAAAGTGGTGCTAGATATCGGATGTGGCACAGGTAGGTTGCACTGGAGGAAGCGAGCCCCATGAAACGTTATCTAACACCTCACTATAGGTATTCTCAGCATGTTCGCAGCAAAGGCTGGCGCGAAGCAGGTCATTGCTGTTGACAAGTCCGATATCATTGCCAAGGCAATCGAGAATGTCTTCAACAATGGTCTCTCCTCAGTCATCACTTGCCTCAAGGGGGCCATCGAAGAGGTCGTACTCCCCGTCAAAGAGGTTGACATTATCGTCAGCGAATGGATGGGATACTGTCTATTGTACGAAGCTATGCTCCCAAGCGTTCTTTACGCAAGGGACAAGTACCTCAAGCCCGATGGTATCCTTGCTCCCAGCTCTGCCACGATCTGGATGGCCCCTGTCGCCGATCCCGAGTACATCGCAGACCATATCTCTTACTGGCGTGACGTGTACGGTTTCGATATGAAAGCCATGCAGGCCGGCATTTATGACGATTGCCGCATTCAGACCATGCCCGAGAGTTGCCTCTGCGGCGAGCCTTACCCATTCAAGGTTCTCGACCTTCACACCGTCAAGGTGGAGGAGCTTCAGTTCACGGCAAGTTGGGAGTCCAAGACCACTCGCGACGTTGACGAGCTGGATGGTTTCCTCATCTGGTTCGACAACTTCTTTGCTACCTCGCGAAGCGAGCCGATGCCGGAGCCAACCTGCACACCGGAGCAGTGGAACAAGCGCAAGGAGGGCAATGTCGCCTTCACAACCGGTCCCCAGAGCACTGAGACACACTGGAGACAGGGCCTCCTCATCGCCCCTCCCAGTGAAGAGTCTTCAAAGGTTCCGGCTGGCACCAAAATCACCGGGGACATCCGTTTCCAGGCTGCCGAGGACAACGTACGTGCCCTGCTGCTGGACGTCAACTGGACGGTTGGTGAGCGGAAGAAGACGAGCAGGTCGTGGAAGCTCAAATAGACCTCTGCTCCACTGCGGAAATGTCGGAATGATTCAATGGGTTTATAGTGCAGTAAGGTGATAGATCAGACATGGCTTTTCAAAAGTGAGGGACACCCGAGCCCTCGAGAATAAGATTCACGATACTCAAAAATCCCTCTCCAAGAATGAAGCCCTACACAACATATTAGATTTCCGAAATAGTCAACAGGGCAACTGTAGAGCTCACCGATGCAAGGATTATGAGAGGTGTACTTGACCGCCCCTTGATTGTCACCCAGTACCAGGTACCGACTCCGCCAACGGCTCTGGCCAGAGTGAATGATGGCACATTGTACATGCCTGTGAATCGATTAGTCGGGCTTCAAAATCCTACACCTGGTACGAAGACTTACCAATTGCCACGGCGACGCCTCCTGGTACATACTGGCGCCACGACTTGCCCACGGACAAAGAGCGGATGACAGTTGTGATTGCGAATAGCAAACCTGCTCCAATGGCCCATTGCTCTGCCATGTACGGCAATCCTTTGCCAGTGACAAGACGGGCAGTGAAGATCCAGACATAGGCCGTCGGAACTTGGAAGAGCTCTCCCGGGATCTCGTAAACGCTGGTAGCAGATTAGTTCTCTGGGCACCTCAAACTTTGGCGACATACTAGACTTACGCTGTATAGAGTCGATAGATGAAAGCACTCATCACTGCGCCGACCGTCGCACCGATTACCTGACCCCAGAATTGGGCGTTGGGGGCTGCCCCGAGCAAATGACCAGTCTTCAGGTCCTGCATCAAATCTCCAGCCTGCAAAGCTCCAGCCTCGGACTAGAAAGTACAGTCAGGTGGCTGCGCGTGCAATACTGCTCGGGGGAGGCTAGGATGAACTTACCACCGCGCCAGCAACTAGGTTGATAAGCACGCTGTTCTTGTTCGACTGCGGAATTATGAAAGCGAAGAAAAGTTGGGCCAGTTTGCTGATACCCGAGACAGGGTTGAGGTCAGTCTCGCCCAGCGCCCTCACGCCCATGATACTGAGGACTAGAGCCATGAAGACAGCAATAACGGTGGCGTACAGGGGAACGAGATCACCAAAGACAATGTGAATAGTCCCAATGCACAAAAGAATTGAGAGCGTCAGGCCGATGGTAACAGTCTTCTTGTCAACACGCTGGTGCTTGGGCGCATCGGCATCCTCATCTTCCTCGGTATTTGCTTCGTCCCGATCAGAGTCATTCGAAGTTCTGTGGAGAGGTTCCGATTCCTGTTCGTTCCCGGGCACCAGGGAATAGCCAGCGGTATGGCCGAATATACGTCTTCCCAACTGAGTCCGAGAGATCTTGGCCTGAGCTCGCGACAGGAGTTTGCAAGCTTGAGGTCCGATGAGTGGACGAAGTGCAATGTATGCCAGGCTGACGATAGCGTCGATGAGCATAATGGAGAGCGACACCCAGACGATCCAACCCTTGCTGCCGTTCTCCCAGTCACCCACAGGCCCAGGGGCCCAACCTTTCTTCTTTGCGAGAGGGCTAAGCAAGCCCCAGCCGACGGTGGCACCTAGAAGCATGTGCATCGTTGTTTCAGGGCCCATGATGATACCCTGTCCTATGTATGCGAAGCTTGGGTTCAGAGTCCACAGCCATGTCTGTGCTGCGGCTGTGCCGAAGATAGGTAAGTTCCTGAGAACCGGGAAGAAGTATGTGGTCACGGTGAAGAGGCCAGACGTGAGGAAACAAACCAGCAAGAGCCGCATGTTGGACGCCCAATCGACCTTGCTCTCATCACTCTCCTGACGCTCTTGATCCTCGGCGTCGATGGCTACCGGGCCCGTGGGCATTGGTTCATCACGCGGGACCAGGCTGGCAAATCCACCCTTCGCAGCCTCATCGAGTTCCTGCTTGGTTGACTGCCGTCCCTTGCCGTGCAAAACCGAGATGAGCACAGCTGTACTGAAACCGCTGGGGAACCTCAGGCGCTCTCTGATGATGACTTGCTTGCGACTGCGAGACGGGGGCATCAGTATTGACAATTCATGTTTGCCGCTTAGAAAGAAAACCACGTACAGGGGAACAGCGAAGACCACGCCAAAGTAGCATAGACCGACAGACCAGACGATAAGCTGGCCAATACTCAAATGCAGAGGTCCCTGCTCATCAGGCGAGAGAAGGTAGGTCATGGCTGGAATCTACATCGCTCACATCAGCTGACAGGCTCATCCCTGGGGATGGGCAGATTGATGGTTTTCTTGAGACTTACCACTCCCACAAAACCACACCCAAGCGGCATGATGGCCATTCCGCAAGCAACACTCTGCACCAGCACATTCTCGACCGGCTCGAACGGAAACCTCAGATGCGGCCTCAGCAACCTGAAGATGCCGAATCCCATCAGACTCGCCGGCATGGACATGATAGACACCCATCCCGTCTGCAACCCGAAGTAGACGTTCGCCGCGCAGATGATGGTGCCGACAGCGAGACCCGCGAACACGGCGCGAACCGTGAAGCTCCGCCCGGGGATGACAGGCGGTAAGGGTGGCATTTTTTCCTTGCCCTTTGATGCAAGACCCGAGAAAACACACGGAAACCTCAAGGCCAGAAAGGAACAAGAAAGGAACAAAAAACGCCCGGTGATGCTGAAAGTGTAATTTTTGGCAGAGGTAGGCTCTCGGAGTTGACCCGGAGAGTCGCGCCTAGAAAGTATGACACCATCGTGCAATGACTAAGCATTTGTCGCCGACATCAAATTCCACCCTCTTTGGACACATTCTGCTGACCAGCTCACTTTGTGTGTACTTCACTGCTCTGGGCAAGGTCCGTGTTACGGCACTTCGAAAACAACAAAGTGGTACAAATAGACACTAGACGAGTTCTCCTCTCAAGATCAGGCAGCACGCTGAAGCCAAACGATGATGATACAACACTACAACTACACGGCGAATTCACTCTCATGCACCCCCACTCCCACTCGTTGCTTTCCTTTAGAAGCCGAAGCTATCCAGTAGGGATCCAGCATCTGGCTCCTCAAAGGTTGTTGGTGGTGCCATTGCTTTCTTCGGTCCATCCGTCGGCATGCTTCTCCTCAGATCGGATACGTGCAAGTCATCAACTACCAGTGAACTCCTACGCCTGAGGAGCTTCAGTGGGTTGCTCTCTCCGCCGAGTCCCGTCGTTGTAGGCTGCTGGAACTCCCAATTACGCACTGTGAAGACATATCGTCAGCCCACACATCGCTAAATGAACTAAGCAGATGGTGTTCAGGAGACATACCGAGATCTAGGCCGAGGAGATCGCACCCCATGCGATCGTAAAGCTTCGCACTGTGGAGGACGAACTCCCATTCGACCTTTGGCGTCACCTTCGATGCACCCCGGAGGGTCTGTAGCGTCTGCTGTCGGAGCTGTGAATACAGCACGACAAGCGCAGGATCATCTGTAAGGAAGAGCCGAGACTTGAAGTCAGGGGAGCAAGGCGTCTCGAGCAGAGTATATACTGGCGTCTGGATTTGAAGTTAGTGATTGGTCCAGGCAGACCAGACCATCTTGTGAAACTCACGATAAGAGCTCGGACTGCCATATCCTTGCGCCCGAGCATCCAAAAAGCCCAGGACGCAAGCCATCGGTTACCGCCTTGTGCAGCAAACGGCAATATTTCGTCTTGAAGAACCTTGCGAAGAACTGGTCCTCCGTCTCCCTCATAAACTCGACCCACTGCTACGGCAAGCTGAAGATCCTTGAGCTGGTTTAGGCATACATCAACAGCAGCAGCTAAGTTGTCCGCCAGGAGGAAAAATGCAGCGGAGTATGCTGCCGTCATTGTCAGCGAACATTGCCGGATATCGACATGCTCAAACGAAATGATTCCTTACCGAAGCGGCGCTTGCTAAGTAACGCATATGCGTTTTTCAAAGCAGCTGTCTTCCATTTGGGGTCGTCAAAGTTGTTGGCCAAGAATTTTGACGTCGCGCCTTGCTCTTTATTCCAGCTTGCCATTCGCCAGAGGCCCTGAAGCACAGTTTTCTTCTTCAAAGCGAGGTAGAACAAGCTGCAGTCTACAGGATTCTTTGTGTCGCCCTTCGTGTACTCGTTTCGGGCGATGGCTTCAAATTGTGTTCTCTGCCAATCATCAGTAATAACTCCCCGTAGGAAGGGACAGAACAGGGCGTACCACGGCAGTGATATCTGTCAACCACATGAACAAACCGCTGTCTCTGGCGTGTTCCCATAGCAGACTTCCGCTGTGCTGCTTGGCCACAAAATCCACCAGGATATCCTGGCTTGTTGAATGGTAAGCCCAGCTGATCTCCCTCCAAGAGATGGCCATGTCTCCCCGGCCATGCTGGCGCAGAGCATGTTGACGGAAGAACAGCATGAAGCGGGCGCCATTTTCGTCCATGGACCGACGGTGCCTTTCCACAAAACCTGAGCATTCTACAATGTCTGCGAGCTGCATTTGTTCGTGACCAGACAGCTGTGGTATACCGATTTTCGTCAGCTTCTCGTTGATTGCTGCAGCTGAGTCCTCGGTGAATGAATCTTCGTCCTCCTCCTCCTCATGGAACCCATTCATGTAAGAGTGTTTGTTCTTTCCTGTAGTGCCATTGCCCATGTCCTGAGTTATCGTTAGCGTTCTCCAGACTGCCATCAGCTACATAAGATCAACTCACAGTCGATGTGTAGAACTCTTCCAGACCAATACCGAGATAGTTATCCATAGTTTCTCCCGCAATGAAGAACTTTAATGTCTTGTGAAGCGCCACGAGGATCCGCCTCACCAAGGCAGCCTTGCCGGCGAGAATGCATTGGCTCAGGAACTGAGGGTGGAAAATTGGAAGCGGACCATTGAATCGCTGGACGGCCTCGAAGAGGTCCCAAGCACCATCAGGATGTTGGGGAAGTCGATGCTTGGCCATGAGAGGCTCGGAACCGCTGAATCGCCGATCGTGAACGAACATTTGGTTGCCAGCACCAATCACCAGGAAGCCATCTCCGAGCCATGCTGAGTCTCCAATTGGATGAGGTGTGAGTTCGCGTATGCTAATCTCTCTGATCGGCGCCCAAGCAGGACCCTTGTTCAGATAGTCAAATCTCATTTGCGATAGCAACAAGACTCTGTACTGGAAGCCCACAGCGAGGATCGACTGCGAGTCCGGCGTCGATGTCCAATCCAGATCTTGAATGACGTTATTTGTCTCATAGTCTTGATCGAACTCAAGGCGAGAGCCTCCAACGTCCCAGATCGTCACCTGTGACCTCGCCGAATTGACCAAAGCAGCCTTACGGAGCGTGCTGCCACTGACCAGCGCAGGGTTTGATAAGGCCGTCTCAGTATTGCAAGTCGAGAGCCAGTCCACCTTCTGCTTCTCCACGTCGACCCGAGCAGTCCAGAAGTTCACGCGGCCGGCATGAGTGTAGGAGATGGCAACATCTCGAGCGAAAATGTCGAGAAACCCTGATACGATCGGAGACGAGCCGGCAGGGTCGACTGGTAGCATGTAAGCCAGATCCTCTGTTTCTTGCAGTGTGAAACGACAGAACTCCTTGATTCCAGCGCCTTCCTGTGTGTCTGGATCATCGAAATATGCCGGTAAGTTCACTTCCCAGACGATACCTTGACATGAAGATGTGATAGTTGCGATGTGAGCAGTCTTGTAATTATGCGGATGAGGGCGTGGCAATATGATAAGACATAGCGGATTACCATCGACGTCGAAATCCGAATGCACCAGATGGCGAGCGCGTTCCGTTCTGCAGTCCCAGAGTGAGACAACGTTCTTCTTGAGGAATACAACAAAACGACCTTTCCGAATGACGCAAATGCGCTGGATGTGCTCTGTTTCAGGGATAACGCTTTGCCGTTTGAGCGTCAGACCTGGCGTGTTTGTCTTCTGAGGATGTTTCCACACGATGCTCTCTCCCTTCATTGTCCTTGATACCACTGCCCTACCACTGTAGTTACGCACGACCTTGCGAATCGAAGCAGAATGCCCAGCCCAAACTGTTTGCAACGAGAGTCGACGGTCGTTCGTAGTAGGGTCGAAGAGGTCAGCAACATTTGTTGCGAAAACACCAATCCGGCCATCGAATGAGTGTAGCAATATGTTCAAGATCCCCGCCGACTTGTCGCAGAAGGTCTGGATCTCTATGTGTGGAGGATTGTCCGGCGAGAGAAAACCAAAGGATTCGAAATCCTCAGATTTTACTTGCGCAACATCAAAGATCCTTGGCTTACTCGCAGTTTCACTGCAGACATTCTCGAGCGCCCACGCGGAGAGCACTCCAGACTTGTCGATGGCTATACAGATCTCCGGGTTGCGATTTGCCACAGCCACAAGGTGGTCCAAAGCCACATCGTCCGTGCTCGAATCATCTGCCATGCGGTCCCTCACGGCACGTTCCACAGATGCCGTGAAGTCCCGACCGTCGACGATGAAGGCCAGCCACAACCCCTTCAAGAGTCTAGAATCCCCGATGGAGGCGCAAAGATTCACGCGACCCCAAAGCTGCCATCGCTGACCGGTGGATGTGTCCGTGGGCGTCCATATCCGGAGATAATTATCCAAGCAAAAGGTATATAGTACATTATCGGTCGCAGCCTCGACGTGTATTGGTTTTCTCCACCTGATGCTCGCAATCACGTTCGGATGCCGCAAGTACGTGAGATCGAAGGAACACTCATCCTGTCCGTACGTCAAGCGGCGCCAGATCTTGGCGAGCTTGTCATGTTGCCCAATGGAAGCAATGTAGGCGGAATCGTACGATATGGTGGCCGACTTGACAGGGTTCGGTAGCTGCCTGTCCCAGCATCGCTCAGGTTGACCTTTCGTAGAATACAGGGAGAGTGAGTCCGTGCCAACGAGGAGCTCCTCATTGCTTCCCCAAGACAAGGCGCATCGTGTTTCGTCGGTGGGATGTGGTACGTCGAATGCCGATTCCTGTGCCCACTGCAACACCATTGTCAGCTTACGACGCTGAGACGTGTCGCAGTAGTGATAATCCCCCTCACCTTCAAGGCATCATGCTCGAGTCCAAAAGGCTTGTATATGCGAACTTGTTTCGCTGTACAAGTGGCGATCTTGCCAGTAGCTTCGTCAAGGGTGATAGCTTCGAGAGGCGCATCGTCATCGTCGTAAATCGTCTGTAGAATCGTCTGCGAGCCACGTAGGATAGTAAAGGCGCTTCCAGTAATGTACGCCTACAAATCGCAACATGATCCTTCGTTAGCTTCATCAAGACCTCGCAAATCCTTGTTAGGACTGTACATCTCATGGCAGTCCATACACTTATGTGCCTGGAGTCCCAGCAGCCCGTGGTCAGCCCTTGGAGCCTCGACCGCGGCTTGCCGGGCAAGACAGTGCTCATACTATCGGGGTGCACAAGGCGTAATCATGACCCTCTCGCCTCGAGTTGCGTGGGTTCGCTTCGCATATCCCTTCTGCTGGACGTCAGAAAGTGGTGAGTGGTCAGGTGATGGTGAATCGTGGGCTTCGTTGTTAGGAGCTTGGTTAAACAGGCGCGCAGCGGGACGAGAAGCTAAGGTAGGTACTTACCACTACAGCCGCTGCAGGTGACGTCCTACTGCAGTCCACCAACAGACGGGGCTGTCCAATCGAGCAGGGTGGGGTGTATGTACAGTACAACACTCAGGGAGGTTTATAAACCACAGCTGTAAGTAAAGCTTTAAAATGTCTAGCGAATCCCATTCCAGAGGACGGTATTCTCGAAATTGATTCACAGTGTTTTCGGCTTTCTTGTCATACTTGCCTGCCGTAGGACCTGCGTGACTTGATGCTCCAGCACCAACTTTTGGTCTGCCATCCTGCAAGCTCTATATGATCGTCCAGCAGCTTCTTTACTGATTTGACCACTCATCACATCTACAAATTTCACGTTACGCAGTACTTGAATGGATAATTCTCCATTTTTGCACAAAATCATGATCAAGCCTCTTCAGAATTCTTGTCCAAGCTCTCCTTGCCTCCGAACGCCAAGGGTATCATTCAGACATCATAATCAACCATGTAACCCCCTTCAAGAAGCCAATTCCCGAAACGCCAAATTCCATGCTTCCGACCTAGTTTTATCAAAACTGAGTTTCAAATACCCAAAGAAGTCATCCAAACTGCTCCCGTTATCCACGCTTCATGTGAGCTTATCCCGCCAGAGCTGTTGGCGTCTCATCCATATCTGTGTCTTGTGCCCGAGGCGAGTTGCGACCGAAAGATCTGGACATCTTCAATGGACGCGGTGTCGTCGCGAACGCTTCTGTTCCAGCGTATGGCGTTCGCGCCGGCGCTTCTGTCAGCTCGCTCTCAGCTCTTCTAGAAAAGAGAGAAGACGACGCAGCCACAGCGCTTGTGCCCTCCAGCGGATTCCTTGATCGCTCCTGTAGAGATCTCGGGAACATCCGCTGAGGCTCTACCGGTCCCAAATTCGAAGGTACATACGTTGCTCGCTGTTTCAAGGCTGATCTGGGCCAAGCTGGCGACTTGGCACCACTTGAACGACGTGGATTGAAGCCTTGGTGTAGGTGTGAGGGCACTGGTGCGAGGGGAGTCGTGGACGGTAGCCCACCAAACACATTATCGTCTTGGCGACCTCGGATAGGTGAGTCGAAGTCAGGCGCTACTCGAGCTGGCGACTTGATGCTGTCTTTTTCGTCTGCCTCCTCAACCACAGGCATGGGATTCTGTCCCATGGTGCTGCTCATAAGCGACAACTGTCCCGTCCACCGTGTTGGCGTGTCCGTCATGCTCGTAACAGAGCTCCGGTTGTTCATGCCGCGGCTACGGTCAGAGAACAGCCGCCAACTCTGCCGATAACTCCGTGTGGATGCAGGAACAGGAGTGAAACCCAGGTCCGCATCCATCTCATCGCCACCCTTTGCTCGTTCATATCGCACCTTCCAGATTTGTAGCGCGCGATGTCGGCGATCACGACTATGCTTCTGGTAGGCCACACTAGCAGTGTGTGCTTGGCCACCTCGTTGCAATGACATGATCGACCAGTCCTTCAAGGCAGCGCGCTGTTGTTCGAGAGCCCACGTCTCCCATGCCTGAGCTTCCTGGAGCGCCACCTGCGCCGAGAACGCAGTCCATTGATCTAGCCAGGACAGCACATAGTGCTGCACCGCCTGGTCCATCTTCTCGTCATGATCTTTCGTCTGCTGGACCCAAAGATCGAGTGCCCGTTCCTGTTTGCGATCATCAAGCAAAGATCTGGTATCAGCTGCACGCTGTGCACAAGCATTTGACTCGCTGGCAGACTGCTGCCATTGTGTGAGTGCGGTGAAGAATTGGCGTTTTTTGCGAGCCGAAGAGGCTTGTTTGTGTTTGTTCTTGAGAATCTTCTTCACACGTTCCTTTTCCTCCGCTTTGCGCTTTGTCACAGCTTCGTCGAAGACGGCAAGAGTCTTGGTCGCTGTGATGAAGAGACGAACTCGCCCTTGAACCCGGTCTGCGCGTTTCTGATTACGACGCGCCCTGTCTAATCCGCGCAGGACTTGACTCCTTGCCCGCTCGGCGTAATGGCTGGTGGCTACAGCTTCTGTGTCTTGGTCATGCTGCGCGAGAAGCTCCCACTTATCAAATATCCGCGATACCGTCCTAAAGTCGTTGTTCCACTTGAACGCTTGGGACCGCGCAGCGAGGTTCCAGATCGACAGCGCATGCGCGGCTTTCTCTGTGTACAAAAACCTGTTAAAAACAGCTGATCTTCGGCTGATTTCTGACTTGTCCCACCAGTTCCTGAGATGGTGGAAGCCCAATTTTGCGTCGCCAATATCGTGAGCAGCCGTTGCCTGCGCCAGATGATTCTCGGACTTTTCCTGCCAATTGATGAGGGTATTTATACCACGAGTCTGTCGGCCCCTGAGGCGGGCAGCTTCGAGAGAAGCAGCATGGGTGGCCGATTGCATTTGCCAGCGCAAGGCCATACGTGCCTTGAGACGCTCCGTAGCCCTATCTTGTGCCTCAGAGACGGCTACTCGTCGTTTCCAAATGGACAATGCCTTCAGTGCTGAAGCACGCTGGCAGATTTGAGTACCACATGCTGCCAGCCCATCAAGCTCTTCCTGATGCTCTGATGTCGCCCGAAGAAGTTTCCGGAGTGCAGCCGACATGCGCATTCTGTCTATGGCGGGATCTCTTGAGCTCGGCATGTGACTCCAGCCTCTGAAGCAGCGGAAGCGGATCATATGTCGCCGCGCCACGCCCTCCCTCTCTAAACGGCGAGCTGTGCGGTCAGCCCACTGGTTGAAGAATTTACTGGCAAGATAGAGCTCCCTGGCGCGGGTCGCACGGTACATGAGCTTTTGCTGCTGGATTTGCATGCGAACTGTTTGTTCTTGAGTGAGTGGCGTTCTCGATGATCTTCTCTCTACCTCATCCTGCTTGGCCTGTGAAAGCACTGCGGTGACAGCGGCCTGCTTGGTGGGAAAAACGTGCTGAAAGTGGTCAGACTGATGGCCTGGCTGCGGTTGGTCCTGAGTGCGAGACGCATTCCCAATGGCCGTATCCGACTTTTCAGTGCGTCCGGGCTCCTGTCGGTCGGTAGTTGCAGTGTACGCGGGCTCGATCTTGGCCAGAGGACTCTCCCGATGCCCAACAGGAGACCCCGATCCGCGAGGTTGGAGCAAGGCAGACCCTCGCCAGCCATCAATGAGTGACATGAGGGAGGGAGGACTTGGGTTGGCTGGTCGCGCGAGTTGGTCGCGTACGAGTTGAGAAACCTGGCTTTGACGAGATTCAATAGGGCGCTCAGGCGTCGTCATGTCGAGAGCAGACGGTGCATCGGTGCCTGCAGTTCGCGCAGGCGATGTGAAAATATTAGCCCGCTGGATTTTAGCAGCTCTAATCCAGCGGTTGAGGTCAGACTCAAGTTGAGGGGGCGGGCCATTGTCTCTGCGAGAGTGAAGGTCGCCAGTCTCTTGTGGTAGTTTTGGTTGGTCATGATTCGGTTCTTCGACATCATGCTCAGCAGTTGCAGCATCGGCGAAGCCGTCCACATCATTGCGCGGCAAGGCATGGCGTTCAGTGGCTATCGCTGCGGGCGAGTCCAGGGACGACTCCTCTGTCTGTTCATGCGACGCGTCCTGGAGTTCGGGGACTCTGGCGAATGTGTTCCTACTCGAAGAGGGCCTCTCAGGCGTAGTGCGAGGGTAAGGCCTGAGCGCGCGGTTGAGGATTGAGCGCACTGAGCGCGTGGTCGAGGGTGCGGGAGACAGCTGCACGTCTGGTTCCCGATCTTCTCCGAGTTCAACAGTGATGCCCAATTGGCCGAGGATGGTCTGGAATTTGTCAAGAAGCGGCGCATCGCCCTCCTCGCCGCCAACGCGGAAGACGAAGGCCGAGAAGTGATGGTCGCCATCTGGGTCAATTCCATACTGTGGGAGAACCTCGTCGTAAGCTTTGAAGAGAGCGGCGGCGGGAAGAGGCTTTGGCGCAGGGGCATTGTCGAGATCGTGCTGTGCGAGGGAAACGATGTCGTGGAGGATGATGACATCTGTAAAGGCAGTGAGCGTTCGTTCTGTGTCAACCCTACAGAGGCAATTTCTCTCGCCGAGTGAGCTTCTGACCTTGGTCCGAGTAGAACAGATCCGGGACGGTGTCTGTATGCTGGCCACTTGCGGCAGGGCTGGCGTAGGGTGAAGGGTCGGTGTTTACTGAGAACCGCGCCGGAGACTGCATTTGTGCCACTGACAAGGGAGTAAGCAATGGTGCATGGTCTGATGCTTGGATCAGGAGCTTACTGGAGGCGAATGGTCTTTTATCATCATCGATCCATAATCGTGGGAAAGAGAAAGGCACAGAGACGTCGCAAAGTCAGCTAAGGTCAGTATATGGGCGCACGAAACAATGAGACCGACAGCAATAGGTGCGATTCGTCTGCTTGGTGTGCTGTGTGAATAGGTATGCGAAAGCGACGGCCGAGTTGGAGTCGCTCCCTTTGTTCTTCCAAGAGTAAGAGAATGGCCGAGGGAGGGTTGCTGGCACAGTAAGTGAGGGACGCTTGGCTCTGTATGTGCGCCGCGAAAGACTGTAAATGCAACGGCGCGCGTATCGAGACAAAGAGGAGCGCGTTGAAAGTGGCACCCACTGACGCGCCCCGCGAATCTGACTACCCGGCAGACCTGGGGCTGGCCCCTACCTAGCCTGCAACATGTCTTTGTCCACTCAGGCCGTCTGCATCGGCCTTGCTGTGGCAATGTGGTCATCACGTCAATCGTTTCCATCGTCTGGAGGGTTTCCAGGATAAGCGAGATGACTTCTTTGCTGGGAATGCACTGCGAGGTGTTGCCAGGATGCAGCTATTCCATCAGGGATCAGATGCGTGGTGATGGTGACAACCCAAAATAGTATCCTTGGATTGATACAGGCAACGGCCAATCGTCCGTAGGAATGGCTACATCTTTGGGAAGAAGTCGCCGTGGTGCCTTTTGCCCTCCTGGGCAGATTTCGACATGAAGCAAGGATGCCAGGTAAACCCTCAGGTTTGCTTAGTCGGCATCAGTTCTCGTTACCAGCGGAAGGATTGCACGTTTGAAGGTGTGCTAAGGATTACAGGATGAAGCCAAGTAGAATGAGACTGCAGAGAGGTAAGCAGAAAAAGGCGCTGTTCCTGCATACATCCACCGTCGGCCAATGCGCACTGATGGATGCCCTGCACTGCCTGTTGACAAGGTACGACTTCCGTCTCGTGGAAGCCCAGTGAACATTGGAGAGACTGACAAACCACCAGCACAGTCCTACATGCAATGGTACCCTTCTAGTCCCCCGCACTCGGGCAAGCCAACTCGATCAAACTTCGATCCGACTCGATTCAGCCCATGCATTGCCCCTCGACGTCATGTTTCCAGTCCTAGGCACCCAACTCGGTCTGATCCTGCGACGACCCCAGCCGATGGCTCTTCACGCCCTGGACGCCAGAACGCAATGTCACTAGATTGAAGCTGGGGATGATCAGCTAGCGCTGAACTGCAGCACCTGATTCTGTCCCGTCTGGCCTTGGCAGCTCAGCCTCTCGAATTGCAACACTCGCCTTTGTGTCAAGCACTACTGCAAGCCCAAGGCACGCCCCCCCCTGGTGTCGCCGGATCGACCGCCATGTCAAGCTAAATCATCAGCTTAATCCGCCGTGCGGTACTACTGTATATGCGATGCTGTGCCGTGCTGCGCCGTGTTGGGAAACAGAGGTAGGAATGAGGTCCTACAACTCTGCCTGCGCTTTCCCTGGTCATGGTCAAGCTGCGACTCCTGCGCAGTATAAGTCGAGCTACTTCCCACCCTCGAACGAGCCCAAGACTTCGTCCCAAGCTGCGACATCTCTGAGAACAGCCCCTACAGTTGCGACAGATCCTTTCCAAGACATACTCAGTACGCTGTGACCAGTTCGCGACTCTTCTGCAAACATGCCTTCCACCGAGTATTTTGGCTACCTTGTCACCAATTTTGGACCCCTGACCACCACGTTCACGGCTGCCCCATCATGTGAGACGCAGAATATCGCTCTTGGCGAAGACATTGCAACGCCGCCGGTGCTATGGCGTTCTGAATGTGACTTTCCATCCCTCGCCAACGACTGCATGCCGTCTGCCTCAAAGTATGACGCCCTGTACCATTCCTACAAGAGCGGCGACCTTGATCACCAGGGTTGGGTGAATTACTATTCCCCTGCTTCAATATGTCCTTCGGGATGGGAAACTGTGGGCGCCGCTTCCATCAGCTCTGGAACAGACTCCATCAGCAAAGCTGGGGTCTTCACCACCGGTGGTAGGCCTGGGCCTACCGACATCCCAGGCGGTTGGCCTTTGCTGCTGTCTGATGTACTCCTTGGAGCGTTGGAGGAAGGAGAGAAAGTTGTTTGGTGCTGTCCCAGGTGAGTCCGTGAATGCCGCACGTTCTTCCAAACTCGTCTCCTGCATACTGATTAGAGCGAAGGAACCATACCGTGGACGCCAACGGTGTCTGCCTCTCGGCCATTGGTCCCTGGGTTCCTGAGGATTATCCTCAGTTCAGCACCATCTGCAATTATGGGGCAGTCAGCCAAGAGGTCGTGACGATCACCTCCTACGACAGTACTACCTGGGACCCGCCACTCCTTTCTTTGGATGGCGACCAGGAGTACACTACCTTCAAGGAGACCTTGACCGCGTCGGTCACCAACACCCAATTCCAGGTCATGCATTCTGTGGCAGCACTTGCTCTGGTGAATAAGGATGATGGAAATAACGACGACAACGATAGCAAAGATGATGGCGATGATAGCAATCACGACGACGATAACAAGGATGATACTGGCAGCAAGGGAGATGACGGTGATGCTGCACCGTCGATCCATGCATTGGCTCTTCTTCCTTTCACGGTGGTTGGTCTCAGTTTCCTTGCCGGTATGGGCCTCCTGATGCCCTGGTAAAGCCGACGTTTGCGATGGCCCAGGTTACTCACGAGCACTGTGACGTGGAAGACCGACCTTCTCGGTTTCAAGATCTGGTCGTGGTCTTTGATCATATTCTCCCCGTACACGCATTATTTTGGCGACCTTTGTTTTCAAAATACTACATAGTTAGCCATGCGAAGCACTTCTTTGACTGATGACTCTACTGCTCGTGGAAGTCCACTTGGCGCCCCTGTGTACTGTCAGCACATGTCGACATGTGGCCGTAATGTGCTTTTCGGGAAACTTGGCGGAGATAACTTCTAATCAGGGTCAGCACGAAAGCCGCTATCCCTCGCATGGCGACATTCCGTTCCCCACCGAAGCACGACATATGATTCACCGGCCGACTTTCGACCTGAGTGAGGCTGATCGAGCCTTGCTGTTGGCCATTACCCTCTGCGGCATGGTCTACTCATACAATTCTCCCAAGCCGTTGGACGGGTGCGCCTATCGCAAAAATTACTTAGACGCTGGCCTAAAAATATATACAACCGGCAGCTCGGCGACTTTCATGTTATATATATCAAGTCTAGCTCGCAGACAACAATGAATGATTGGGATTCCTTTGTTGCGAGGGACACTTGCGCGAGACTTTGCACTCGGTTCTGTGGTACGGTTTTGGATGACTAATAATTTGTTAACGTCTGCACTTCACAGCGCCTGTTCACCACCACGATCTTGTTCCGACCCCTACACAAACACAACCACGGCACTCGTCTCGTAATAGTTCCTTTCAGCTGATCCTCATTATTGCAATCCCGGATTTCAACCATCTCATCGTCCCACGTGCGCCCTCTCATCTCAAGGCCATGCAACCCCGAACCAGGCCCATCAAGAAATTCGCTGCAGCAGCAGCAAAGTGCAGCGCAGAGGTAACCAGTCATGCCCACCCCGGAGTACTCTATACTGTCACGCGTCGTTGCCTGTGCTATATCACTCGACCGCCTTTTGTCACTGTTCATTTTGGGATACACATCGAAATTTCTTAATCTCGCAGGCAGGGAAATCGTCATTCTATGTGAGCTAACGTCAGGGTTGCTAGGCTTCTGCGTATGGCAAGTGTGTGGTTTCGGACTACAACTCCGTTCACAAGAACCAGTGCGCCAAGGAATTCATGAGGTTGAAGGATTGCTATATTGTATGTTTCACCGTTTTCGTATCTCTAGTGTTGGACTCGGGGCTTGTTTGCAGCTAACATTGATCGGGTAGGCTGCGTCGAAGAAGATGTAAACGATATTTAGTGGCATCATAGGTATTTCAGGCGTTCGGGAGCGATGATAATCGGTTTCAACTATTCTTCATGTTCCTTGCATATGAACTTTCTCTCATCTAGTTTTCACTCCAAACATGACTCCTTTACAACTTCAACAACCGCAGCATGAAGGTAGCCTGTTGCAACTCCATCTCGCCTTCTTTGATGAGCTCGCCTCCCTCTCCCTGCTTCTCTACCGGTCTCCTCAGAGCCTTCTCGAAAGCACCACGCTGGCTCTCAAAGACACGCTCGAGACCGACGTTCTCTGGGTCAGAAAGAACCTTGTACTCCATCTTGATGTCATCCGTAGGCTGCAGGCCAGCTGCCTTACGGAGTCTCTGGACACGGTTGATGATCTCCCGAACAAGACCCTCTTCTGCGAGCTCTGGGTGGATCTCGCAGTCGAGGATAGTCAGAACATCGCTATCGGTGTTAGTCTCAAGGAGCTTTGAGGAGTCATCGATCTTGACTCCACGGCGAACGACAAGATCGCCTTCCTCCAGCTTGATGCCATCAACGACCATTTCCTTCTCCTGCTGGTACTTCTTAACATCCTCACTGGTAAGGTTAGGAAGGGCCTTCTTGACACGGCCCATATCCTTCTTAAGCTTCTTGCCCAGCACCGGCCAATCCGCCACTACACTGTATTGCACATTGTAACTGTCCTCGTCACTGGTGAGGACAAGGTCTCGCACGTTCAGCTCCTCAGTGATATAACCTTCAAGAGACTTAAGGTCATCGAGGTACTCCTGGTTACGGTGGATGACCACCAGCGTCTTGAGCGGGGTCTTAAGACCAATCGTCCTCCTCTCACGAGAGATGCGAGCCAGCTCAATGACCTTCTGCATACGGCCTACTCTGCGCTCAACAGCTGCATCGTAAAGCTCAGATCGCACCTCAGGGAAGGGCAAGAAATGCACGCTGCGAGGATCCTCGCATTGCATGTCCTTCTTGATCTTGTCCGCAGGGATGTGAGGGCGGAGCTTCTGGTAAATGTGGTCGGTGAGGAAGGGTGTGAAAGGGGCAAGGCCACGACAGAGGGTGAAGATGACCTCGAAAAGAGCATTTAGGGCATGAAGTGTGTCATTGACACCGTTCTCGCCCTTCAGGCGACGGCGGTTGAAACGAATGTACCAGTTGGTAGTGTTGTCGATAAGCTGGAGCAGACGGGGAACGACGGTGTAAAGGCGGTATCCTGGCAAATGTTAGCGTATGAATTCGATCTAATCCACAAGGACTCAATACCCTTCATCTCCTTATTGACGAACTCCAGTAGACTTTGACAGCTGGCAAGGATCCAGCGATCCATCACGTTGGTGTTGGTCTTCTCCAACTCGGTATCCCACACGAAGTCGATGTTCTCGGTTTTCTTTAGCAGGATGACCTGACCCTCGAAGAACTTATAACTGTTCCAGAGAGGGAGGAGGACCTTCTGTACAACCTCCTTGACACCGGACTCCTTGAATCGAAGGGGCTCGGCACGGACGACAGGGGAGTTGATCAGGTAGAGACGAAGAGCATCAGATCCGTACTTCTGCATGACCGTCATCGGATCAGGGTAGTTCTTCAGACGCTTGGACATCTTCTTCCCGTCTTCAGCGAGCACAATGCCGTTGACGACGCAGTTCTGGAAAGGAGATTTGCCGAACAGTTGAGTGCCCAGAACGACCAAAGTGTAGAACCAACCACGAGTCTGATCAAGACCCTCTGCAATGAAGTCACCCGGGAAGGTCTTCTCAAACTTCTCGACGTTCTCGAAGGGGTAGTGTTGACTGGCGTAAGGCATGCTGCCAGACTCGAACCAACAGTCGAAGACCTGCTCAACACGCTTCAGAACACCCTTGCCTTGCTTGCTAGGGATGGTGATGTGGTCGATCTTATCTCTGTGGATGTCGGAGAGGTCACCCTCATAGCCACTGAGCTTGCGAAGCTCCTCAACGCTGCCAACGCATACCTTCTCCTCAAGGTCATCACTGACCCAAAGGGGGATGGGCGTGCCCCAGTAACGGTTCCGTCCAACGTTCCAGTCACGAGCGTTGGCGATCCAGCTGGCAAAGCGCTTCTCTTTGACGAAAGATGGAGTCCAGTGTTGTTCCTCAATGCCCTTGAGCATGTCGGGAATGATATCGGGGATGCGGATGAACCAGGAGGGGACTGCACGGTAGATGAGAGGCGTATCAGAACGGGGGCACATGGGATACGAGTGCTTGAGTTGAGAGTCCACGATGAGCCGCCCAGTGCCCTTCAGGTACTTTATGATGTGCTTGTCAGCCTCCTTGACGTGCATACCCTTGAAGTCTGTGATAATATCTGTGAAGTGGCCGGTATCATCGACAGGGTCCGGAGGCGGGCGCTTCTCGCTGATAGTACCGGAGGCCATAGCGACCGCATAATCCTCTTCACCGAAAGCCGGGGCCTGGTGAACGATACCAGTACCACTGTCAGCAGTGACGTAGGTGCCATTCAGGACCTTGAAAGCAACGTCCTTGAAGGCATCGTAGAAGTAGTCGAACAGAGGCTCGTACTTCCAGCCCAGCATATCACTACCCTTGACTTTGCCTGTGATGGTGAACTTGGCCTTCTTGGGGTCTTTGTAGAGCGTGCCCAAGAGCTTCTCAAGGAGGATGTAGGTCTTGCCAGACTTCTCGTCAGCGATCTTGACGTACTCGAAGTCCGGGTGTACAGCGAGACCGGTGTGCGAAGGCAGGGTCCAAGGGGTGGTTGTCCATGCGAGCAGACACGTATTCGGGTCGTCAAGAAGGGGGAAAGAGACGACAACGGCAGGGTCGGTGACGTCCTGATAGTTCTGGTTGGCCTCGAAGTTGCTCAGGGCGGTGGTCAAAACTGTGCTGTAAGGCATGACCTTGAAGCCCTGGTAGACCTGCTGCTTGTCGAAGAGCTGCTTGAAAACCCACCAGCACGATTCCATGAAGGTTGGGTCCATGGTCTGCAACTAGTCAGCGCCTCTGCCGCACGGTATGGCTAGCGATGTCCTTCCTACCTTGTAGTCATTGTCGAAATCAATCCAACGCCCGAGTCTATCAACAGTATGGCGCCACTCAGAAGCATAACGCATCACAATGGAGCGGCACTCTGCGTTGTACTTCTCAAGACCAATCTCCATGACAGCCTGCTTGCCAGAGATGCCCAATTTCTTGTCGATCTCGTGCTCGATGGGAAGACCGTGGGTATCCCAACCGAAGCGGCGCTCGACATGGTAGCCCTTCATCGACCAATACCGCGGGATAATGTCCTTGATAGTGCCGGCAAGGAGATGGCCATAGTGCGGTAGGCCAGTTGCGAATGGAGGGCCATCGTAGAACGTGTAGTGAGGACGACCTTCGGAAAGTTGGACCTAGAAGAAGAAACCAAGTCAGCGATGCCACGTTCTTCCGGGCGTTGCGCAGTGGATCTCACCTGGCGCTGGAAGGCATCAATCTCCCTCCAGTGCTCAAGGACAGCCTCCTCGGTTTTAGGAAAGTCGATAGACATGGTGGCAGATATTTGTGGTCGAACCGATCAGGCACAAGATCAAGCCAGAGGAGAGGGACCAAAGCCCTTTATGAGCCAGTTGACGCTGCCTGAGTCAGTCGTATCGTTGACAAGCTCTTGAATGAAGCTTGATACACGCCACTTTCGGGGTTACCAGGAGTGACGGGACGAGGGAATGACTCCAAAGGCTTTCTCGAAGCGAACTACTCGAATCGAGGGGCAACCTGGAGAAAAAGCTGGCGGTGGTGGTTGATGGAGGGGCAGGTGAGTCAAAAGGTGGGGGATTGCGCCGGAAAATGGAGGACAAGGTACTCTCCCCACCACTACACTATGGGAGAGGTACTTGCGGGTCTCACAGCTGGACCAATATCAAGGGACTGGAAGCACCTATGCGTAATAATGATTTTTCTATCAATTGAATTGCGACTGTCTTCTCAGAGCTTTGCTCTCTCTAGTTCATCATCTGTGCTTAGACATCACCATGGATACTGTATGTTGGGCGCACCTCTTTGAGGTGCCCTCAGGAGCATCCCTCCACCTGGACCCCCTCCACGGCACCCCTCCACGACGACGCACGCGCCCCGGCAACCGCGCCCTGACATCAAATGTCAAACACCAAACACAAACCACCACTTCCAACATCCCAGCATTGTCGCACGTCAAAACAGAGCTCGAGAACCAGCAGCCAGTCAGATTTCATGATACCTTGATGTTCAGCTTTTACAGGGCTCCCTTGGTTTTGAGCCAGATAATGACACTGCAACGCTCTGCCCAAAGCTACAGCTAATACTCCCTGACAACCTCTAGAGGAGGCGTACCTCCCGGATGCCCTCGGCACCCCACGCAGCAAACCCCCATACAAGGTGTACTCTTCCGCGAATATGTCTTTCTTCTTCAACAGAGCTCGAGCAAGGACTGCGGCGGACCTGCCCAAACAGGCACGCGAGCATATTACTCGCCTAGATGGACCAGGAGGGCCAGCCAAGGTAGCCCAGGTCTCCTACCCCTAGCGGCTTGTACCAGCTCAAGCCCATGCTTCCTGAGACCGATACTAACAATGTATTCCTTTCTCACAGGCAGATGAACTTGCTCGCATACTTAACCAGATGAAGTTTGTACTTCAAGGCACGCAAGAAGCCGAGTCCTCCCCCGAACAGATCTACCAACTCGTCACCTCCCTGATCGACGAAGACCTCCTCCTCCTTCTCGCCACAAATCTACACCGCCTACCATTCGAAGCCCGGAAAGACACACAAGTCATCTTTTCCTATGTTTTCCGCTTCCGGCCTGCTGCTGCTGCACCCAAATCCGACCCCATTGCTCTCTCATACGTGGTCTGCAATAGACCACAGGTCCTGGTCGAGCTCTGCCGCGCATATGACCACAAGGAGAGCGCGACTCCAGCCGGATCGGTACTGCGTGAGCTTTTGAAGAATGAGGCGGCTGCAGCAGTCATTCTGTACGATGATGGCGACGTTGAGGGCTCCAGTTCTAAGGGCTTGAATGCAATCGATCGTGAACGACCGCAAAGTGGACGAGGCGTATTCTGGAGGTTCTTCGACTGGATTGATAAGAGCTCATTCGAAGTGTCAGCCGATGCCTTCACGACGTTCAGAGTATGCCGCTTAAATCACATCAATTCCTAACCTCAACTGACGCTCCCAGGAACTCTTGACCCGTCACAAAGACCTTGTCCCCCGCTACCTAACCGTGAATTTCGACCTCTTCTTCCAAAAGTACAACACCATTCTCGTCCAATCAAACAGCTACGTCACCAAACGCCAGTCGATCAAGCTACTGGGCGAGATCCTCCTCGATCGTTCCAACTACAGCGTCATGACGGCTTATGTTGACCGCGGCGAGCACCTCAAAATTTGTATGAACCTCCTCCGCGACGACCGCAAGATGGTTCAATACGAAGGTTTTCACGTCTTCAAGGTTTTTGTCGCAAACCCGCATAAATCTATCGCCGTGCAGAAGATCCTTCTCATGAACAGGGAAAAGCTCCTCACGTTCCTCTCGCACTTCCTGGAAGATCGGACAGATGACGAACAATTCATCGACGAGAGGGAGTTCCTAATCAAGCAGATCAGGAACATGCCACCGACACCGGTGGCTCCTCAGAGATGAGGATAGGCGTAGGCGTGTCTGAAACCAGCGAGGCGTCATGTCTATGTTTTGTGCTTGTTGCTAAGAGTCACACATGGCTTTGAAAATAATGGAAAGCGAATGCAAGCCTTCAAATGGTTTGTCGCATGGTTGAGGCGTTTCGTGAATATTCATACCGGGGCGTCTGCACAGTTCTTGCGGAGAGGAGAGACCTAGGTTGTTGCCGGGACGGAAGCGAAATATGAGAACAAGAGGGAAACACATTGAGCAAATGACTACTTTCATCCATACTGTACAGGCAAATTTCTTCCAAATACAAATCATGGCTCTCTTCACACGTCCTGTCACCAAGACAGTGGATGTGCACGTGGGATGAACGTAACGCTCAACCGCCTTTCCATTTAAGCGGACAAATCCTAATAAACGCCTCCCAACGGGATCTCCCTTGTGCCACAAACTACGCCAGGGCCGTGATAATCCTCGCAGCCGCTCCTTGTCCCAGTCCTACGCGTCCACGAGGTCATAGAACCGCTTTACCTGTGCTTCGACAGGAGCACATTGACGCTCTCTCGGGCATTCGACGTTGCCCAGATACTGTCCTTCCCTCCCTTGCGCCACTCGTCTCCCGTCACAGCCGCGCCGCTTCTCGCGGTCTCGCCGAACACAATGTCAAGGTCCCTCTTCTGAGAACTTAGCCAGTTCCTGATGAAGTTGGCCGGGTCCTCGCTGAGAGAGTTGAAGAACGAGTGCTTGGCGTGCGACACGGCGATGGCTTGCACAAGGCGGCCGAGCTGACCATCTAGCTCCGTGACATCCTTCAGCATGGACGCATACTGTGGGTTGACAACAAGCGACTGAAGGGTCGCGCGCATTGGATCGTCGACGAGGATCTGCACATCATATACGGTAGGCTGTGGGTCTTTGTGGAATTCTTCGTCGACACGGATGGTATATGGAAGACTGATGGGGGCCTGAGGACCGAGATGACGCTTCACGTACTCATTCAGCATTGGGATATGAGCCACCTCAACGGCGCCAATGACCTGTCACGAAGTTAGTTAACGCGTATACTCGTTGATCAGGTAGGCACGAACCCTCTTCAGAAGCTCATCACAGCGGAAGTTCCGCTTCTCCTCATCCTCTTGCAAGCCGTTCAGCCTGATGTACTCCCACAGGCCCATGACGACCTCATGCTGTGTTCCTTCTTTCATGTCGACAATCTCAGCCAACTCGGGACTGAGTGAGTACCTCTCCGGGACCTCGAATCTGTGAAGGTTGATTGTGATGTTTGTGTTCTCGTCGCCGTTTCGCTTGAATGTGAACTCATCGAAGTCCGCCGCCGGGTTCCCTCCAGACTGTGTCCGTGCGTTAGGCTCCGGTCGTTTCCACTCGATAGCTTGTTCTGCGGCGTTGCGATATCGTTGCTTGTCGAACTCGACGTTGATCTCCTTAAAGAAATGTGAAAAGCAGGGCTTCGGTGAAGAGGAAGCAGTTTTCGCCTTTTCGCCTTCCGGACCATCTTCCTCCATCTTATCACCATCTTGTGCCTTGTCGTTCTCGGGCTTGTCTGTTTCTTCCTCATCGTCAAGCAGACGACCCTCGATCTTGACTCTATAGGAAGCCTCCATGTTAGGGCTAAAGTCGAACGCGTCAACATTGAGATCCCCGCTGCCTTGCCACGCCTGATCCTCGACGGTGTTGGTGATCCAAATTCGCATAGTCTTGTAAAGCTGTTTCTAAAATCAGTGATCGGGACGTCGACGCGCATAGATTCCAACTCACCTTTGCGTTGCGATTGGCACTGTCCATAACATCAAGACGCTTGCGCGTCATTGTCGTGTCAATACGTCGCTCGACTTCTCGCAGCTCCTTGTATCTGCGCGCAATTTCGGGGTCGACGATGCAATCCTCAACGCCATCGGGGAGGTTCTTGTCGGTCGGTTTTCTGCTTTTCAGGCGTTTCACCTGCTCGGCAGCTTGGTATGCCTGTTGCTGCTGCATGTTGTGCTGATTCTGCGCATGCGCCGGCTGCATGGCCGGCTGTCCACCAGTCATGACGGGCCCTGTTGTGAAGCAAGAAGAGCGGTTGGTAAGTCAATCTTCAAAGTCAAGGCACGGAGAGGATCGCGAAGGGAGTAGCTTCGTACCATAGCCCCCTCGGCGCTGAGTGGTTGCATGGGGGGAGCGGTGCGGGACCTGTGGCGGCATTTGCTGCTGGTAAGCGCGATATTGCTGCTGCATTTTGGCGATTAGAGTGGATCGTTCGTGGATTGGAATCTTGTCCGAATCGTGAGGCCGGTCCTGCCCTTGCGAGTCGCTGATCTAGCGCAGGACGTATGATAGCGTGTCGGTCGCGTCGCAAAAAGTCTCGGCATATCACGTGACCTTTTCTGGCCTCCCGTGGCAAGACGGCTTACGATGAGGTACAGTAAGCTTCTTCCAGCCGAAATTTGGCTCTGGAGAAATGGCAGCGGTGTTGAATTAGTTACAGACAATTCAGACTTTCGTTGGGCAATGTGTTGAAATGGACACTGTTAATTGCGCGAGACAGAACGGCACCGTGGGTCTTGGCGCGGTACAGAGCAAACTTAATGGATGCCGAACACCGTACGGATGAGAAAACGAAGACTGCAATGAAGAGCAAAAACAACAAGATTTGCCGTAGACTGTATTACAAAAGACGAATACGAGGCAACTAGACAGACAAGTAAGAGAAAAAGAAGTCGACCGCCTGCCAGGAGTTCTGACTCCAGTGTGTATGACGGTCAGCCCTTGACCGCCTATAGTTCTGATTCCGCTCGCCAAATGCAACATGCTGAAGGAAGAGACTTCAGGTATGGGAGAAATGAACAAAGATATGGGGAAAGTGTTCAGACACGCCACGCTATCAACGCCATGATTTGTAGTAGAGGGTAAATGCCACACATGCCGAAACCTCTTCCTCGTCGCTGACTCCGTAGCAAAGATCATTTGCACAGACTCTTCATGCCCCAGTCATAGCTCAAAATGCAGAGTCGAGTCCATTGCGGGATGCTCTTTTGCTGAACCGATGATTTCGCTTATGGGATGCTGTGTCGTCAAGACTACCCTGGCTCTTGCTGAGATGGCTACGATTAGACCGCTCATTGTTGCCATAGCTGTCTCCGTAACTGCCTATCCCTGCGTTTGCGCTCGATGGGCTAGAGACCTGCTGAGTCATTTCCGAGAATTCGTTATCGCTTCCGTAGGACTCAGAATTGTTTTGGGACATAGCGAGGTCTCTTGCTCGCTCAAGACTTTCAATCCACTCCTCTGCTGATGACTTGCCGCCATCTGCACTGGTCGAGCTTTTGTTCTCTTCAAATGTGTAGTGATTGCCGCCCTATGCATCTTCGTTAGTCCTGACCAGCGTTTCGGGCTCCGATCTGCACATACCGTATCAACGCACCAGACGATTTGGCCCTTAACGTCTTGCTGGATCTTCCACGAAGTGCCAGGTGCAAGAAGAAACAATTCCTGCTTGGCACGCTTTTCTTCTCCGCCGGATGGCGCCAGAATAATGCGTCCACTAGATGTAACCATGACCAGGCGCTGCCGCTTCTTCGTGGTGCTTCCGCCAAAGAAACGTGAGAGCTTCTTATGCCCCTCGTCACCATGTTTTCCATTTGGCCCGTGCGGAAGTGGCGCTGAGAGGACCATTAGGTCCCCGAGCTTCAAAATGCGCTCATTACTTCTCGTCAGCACCGGTGACCACTCAATATCAAGTTGCGTGGGTGGTGGCAACTCGGTTATGATTCTGGCGGGTCGGTTCGCTCCATTCGATGGAGTTGCCTGGCTCATCGTGGTTTGCGGTCTTGACGTAGAGATTGGCTTTGGTGAGCTGGCATAGCCATTAAGCTGGATGATGTTCGGCTCCTGAGCCATTGGAACATATGGCCGGAGCTTGGGTGCCCTTGTCTTCCAAAGCTGCTTCCCAAAAGGCTGGCCATCAAAGAACTCATGATTCTTGATGTGCTCGATGGTCAAGCGTCTCGCCGGGTCAAGGACCAGACACCTTTCTACCAGGTCACGTGCCGCCATTGGGAAGCCTGCCGGGAACTCGTACTCAAGATTAACAATCTTCTGGAAGGTAAGGTACTCGCTGCCAGCTTTGAATGGAGGCCTTCCAGCGAGTAGTTGGTAGATGATGCAGCCAAAGGCCCAGATATCACTCGCTTTGCCCGCTGTCTTGTGCGTGAGTAGCTCAGGGCTGACGTATTCCGCTGTGCCGACGAAGGAAGCTGCACGCCCATCTCCCTCCGAATCGGTATTGCCGGGCTCCGGAACCCCTCTTTGGGAAGAGTCCTGCATTTGTCGAGGATCTGGGAGCAGCTTTGCCGTCCCGAAGTCAGTAATCTTGATATGCATCTGGTCATCGAGAAGGACGTTCTCTGGCTTGAGATCACGATGGATGATGCCTCGAGAGTGCATATACTCAATGGCATCCAGTATTTGTGCCCCGTAGAAGCGCGTGCACTCGACATCGAAGGATCCAGTCTTCTTCAAAACACCAAGCAGCTCACCCCCATTGCAGAGATCCAACACGTAGTATAAGGAAGACTCATCCTGGAAAGTGTAGTAGAGTCGCACAATACCAGGATGTTCTGTGAGCCGGTTTAGGGTGTTTTTCTCAATGTTGACATATTTCACCTTCTTCTCTTTGATAATGTGACGCTTGTCAAGGACCTTGATCGCAAATTCCTTCAGTGTCTGTCGGTCGGTGGCGAGGTAGACACTGCTGTACGATCCCTCGCCAAGGACTCTGCCGAAAGAGAAGTCACGAACGCCTTTCTTGACCTGACGAACGACTGTACGACCGTTCGCGTCGATCTCTCGGTGAACGCCGACGGCAGCCCCTCTGTCTTTCCAATCTTCGCTGCTGGACGAGACAGTAACTTCGTTTGCGTACGAGCGTGGAGTTCCTGCTGGTATGGATGCATAGCCACCACCCATGCCTTTTGAGCTTCTCCTGGGCGGCAGTGGCCCGCTACTGGGCGGCATGGGCGAACGAGATTGATCGTAGGGTCGCCGGTCGCTGCTCTGGCTCGATTGTCGGGACGGATGAGGAGAGGAATTCACCATGGCTGTGGACATGGCAGAGGTACCCGTAGGGGGCAATGATAAATCGTTCTGTAGGCCGTACATAGAAAGTCTCGCCATGTCGGCGTGAGATGGAGCCTGCGTCGGGTCGCCAGCACTCGCATCATAAGGTTGGGATCTGGACGCAGACACGCTGTGTTGGCTAGTTGTGGAAGGGTGGTGCGAATGAGTCGCGGCACTGTTGGGAGAGGAGAGGTCGGCAGCATCATCAGGATTGGCTATGCGCAGGCCTCCAAGAGCCTGCGAGAGACTCAGATCCCCATTCATGTTGCAGTGACCGGAGCTCGGGGCCAAGCTCCTCTGCGAAGTGGTACAATGTCAAATCGATTGCAGGAGAGGGGCCGAAGGGTCGAGGACGGCGAGGGCAGGACGGGAAGGGCGGTAAATGGCCGCAACGCAGAACGACCAGGCCACGAGCAGGGCGGCATCGATGGACCAGCGAGTGAAGGGGCAACTTGTGGTCCTAGGACGCGATGTCGACGGGTGAAGAAGCGAGGGTGGTTCTGTAATTACTTACCTACTACCTTGTCCTTACTGCGGCGTTTACTACGGAGGATCGCAAGCCACTGTGGCTCAGGCTCAGTGGATGATCAGATAGATGGTGGAGGAGCCGCTCAAAGCCAAACACAGATTGCGCCAGTGGGCCACTGACATGCCCTGACAGCGTTTGCTCAGTATCAACTCTTTGCACGCTGCATAAATACATTACAGGTTCGACATGGCGAGGCACAACACAGGATAAATGACATCTAGCTCGATCAATACTTTGCGGACTCCCTCTGAGGTACCACATATCCCGACAATGATGCCTTTGGAAGGCTCTTGTCCGCCAAAATAGAGGGTACGCGTCACGGGCCCCAGTCCGTGATGGATGACGTCTGGTTTAAAGCAGGCGCAGCAGCCGTTCCAAATGGAGTGTGGCTTCCCAATCCACGCCCTTCGACACCATGCTGTGCTTTCTGCCTCGATTCGTTCAGACAAATAACACCTGGTGGCTGAGTATGCAGAAGTCTGCACTTGCACTCAACTACGATGCCAGGCGCACCTGTCAATAAGCTGTCGTGCCCTGCTCTCCGTATCGAGCCAACGGGAGTCACGGCGGGAAACCATGACATGGTATTTCTGAGGCAGGTGCTCACGATGATAGGACGGTCGAAAGAAGGTGACAACGCCAGACCAGTACTCATCTCTTCACTGCCATTCATGCGTCTAATTCCTTCAATGTGACATCGCTCCAACGGGATACCTCTGTGCATAAGTAGATCCGTTGCCGACATGTTGCGACCGCGATCGACGACGTTGTCTATTACGATATCCGAACTCAAAGACTTCGAACTGCGATGTCGCTACCGAAAGTATCTGCGCACTGCAGGCCAATTGAATGCTGACGGCAAAACCCCAGTTCATTTGTCCAAGGGTGCCTTTGACGATCGCCTGCTCTTGCCTCATCAAAATGATGTCCCACGAGTTCAGTCTCCTACCGAAGGGAGCGATCTAGAGGCTGATCGGGGCTTCATATACCTCGACAATGGCATGGCAAGTGTCTCCGAATCTGATGTTGAGCGAAATACGGAAGATCTAGTAGGCATGACTCCGAATCATGATGGTGGCTTGCCGCTCGACTTGGAACTTGAACGGACGACTGAGGAACCAATCAACCTCTCAACCTCTCATCAACGCCGCGAGGCACACGAATCGCCTATTGGCACAACGCCAGACGCTGCCGTCATCTTGCCTCCTCCGTTTTCTTCCAGGCCCCGGGCATTGACTGTGAGCCTTGCAGGGAGGGTTTGAACCCGACATGCTACCTGGCTAATGCATTGTGTAGGCCCCCGAATCTACTACGCTTGCTGCGGACGTTACGATCCCAGACATCGATGGCTGCGGTGAGCGCTCGTCCCCGTCTCGAGTTAGCTCTCGCGCTGAAGTTGAAGAGGTGCGTGGGGCTGAAGGACTGTTGATCAATTCATCTAGCTGACTACTTGCCACCCTTTGATCAGCTCGTCACACAATTTGATGACCGCCTCGCGATTAGAACAGCCTCATCATGCGAGGTCTCTCAAGCATCATGGTCCAGGCAACAACAAAGCGCAGCAGATGTATATTCACCATTGCATAACAACTCGAGTCTGGGAGATGGATTGGATATCGTGATTCATGACGACTCAATGGTACCAGAGCACCAGCCGCAGACACCCAGGCAGCTTTCAGAAGCTCAGCATCAGAGTCTATTCAGCGGCTACTGGACTGCACCGGTCTCGAGCCGAACTCGCCATGGTCTTTCACAATGGAGCGTCATAAATAGAGATTGGGATGCGCAAGATGGCACTACAAGCGAAACTCCATCCCGGAGGGCCACACCGAAATCACCTGCTACTGATGAGAAAGGACCGTGACTTGGCCTTTGCTTGTTGAACCCAATCTTTAAATTTGGGACGCGACGTACGTATTAGCTGGAACTTACAGATCAGAACCTATGGCATCGCGTCCTACTTGACACTCAAACCTATTAATCCCTGGCAGAGACCTAAGAAACAGGTTCAGAACCTAAGAGATGCCGTGAATCTGACTCGCTACAGAACCTGCAAGGTGCCAGTTAGATGCCCCTAGGATTAGTTATTCATCTGGACATCGCGAGGTTTGTAAGCTCTGTAGTTCTTGACAATGGTAGCATCAGAAGCCAGGCGCTTCATGAGGAAAGCACGGTGTTCATTCTGCGGAAATTGGACTTCTTACAACGACAGCGGCACAAATTGTACATCAGATACCCAGCACCGCACAGCATACTTAGCCTATGTGAGCCCTGAGATGCAAAGTGACGCCATTATGAAGACGGAACAGGGCATCATCAAGGACGACAGGATCAGCTTGCTAGAAAATGCGGTGAAGGAGGGTGATGGCGTCCTGGCTCTTCAACCCCCGAAATACCCCTTAAGGAGTCTCAGCTTCCTATACTCAGCCGTATTGCCTTCTCTAAACCGGAAGCAGGGAGGGTCTCTGCCTCATCCGAGAGACGAAAGCAAGTCCGTCTCTATCGAACATAACCTGAGCACTGGCCAAAGAAATCACTAGAGGAAGCTGGGCAACTCCGTAGTGTGTACCATTCGGAGCCATCGGAGCCCAGGTTAAGCCGAGCCGAGATAAAACCAGGCTTGGCTACGGCGCTCAGCGGATTTGGCTTAGCTCGTTTTCCAGAGCTTCCTGAGGCAAGTCCGGAGTAGTCAGAGAGTCCAAGTAATTAATGCCTGAGGCAGTTATACTCATCGTCAGGCCACCAGGGCCAGCGATCAGAGCAAGGGGGAATGGCGACCCAGGCAACGGTGGGTCGGCATATTGGACCCTGTTGGATCCTCTTACTCCCCAGACTCAGTCAAGTCTGCCCCACTTCTTACTCGTAGTTCTCCGACCGTAGTAAGCGTCCAACGATTCGCTGCAACTGGCTAAAGGCAGGTGGACAGATGTTGCTCCACAGAAAAGTGAGCAACTCAATGAGCTTGGGCCGACACTGGTGGAACCCTCGCAGATACCCGGATAGGACCAGCCTCCTCTTAAGCAATGAGGCGACGCGACGGCACACGCACTAACGGAGAGAGAGTTCTCGTCAAGTCTCGTCACCAGTGGTGGTGCCAGAACCTGCAGCCACTTCTCTTGAGACTCGCCTTATTCTTTGTAGTACCAGTGCGCCTTCGTCTTCGTTCTCGTCTGCCGCGCACTTGCAGCGACCCTGGGAAACTGCCTTCCATCGCCCCATTCGCCCACTCCTTGGTTGGTCTGCTGCACGCGATTGACTCTCGTCTCGTCCTTCTCAATCCCGTCGTCTCTCACACACTTCCTCTCTCGCCCACCTGTTTGCTTCCCTTTTTCCTCTTTTCTTCCCCTTCCCTCCTCCTTCTCTCTTCCTGCCTCGTCCTCTTCCCATTCTTCCCATTCTGCCTCGCACAAGGACTACCGCTTGTCTCATCAATTGATCCATCCAAAGCATCCTTACTTTCATCTACCGGACTGCTTACATCATCCTTCGTTACCCTCTCAACGCGTTTCCTCGTGCTCGCTGCCATCTTACACGCGAGCTATTCACCACTTACACCTGGTCTCGTGCCATCTCATACAACCACAAGTGTTTTACAACCATCTACCGCCAACCTCTTAAAACCTTCTGGTACATTATAACTTACAAGACTATCCTCGCTTAGCCTTGATTTGTTATTGATTATTTGGGTTTGTGGTTACTTTTGACTTCTAACCGACACAGCGTCTTTCCAGCCATCCTCCTGGTCTCGCACGACCACGACTATTCCCATCACACTCCCTATACGCCACTTCTTCGCCATGTCCTTCCAGTGGTCTTCCTCACCCGTGCTCACCATGTCGCCTCAGCCATCCCATCAGTCACCTTTCGGCGTGGTAGGCTTCCCGCACCAGCAATCAGCATCCCAAACACCCTTTGGCACTGCATCAACACCATCCTCATTCACCGCTCCTCAGCAGAGTGCTCCTACCATGAGCCGGAAGCGTTCTCGTGATGAGGCCTCCGCCAATCTTGAGCCCGATGCTCCCTCTCCACGACCCAGGAACCCTGAGGAGGGTTGGGTTTATGGCCCTGGCATGACCTTGATCAAGCCCAACCAGGGCTACGCCCCCGATGCTGGCACCCAGTCTGGCACGTGGGTCGAAGAGAAGAGAGAAAGTGAAGAGGCAACTCGCCGCAAGCTAGAAGAAGCCCGTCGTCCTATCATTCGCAGCCACAAATCACAGCGCATCGACCGCAGCTGCAGTCGCTCACCACTCTCCTTCGGGCCCAGGAAGGTTCCGCTTACTTCCGACTCGGTGCCAATTGATACCTCAAACAAGCTTCCTGCCATTGATAACTTCGCTATTCATCTCGGTATTGGGTGGAAGCGCATCAGCGAGGAGCAACACCTGCAGGCTGCAGCTCGCGGTTGGGCTCGTTTCATCGAGAATCACTACCCCATCACCAATGTACATGTGCGTCTGGAAAGCCATGCTCTACAATCTTACCTTGTCGAGAGCAATGAGGGCTTCTTCCTCTTCGCCGAGAATCTTCGCCAGGGCCGCCTGGTTAGCCACAATATTGTCGGCGCTATGCAGAACCTACAAAGCAACCCTCCTACCTTTGACGGAGCCGAAACATTGTACCCCCAGGAGCTACCTAAGATGATGGAGAGCATGTCTCACCAGAGCGCTCCAGCCATGGATGCGGAGATGACTATGGGTTAAGCGACTCAAGTCCAAGCAGTCGAAAGGCAGATTGAGTTCATTGGAGGGTTTTTTGGGTTCTGATTGATCTGGATTTGCGGGATTGCTGCCACGCAGGAAAAGCTGTGGCTGGTTGGGTATGGCCGGCAGGCTGGACGGTAAGGAATCGGCGTTACTATTGATGTTCTCGGCTATCTTTTTTGCCCTGTACAATCCTCATCTGAATTGAGCTTCAATTTCTATATTAAATTCACTTGTGATTGCTCAGGAAGCACGTTTGTCAACTGACGGTTGTCACTGGTCCATGGCCTGACGAATGAGCACAGCATGCTCTCGATCATACTGCTACAGCAACGCCATTCAAGAACGAATCATTGAATTCACGTTGATGCAGACCCTAAATGGTCGTATTCTCCCACCCTTCATGAGTATTCGGTCTCCGTAAAGTCGTACATGGAAGAATAGTGGCTCGCACTCCTCGCGCGAATCTCTTTTGCAGGGTAAGTTACATACTGTACTCTGGAGATCGGTTGCCTGCGCCAACTGCCTCACCATATCCGGCAAGCTGACGACTGGGTCAACCAGCGATCGATGGTCAGTCTTCTACTGAACATTCTTCGGTCTTCCAGCATCGAAATCATCGCAAGGCAGTATTTCATTCACTTCCAGCATTTGGGAATTCACGACAAGTAACCCTATTACTAAGAGGGAAACCTCAGGCTTTCCCCTAGCCCCGTCTCAGTCTCCAAAACCAGACTGCGACATCTGCACCACTCAGCACCCACCCCAAAACGCTATCCACGTCACCCCGAGCCAACGAACTCCTCCATCACGACTCAAAACGCCATTTCTCACACATCCCTCCACGCCACAACAATGTCGAATCCTAACCAACTCTTCCTCCTCGCCGACCACGTCAAACTCTCCCTTCTCGAGAGACAGCGTGCTCAATCCCTCAACGTCGACGTTGGCAGCGGTTCGCAGGACGGCCACATCGCTCGCTCGCTCGAGCAGTTTCGCGATGGCCTCGCCGCGCTGAGCGAGGAGAAGGCGAGACTGGAGCAGGAGGGCGACACCAGGTGAGCAAGCCTTCAGCCCTCTTTTTTCCAGCTGCCCGCGCACAACAACGACGACGTTATACCTTTTTCTTTTCTTTTTCGTCACTGGGATACTAAACGAAGTATCATCGCATTTGCCCCGAAGTACTCAGAGAACTAACACCACCAACCCAACCCTCCAGCGCCGCCTCCACCATCGCCGACTCCCTCGCTCCCCTACAGAAACAACTTGACGATCTCACCGCCCAATTCCACGGCTTCACTTCCCCCTCCACGAACACAACCCTGACCTCGCCCAACGACGCCTCGCTCGCCGCCGACTTCGCCCACGCCAGCACCTCCCCGTCCTCCGCCCGGAAAGCCTCCAAGACCGTCCGCTTCAGCGACACGCCGGCCTCCCCTTCCACGGAGCACCACACCGACGCCCTCTTCGGCCCTGGCCGCTACCGCGACGACCCCGAAGACTCGGCCGGCTACACGGACCACGCGGCGACGCTCGATAATCAGCAGCTGCATGCCTACCACTCCCAGATCCTGGAGGAGCAGGACGAGCAGCTTGATCGTCTTGGTGAATCCATTGGTCGCCAGCGAGAGCTGAGCATGCAGATCGGGGATGAGCTCGATAGCCACGTTGCCATGCTCGATGAAGTCGAAGGGGTAACGGACAGACATATCTCCAGGCTCGATCGTGCGAAGAGGACGTTGGGCAAGGTCTCACGGAGCGCGGGTGAGAACAAGCAAATGACGGCTATCGTCGTGCTCATTATTATTCTTGTGCTGCTGATTGCAATCTTGAAGTAAATCTTCGAGATATACCACAAGGTTCTTATGTTGACTATAAGGGCTTGTCGAGGAAGATGGTGCTTGCGAACCACCCTTCTCCCCTGTTGCGGCGTTCACTGCATGGCTTGGTGTTTTGGAGTTCTGATCTTGGGCCTCGCTTCGTTTTGTATACAGCGTTCACATCACTTGGGTCGTCGAAAGAGACAGCAATATTTGGCTTGACAGCTTCTCCTTCTTTACAGAACAGAATAATCACAACCTGTGTTCGCCTGAAACTAAGATACTCATTCCCTTTTCAATAATGGATCTTCCGGGCAGGTCTATGCAGGTTTTTTCATGGTATACAGGAACGCAACCACCCCGGGTCAACGAATGATATCTCCCTCCTTGTCGATGCCTTCCAGTGCCTCCAGGATATCACTTCCTCCTAGGGATCCTGAGCCTCCTACGGTTATCTTCTTCTCGCTGGGCCAGACTTCGTGGAATTTGACGCTTTTATCGCTCGATGCAACGATAATGCAACCTTCGCGAGCATTCCGACTTGAGGTCCTCTCATTTGCACTGCCAGCAGCACAAGGGTAGGGGATGGCGTACAAGGCCCGGAGATCGCCCTCCTAAGGAATCGCAGCAACCTGTCTGCAGCCTGGCCAACTGAAGACAGCGATCCGGAATGGGTGATCTGGCTGTGCATAGCCGAAAGTCGCGGCAATTTCTCGCCTGCTCGTCGACTAGATGAGCGATGTAACTTGCGCAGACACGGCGATGGTAGCTAGAGCTGCTCCTGACATGGTATGATAGAAGTGGATGCATTTGTCGTTCGAACCACCGCCTGTTGCCACGAGCCCTTCACGCCACGGGCAAAACGCAATTGCCTTGACCGCGGCACCATGCACCCATCTATGCTTCTCGGCGCCGACATCCAGGTGGCGGAAACTGCTCACAGCCGTCCTGGCTGTCTGCCTGGGAGTCGAATTCGAAATGCCTTGGGTGCCTTGCTCTGCTGAAAGTGTTGCATCCTGGCCTGAGTGTCTTCGCGGACTGAGAGTCCGACCAAGTACTGAATCCTCTACAACATTATCCCCAGCTCGCTGGGCAGCTGCACCCGCAGCTCCATCGGCGAAAATCTTCTCAACCTCAGTCAGGCAGCACAGATTGTCGTTCCCTCCGGAAGCAAACATTTTGCCATCCTGAGACCAGGCAAGGCCGCATATCTGCTGATTATGGAGAGTCAACTTCGCTACCAAGGTCATTGATCCGGGCCATGTGTCCCTCGTAACTTCCTAAGCTTGCGGCCACTCGATCAGGTAGTAATAGATGATCCCCGACTCATCTCCAACCAACAGATCCTCTGTCCGCACTGGCCCACCTGGATTGAAAGGGTTCTTGGAGGCTCTGGTCGTTGAGACAGGCCGCCAGCTCAGGCACGCGACAGGCATAGGCTGACTGACCTCGAAACGAGGCAGTGCGTCGACCGTAGACTTCAAGACAAGCGATCCATTAGATCGACCGATTGCCAGTATGCATTTACCTCCCTCAGTTGACGAGAAGGCGAGGGATGTCAACCATACGCCTTCTAGGGACAGGCCATGCATGACTCGGACGCCTGCATCCTTAGACCAGGCATACAGAACATTTCCGAGTCCAACTGCAAGCGTCTGGCAGGCTGGTGAGAAAGCAAGTACTGAACAGTAGAAGTCGTCCCGAAGATTTGGGGCGTCGAGCACTCTGGCGATTGGTTAATTCGTTCAAGCTCAACAGCTGGTTGGCCATGACTCACTTGAAGGGAGCTGATGGCAATATGTGCCCCCTATCGACCTTGGGTACACCTAACGCTCGTCAGTAAAGGCATATGGGGGAGTAGTCGTGCAGAGAACCGACTATCATCACCAGCCGGATCTTTCCACTCTGTACCGGTCCAGAGTGTTCGTGAGGATCTGACAGACGCCGACTTTGTTGCGCAACGAGGAAAGGTTTTGCGTCCATCAAGTTCCAGGACTTTCCGTGCCCGGTCCATGTCCAGCGCAAGCGCTACACGGCCATGATAATCTTCTAATTCTTCTTCGGCATTGGGTTTCGACGTAGACAAAGAAGTCGAGAAGACTCTTGCATTTGTACCACGGCGGAGAAAATGGCCTTGACCATCCTCCGTTGTGTTTGTTCCTGGTGCTACTCCACCAACTGTCCAGATGGTTCCTTGGCTTACCTGTCTGCCATCTCCCAAGCGAGCAACCGGAGTCCTACTCATCGAACCAGCTTGAGGAGTCAGCTCAGTGTCGTTCTCTACGAAGGTACGTAAGCACTCCTTCAGAGGTGGACTGACTAGTAGGAGAACTGTTTCCAGCCGATGGCGGACAAGAAACGTGCTGGTTTCGGTGTCGGGAAGAAAAGGGATCATGGGTTGCAGCGATGTTGCGAACAAGCTTTTCGGCTGCAGATAGAGCTTCGACGGGCTTGCCGGCCTGGTACCGTTCTGCGACGGGAGAGTCATGATCCCGAGTAGGCACAAAGCGATCTGTGTATCGACTATTTGCACGCTCAAATCCTCGTCGTGGTTTTGCATCACCACAAGCTCCATCTGTGTTCTATACATAGGTTGGAGGGCTGGGTGCTGATGATGATCTTCCTCGAGTTGAGCTCTCCTCTGTCGGCGGAGCGCTGGTCTGTCCCTCCTTGTCTTCAGGAGGCGTTGGGACTGATGGCCCCGAGCCATCGAGAACACGCACAGTACGCTGTTTCGGACAGGGAGAGGACTGGGGAGAGGTCTCTGTCGAGTCGTATCCAGAGTCTGCTGGACTGGACAAGAAGTGATCATGAACGGCCCGTCGTCTCAGACGTCGCCGGCTTCGGGTGTGTCGACCAGGCTGGGTGGAAATCCATGATTTCCCGGCATATGTGGACATCCTTTGCGCGGCTAATGATACTATAGTGACATCGGGCTGCCTGGACGATGCTCCTGGGGACTCAGCAGATGGGAATGGATGTATGTTGATGTGGCTTTCGTTTCCCAATCGCCGGATAGCTCGATACAGATACCTTGAACAAAAGAGAGAAGGTGAAAAACCCTAGTTTTAAAAAAGAAGAAAAACAAAAACAAACCTGATGTCGGATTCACGTCGATCCCTACGACTGGTAGAGAGAAACCTGACTGATGCTTGGGGGAAAGGATGTGTAGGAAGAGATTCTCAGGTGCAGAGGTGTTGAGTCGCTAGTTGCACGGCACCGAGGAGGCCGAGGACTACTCAAGTCAAGAGGGAGCAGGAGCGAATCGCTCCTGCCTCAAGGAATGTATGTGTGACCGCGCAAAGCAACACAGTGACAAAGGCAGGAGCACATCAAAGAGCAGCCTACTTCAACAGGATTGCACGAGTTTCAACATGAACAAGTTAAAGCAATATGATACACAGGGAGGGTGCAAAATGTTCATGAAGACAGAATAAAAATGCGAAAAATCAGCGAACTTCTTTGTATGTACCAAGTAGAATATGTCCAGTGAATGTGTTGCGGCTCAGAAAGGAGATCACAAGATGCATCAGTCAAACCCCGAGAGTTCCTTCTTTCCATCCTCTCAAGCACAAAGCAGCATGAACGAGTGACATGATGAAGCGAATATGTAAAAATAGAAGAAACAGAGAACCCCGGCCCTGGAGAGTGCTTTATATCTACTCCAGGTTGTTTGCAATGTTCTCGAATTGCGAGTCGGGGTAAGTCAGGCAATTCTGGGTGCCATCGATTGACCCAAGCGCACTCTCACTTGTGCCGATGAGTGACTGCGCACCGGTGCGGTCACCAGACGCCTCCCAGAACATGCTGCCCCCAAGGCCGAGATCCTTGAGGTAGTTGACCTTCTCGCTAACCATGTCGGGGGTGTCGAAGCTGATGAGTTCCTTGGTGCTGGGATCCCAGCTGTACGTAGCATGGGCAACATTGTCGTATTCAATGGTGGCTCCGGACTTGGGCAGGGACTTGTAGTCCCAGATACCAGCTTCCCAGTCGCCCTGGCCAATGCCGGTGAAGGGCTTGCCGAGACCATCAGTACCGGTGTAGCCACGTCCATAGATGGGCATCCCCAGAACGAGCTTCTCCGCTGGAACGCCGCCAGCGATATAAGCCTTGACAGCAACGTCGGTGCTGAAAGGAGTAGAGTTCGGGTTGTCGGGGTTAGGATACAGGTTCGCCTGGTGACCGGCGTAATCACTGAAGGAGCCAGCAAAGTCATAGGCCATGAGGTTGATGTGGTCGAGCAGGGCACCGAGTTCCTGAAGCTTGAGGAGGTTGTAGTTATCGGGACCAGCAGGGGCCGCGATAGAAAGCTGGAAGTGGTATCCGTTCGCGTGGTCGGCCGAGTAGGCATCAAGCTCATCACGTACGGCCTGGAGCAGGAGAACCATGTTTGCCGCCTCCTGGTCGTTCTTGGGGTACTCCCAGTCGATGTCGATACCATCGAAACCCCAGTCCTTCATCAAGGTGACAGAAGACTTTGCGAAAGTCTGACGGGTTGACGCAGAGGCAGCAGCCGCCGGGAAATTCGTGGACCAGGTCCAGCCTCCGATGGACAGCATGGTCTTGAGGCCCCTATTTGCCTTTTTCAAACGGTAGAGCTGCTTCACACAGCCGTAAGCGTTGTTCCCAACATCGTTCCAAGCTGCAAGAGGTTAGCACTGCATCTACATTTTCCAAACGGACAACCTCAACAATAACATCAACGTACAGTCATCCGGATAATGCTTCTCCAGATCAGCGTAAGTGTCACCGGAGTAGACAGTACCATCGGCCCGGAGGTTCAGAAAAGAGTACAGAACATGAGTGATCTTGGAGGCAGGCAGATCCGCCGGCTGGTAGTTACGACCATAGATACCCCTTCACGCAAGGAGTGTTAGCATTATGCCAGACTTTCCGCTTCGGGTGCCACGAACCAGTTGGTGAAGTAAACGGCGTTCGCATAGCCAGAGGACTGCCTCTCGACAGGAGCAGAGACCTCCACAGGAGAAGCAATAGGCGAGGCCACGCTCAGCGTCGCTAGGAAGGCGACTGACTTCGCAAGGATCGACAGCATTGTTAGCTAGGAGTGAAGTTCAAGGGAGGTTTAGTCAGTATGAGCACCAGGCTGGTAGAAGGAGTGTACAGAAAGGAAGGACTAGAGGCGATGAGGTTTGGGCGAGATCAACAAGACCCCGAGGAAAGAAAGGCAAGAAGATACTTATACATCTTGCCCTTCCTTCTCTGGTTACCATCAGCTCTGTTGGGCACATGGCATTTAGCTCGTGGGTAAGCTGCTGCAACTGGAGGAACAGTGTGATGCCTGACAACAAGACAACGTAGCTAGTTTCCACGTTGCCCCAAAGTAGTTGGATGGACAGATAGATCTTGGCTGAACAGGGTTTCAGATTCCCCCGTTGAAGAATCTCGGTCCTCGACAAGACATTGGACAACGCCAGAAAGCCTCCCACTTTCAGTCACGGACTACCACTGCCTAGCCTGGGCCGGGGATCGCAACCACTCAGAGAACCCGCAACGTTGCTCGTGGTGTTGAGGTCATCTGCGGACCCCCTGAAGGAGCAAGGCTCCCATGATGTGGCCTCACATTGGAATCTGCCTCCTTTGCAACCACCCCCAGGTCTAATCAGTGTGTGCAGCTTGCAAGGTGATATCGTGGACGGGTCCAGGGGCCGTCGGCATCCTTTCGGCTCTTTAGAGCACGGCTGGCATTGGGGGTACCTTGGGGCTTCTGGGGGCCGCTTTTGATTGCCTAGAAGGGAAGGAGATGGCACGATTGCAGCTGGATTATGAATGTACTGCCTGCAGATCTTTGTGTGATTAAGCTCCTTTGTGCCTTTCGGTGGCTGCAGCCCTGTCTCTGATCCTGATTGGGGTGGCGTAATGGGGGTCAGTCCTGGCAGAAACATGCCTGACGAACACAGATGGAGAGAGAGCCTGCAGTGCAGTCCGAGACACCGGACGAGTGACGAGCGAGAGGCATGCTGGACACAGTGAGTGTATAGATAGCTGACTCGGCATCAGAATGTCGATACCCGAAGACGATGTGTGTGATCACTGTGATGCAGGTTTAGCGCCATGATGCTGCGGGAGATGAGCACCCCCCCTACTGCACATCTTGGCTCAACCAATGATGAATGCGACCATGGGATGGAGAAGTGAAGGTCAGATGACACGAGCCATCGAATTTCCCAGGCTCCGGAGCATTTTGGGAATGCGTCCAGTGGCTAGACCCTGTTTCTCGGCCACAAATCTTGTTGCTTTCGATGTTGCTTCACTAATCACCAGCCGAGAGGGGGCCAGAGTGTCAATGCCTTTGCACAGGTTAGCGAAGCGAGTCCACGGTGAGTGAGGAAGACCCAACAGGAGGATAGCAACTCTAGAGGAAGAGTACCATCACAAGCCAGTGCAGTGCATTTAAGGGATTCGGTTGAAATGACTATGGCGTTTTCGTGCCATGTGCATTGGGGTCCTGGACCTCTTGTGTCCGGTGCATACTGTACGAGCTGAGCTATCTCTGTATGGATCAGTCATTTCACCTCTGGCCAATATTGTCATTGCGACTGACGCAGCACATCTTCTCGCGATCCTCTGGATCTGTCAAGCGTTGCCAGAAGACCATCACGCGTACTCCGTACTCTGCGTAGCTTTCAGACCGAATCGCCAGGTCAAGCCTGCAACGTTACTGCGCGCACTTAACGCGTCCAGGAGGTGCGGAAAGCAAGGGAAGCGCGTCACGGTGTGCCAGGATCCTCCTGAAACATTCTCGAGTTGGCGCATCTGGCGATCCTACGCTGTGACAGCCATGATGGCGGCGTCGCTGACCTGGGGTAGTAATGGGCAGCTCAGATGGTATTGCCTTGTGACAAACGTGGGGGAGCGTTCGCGTTGTGTGCAGACTGGTGCCTGACTAGATCCAGAAAGGGAGGTGATATCGCAGATAGGTGCACCGTCACCTGCAGTTTGCCCTGCTTACAACGCATGCTTTGATCGTTCTTTATCATTGTAGGCACGTGCTTTTGGATAGTGTCGTGAAGGTTGCGTCTCAAGCGGCATTGACAGACGTTACCATGACCGTGAGAAAGAAACGAAGAGGTGACAGTGAAGCTGCCTGGCCCAGTCGGGCGAAAACGTGAGTATAGGGTAGCTCATGAGGACTTCAACGGAAAAACGACTGCAACGTCATCCTCGAGCTTCCAAGGCCAAGAACCCCTCGTCCTCGGCCTTCATCCGCCTTGCCAACGTAGCAGCTTGTCGGCAGAAGCACACATGCCACAGGCTTGTTCCATCATCAAGACCTGTCCTTCAACCCGGACAGCTGCCCCCTTTCACAAACCCGCTGTGGAATGGACAGCGTGCGTGCAACCCTCTTTGCGATCCCCTCCTTGACCTTTCTTGCGGGCGCGCCTACGCTCTGATTCCTCTAATTTCGACCGGTTTCCGCTGACCTGACGACCTTTGCAGCACGGTATAGCTCGGTCGAGCAGGCCGCGCACCGAAGAACAGCGCCAACAGCAGCTCGAGAAGATCCGTCGTTACCGTGAGCTCGAGGAGAGTGTCCGTCAAAAGGTCCGCTCAAACCCTCAACCCGGTCGAATTGGCCAGGCCGTCTCACCAGTTATGACACGGTCAGATAGCTAACTGTCATTTTGCAGATCAAGTCAAGAGAATATACTCGCGAGACATTCGACATCACGTCAAAGCTTCTCCGCCTCAACCCCGAATACTACACAATATGGAACGTGCGCAGACGGTGTCTAAAATCGTCCTTTTTCTACACATCGTCCTCTGGGCCATCACACTCGAAGGATTCGCGGACTTCTGGACCGTCAGCCACTCCCACACCTTCTTCCGCCGCATCATCTACCTCACCCTCGGTCGCGACCCCTTCTACCCCAGAAGACCAACCGATTGGGAAGAATGGTACTACACTTGAAGCAGGAGCGTCACCAGAAGACGCAGAGATGCAGGACAAGGACATTATCGCATCTGAACTCATGTTTACGGTGCCGCTTCTGATGCAGTACCCCAAGTGCTACTGGCTATGGAATTACCGACTTTGGATCCTCCAGCAAGCTGTGGAGAGGTTAAGGGCGCCCGTGGCTCGCGCTATCTGGGAGGAAGAGCTAGGTCTTGTTGGAAAGATGCTCCATCGAGATCAACGGAACTTCCACGCATGGGGCTATCGCCGTGGCGTCATCGCCCAGCTCGAGAGCAGCGCCCTTGCTGGCCACAGCATGGTCGAGCCTGAATTTGCCTACACCACTCAGATGATCCACAAGGACTTGTCCAACTTCTCGGCATGGCATAACCGTGGTCAATTAATACCAAGACTGTTGGATGAACGGAAAGCAGATGATGCAGCACGCCGAGAACTTCTCGACAAAGGTAAGACCAATGTCCGAATACTAAATATCGAACGTTATTGACGGGTTCAGAATTGGCTCTCGCTTATGATGGATTGAACGTGGGCCCAGAAGACCAGTCTTTGTGGTACTATCTCCAATACCTCATGCTCAATGTCATCGACAGTAAGACGGACCGCTGCTTCACACCGAATCTGACAACCGAAACCCGGACAGAGATCATTTCTGAGACCATTGCAAATATCCGTGATCTCCTAGAGGATTACACTGACATCAAGTGGATCTATGAGTCACTGATCGAATATACGCTTGCGCTTGCCCAAGTCCAAGACCGTAAGGCATCGATCGAGGAGCGAGAGGATTTGACTTCCTGGCTTCAGACCTTACGAAGGCTGGACCCGAAGAGGGCAGGACGATGGTCAGACTTTGAGAAGAACCTTGCTCTGTACTTCTAGTCTGGCAGGGCCTACTAAACTTTGTGAGAGCAAGCAAACGTCTCCGCATGACGGACATCGCCAGTTGGGCCACACCCGACGTGGAGCATCGGGACCAAGTTGTCTGCTGAAGTGAAATTCACGAAACGACCCAGGATACAGATTCAATTCAAGTCAAGTCCTCCCCCAGCGCACATACTCCATTAATTACATTTAGCTTGGACCTTGCTGGCATTCTCACCAACAAGGGCATCCAAGTATGCCAAGAGTGTTTCAACCGGGACCATATCCATCACACCGAGGGTCGGGCTTGACGACTTGAGTACCTTTCCGCCGAAGAGGACACGCACGTAAAACTTGCTCTTGCTCTGCAGACGACGTGGGTGGTGAGCGGGTGCCGGCGGCCCGGGTGGTGGTGGACGAACATCCTTCTTTTCATACAGTTCGAAGACAATCTCGGAACCCATTCCCGGCCAGACCATCTCGTCGAACTGAAGAATCGATAGCACGCGGGAGATGGATCCATCGTGGGCCACATTGTGGAAGTACAACGTCTTGGTCTTTCCGGCGACGACATCCCTCAGATGGGCTGCCAGCTCCGCCACCCAAACACCATAGGAACTCACACTAGCGGCGAGAGAGTTCGGGCTGTCTCTATACGTCTGGCTATACTCCCACTGGCCCATGCGGTAAACCGCATTCGCCAGGTCCTGGGTCACGCACGGCCCCGTAGCGTTGACCTTGCAGGGCAGAGGCTTGCCGGCATGGCATTGACGTGCAGAGAGGTTGTCATAGTAATGATCAAACGAGGCATGGAAGCCGCCGTCAGACGGCGACACACCTGAGATGGCGTCGAGTGTGGAGAACAAGTTGGCAGACAAGTCGAGGTGCTTCTTCCAGGCTGGGTTGTTGCTAGACTTGATGTTGTTGAAGATGGAAGAACCTGTCGAGCATGGATACTGAGGCTCGAGGCTATCGACATTGGCGGCCTTTCACCGAGGTCAGCCAGCCGCACGCCCAAGATATCCTGGATATCGAATCAAACCATGAACATACCTGAACAAGTAGAGGGAAATCGTCTGTCGTGTCCCACATGCCATTGATGACCATGCCCGCAACCTGATGCGTGATCAAATTGTTCGTCGCCCGATACTTGACCTTCTCTCCGAGGTTCTTGTCCCCTTTCCTGGGCAAGAAGCCCAGCATCTCTCCGTAAACAGCGTAGAGATCCTTTCCGTGCACCCACGAGTCATCCAGACCCTCGGCCGTGATCTGCGGGAACTGGCAGGATCCGATCCAGCCGCTGGGAACAAAAGGATTGACGGAGGAGATGGTGCCCTGACGGTACGCGCGAGCGGCGGATTGGCCGTGGACCGGCTCGCCGTAGTAGTGAAGGAGGGCGTCATCGCAGTCCCACGTGTAGGGCTCGACGGGAAAGGCGTTGGAGGAGTAGGGTGTGCGCTTATGGTGTCTTTGGATCTGTTCGTTCACAAGAGGGGGGAGGGTCAGTCAGCCAGGCCTCTGTGCGATTTGTTCCAATGTCTTTCCCCCCCCAAATGTCACCGTCTTGTCTACACAGCTACAGCTACTACTACTGTACAAAGCAGGAGAGAAGTGGATGGGAAAATTCAAGAAAGAAATTTGACTACTTACAAGCTCGACATAACGGAGCTCATAGCCCCTCGCTGCCCGGGGATACTCCTTCTTCCTCACATGCGGCATGTTGCACCAATTATACGTTCCGTACAGCTTGTCAGGGGTCTTGGACGTATCGAAGATGAACCCATAAGTACCCTGCCCGTCCACCGCCTCCGTCAAGTTGTTGACGTTGCGGCTCGACGGGGCGTACCAGCTGACATCCACATCCGCACCGGCGGCAGGCTGCACGAGCTGGAAGACGCCAAGGATGAAGCCTGCGGCTGCGGAGCGCGAGAGGGGAGACATGGCGGCGATGAGGACGAGGAGAAGTGTGAGGAGGGTGAAGATGAGAAAGAAGTGGTTAGGAGCTCGAAAGGAGGCCATGCATGGCGAGTGGGAAGGGCTCTCATATCTATATAAGTATTCCCGTCTTGCAAGGTCGCGCTTACACGGAGGAAGACCCGTCACTCTTCGCCGAGGGAGGGAGGGGGGAGCTTCCAGTGCGATACAACGTGGTACCGAATCACACCCTGACGGATAGAATCCGAAGAGACACAAGGATTCCCACGTGTGAACTCCAGTCGAACAGTATCCTGTCAGTACCTCATGCAGGTCGGGTTGAAAAAGTTCTGATAGCCCGGGCACTCGGTGAGATCAAATTGGAGATGAGATGGGGCTTTGGTCGTGCAATAGCGACGAACCCCTGTTCGGGGTGAACACGTGGGGGTCGGAAGCGGCTTTGAGTCGTTGGAGGGGAATTGGGCACTTTGATTGGGTTGATGCTTGTAGCCGGAGAGCTGGGTTCCAAGTCGAGGTCAATGTCAGTAAAGGGAGTTAGTTGTTGACGGAGGCGACCCCGCGAGAGGGGTTTTTGCTCGTGCAATAGAGAGTGTGCAAGTGATGGTGTATCGAATTAGGATGCAAATCAAATCCATCTGTCCCTCAATCGCTCGCTCGCTGACGACAAGATCCCGAGGTTTCAAGTTCTGTCCTACATTGTGCCAGAGTACAAGATCAACGAATCCAAAGCAACAACTTCTCGGTAGCCATAGTAGACGGCATTCGTCCTTTCTCGAGGTGTGAAGATGTAAAAGCAAAAGCTCCTGACAACGCCATAGTCATAGTACCGCCGATACATCCGGCCGTCAACATAAGTCAAACACGTGGGAGAACAAGGATCCTCAAAAGACCTGTCCACGAGATCGTCCACGACCGCGACCTCTTCCTCCTCCTCTGCCTCGAGCTCTAGCCGCACCACCTCTTGCTTTCACCCCTGTCGAAAATACCGGGTCATCATCCGAGTCCGATGGCGCGTCTGCAAGTCTCACCACCGTTGGCCCATGTCGAGAAACTGCTTCGATGGAACTGGCCGAGCTTGACGATTGATAGCCGTCACTAACTTCGCTGTGCCTTGCTGTTGCTCGTGCCGCTGCTAATGATCGGGGTGGAGTGGGTGACTTGTCACTGTCGCTGTCTCCCTCGGGTCCTGCATTGGAGTTTCCAGCAGCGGCATGCGTAGAGACTGTTGGCTCGGATTCCCGACTTCCAGCAAAGCTTCGACCGCCACGCCCAGGTTTCTTGCCGCGAACCTTGAAGGATTTCCCACGCAGTGCCATGCGCTCCTTCATCGACATGAAAGATGTGTCACCAACGTTGGGCTCTTCTTGGCGCGGCAGAGCAACCACATTATCCGGTGCTTCAGATCGACGCGGTCGGCCACGTTTTTTGGGAGATGGCTTGATTACCTCCCCAACATCTTCGGTATCCTCATCTTCACGTTCCTCATTGTCGATATCCATCCGATCCAGGTACTTTGCAGGATCTGCTGAGACGCCCGACCTCTGGGGTCGCCCGCTTCTGGTTCGCTGCGATGCTAGTTCATCAGAAGCTAGGCTAGGCCCAGGTTCTCGTGAAGATCTCCTGCGACGACGACCACTTCTAGTGCGCGTAAGAGCAGCTTCTTCATCCGCAGCTAGGCTCCTACCCAGCTCTTCATGAAGCTCGGCAATGTCAGCGTCCGTGTCGCTATTCCCCTCCTCTGCGTCTTCTGCCATACCAGCTTCCTTCGGGCTTTCCACCGGCATGACACGAGCCTTTGGCGGGCGTCCCCTCCTCTTAGGAAGACGTTCTGGCGCTGTGGAGGCGCTGGCGGTTGGTTCAGAAGCCTCTACCGTCACGGTCGCCTGCTTTGGAGGCCGTCCTCGTCTTTTACCTGTAGAGCCCAAACCAGGAGGCCGACCAGGCCCCCTCTTTGCTGTAGTTGGCGTGGCGGAGCTGTTCTTGATGAGTGCACGCACAGCGTCACTGGCCAGTTCAGCAGCAGTCTTGTTGCTTTGACTGGGGTCAGGGCTTCCTCTCGGGCTGACCACGCGATGCACAGGAGGGGATTGATGCCGGAGCATTGCTTCGATAGCATCGACATCCATGTCTTCGGGTTCGAGGTAGGATGCCTCTGGCTTGGCGTGCCTCAGAGCTGGCTCGTTTGCGCGGAAGCCATAGGAGGCCGATTCGTACCCAGCTGGCGCCGAAGCTGAGGTCGCTCCGCTGTCTGCGCCAGTTGGCTGGTGATCGATTGCCGTACTGGGCGTTATCGGAAGAGCCGCAGAATCTACGCTTATTTCCGGCTGGCTGAACAAAGCAGGGTCCATGGCATCGAGCGGATCGGCTGGCTTAGCCAGACGAGGCTTCTTGCTGTGGTTCCTCGGAGCCATGAACTCAGGGTCCTCCTTCGCCTTTCTTTCTTTCCGCTTCAGTGCCCTCATGAGAGTCTTATTCCATTCAGAGACGTGCGACTGATCATACGCCATAGTCTCTGGCGGCGGAGCCTGGAAGCTGTCGAATAGAATCGCATCGGGAGTGTCGTCCTGTTCGTAGTAGCCCATTCCTATGCGCTGCGTTGCGAGGGTGGTTGGGTCCGGGTACAAGGAATCATCCATCGTGATATCCGGTTGCGCCGTCGAAGCATGTCTCCCGGCATTTGCTTCGTGCTCCAGCTGCGCTGATGCGGCCTCTGCATATTCAGCTGCTCCAGGCTCGACGCCTCCAAGAATATGGCTTTGGTCACCATAGCCGTTCGTTGCAGTGTTAACATGACCATCGACAGTTGTGTGCTCCTCATCCCCATTGGCGTCAGCCTCCTGCTCCTGTACTTCTTGTGATGCCTTGGTCTGTTCAGCCTGTTCGCGGAGTCGCTGCATTCGCTTGCTGTCTTTGCTGCGGCTCTCTTCACCTGCAGCCTTGAGCCAGCTGAGATTGTGAACCCGGAAGTCCACCAGTGTCTCCACACTGCGGTCATCGGCAATCGGTCGAGTGTCATGACCCAGAGACGTATTCTTAGGAGTGTAAGGATCGGTGTTACCGGATCGCCGACATGATCCGCAGTTGCAGATACCCAGACACTTGGGACATTGCCAGTTCTCATCTGCCAAGACTGTCTGAGGCATCATATCAAAGGCTCTGTACAGCACTCCATAGCAATAGCCCTCGTTGCAGCCCGGGTTGGTGCACAGGTGCACACGATACGCATAGTCGCGATGGCAGCACACATGACATCGCCGTACCTCGCCACGTTTCGGCTTCCGCGACTTCTTCTTTTTGGGTTTCCCATCCGGCCCATCCGGCTCTGAGTCGCTTGGTGTTTTCTCACGCTCGGGTTTGGTGATGTCTTTCCAGGGCCGGCGCTTCAACGCTTCTTGGCAGATCTCAGCGACGGAACGCCGTCCCGAGCGTAGCCGCGCAACTTCAAGAGGTTGTGGCGACGTCTCAATATCAATGTAGCCATCCATCTTGATCACAAGAGCACGCCATGCCTCGTACTTGTCGACCAGATCGGACCACTTCCACTGTTCACACCACTGAAGGCCGGAGATGCACGCACATGATCGCCCCATAGCGTAGCATTCCATACACACATCGTAGGTGTCCTCATCCCCGTTGAGCAAGGGTCGAATACAGTGCTTGCAGGTCATAAACCTATTGAAAATGTTGGATCGGCAGTAAGAACAAGTGATGCATGAGTCGAACGCGATGAACTCTGGTTCCCTCTCCTTTAACGCAAACATCTCATCTACCAGGATCTCAGCAAACAGAGCCACGAGCTTTTTGAAATCTGCAAACAGTTGTTTGGCATGGGGATCAGTGTTAATGATGTCCTGGCCGATGTCTAGGAAGCCCATCCGAGTTATGTCGGCCTGTTTGTCCATGTTGTGCAATAGGCGACCGTACTTCTCAGCCGTATAGTAGATGATAGCCTTGTTCTTGTACTGTTCGTCACGACAGACAAGACGGGCCTTGGGGAGCGCTTCATGGAGGGCAAGAGCCAGCGTATCAACGGTCGTCCTATTCCAGGCGACCTTCATGGTGCGCGTGCCTCGGTTCCAGACCTGGTGGGCTGCCAAAGGAGGAATCAAGATGAAGTCGCCAGGTTTTTGCTCAACAATGTAGACGTCGAAGGGCGCTCTCTTCCATGCATTCGTCTGCGCAAAGTGCTTCTCAATCTCGATGTCATGACCTAGCATCGACAAGAAGTACTCGCGAACAACAGCCCTGTCGTTGCTCTCCGTCATGAACCAAATGGAACTGCCCGGCTTCTCCCCATTCTGGTCGCCGGAGGCTTCGACCATTATGTTCTGGCCTAGTGAGGCACACATCTCTCGATGCGCAGGAGTGTATGTGCCCTCATGGCCGATGTAGCACATGAGGTTTTGGGCTCGCATCTCCTCCGGCAGGCTGGACATCAGATCGCCTGCGATTGCCGGCTTGGATTCGTCCTCATCATCATCGTCGTCATCGTTCTTCCGGCCATGTCGCTTGACGGTGACATTGTCGTTCATGTAGAACAGACTCGGGTGTATGAGCTTCTTAAGAGCTTCGTGCCATTCGGGAGGACAATCAATATCTTTCAAGTAGAGTCGCTGCCGTCTTTCGTCACGGAAATTTGTCGGAGTCCACTGATTCGTGAGCTGTTTCATGGACCGTAGGTAGTGACCGGTCGTCATGGGAAGATCGCTGCCGGCTCCGATATCGCGAACATTCTCCTCTGCCAGGACAGTCAGAAACATCACGGGATGATTGAGCTCAGAGTCCAAGAACGTACGCTTCTTATCATATGTCTGCTCCAGCCAACCAGCA